>CM037587.1:65000-665000 GCA_021018995.1 Chloranthus sessilifolius
ACAAGGGCCGATACGAATCGACCGATTCGTATCGATCCTCCATGGATTGATACCTGATACCAAGTTTGGCACCTCGATCCCAAACGATAAACACTTCATTTTAGTTGGGGTCATAGATCAAAGTTTCAGTTGATAACTTCAAATTAGTGGCCGATAATTTTGGGTTTTTTTAAAAAGACAATTTGGGCACCGAAATTTCGGCCTGGACCACAAGATTTCGACTGATAATTTGATGATTAGCAAATTTATGGCCGATAACTTCAAATTATTGACCGAGAATTTGAAAGCCATGATTTTTTATCCAAAATTTCGGGATATCAGCCGAAATCTTGTGGTTCAGGTCAAAATTTTGATGCCCAAATTTTCTTTTTTCTTTTTTTTTAAATTCAAAATTATCGGCCAATCTCATTATATTGGTCGATAATTTGATGATTAGCAAATGATCGGCCGATAAGTTCAAATTATTGGCTGATAATTTTAGGTTTTAAAAAAAAATCATTGGGCACCAAAATTTCGGTGGAAATTTATATGACGCACCCAAAAAAGTGACCTTGAGATCAATTTTGAGCGTGCACATAATGTTCAAGTCACTTTTTCATAAATGTGTGTTATGTGAAATAAAACACTGATCGGCCGATAGTACTCGCATAATCTCACGAGCCATCATGCGAAAGATTGGGAAGATAAACGATGTCCATCGTCTGATTCAACGCAGCCCATGTGTTTCAGCGTGGGTGAACTCAACGATTCGGTAGGTGAATTTAAAGAAACCAAAAACCAGAAGTAGAAGGGGAGATTTAGCCTCTTTGCTTTCCTTTTTGAGAGTTTGACAAATATAAATGATGGGGGCTTGCTAACATAAACGGAAACCAATAATAAATTACTTTGATTTTTTAGGATTTACTAATATAAATCATGAGGGTTTGCTAACATAAATCATTGGTTTTGTTTTGTAACAATAGAACCGAAAGACCAATAAAACCTAATTTTGTCCTCTAGCTTTCCATTATATATATATATATATATATAAAAGATTAGCTCTTTTGCCTTTAGTGATAGGAAGGAATCTAAATAAGATACCCTTCTCATTTTTTATTCAAGGTATATATATATATATATATATATATATATATATATAGATACAAACTCGAAATCCACCCCTCCCGAATCGAGCCGACCCAAACCGAAGTGAAACAGATTTGAGCTAATCAGACTCGGATTTGAGCTAAACGGCCCGATCGACTCGGATTTGACTTAAATAATTAAAAGAGTTTGTTCCCCGTGAGCCTTTGGCTTAAGAAAGCATCGTTGGTCGTGCAACTCACACGCAGGTTCGGGCTTAAGGTCTACACGTGCATGCATGCATGCATATGCATATACATATATATACATAGAGAGAGAGAGAGAGGGATACCCTCTGTGTGTGTGTGTGTGTGTATATATATATATATATATATATATATATAGGGATTCAAACTCTAAACCGAACACTGAAACCAAACCGAAATCCACCCCTCCCGAATCGAATCAAAGTGAAATTGTTGGATTTTCGGTTTGAATAGTTGTAAATCGAAAACCGAATGGGTAGGATGAGTTAACTAACCCCCTTAACGGGTCGGTTTAAACCGCATTTGACTTAAGAAGGCATAGTTGGTCGTGCAACTCACACGCAAGTTCGTGCTTAAGGTCTACACGTGCATGCATGCATGCAAATATATATATATATATATATATATATATATATATATATATATATATATATACCTTTAATAAAAAAAACGAGAAGGGTATCTTATTTAGATTCCTTCCTATCACTAAAGACAAAAGAGCTCATCTTATATATATATATATGTATATATATATATATATATATAATGGAAAGCTAGAAGACAAAATTAGGTTTTATTGGTCTTTCGGTTCTATTGCTACAAAACAAAGTCAATGGTTTATAGTAGCAAACCCTCATGAGTTATGTTAGCAAATCCTAAAAAATCAAAGCAATTTATTTTTGGTTTCCCGTTAATGTTAGCAAGCTCCCATCATTTATATTAATCAAACTCTCAAAAAGGAAAGCAAAGAAACTAAATCTCCCCTTCTACTTTTGGTTTTTGATTTCTTTAAAGTCACCCACCGAATCGTTGAGTTCACCCACGCTGAAACACATGAACTGCGTTGAATCAAACGATGGACATCGTTTATCTTCCCAATCTTTTGCATGACGGCTCTTGAGATCATGCGAGTACTATCGGTCGATCAGTGTTTTATTTCACATAACACACATTTTTGAAAAAGTGACCTGAACATCTTGTGCACGCTCAAAATTGATCTGAAGGTCACTTTTTTGGGTGTCACATAAATTTCCACCGAAATTTTGGTGCCCTATGCTTTTTTTTTTAAACCTAAAATTATCGGCCAATAATTTGAACTTATCGATCGATCATTTGCTAATCATCAAATTATCGGCCAATATAATGAGATTGGCCGATAATTTTGAGGTATTTTTTCGGCCGATAATTTTGGATTTTAAAATAAAAGAAAATTTGGGCATCAAAATTTCGGGATTTTCGGCCGATATCCCGGAATTTTGGATAAAAAATCATGGCTTTCAAATTCTCGGTCAATAATTTGAAGTTATCGGCCAATAATTTGCTAATCATTAAATTATCAGTCGAAATCTAGTGGTCCATGCCGAAATTTCGGTGCCCATTGTCTTTTTTTAAAAACCCAAAATTATCGGCCGCTAATTTGAAGTTATCAACCAAAATTCTGATCTATGACCCCAACTAAAATGAAATGTTTATTGTTTGGGATCGAGATGCCAAACTCGGTATCAGGTATCAGTCCATGGAGGACCGATACGAATCGGCCGATACAGGGTTTTAGGGTTTTAGTTTCGAAATCCAAGGGTTTGGAAGTGGAATTTGGTTTCTAATTGAGTCCGATACAGGGTAAATATCTGTTACGAAAAAAATTTGCTTCTTTAGATGCGTATTGGATTTGGATAAACGGTTGTTGGGGGAGAAATGTAATCCTAGGTTATCTGAGAAAATGTTGAATTTGGATGATACAAAATAGGAATTTAAAGTCCGATGTATATCAGCATATCGGTCGGGCCCAAGCCAATGGCCAAACCGGATGATATTTAAGCACCTTTTTTATTTCTAAACTAATCTAACATATTCAAAAATAAATAAAAAAATTGAAAATGTGTATTTTTGTTATTTTGTACGATTCATATCCAATTCACATAGGCCGAAATTTGACTTGATAGACCCAATATTTGACCCATTACAGAATCTGGGGTGTATATATTGTATTTGATGGGGCCCAACCTGATACATGACGTTCGATATTTCTCGATTATGGCCGATATTTAAGTGAAAATGATGATTTTAAGTGGGAGTCACTTCTAAAACCTATACATCAGAATATTTGGTAGGTCATGAACACCGTAGATGTTTGTTATCAAATAAAAGAAGAATATGTCCTCATTTTATTGTTATAACCGTTTAATTTATCTTTGGAACTTTATATTTTTTTGTAGGATATTCAATAAAATTTAGCTTATTTATTTATTTTAAATGTAGCATATAAATTTTTGATTAGTAGTATAGATGGTTCAAATGGTTAGACATGCTTCAAAGGATTTTAGCATTAAATTTTTTGTCCAAAATAGATTCAATGTTCTATGGATGGTTTTTTCCCGAGTAATTATCTCGTAGATAAGGTTTCGCTATATTTGATCCTTAAGAATCTTTACCTTTGTCTTCTTCGCTGACGAAATGGATTCTTAAAATGGCGGTGTCGACACCTTCAAATCTCTCAATCAAAGCTCCATCCGCTCATCAACTCAAGAGTGCCGACGAGCTGATTCATTCCGTGGAGACGTTCATCTTCGATTGTGATGGTCAGTTGACCCTTCAGTTTTATCTAATAAAATAAGGACAAAAGATCATTCGATTCAATCAACATATAAATATTAGATTAGATTAGATAGATCGATAGAACCGAAGGGTCTTTTGATAGAATCGAAAGGAGAGACGAGATTTTCGGTTCCACCTAATACGACAAAAGAGAAAAGACAAGCCATCTCTAAAAATTAAAACCCAAAACCCAAAGCCCATCTCCTCCCGGTTTCCACTAAAACCCAAAATGAAAAAGCCATCAAAACTCTTAAACCCTACCGTTTAATGTTTTTTTTTTCTTCATTTTTTTGTTTTGAAACAACCAAAGGGTTTTTCACATAATGGATCTTTATTGCTTTGACTCAGACGATGGTGATGAATTTTCATCTCAATCTTTCACATTCCCTCGCTCTCTCTGCTATATAAACATTTGAATAAGAGGATTCATTATTCTACAGGGTAAGCTCAATTTTTTTCCTTGGTTTTTTTTTCCGTTAGGTTTTGCTGCAATTTTACAATTTTTGTTCTCTTTCATTTTTTACTTTGAATGAGAGAGCGAGGGAATGTGAAAGATTGAGATGAATACGCCAAAAACTAAAAAGCCAATCTCCGCTCGAGGCTTCGAATCAGGTTGCCTCTCTCTCTCTCTCTCTCTCTCTCTCTCTCTCTCTCTCTCTCTCTCTCTCTCTCTCTCTCTCTCTCGTTCTTATTCCTCACAGTAATAATAATGTGTTTTTTGTTCTTATTCGTCATGGTAATAATCCCTCTCAATTTTTATATTATTTGAAAATCTTCAATTTTTTATTTATTAAAAGGCCGAATTGTAGAGATTATGGATGTTTAAGGCTTTTTTGATGATATATATATATATATATATATATAATCTGAAAATATTCAAAAAAAATTTTATCAGAACCCCTAATTGTAGAGATTATGAATTTTTAGGGCTTTTTTAAATATACCACTTTCTTTCTAATAGTTAGCAAATGATTGGTTTAATGTAGCAACTATGAAAGCATCTCGTGAAAATCAAATTTCGTGACAGATGATACATCACCGCATGAAAGCATAAACTTCTTTTACAGGTTAGATCTTTGATTTTAGTTTTTTTACTTTACGGTTTGTCATCTACAATTATGATAGATCAGTATGATTTTTTTTACTTTACGGTAATTTTTTATTTTTGGTGAAAAAATTAGAGTTCTTTTTTGGTTCGGTGCAAAAACAGGGGTTTTATTTTATGTTATTTTTTACTTAGGTTATGATTTGGGTTAATATCTCAGCATAAGAAGCTTTTTTTTTTCTACTAACGCAGTTGTACTCCTCTATGGGTTTTGTGATAGGTACAAGAGCTAGATCATGCATGATGCATGCTTTCACCACCAACACCAGGTTCATTCATTATTTCTTGAGTTTTCTTAGTTTTTAAATTTTTTGTATTTCTAACTTAGAGTACATCTTAGGCTTTAGGGATTCATATGGGTTTCAAAGGAATAGGGTTTTGATGTTATCTTATAGAGTTTTTATAGAATGAATTATTTTCCCTTTTATTTAATTATAATGTCTAACTATTTGTACTCCACTTGATGATTGCTCTCACTATCCCAGGTTCATCCATTTCTTTTATTTATTTATGATTTATTTATTTAAAGAACTTTTTCCTGAGGTTTAGGGACACGAGTATTTTTCTTGATTTTATTTTTATTTTTTTGATTTATGATGGATACATTTTAGATTTTAGGGTTTTATATGGTTTTCAATGTAATTGAGTTTTCTTCTTATGCTATAAGAATTTCTATATAATGGATTCCTTTATCGTTTATTTAATTGTAATATATTACAATTAAACTAATTCTAACTCTGATGCATGTTCTCACCGTCAATACCCAAGTTCATTCTTTGTTTAAAGAAAATTCCTGGCTTAGGGAACTTTTATGAGGTAAAGGTTCATGGTATCTTCATGTTTTCCTTCTATTTTTTGTTTTCTGGTTTAGGATTACTTTTCAAGTTCATGGTATCTTCATGTTTTCCTTCTATTTTTTGTTTTCTGGTTTAGGATTACTTTTCAAGTTCATGGTATCTTCATGTTTTCCTTCTATATTTTACGGGTTTTTATAGTATGAAGTATTTAACCTTTTATTTAATTATAATTTCAGTAGTAAACTAATTCGAGCTAACTTGACTTCTAAGTCACAAGAAAAGTTCAAATCATAGAACAGAGGACCTTTCTAATTAAGTTTAAATATCCATCACAGTTATCCTTGGATCACTTGATCTCAAATTTTTTTGAACTGCACTAATGCCAAAGGTAATTTGCCCCTTGGATAGCTTCGAATGATGAAAACTCATATAGCCCAGATTATTTTTAATCAAGATTATGTTTGCCTCCCGATACTGAAATATATTGGACTTGAGGATTGCAATCTTGGTGTTAGTCTCAGTTTTTCTATGCCAATATCAAGATGTATCATCTCGGGTAATCTTCCAAATCAATGATACGCTATGATACAACGAATATATATCAAGCTATACCTGAGATCATGGGTCAAAATATCGGGTTACCGATACGTATCGTCCGAGCTCCAAAACGATACGTATCGGACGATACATTGAATGTATCGTTCGATACATTCAACTATATTGAATGTATCGAATATTGAATGTATCGAACGATACATTCAATGTATCGTTCGATACCAATACCGATACGTATCGTCCGATACGTATCGGTATCGGCCGAAATTTTGATCCATGCCTGAGATGATACATTTGTCTCAAGTGTCTTCAATATCGTGACATATTGCTTGATATATTCATATGTGCATTTGTGTTTGCAGAAGGATAAACCTTCCCAAGTAGAGCTCATATCATAAGAAAAATGTTACTTTATTCGATTAGTGAACTTCAAACTGGGTACAACGAACCAGTTCATGGTTCAATTTGGTCTGATTTGGCGTGACAAGCAAATTGACCAATAATTGCTAATTATTGTCCTTTTTTTTAAAACATAGAGAGGGGTTTTCAATCTATAAAACCTCGTGATTTTGAGTTTTATATCTAACCAAGTGATCATTTGTGTTTGTTTTATTAAAGATTGCAAATTTATATTATAAAATTAATAAATTATTCTAAAACTCGTCCTACTCCTACCAAATCAAAATTGCTAGATGGTAGCTAATTCTGTAATCCAAAATAAATATTAGATTAGGTAAATAGTTAACATAGAAATGCAATTGAGTAATAACATAGAAATTGTTAGAAATTGTTTTATATTATAAAATTAATAAATTATTCTAAAACTCATCCTACTCCTAGCAAATCAGGATTGCTAGATAGTAGCTAATTGTGTAGTTATCTCTCTAAAAGTGTTAAAAATTGTTTAGCAAGCTAGGCATATGCAACTGCTGTACCTTTTACTTAAGAGCTGACTTAAAAAGTAAAATTTCATGTTATACCTCCGAAGGATATACCTTGGCCATGGGTACTGATACCACTCTGTTTTGGTGCTCTACTGCACTCAATTGATGATTAAGATATGGTGTTGATTCTTTGGCACTGACAAAGTTTACCTTAAAGACGTTATGTTTCCGTTTTTATGTCAAATGAAAAACGAAATTCAAAGTACTCTTCATGTGTTAATGATGGTAATTTAAAACAAGCGAATTTGGGCTGCAATCCAATAGCGAAGTATAGCAATGCAGTTTTACAAATAGGAATCTTGGCTAGAATTGATGCCTATCCATTTCATGTAATAGGCTAAAATGAGATTTATGTCAATGGATGTTTTTTATAGGAAGACGTCATCTGCCTGCTGGATGGAATGGGATGGGATCCTTACAATGCAATATATTTGAACTTCCAAATTAATATCCTACAAAATTCATTAGCTTCATGAATGGCTGGGTGAATAAAATGGTAACTTTAACATGCACATCAGGCAGTCAAAATCTGTTTAACTTGGAAGTACCAAGCATTTTAGAAAAAACAACTATCAAACTTTATTTTTGAGACAGTTTGAAGACACTCCTTTTGTTCATTAAGTAATGAATCAGGGAAGAAAGAGTTTGAACACCAAGGGCAAAAGTCTTGTGTTAGATTTTCGACCTCGTGTTCCTTCCGAACCAAACAACTTTGGCTGTGGAGATTGTCTTTTCGAGTCGTACTGTCTGTCAGCCTGTCCACATCTGCAGTAAGATGTACTACACCATGGTCGGAGCCCTTCGTAAGGTTACATCTCATATTCCTCATGTCCATGTCCTATATCTTCAAGTCAGTCTCTTTAAGCAAGCATGTTAGGCTATATCAAACACCAGGGGATAAGCTAACTGCAACAGTGTCATGCATGACATGTTACGTTAATATAGCAAAGCTGCCCTTCGTAGTTTAAAAGAGCTAGCGGTGCCATATTGCTTATATAAGGGTTTTTTTCGGGTTACATCTCATATTCCTCATGTCCATGTCCTATCTTCAAGTCAGTCTCTTTATGCAAGCATTTTAGTCTATGTCAAACACCAGGGAATAAGCTAACTGCAGCAGTGTCATGCATAACATGTTACTTCAATATAGCAAAGCTGCCAAAGAATAATTGACATCATCCTATGTATATACTGCTGATTCCTCACAAGTTTTTGGTTCAAACCCATATACTTTTTGGGACTTATGCAATATATACATAATTTAGTTGAGGACAAATTAGTGATTATAGGCTATGGCTCTCAAGGTCACAGGTTTGAGCCCAGCTTACCTATGAAGCGATGATAAGCTATGGCTGTTATGGTGTCGGACTCTGCTCATTAAGTACCAGTATTAAATTGAGAGTGGTGTGCTCAAGGATTTTCATTCCCTTGAGGAAATTTTTGGATTCAAGTGTCCTACTTTTTAAGCAACTAGATTGAAATGAAAGGATAGAGTGTTGACAAGATTCTTGGAATTCATAATATGCTACAACATATAGAAGATAGAAGTTGAATTTAAGCAGGATCAGGAATCATAATTATTTCAATTGTAGAAACTATAATAGTTATAGAAAAATTATGATATTGGGAATAGAAATTACGTTTTTATCTATGCTACAACTAATCTCAATGTCATTTTAGTGTACTCGGTGAGTTGGTGTCCGACAATCATGTCTATGAGCACAGAGTACCGCATAAGATTCAGCACTTGTTTGTCAACTTGGAGGATAACAAATCATTTCTATATGCATACGTTTCTGTCTCTATTCAAGTATACAATTTATACAATTCCTATGAATTATTTATTAATTGGAGTGCATAACCTTTGTAATTAATTTAGAGCTCCAAAATTGCAATGCACAACCTTTGTAATTAATTTAGATCTTCCTTTCTTTGTTTCTTGCTTATGGTATGAAAGAAAGTTTAACTACGACTAATCTTAATAAAAGCCCGATATATTACTTAGTATCATTGCTAGCAGAGTATTGCTGTGTGAACTTTATTAATGGTAATCTCAACACAAATAAAAGAAAGAGCAGGTTTGAAGTAATCAAGAGCCTTTTAAAACTTTGACCTCAGACCCCAGCAGGAC
This sequence comes from Chloranthus sessilifolius, assembly GCA_021018995.1. Classification (NCBI taxonomy): domain Eukaryota; kingdom Viridiplantae; phylum Streptophyta; class Magnoliopsida; order Chloranthales; family Chloranthaceae; genus Chloranthus; species Chloranthus sessilifolius. The sequence goes on from CM037587.1 coordinate 74,453, forward strand.
ATTGCAGGTTGCTATAACTATTGCTTTTTTGAAGTTGCTGCTAACAATATACTAATGGAATCTATCTCTCACTTTTTACTTTCATCTATTTCCTTTATATTTATATGCAACTTAGAATTCAATACACATTCAAAGAATGATGGAAATTCAGTGAATTTTTAGCTTATATAATTTTATACTCATATACTGTATTTATCAAAATACCCCTTGGGTGACCTTTGACAACTATATGTGATTTTTATTTTGTATATATATTCTCAATTGCTTGGTTCTTGTTCATAATTTAGTTCACTTCTTTTTAATAGGTGGAAGAAGGACACGAAGAAGATGGTGTAGGGGAAAACCTACATGAGGAGAATAGAGAACACTCCAAGTAGGCATGTGACCTTTACATAGCCTAGAAATGGGTTACATGCGAATTCACCATTGTATTTTATTGATTTCTTTATTTCCTATAGGCCAAATGAGGAGTTTGATGTTGTAACAACTCGGATTTTAACGGTGTTAGATGATGTACCACACAGTGTAAGGTGCTAAAGCTCCATATCAGAATCCACCATTTTGAGAAAAATTATGATTTTTCTATATCAATATTAGACTCATTACGAAGTGCTCGTCAATACGATTCCAACAACATATAATTTGTCAATTTTCGATAAGAATAAAAAAAAGTTACGTTCGTTTTAAGAAATGAAACAAGTTAAAGAGTATAACTGTAATTTCGGGAGAGAAACATCAATTGCTTCGTTGCTTACACAAAGCGAAGTTATTCAAGTTACGTATGAATTCATCTTCTGTGAAAAAACTCCTATTTTCTTAAATCCCTTACGAAAAGTCTTAATTAGAATTAACCGAAAACTTTCTATCATTACAAATAAAACTTTAAAAGCTCTATACTCTTTATAATAAAAAATTATTCTCTCCCAAGATTTAGATGAACCGATGACTAGGGCATCGACCTTTTCAACACGAATCGCCATAAATTTACCGTTCACGCTTCAAGAGGTGAGTACCCATCAATCCATTTTGTTCTTCTCAGATCTCGCCACATAGGATGGATTCGATCGCGCATCGACGGGTTTAAAAATCTTATTTAAACCCTAACATCTCATAAATTAATAGATCTGCATATTTAATATTAGGCTTTCCCTTGAAAGTTGTATAGATTGTAAGTCGGGTTTATATTTTGTTTCTCTTTCTAAAAAATTCTTTTGTTTAGGCTATTAATACTTTAACTTCTATTAGGTCTGCATATTTAATATATCGACTTCCACTTAAATCTACAACCTAATTAAATATGAATATCTTTAAGTATGATAAATCTGCATATTTGGTATTTTATCCTTTACTAAAGTTTGCATGATTTGTATATCGAGTTTATCCTTTGTTTCTCTTTTTAAATAATCTCTTTGTTTGACTATTTAATATTATACTTTTCTATTAGGTCTTCATATTTAATATTTTATCATTTTTTTAATTTGTAAAATTAATTAAATTCTAATATTTGTAGATCTGATAGATTGACTTAACTGAAATAATATAATATTCATATTATTTATTTCCAAATCTATATAGTTAGAAATTTACCTTTCTACTAAAACTATAATGATATATATATATATATATATATATATATATATATATTATTGTTGCAAGCCTATATTATTATTTATTTAAAATTAATTAGGCCCTAACCTTGGTGCAAACTACCTTATAAAAATGTCATTCAAGGGACTACTCAGATATCAGAATTTGTAGGATCATTTCCCCAAAATTGGACTTAGGCTATTATTTTTAAAAGTTAAAGGTAATTTGGCGAGTGCACCACAACTTCTTTTCCTTTTTTTGTCTCTCTTCTGAGAACACCCCCTCAATCCTCTCCATTTTCAATCATGGGTTAAAATTTCGCTCTACCGATACGTATCGTTCGAGCTCCAAAACGATACGTATCGAAATTTCAATGTACCGGACGATACATTGAATGTATCGTCCGGGGCTTCCCATACAAACAGGACGATACAATACATTGAATGTATCGTATCGTCCTAGCCCAATACCGATACGTATCGGTATCGGACGATATTTTGACCCATGTTCTCTCTCTCTCTCTCTCTCTCTCTCTCTCTCTCTCTCTCTAAAAACACCCGACCCAAATACCCTCGTTCGAGCGATGTGCTAAGCTTAGATGCACTCGCAAAAAAATGTGCAACGGATTCTAGACTGACCAGTTAAGAACCCCAACCGAACCGAGACACTGAATCAGGGATCATCGAGTTGAACCCAAACCGAACCGAACCAAGAAAACGGGTTTCGATTTTGGTTTTCTTGCAAATCGGTACACCGAACCTGCATCTCTCTCTCTCTCTCTCTCTCTCTCTCTCTCTCTATATATATATATATATATATATACATATACACATATATTATAAAAAAAATATATACACACATATTATAACATTAATTAATGGGTTTGACCGGGCTGAACCCAAACCGACCAAACCGAACCTACATCCCTATATATATATATATATATATATATATATATATATATATATATATATATATATATATATATATATATATATATATATATATACACACACACACACACACAAAAATTTTACACATAATATAACATTAATTAAAGAGTTTGATCGGGCTGAACCAAAACCGACCAAACCGAACCGAAAAAATGGGTTTCGATTCGGTTTCGATTTTGGTTTTCTCGCAAATCGGTACACCGAACCGAACTATGAATCAGTTCAATTTCGATTCAGTTCGATACACCGAACCTGCATCCCTATATATATATATACAATTTCGATTCAGTTCGATACACCGAACCTGCATCCCTATATATATATATATATATATATATATATATATATATATATATATATATATATATATATGCACCGAACCTGCATTCAGTTCGATACACCGAACCTGCATCCAAAAAAAATATACACATATTATAACATTAATTAATGGGTTTGAGATGCACCTCGCTTGGTCAAAGGGTTGGTCATTCAGCAAATACCAAGACTTACAATTAAGAACCCAAACCGAACCGAGAGACTGAATCAGGGATCATCGGGTTCAACCCAAACCAACCAAACCGAACCGAACCAGAAAAATGGGTTTCAATTCGGTTTCGATTTTGGTTTTCTTGCAAATCGGTACACCGAACCAAACTATGAATCAGTTCGATTTCGATTCGGTTCGATACACCGAACCTGCATCCCTATATATATATATATATATATATATATATATATATATATTATAACATTAATTAATGGGTTTGAGATGCACCTCGCTTAGTCAAGGGTTGGTCATTCAGCAAATACCAACAACTTTACTAAGGGCACCCTAGTTTAGTGAGTGAACAGAAGTGCTAAGGGCACACTAGGCACATTGGGAAATTTAGTTCCAACCTATAGGATTCACTAGCCACCAATTAAGGACACCTCGAAGTTACTAACTCAAACAGTCAAAAAAGTTGAGTCAGTTGAAAAGTCCCTAAAACGCTCTAGAACTATACCCGAAGCATAATAAGTTTTAGGATGAATTTCGAGACGCCACAAAATTTGGGAATCGTAATCTTGAGTCTTAATTTTAAAAAAAACATTTGGCAAAAAAAATGGTGGGTCGAGCACATCAAAAAGAGGGCAGTATGTGCACTCGATAGAGTTGTTGCTACACATACATTATTACATTAATTAATGGGTTGGAGCTACACCTAGCTTGGTCGAAGGGTTGTACGTGCACCAAATGCTATGGTTTAAACTGGAGCTTGAGGGCGTTGGTGTACATACCAACAACTTTACTAGGGGCACCCTAATTTGACGGGTGAACTGAAGTGCTAAGGGAACACTAGGCACATTAGGAAATTAGGGTCTAGCCTACAGAATTCACTAGCGCCACCAATTAAGGACCCTTCGATGTCACTTCATATTCTCATTGCTATGGTCAAACTATCAAAAAAGTTAACGAGTCAGTTGAAAAGACGCAGTAAATGCTATGGTTTGATCTTAAGCTTGAGGGCGTTGGTACACATACCAACAACTTTACTAAGGGCACCCTGGTTTAGTGGGTGAACTGAAGTGTTACGGGCACACTAGGCACATTAGGAAATTTGAGTCCAACCAATAGAAATCACTAGCCACCAATTAAGGACACATGGATGTCACTTCATATTCTCATTGCCATGGTCAAACAGTCAAAAAAGTTGATGAGTTGGTTGAAAAGTCCCTAAAAGACTCTCGATTTCGAGACGCCACAAAATCCTATCGAGCACATCAAGAAGAGGGTATCTAGGTATGTGCAATCGATACATATAGCATGCATCAGGATATAATGCAATGTAAGACAAAATCAACATATATATTGTAAGAAAATAAAGCATAATATCGCCACAAAATCCTATCGAGCACATCAAGAAGAGGGTATCTGGGTATGTGCAAAAGATACATATATCATGCATCAGGATATAATGCAATGTAAGACAAAATCAACATATATATTGTAAGAAAATAAAGCATGATGTCAAAGGCATAAAAGAAAATAAATCATCACAAGTCACAAATCCTCAGAGCATAGACAATAGCAGCCATATAATAATTTTTATGCGGAGCAAGAAACATATTAATCACATTACGTACTTTTATAAGTATATCACAATTTGTTCTACATATGCGTAACCCCTAGTGTTATCAAACAAAAGAGGTGAGGTTACACTATAAGTTCATAGTGTATATATATATATAGGATACATATAACATAAATTGTCTTAATTGAAGCGGATCTAGAGGTAACCCCCACCTGAACTTGCAAAAACATAGCATACATAATTAACCCTTGAATTTTCTTCGTAAGCCTTGCGATACTTTCAACCTACAATTCGCCAACCAAATTTGCATAAAGAGGTTAATTGAGTTTTATTCAACACTTTTAAGGATAGTGAACTATCAATAAATTAACTTTCAAGAATTGCATCCCTTCAACCTAACTTCATTTTAATCCAACTTCATTCCAAATGGATCGACACTTTTGGAAAGTCCTCAAGAGAGGCTTCCCAACAATAATGGTCTTCAAATCCTTTGTGGAAGAATAGAGCTAAAAAAAATCGCCATCGTCTAATTCAAAGTAATCAATGGTTTTTAGTATAGGTGTCATCCCAGATTCTATGAGTGTTAATAAAAGCTGCATATATATATATATATATATATATATATATATATATATATATATATATATATCAACATCGTGGCTATGAGATGTTAACCTTCAATTACATAGAGGTGCCATAATACATCTAAACAACCCAATAATGATCTTTAATGCATTCAATAAATTTAGAAAAATATCTATAAAAAAATCAGGGAATATATACAAGTACACCGAGCTAATGTGGAGCTCCACATCACACACAAAACACAAATGCAGGTTGTATAAATTAATTTAAAATTTTAAAATGAAAAAAATAAAAACAGATTTAATATAGGAAGTCAAATTTGGAGGAATTTAGAGGGACTCAAAGTTAAGATTTGAAGCCTCGAAAATATGCAGTGGAGATGTTTTGAATTTTATTTTATACTATGAGAATAATGCTACCTTGCTCCACATGGCACCCAAAATATATGTACGGTCCATAGGAACTCCATGGGAGCCGTGGTGTATGGTGAATTACCATACCTTCACGGCACTAATATAATAATATATATGGATATATGAAGCCGGCCCTCTAGGATGTCGTCGTAGAGTTGATCCCTATGACATCTCTATTTTGTCACCAAGTGGCACCCAAAAATCATGTTTGCGTGTCACGCGGATGTGGACATGATCAACCAAAGACCATGCACAAAAAACATAAATGGCTATTATAATCATTGTCGAACACAATGGTCCATAGCGTTTAAAATGAACAATGACTTGAAAATCAAGTCACAATTTATTTCCACATCATTAGATCAAAACCATCCATATAACTTCTTTTCCCTAAAATCCGTTGGGGGACGACATGTGATCAAGGTGCCAAATGGCAGCCCAAAAGAGCCCACTTATATATATATTATGGAAAATGGATCCTAGTTCATGATCATAGGGTATGAACTACAAGACATGGTCCATTTGGGCTGTCACATGGCAAACAAATCCCAAAATGAAACCCATTCCCCCTAGGATTAGGACCTCGGTGTTCTAAGGCCTACCCAATCGGGTTGTGTATATAAATATAGCGCATGTGTATATACAGTATATATATGGATAATGCTTCGCTGTCAGGACCATGGTCAAGAGAGTCTTGGAAAGGTGTCGCCTGCGACCAAAAACCTTTTTAGTGCACATGGAGGAAGCGGTAACTGCATAGATCAAATTATAATATTCAGAAGAAAAAAAAATGCTTTCTAAGACCAGCTGAAAAGTCTCCCCTAAAACGCTTCATGACCACCTATTTCCATCGCCAAAAAATAACTATAGTACCAGAGGTACCCCACTATAGATCATATTTTAGACTAAATAACTCAATGAAAAACATGAGTATCATAAGTGATTATTTATAAGACCTAGTTTAAGTGTCTGATTTATATGCTAAGTTTAAAATTTTTACGAGTTTTTTTACTTGCAAACAGGTTTAGCTGTACACTAAGACACCAACTGCAAGTTTAGCTGTACACTAGGACACCAACTGTATTTAAGGCCACCATTTCATAAGTGTTTCATAGACAATAAATGAGACTGTACAATTGTGAGTGTTCACTGCATCTTATGAGGTCTCCAACGAGATTGCATATATCACAATGTGCAAAGTAATTAACAACAGCCCAACATTGTATTTTTACGGTTTCAGCAATTTTTACAAAGATGAGTTACTGTCAAGATTACTATTAATAATGTTTCACATGGTTAATATTCTTTATTCTTAAAATTCCATATGAGCATATAATACCTTATTATTAAAGTTCCACCTTCCATTACGTGGTGCAAAACTTTCACCATTCCCCACTTTCAACTGTGGTAAAAATAAAGGTTTAGCTGAATCAATAGGGTGCAAGATCAAAATAACAAATAGTACCCAAATGCTACAAAGACAATAAAATATAAAAAAATATAGAGAAAACATAACAAATAAGCTACATAAACAATAAAACCTTAGGAGCTTGAAAAATATGACCTTGCACTTCTGTAAAATGGGTATTATTTGAAACACCACAAGCCTGTAACATTGGATCAGTATCATAGTTGTTGCTCTTGAAGGCCTGCAATAAAACCAGATTACAAGATCAGAAAACTAGAACCCATAAGGATTAAGATAAATGGTGATCAACTTTAATTGAGTTTTATTCCACACTTTCAAGGAAAGTGAACTATCAATAAATGGACTTTCAATTATTGCATCCCTTCAACCTAACTTCGCTTTAATCCAATTTCATTCCAAACGGATCGACACCTTTGGAAAGTCCGTGAGAGAGGCTTCCCAACAATACCTTTGGAAAGTCCATGAGAGAGGCTTCCCAACAATATTTAAAGCAATTGGAACACAATATACGACCTCGGTTTACATATCAAAATAGTAATAACACATTATTACCAAACAAGGGATCTTGAGATCATGGGTGAACAATCAAATGATCAATTTTTTATTCCGCATGACATAACTCCCAAAAAATGGCCCTCAAATGTCATGCACCTTGTGATTTTAGGTCCACTTTTTTTTTATCCGTGCCACATGGAATAAAAAAATTGATCGTCTGATGGTACGGTCATGATCTTCAGGTCCTTTGTGTAAGATTGGGGTTAAAAATCTCCATCGTCTGATTCAAAGCAATCAATGGTTTTTAGCATAGGCGTCGTTCCAAGTGCTATGGGTGTTAATAAAAGCTTACCATATATGGGTTCAATGTGGCACGGGTGAGTGAGCAGTACCCAAACTTTGACCACAATTTTAAATTGTTTAAAGATCACATGCCACATGATCCCAAAACAGGCACTGTTTTGGAATCATATACCACATGGCATGTGATCTGAGGTTCTAACCCACTACTCCCAATATTGGCTCAAACCCATTATCTCATTTTTGTTACAGCGGTGCATTGTCTAAACTCCCCTAATAAATGGTCAAATGTTTAGATCAGAGAATGTCTACATTAACTAGTGAAATACGATGAAATTTTCAGGCCTAATATGGAGTTTAGACAATGCACCACTGTAACAAAAACCAACATTAATTACCTATGGAGATGGCAGTGGTACTGCTCTAGTACGTGGTAAACCGAAAGGAATTTAACTTGATAAATCCACCATGGAAGCCACTATAACCAATACTTTAGGACAAGGGAACGGCATTAAACAGTGATCACTTACACATGGATGTGAGTGAACAAGTTCTTGTAGATCATCTGCAGAGAAACCTATCTCATCAACCAACACATGGTAATGAGTTGGTATGGTCATTCCCCGCTGAAAGAAAGCAATAATGCAGTGACTGAGTGAAGGAGTTGGAAAATTGCAGGACCAAGAAATGGTTCAGAAAGAATGGCCAAATATTGTAACCATCTTGGGCATAACCTACATTGACAATTTGGTTCGAGAAACTTACAATCATTCTTGCATGAGAACACATGTAAAAGTCATAGTTACTCAGATGCAAACTTTATTATCGACAACCGTACCTGAAAATGCAAACAACAATAAGAAATCAGGCACACTAAAAATATAGGACTACACTTGAGAATCGCCACATGATTAAAAACCAAGATGATTTTAAGATGGGTTTCGCCATTACATACAAGGGGGTCTAATTAAGAAACTAACCAGGTGGCACATTTTCAGAACAAAGAACCCCCTTTCCCACTTTATTCTCTAAAATTATATTGCAGCGGCAACCTCAATGATTTGATCCAGCTCAATGTTCAGAACTTGGTTGAATTGAGACATGCTCACTCCATCACTAGTAGCAAAAAGATCATACATTTGTAATGGTTTTAGTACATGAACTACTGTTTGAAAACATGAAATTAGAACATCTCATAAGAAGACAAATAGTGGGTCATTTTAGAAAAGATTCGAAACTGCAGAAGGAAATCCATAGGATTCAATAACATCAACCAAAAATCACCATTTATATGATCTTGACACTCCAATCGATTGGGTTACTAATGTACTCAGACTGTGAGGGGGGCGCCGATATCGTAGACATCGGATATGGACCTTTTCGCATATACCGACGTCGGAAGAAGCGGAATGGAAATCAGAAATAGGCGAATGAGGCGAAAATTGGCAAAAGAAGAAAATTGGAGGAATCTGCCAATTCGATCGATCAAAATCCCATTTCGATCGATCGAATGGCATCGACAGAGTTACAAAATTCTGGAGTGATATTTCGATCGGTCAAATCATATATTCGATCAATCGAAATGTGAACTCGACCGATCGAATATCGACGGCAATTTTTCATAAAATTATGAAATTTCGATCGATCGAAATTTTTCGATCAATCAAATTTTCAAATCGATCGATCGAAATCGCACCGGGTTGTTTAGTTAATTTAGGAGTTTAATTTCGAACTTTTGTTTTGAGGGTTTATTTGTCTTTTATTTATTAATTGTTTTAGGGTTTTCTTTTATTGAAAAGACTTCTATATAAGGTCCTTAAGTGAACAATGTAATTAGTTGATGATTAGTGAAAAGAGTTTTTGCTTTTGTGCTTGAGATAAGCCTATACGAAGAGTGATTCTTCTTCCCGAGAAGGGTTTGGTGCGAAGACAAGGGTGTGAAGCCTGCAAATCTATCTTCTATCTACCTATCTCTTATTAAACCTTCCGCACCAAATACTCAGAGGAAACCAGTGATCTCATCATTGAGTCGTGAGCACCCTAATCTGGGAAAACCTAGAATTCTATCTCTAGGATCGATCTACGCTGCAACCCAACTGATCTAGCGCCTAGACTGAACCCTACCTGAAGCATACGTGATTCTCCCATGGAATATTACGAAAACCTGAGGTATTCGTTATATTTTGTGAATTTTATTGTTTAATTTAATTCTAATTTTATTCCGATAAAATCAATCATATCATTCACGTAGTTTAGGGAACTGTCCTGCGTCAGTTTTGGTATCAGAGCCCTAGGTTCTAGGTTAGGGCATATTGGTGTGACATTTAATTCCATAACATTTTAATTTTCATTGCATCTTATTTCAGTTTTTATTTATACACATCTAGTGTTTGATAAAAGTCCTCATTCATTGTTAGTTCATATGTGCATGTCATTTTAACTCAATGGAATCTTATGTCATTTGTATTCACCATTGCGCGTGTCTTGTGTTCGACAAAAGTCCTTATTCATTTTGAGTCACATGTGCATGTCATTTCGGTGTCTTTGATGTCATGTCATTTGTCTTCATTTGTGTGCACGTCATGTGTTTGTAAAAATTCCTCAACTGTTGTGTGGCTCATAGAATTGTGTCCGAGTTGTGTTTGTGACAAGCATCATGAATGAGTCACTTGCACATCACCATAAATTCGTTACCCGTCATGAGAGGATGCTAGCCGAACAAGAAAACCGCTACACACCAAAATTTTGGCAAAGTCCCAAAAGTCATGATGAGACTAGAGTTAGTGGACACCCTCATCAGCGTGAACCTGAGTACAATCCCACCGAAAAGTTTCTAAAATCTATTCGGGATGAAGTTCCATGTTTTAAGGGATAGCTAAACCCCAAAACCTTCGTGGAATGGATATCTAGTGTGAAACAGTATTTTGATTGGTATGGCGTACCGAACGAGTACAAAATTAGGTTAATGAAAACAAAGTTGGAGGGTAGTGCCAAAACCTATTGGACTAAGCTCATCGTAAGTCCATCACACAATGGGAAGACATGAGGGAGCGACTTATCGAGAATTATGTTCCTCTCACACACCGTCATCTTTTACGACTTTTAAAACCCAAGACAGACAAGTGTCCTGATTGTCTTAAGTGTCAAGGGTTCGGACGCTTTGCTTACCAATGCTCCACACAATTTTCCACACCGAATTTATTGATTAAACGGGAGAGTTTTAAGGAGCCGGAAAATATGAAAGTGGAAGAGGAAGTGTATGACCCTAGAACCGTGATGAGTGAAGAGGAGATAGAGGAAGCTGAAGAGAGTCTAGTTTGTGTCAAAAGGGCTCCTGATTCCCTTGTGAGTAGTAATATTGAGTCACCCTCGCACGATTCGATCGAGTCACGTACGTATAATTTGTTAGAGCCCGTAGAGTCAGTTGTGCACGAGTCCTTATTGGTGGTAGAGTCGTGTGCCCTTGAATCTTTAAAGTTGGTCGAACCGAGCACACATGAACCAATCAAGTCACTTACCCATGAGTCATTGAAATCTGTTGCATCGAGTCCACAAGAGTCATTAGTGTCCCTTGATTTGATCACACATGAGTCACTAGTATTGGTCGAGTCCACTGCACATGAGCCACCAGTGCTGATACAGGCCGCTACATGTGAGTCATTAGTGTCGCATGCACATGAGAGTATCGAGTCCATTGATACACATGCACATCATAGTCTCAAGTTGTGTACTGCTATGCATTCCAAGTCTTATCGTGAGTCATCTTTTGAGTTTCATTCCGCATTGCATGCCAAAATTAAGTTTGAAATTAATTTATACAATGAAGCTCTCAAAATATCAATGCAGTTACCTAAAGCTTTTATGAAATTTCAATTGAATTATTATGTGATGGTTCGGGTTAAGCCTGAACGATTCCCATCGGGAGTCGTAAAGGATCTCTAGGCCCACCGCGCTGGACCTTTTAGAATTGTGGCAAGGAGCAGACCTACTACATATGTTCACGAGCTTACACTGGATATAATGGTCAGCTCTACGTTCAATGTGGAAGACCTAGTTCCTTCTCTGGGCTCAACCCCACCACCTTGAAATCCTTTCTGACCGCCTCTTATTCACGATCCCATCCCAACTTTGCAACCAATACCACTTCCCTATCCAAGTAAGTAGAAACAAGAGATAGTCTTGTGGCATTCACCTGCGGCAAAAAATTTCTGGTTTACGAGATACAGAGGGTTGGCAAGTCGACTTCCGAGCGTGCATGGGCCAATCATGAGAGAGTTCGTCGCTTGAATTCCCGTATTTCCAGTCGATATTAGGATCACACTTCATCGGGGATGAATTCCTTCAGGTCCGAACGAGTCAATGCGAAACTTCAAAAGTATTTGGTAGAGTGGCTTGGTGAGCCGGGTTATTGGGCTCGTCAAGGAGAGTCGGGTTATTGGGCTCGTCAAGGAGAGCCGAGTTATTGGGCTCGTCAAGGTGAGCCGGGTTACCGGGTACGTCCCTCTACAATGGACCGAGATGACGCTCATACATCACCGAGTGAGAGGATTCACTTCATGCGTGTTTCATCGGTGATGAAAGATTGAGTCGGGGAGAATTGACAGGGACACCAACATCGTAGACATCGGATATGGACCTTTTCGCGTGTACCGACGTCGGAAGAAGCGGAATGGAAATCAGAAATAGGATAATGAGGCGAAAATTGGCGCCAGAAGAAAATTGAAGGAATCAGCCAATTCGATCGATCGAATTGAAGTTTCGATCGATCGAAGTCTCATTTTGATCGATCGAATGGCATCGACAGAGTTAGAGAATTCTTGAGTGATATTTCGACCGGTCGAATCATATATTCGATCGATTGAATATTTCGATCGATCAAAATGTGAATTCGACCGATCGAATGTCGACGGCAATTTTTCATAGAATTACGAAATTTCGATCGATCGAAATTTTTCGATCAATCAAAATTTCAAATCGATTGATCAATCAAAATCGCACCGAGTTGTTTAGTTAATTTAGGAGTTTAATTTTGAACTTCTGTTTTAAGGGTTTAGTCTTTTATTTATTAATTGTTTTAGGGTTTTCTTTTATTGAAAGGACTCCTATATAAGGTCCTTAAGTGAACAATGTAATTAGTTGATGATTAATGAAAAGAGCTTTTGCTTGTGTGCTTGAGATGAGCCTATACGGAGAGTGATTCTTCTTCCCGAGAAGGGTTTAGTGCGAAGCCAAGGGTGTGAAGCTTGCAAATCTATCTTCTATCTACCTATCGATCTCTTATTATCTTTGCTTGTGTGATCCTACCACCTTAATTCAGCCATCATCCCTTTTAAAATCCTAAACCCTAATTGTCCCTGAATCCTTGAATCGATCTGATTCAACAACCGTAGACCAACTGAGTTATTAAACCTTCCGCACCAAATATTCAGAGGAAACCAGTAATCCCATCATTGAGTCATAAGCGCCCTAATCTGGGAAAACCTAGAGTTCTATCTCTAGGATCGATCTACGCTGTAACCTAACGGATCTAGCGCCTAGACTGAACCCTACCTGAAGCATACGTGATTCTCCCATGGAATACTACGAAAACCTGAGGTATTCGTTATATTTTGTGAATTTTATTGTTTAATTTAATTCTAATTTAATTCCGGCAAAATCAATCATATCATTCACGTAGTTTAGGAAATCGTCCTGCGTCAGACTGTGTACACTGAGATGTTTGGGATCATCTATTGGTGAATATTTCTATGAGAAATCATTTGAGAAGCAGCAAATTCATATATGGTTTGGTTTGATGTGCGCATGCCCTGATGGTCGATGGACTGCATTTAAGTTTGGTGATAAGCGCGACATTAATTTTTTTTTTTAATTGGCACTTTGGCAGTTTGAAATTTGAATATATGTGAGTTCTACTAGAACTAGAAAACTAATGAAAACTCGAGAAATAACGAACTACAATACAGAATTAGAATATAGATAAAGATCAAAAATCGCCAGTGAAACTGAGAGGCGGGAAGATAAAAAGCCGGACACACTAAATTTTATGACAAGAAGATAATACTCATCATAAGGCAAAATATTCACTGTAAATTCCATACGCCAAAATTAAATATTTTCAATGAATTTTTTTTTCTTTTTGATGAATATTGAAAAATATTTGACATGATGGAATCCAAGATGCTAGTAGTTCACAAATAAAAAAATAAAGTTCGCAGTTATTCTTTGGGTTTAGAAACAAGTAGAATTTTAGTGGTATAATCAAAGAAAGAAAAAAAATGATAAAAACCACTCAAAAGAACTTGTACTAACTAAAAAATGGTAAGACAAGATACAACAAATTAAAAAAAATTGATATCATAATCCTGAGTTTCTTAGGCCCTGTTTGGAGTGGATTTAAGACTGCTCCCAGCTTTCACTTTCTGGTAGTGAAAAAGAGCAGAACCATCTTCGATGTTGGTTGGTTAACACAGCTATAACACTGAAGTACCTTCCCTCAAACGCCATCTAACGCTGAAAAGGGGCAAAAGCTGGAAACAACCAAAACCAGCTTCTGGCATTATCATTTATGGGAATCTGTTTTAAGTGGAAGCCAGAAGTTGGAGCCACGCCAAACAATGAGTCAAGACGTGTGATCTCTGAACCAAAAAATAGCCTTGAAAACTAGCATTTTTTCTAAAATGAACACCATATGGATAAAAATTGATGGAAAATAGCTTGAAACAGAAAACATTCAAAATCTCATAGAAAATGGAATCAAAACCCTAAACAACTTAAATAATACAAAAAGAAGCAATTATTTATATTAATAAGTGCATGATAACCCCTAGGTAGGACAAATAAACTTCATCCGCATTAACATCAGACATGCAAAAATAAATAAAAAGATCTTAAAAGCCTCATATCCATAAAAAAGCCTTCAAGTACAGCTAAATAAAACAACATATTAGAGCGGAAATACCCTAGAAAATGAAAAAATCAACCAAACCCTAAACAGCTTGAACACAAAGGACATAAGAAATTAATTCTATTAATAAGTGCATGATAACCTTAGGAAGGGCAAAAGAACTAAATCCGCACCAACAACAAACATGCAAAAAATGGGCTTAAAAGCCTCCATAATCAGAATATAAATAACAAGAACCATAAAAATGCCTTCAACTATATCTTTAAAACAAAAACACAATAGATTTGACTGGAAATGCCCTAGAAGACAAATAAAACCAAAAAAAAAAAAAACTAAACTAAACTTGAATAATACAAATGAAAGAAGCAATATTTTCAATTAGAAAGTGCATGAAACCCTAGGTAGGGCAAATGAACTTAATCCGCATCAACAACAAACAAGTAAAATAATGGACTTAAAAAGCCTCCATACTCTGGAGTAAAATAACCAAAACCACAAAAAAAGACCTTCATGTATACCCAAAAATAACACCATAGATTTGCCTGGAAATACTCTAGAAAATGAAATAGAACCAAGACCAGTGAAACGGCTATGAAATGAGCATGAACAACGAAATAATACTAAAATGTGCTTATAAATGCTGTAAAAGTAGCTACAAAGGGGGGGAAAATACATAAAAATCAACAAACCGATTGCAAAACCCTAAGTTCCTTAACAAATGCAAAGGAGAATCCTAGATATACTCACCGCAAATGTATTAGAAACCCTAAAATCTACCTATGAGACGAAGAAGCCAAAATGAAGTCCATACAACTTAAGATCTTCTAGAAATCAGGCAAAAGAGGGGAGGGGGAAAAAATGAGTATCATGTACACCAGCCATGTACTACCGGGCGGATCTTAGTCTGTCTGCACAATCCATAACTTAGTTGCACGGATTTCAAAGGTGATAGAAATTTGCGTGCTTCACAAGGTTTACTACTGTAGACGAGCTGAGATATTAGCCTGTGTACATAATCAACAACTTAGCTGCACAGATTTCAAAGATGATAGAAATCCGCGTGCTTCACAAGGTTTACTACCGTAGACGAGCTGAGATTGGCCTGTGTACCGACGGCAGTACACGTCCGGTGCACGTAATAAAAATTCTAACACAAAGAACAGCTACAAAATACTAAAAAACAGATTAAAGAAAGATGGAAAAAGGGAAGAAAATCTCAGTAAACTGAGTTCAAAACCCTAGAACTCTCTTAGCAACCATGCAAAAGAAACCCTAACTTCTTGAATGCAAAACGGGCCCCATGAAGAAGATCGGCTAAAAATCATTAAAAAAAAAAAAACCGAGTAGAAACCCCAGAGTTTTCAAAACATAAATGCACTTCAAAGTTCAAACCCGAACTTCCCTACACCGAAAATTAAGAAACAAAACCCAAAAACATACCTGAAACAAACGATGAGCTTAATATAGCTTAAACTGCGGCTAAGAAAGAAAAAAATGTCTAACAAAAACTGAGTCTAAAACCCTAGAGTTTTTTAAACATGCATGCACTTAACTTCTCTCTTCAACATATAAGAAACAAAGCCTTCAAAAATACCTGAGATGAGCATAGAGCTTAAACCCTAGAATACACTGGAAAAAAATAATTCATATATATATATATATATATATATATATATATATATATATATATTATTTTTTTTTTTTGAAAGAAAAAAGCAACAGGGCACAAAAACGTTTAACACATCTAAGAGCTTAAACTGCTTCAGCAATACCACAAAAAATATATACATATCAAAAAATTTAAAGCACATAAACCAACAGAATCTAAAACCCTAGAGTCTTTAAATACAAATGCACCTAAGTATCTAACTTCACACTATAAAAGATGCAGAAACAAAACACATCTGAAATGAACAAAGATCTTAAAAACTGCATCAATAATGCTCCAAATTTATTTAAAAAATAACATATCAAAAACTGAGTCCAAAACCTTAGATCAGTTACCATAAATGGGCGTAGAACCCTAGCTTTAGCCAACAATGAATTGATCCCACCAAGCTGCACAGAGAAAAAAGAGGGAAATGAACAAGAGAAAAGAAAAGGGGAAAACTCCAGGAAAGACAGGCAACTCTAATGAATCACATATTTATATGATTTTTACCTTGGCATTAATTTTGAGAAGCACATTGGTTAGATATTCATATCATATATTCTTGTTTGGGCAATGCTTTATGTAGCAATGCCGAACTCTGATAGATTCTCTTCCAGGGCCCTTAAAGAGACAAAACACTACTGATTTGAGTACATAGATGTAACAATAAATTATCAATCTTAAATAAACAACAAGACAAACCACCCAACCATAACCATAAGAATATTTTCGTTCAGGGAGAACACAAAGAAGGAATTCAGGTGCTCCACGAAGTTTCACTTGGATCTGCTCAAAACTCTGCTCCACCCTCACAATAGGAGAACGCCTCCCCTGTGGATGTTCATCAAAGTATCGAATGGGGGCTCAATGAGCTGCAAAGACAGATATGTTAGATTCAAGCAAGCAATTTAACAGATACTTTGAATTCACTACGAGAATATCAACACCACGTGGCTATGAGATGTTAACCTTTAATTAAATTGAGGTGTCTTAGTACATCTGAACAACCCAACAATGGTCTTTAATGCATTCAATAAATTTAGAAAAATATTTATAAGAAAATCAGGGAGTGTATACAAGTACACCAAGCTAATGTGGAGCTCCACATCACACACAAAACACTGTTTTAGAGCCACGTGGAGCTACGGCAGGTTGTATTAAATCAATTTAAAATTTTAAAATAAAAAAAATCAAAACGGAATTAAAATAGGAAGTCAATTTTGGAGGGACTCGAGGTTAAGATTTGAAGCCTCAAAAATATGCAGTGGAGTTATTGTTTTGAATTTTATTTTATACGATGAGAATAATGCTACCTTGCTCCACATGGCACCCAAAACATAAAACATATGTACGGACCACATGGAACTCCATGGGAGCCATGGTGTATAGTGACCATACCTTCCCAGCTCTGATATAGGGATCAACGTCGTCATAGCGTTGATTCCTATGACATCTCTATTTTGTCATCATATGGCACCCAAAAAACATGTTTGTGTGCCACGTGGATGTGCACACGGTAAACCAAAGACCATGCAAAAATAAATAAATGACCATCATAATCTCTGTTGAACACAATGGTCCATAGTATTTAAAATGAACAATGACTTGAAAAATCAAGTCACAATATATTTCCACATCAATAGATCAAAACCATCCATATAACTTCCTTTCCTTCAAATCCGTTAAGGGGCGCGTGAACATTGGGGGGGCGACATGTGATCTAGGTGCCAAATGGCAGCCCAAAAGGGCACCATCATAGGAACCACTTTTCTATATATAGATAAATAAATATAAATATATATATATAATGTAAAATGGATCCTAGTTCGTGGTCATAGGGTATGAACCACACGACATGGTCCATTTGGGCTGCCACGTGGAAAACAAATCCCAAAATGATACTTGTTCCACCTAGGGTTGGGACCCCAGTGTTCTTAGGCCTACACAATCGGGTTGTTTATATATAAATATATTGTATGTGTCTATACAGTATATATATGGATAAAGTTCCGCTGTCCCAAGGACCACCTTTAACATGGTCCAGAGACTCTTGGAAAGGTGTCGCCTACCACCAAAAATCCTTTTAGTGCACATGGAGGAAGCTTATAATATTCAAAAAAAAAAATTGCTTACTAAGACCAGCTGAAAAGGCTCCCATAGAAAGCTTCATGACCTCATATTTCCATCGCCAAAAAATAATTATAGTACCATAGGTACCCCACTATAGATCATATTTTAGACTAAATAACCCAATGAAAAAAAAGTGCATCATAAATTATTCTTATAAGACCCAGTTTACGTATCTGAATTATATGCGAAGTTCGAAATTTTTATGAAATTTTTTACTTGCAAACAGGTTTAGTTCTGCACTAAGACACCAACTGTATTTAAGGCCACCGTTTCATAAGTGTTTATAGACAATAAATGAGACCATACAATTCACTTCTGTTCTCTGCATCTTAGGAGGACTCCAACGAGATTGCATATATGACAATGAGCTGAGAAATTAAAAACAGCCCAGCACTGTATTTTTACGGTTCCAAAAATTTTTACAAAGATGAGTTTACTGTCAAGATCACTATTAATAATGTTTCACATGGTTTAATACTCTTTATTCTTAAAACTCCATATGAGCATATAATACCTTATTATTGAAATTCCACCTTCCGTTATGTGGTGCAAATTCTTCACCATTCCGTACGTTCAACTGTGGTAAAAACAAAAGGTTCAGTTGAATCAATAGGGTGCAAGATCAAAATAACAAATACTACCAAAAGGCTACAAAGATAGATAAAATAAAATAAATAGAGAAAACGTAACAAATAAGCTACATGAACAATAAAGCCTTGGGAGCTTGCAAAATATAACCCACTTCTGTAAAATGGGTATTATTTGAAACACCACAAGCCTGTAACATTGGATCAGCATCAAAGTTGCTCTTTAAGGCCTGCAATAAAACCAGATTACAAGATCAGAAAACTAGAACCCATAAGGATTAAGATAAATGGTGATCAACTTCAAAATAAAAAATAAAAGATAGATAAATCCATAACCTACATCAACCAAAACTCTCATCCTTTCTTGAGATTTTTGCTTCAATTTCTCCATTAGGGAGGACCTCTGATGAGTAGCCAACGCCTTTGTATACCATTGCAATGAAACTAGTGTGCAAAGCTAGAAATTCACAAACAGAAACAATTAGCCACTACATAAAAGTATGCCTATATTATTACAAATTGTTTTTAAACAATCAATTACAAAATAGGACAAATAATTATCTTGCTGACCTCGATTGGATAGCATGTGGGTCACTTTGGCTTCCCAACATTTATACAAGCCAAGTTTGCAGAATAACTAATTTCAATATGCCAATGATGTATGAAGTAGCCATAACGATCACCTCAGAGGTTTGGACCTCACCATCACCATTTTGATCCCTTCCATTTCTCACTTTTAAAGAAAACCTACCAAGATAAACATGTTAAAATAATAGGGCATTAGATAGCATAGATAACAAGAAACAACACAACATATTTAGCTATTTGTAGCATACAATAATGAGAAGCAAAAGCTTGCAATTGCTCATTGCATGGCAGCTTACTCAATCCAATGATCTTAAATTCTTGGTTCATAGGCTTTGCTCTCGCTCTAAGGTTTGTTAACATGCTCTTTGCCTGTTAAAAGATACAAGCACCTTATTTTAACAACTTTCAAAGAAGATCTAAATGCAAATCGAAATTGTAAGCCACCATTTATATCTCCTTTCCCCAGTCAATCTGTTCAAGATGGTTTCGATTTTGGTTTGCAATTAAAAAATCAATTACCGCTCCTGATTTTACTATCATCGTGGTAGAAACATCTAAGCAAAGATGGTAAGCGAGATATTGAGAAACAACTTCCTGCTGAAGGAAAAAACAAAAAATCTATTTTCCACTTAAAGAATTCAAGAAATTACCAATATTAAGCAATAAGCCCCCTTGGCTAGTGTGGAAACCAGAATGGAATCCTCGGCAACAACTAACAACGCCACCACCCAAATCAGTGAAGTTCCGAGCACCCCCGTTAAGAAATGATTGCGCAACAAGACGGCAACCCCTGTACAAAAATAAGGATTTTACAAACGAGGGACAAGGTGCCCTCACAACAGTGAGTCCACTAATAAATAGAACTAATCCTTAACATCATTCGATTTATCCAGAGCCTCCATGCATTTGGGAACTGATTAAGGGATGCCAATTGGCTAAAGCTCTAGAATTCCTCATTTCCTCCAATAAAAATAATAATAAATAATAAATACATTTGAACAATTCCTACTGTACAGACTCTCAATTAACACCAATTTCCTATGAAACATCCCATCGAACAGAAAGTTGTATCTGATTGTTGTGACTTTCATAGTAAATGATTGGAAAACCATTAGGTTGAACATCACTAGACCGATGAGACGTCGAGTCTGATCGATGCAATTTTCTTATCAACTTAGGCCGTAAATGATTGGCCGAAAAAGTGTCATTTCCTACACAACAAGCAATGAGGGGTTGGTAATGTAGCACACAACTGGAAGGTTGATGCAAGATTGCAACCATCTAGGGCGTACCCCACTTTATATATGGGCCACTCAATGATAGTCCCACGTAGGGATGCAAGTTTTTAACTGAAAATTGAAACTGACCGAAAAGCCACAACACAAACCGTACTGAAACAAGTTCAAAACCGAAAAATACCGACTCAATTATAAGTCAGTTCAGTTTTGGGTGGCAGAATCTGATTAGGTGGGATTAAAAAACAAAAAAATCGGATCTGATCCTGAGGACTCCATCTCTTATCTGATACAAAGAAAGCATAACGATTAAGAATTATACTATGATGCCTAAGAAATCTTAATGTGTCCCTTTTGTCCACAACCAAGGATCAAAAAATCGAATTTCGTTTCGGTTTCAGTGGGAACCGAAACCGAAATTTTGAAGTTTGAATTTCGGCTGAAATCTTCCCCACAATACAAAAATAACCGAATTTTTAAGTTTTCGTTTCAGTGTGGACCGAAATCGAAACATTTCAGCCGAAATCTTCAGATTTCGACCGGAATTTTGAACCATGTCCACAATAGATTCACAACTTTTGGTTCATCAATGTCGATGGATACTGCAAAATTAAAAATCCATAACTTGGAGGAGCAATAGACCAAAAATCACCATTTATATGATCTTGACACTCCAGTCGATTGAGTTACTAATGTACTCGAATGTGTACACTAAGATGTTTGGGATCATCTATTGGTGAATATCTCTATGAGAAATCATTTGAGAAGCAAAAAATTCATATATGGTTTGGTTTGATGTGCACATGCAGTCGATGGACTTCATTTAAGTTTGGTGATAAGCGCCACATTATTTTTTTTTTCTAATTGGCACTTTGGTTGTTTGAAATTTGAATATATGTGAGTTCTACTAGAATTAGAAGACTAATGAAAACTCCTGAGAAATAACAAAATGCAATACACCATCAGAATATTGATAAAGATCAAAAATCGCCTGTAAAACTGAGAGGCGGTAAGATAAAATGCAGGACAGACTAAATTTTATGCCAAGAAGATAATACTCATCATAAGGCAAAATATTCACTATAAATTTCATACTCCAAAATTAAATATTTTCAATGATTTTTTTTCTTTTTGATGAATATTGAAAAAAAAAATTAGATGATGGAATCCAAGATGTTGGTAGTTCACAAATAAAAATATAAAGATCGCAGTTATTCTTTGAGTTTAGCAAGAAAAAGTAGAATTTTAGTGGTTTAATCAAAGAAAGAAAAAAATGTTAAAAACCATTAAAAAGAAATCGGACCAACTAAAAAATTGTAAAACAAGATACAACAAATTTAAAAAAACAGATCTCATAATCCTGAGTTTCTTAGGCCCTGTTTGGAGTGGATTTAAAAGATTGCTCCCAGCTTTCGCCTACTGGTAGTGAAAAAGAGCACGACCATCTTCGATGTTGGTTGGTTAACACAGCTATAACGCTGAAGTACCTTCCCTCAAACGCCATCTAACGCTGAAAAGGGCAAAAGCTGGAAACAACCAAAAACCAGCTTCTGACATTAGCATTTACGAGAATATGTTTTAAGTGGAAGCCGAAAGCTGGAGCCACGCCAAACAATGAGTCGAGACTCGAGATGTGCGACCTCTAAACCAAAAAAATAGCCTTGAAAACTAGCATTTCTTCTAAAATGAACACCATATGGATAAAAATTGAAGGAAAATAGCTTTAAACAAAAAACATTCAAAATCTCATAGAAAATGGAATCAAAACCGTAAACAACTTAAATAATACAAAAAGAAGCAATTATTTATATTAATAAGTGCATGATAACCCCTAGGTAGGACAAATAAACTTCATCCGCATTAACAACAGACATGCAAAAATAAATAAAAAGTAAAAATAAAATAAAAAGAACTTAAAGGCCTCAGAGCCATAAAAAAGCCTTCAAGTACAGCCAAATAAAACAACAGATTTGAGCGGAAATACCCTAGAAAATGAAAATTCAATCAAAGCCCTAAACAACTTGAACAACATAAAGGACATAAGAAATTATTTCTATTAATAAGTGTATGATAACCTTAGGAAGGGCAAAAAAACTAAATCCGCACCAACAACAAACATGCAAAAAATGGACTTAAAAGCCTCCATAATCAGAGTATAAATAACCATAGCCATAAAAAATGCCTTCAACTATAGCTTTAAAACAAAAACAAAATAGATTTGACCGGTAATACCCTAGAAAACAAATAAAACCAAAAAAAAAAATGTAAACAACTTGAATAATACAAATGAAAGAAGCAATAATTTCTGTTAGAAAGTGCATGATAAACCCTATGTAGGGCAAATGAACTTAATCAGCATCAACAAATAAAAGCCTCCATACTAAGGAGTATAATAACCAAAACCACAAAAAAAAAAGGCCTTCATGTATACCCAAAAAAAATCATAGATTTGCCTGGAAATACTATAGAAAATGAAAATAGAAGCAGGACCAGTGAAATGGCTATGATATGAGCATGAATAAAGAAATAATATTAAAATGTGCTTATAAATGCTGTAAAAATAGCTACATAAGGAACTTAGGGTTTTGCAATCGGTTTGTTGATTTTTATGTGTTTTTCCCCTTTTATGAATAAAAACAGCTACATAAGGGGAAAAATACATAAAAATCAACAAACCGATTGCAAAACCCTAAGTTCCTTAACAAATGCAAAGGAGAATCCTAGATATTCTCACCGCAAATGTATTAGAAAACCTAAAACCTACCTATCAGACGAAGAAGCCAAATAAAGTCCATACAACTTAAGATCTTCTAGAAATCAGGCAAAAAAGGGGGCCAAAAAAAAAAAAAAGAAAAAAAGAGTATCATGTACACCAGCAATGTACTACCGGACAGATCTTAATCTGTCTACATAATCAATAACTTAGCTGCACGGATTTCAAAGGTGATAGAAATCTGCGTGCTTCAAAAGGTTTACTACTGTAGACGACCAGAGATTGGCCTGTGCACCGACGGCCAATCTCAGGTCCGGTGCACGTAATAAAAACTCTAACACAAAGAACAGCTACAAAATACTAAAAAGCAGCTTAAAGAAAGACGGGGAAACAGGGGGAAAAAAAAGTAAGAAAATCTCAGTAAACCAAGTTCAAAACCCTAGAACTCTCTTAGCAATCACGCAAAAGAAACCCTAACTTCTTGAATGCAAAACGGACCCCATGAAGAAGATCGGCTAAAAATCATTAAAAAATAAAAAACCGAGTAGAAACCCCAGAGTTTTCAAAACATAAATGCACTTCAAAGTTCAAACCCGAACTTCCCTACACCGAAAATTAAGAGACAAAACCCAAAAACATACCTGAAACAAACAATAAGCTTAAAATAGCTTAAACTGCGGCTAAGAAAGAAAAAAATGTCTAACAAAAACCGAGTCCAAAACCCTAGAGTTTTTTAAACATGCATGCACTTAATAACTTCGCTCTTCAACATATAAGAAACAAAACCTTCAAAAATACCTGAGATGAGCATAGAGCTTATACCCTAGAATACACTTGAAAAAAAAAAAAAACAACAGGGTACATGAACTTTAAACACATCTAAGAGCTTAAACTGCTTCAGCAATACCACAAAAAACATATACATATAAAAAAATTTAAAACACATAAACCAACAGAATCTAAAACCCTAGAGTCTTTAAATACAAATGCACCTAAATATCTAATTTCACACTATGAAAGATGCAAAAACAAAACCTTAAAATACATCTGAAACGAACAAAGATCTTAAAAACTGAATCAATAATGCTCCAAATTTATTTATTTTAAAAACGTATCAAAAACCGAGTCCAAAACCTTAGATCAGTTACCATAAATGCGCGTGGAACCCTAGCTTCTTCCACGAAAAAAATGCAGAACCATAAACCCTAGAGGGTTGTTAGGATTCTAAATTTTTGGGGGTTACCTTCGGAACTCAGAGCCTAGGAGCCATCTTCAGCTCTCCTTCGGCTCTCCGCTCAACTGTTGAGACCCCCTCCAACCCTTGAACCCTTGTTAAGTTGACGACCTAACAAATAGTCTAGCCTCCAACGCCATGTCAGAACACGCTTGCCACGTGTTCGGTCAGATCTCCATAGTCACAATTTCGAAATGGCATGTAAAATTGGGTCAGATCTCCATAGTCACAATTTCGAAATGGCATGTAAAATTGGAATGGCATAATTGCCGTCTGCCGTTATAGTTTGGAAATGTCATGTCCTATGCTATGGATGCAAACCCAAACACCCTGAAACCGAGCCGAAAACCGACTCTCCCAAACCGACCTGAAAACCGACTTAAATCGAATCGAAGTGAAATCGATTTGGAATCAAAAACCGATTAGGTAGGTTGAGTAAATCGACCCATTAATGATCCAAAATCAACCCGAATCAACCCGAATCGATTGTACCAAACCAAGCGCAAACCGAACCGGGCTAAGAACTACTATCCTTTGTGCTTGTGCTTAACAATACACCAACTCCCTCTTAGCTGAGAACTACCATCCTCAGTGCTTATGCTTAACAATACACCAACTCCCCCTTATATCCATCTTATATATGAAGTGTAATACACCTGTTGCCCTAAACTAAAAGGGTTCTTTATTTTAGAGGCAGCTGAGGGAGAGAAGCGGCTAATGGCCGCCACAGAGAACTTCGGCGAGAGGAAGAGAACTCCGACGAGAGGCTGAGGGAATCTCTCTCTCTCTCTCTCTCTCTGACGACCCAAACTCTTATTCGAACCGACCCGATTCGACAAATGAGCACATACACACACTCTAACTTGTATATGCTATACACCTTAAACTTTTCCATTACAACTTAAACCCAAAATTAAAGCCCACGCCCAACCAACCTATATATAGAGCCCCCTTCCTCCTCTATTTTCCACACCAAGTCTTCTCCCTCAAGCTTTTCTTCTTTTTTAAGATATGCTCTTCTTTAAATACTAGATTTATATAATCTAGTCCATAGATCAAAATATTATCCGATAAAGCTCTAGGTTAAGTATGTGTTATCCCGTAGCCTTCCCTCTCTACCTCTTAACATCAAGCCTTAGGAGTTACAATCTCATTTCATATCATACAAGCCTTCAAAAGCTCACCGAAACAAGCCAATGGAAAGCTCCACAACGGTGCAACAAGGGCTCAAGAGCTGCGGCTCTCCCCTCTATTCATCTACCTTCTCAGTTATTCCTCTATCCTCTCATTTGTATCAATACGTCATCGATTTTTTGGTAGAAACGGAGGGGCACAAATAGAATTTAAGACCCATTTGAGTAAGAGGAAGCCTTTTTTATATATTTTATATTATTTTTATTTTGGCCATTGGTAGAGACCGCATTAAGCGGGTTGATTGGGTGCCTAACACCTTCCCAATTGATAACCGAAGCCCCTACCCAAAAGCCTTTGGTGTAAACCAAATTCAGAGTCATATTTGTGACACTTTGGTGCTTATAAAAATGATCTAGGTTTCCCGAGACGCCAAAAGATCCGGGTGGCGACTCTAAGTATTTATTAGAGAGCGCATCATCTGGACGGAACCGTAAAAAATTCAATGATTGCACAGATGGTGACTCTGCTAGGGAGTGGCTAGTAGAGTTTCCCCTTAAACTTGGTCTTTTTATTTTTTATTACTATTTTTTATTTTTTATTTACTCACCCCTCCGATTATGTCGTTTTACTTATCCCTACTTTTACGTTATTTACGTGCCTTAGCCGTTTGGCGGGCCTACTTGCGCACCGTCATTCAATTTCTTTATATTTCCGTCATTTCAAGCACCTTAGTCGATTCGCGGGTCTACTTGTGCATTATCATTTAATTTCTTTATATTTTCATCATTTTAAGTGTCTTAGCCATTTGGCGGGCCTACTTGCGCTTTTAAATCCGCAATCATATTCCGCCAGTGAACGCCGGCATGTAGAGACTGCACGGTATCATCACCCTCGGTCTTTGAACTTAAGGAAAATCTCTTTAAAGTGAAAAATAAAATTGAACCTACAAAAGGAATTTAAATTAATTTTTGTGGGATAGGTTTTTAAAGGCTTGGGTTATTTAGGCACACATGCAACCACCCAGGTCTTAGTACGGCGACAGCCCCTAGTGGTAATGATCCGGAAAATTCTCAGCCCACCTAGTACCTAAGAAAAGTGTTTGCACTTGAGGTATATTGGGTCGGTAACCTTCTCGTTACCAAGCTTAAAACTCGAGAAAAAGTGAGCGTTAGTAAACCCAATTTAGCCTTAAACTCTTAGGTTCGATGAGAAAGAGAGTGAATCATATAAATAGCCAATCCCCCAAAACCTAGCTTCCACCAAAAACTAGTTTGGAGACCCATTTCGGACTAGGCCTGCTGTTGTCAAGCAAACTGGAGAGCACTTTTAGTTTAGCGTAAGTAATAATTACGCCAATGCAAAATGTTCCAAAAGAACACTGGTGTAACTATTAGTTGCGCTAGCTTTAAATCTGAACTGGCACCACTATTAGTTGCGCCAGTGTGGTTCTAAGCAACCCCAGTCCGAATTTGTGGCCTATTTCACCCTCATGACTCCTCGATTAGATTGTTTAGTGCCTCTGTTTAGGCCCCGCAATTTATGACACCCAATACGCTCTCGTCGGTCAAAAGAATGTGACTTCTTCTTGATTCGTTTAAGGGGATCGGGTTGTTTACATTGGTTTCCGTACCTTCAATAGATCTAGAGGTTTTTCTTTAATTCTTCCGAAATACTTCGGAACCTTTGTCGCGGGACCTATTTAGGGTATGAGAGCCACCCGATAAGGGAATTCAAAAGGCCCCGGAACTCTCATTTCTTTTTCACTTATAAAAATAAAAATAGAGTATCGATTGGTGCTAGCACAACGGCATCGATGTACCCTCCGCCATCCTGTAGGGGAAGGAGGAGGAAGCTTTATGGGCCCCATCTGAGGCACTCGTATCCAACCCGATACTGAGACATGTTGTGGGCCGTAGATCCGGCTTATGCCGATCCCGACATATCCCCGCCACACTCTCCAACCCATTTCCACACCAAAAGGCCTTCAATTCCTTCCCCCTTGCCCAATCAAACCTCACTATAATCAGCCCATTTGGTGCCCCCATTTTCCCTTCCACCATTTCCCAAAATACCCTAAGTCTAAATTTCTCATCATTTTCTCATCCGTGGCCGTCTCTAACCTGTCTCACCTCCCTTCCACACCCGCTCAAAACCCATCCTCTACCCTAACCAACATGCCCTATTTTTCATCCACCCAATCCGATCCATCTGCGTCTATCCATGCCACATCCAATCCCCCACACATCCCTCCATTTACCCAAGCCATGCCCATCTTTCTCAAAGTCATGGCCAATTTTCCTCCCTCATTTCCCACTTCCATGCCCCATACATCCTCCCCATATATGCCCATTCCATCCACCATTGCCCCACCTCATTCCTTCAACCCCACTCATATCTCACCCCTCACCTGGGTCATGAACAATTTTATCGGGTCCATGCCAAAATTTTCCTCTTTCCACACCCCTCCAATCATCAAATAGCTCATCTCCATCCGATCCTCCTTCTATGGCCATAATGGAGGAGACGTTTCATACCTATAATAGGTAGAAGGCCTCCCAACACATCCTCTCTCATCCACACTACACATCCATGGAGCCATCTCATACCTTATCAAGCCTCCATGCCTCACTCCCTCATGACTCTCATCCAACCCCCATCATCCATACCATTCAAGCTCCCACTACCCTCATGTCCCAAGGCCCCATGGCCCAAGCCCCCACTACCCATATATCCCAAGGTCCAATGGCCCAAAACCCCATTCCCCACATGTCCCAAGGCCCCATGGCCCAAAACCCTATAACCCACACCTATCAAGGGCCCATGGCCCATCAAGGCCCCATGGGCCAAACCCACCAAAGCCCAATGGGTTAGACCCCATCAAGGCCCAATGGGTCAGTCCCCAGCAAGGGCCCATGGCCTAAACCCATCAATTGTAACATCCCCAAATTTTGGGCATCGAACAGTATCCTCGGGATACGTGCCTGATTAATCGTAGGTTTGACCAAGTGATAGTCAACACGATGACTAGGATTAAAGTAATCTTTATGTGAATGAGCACGTATGCGTGGTGCTAAAGCTAGTTTAGAGATCACATACTCCTGTCTGGGGTGTATGTGCTTAACACCAAAGCTGAAGAAGAATTTAAAAGGTTAAATAACTACAAGAGAAGTTATTTCTCTTTGGATGATTGGTTGGTAGAGAGTTAAGAAGAAAGAGAGAGTAAGAGGTGAAGTAAATGCTAGAAGAGTTGAGTGGATTGCGAATTGAAGAAGGGCTTGAGCAATTACTCCGGATTCAACGTATAGAAGTTCATTGGAGTCGGAGTTAGAAGCCTTAGCCTTTGAGCCAAATCATTGAATCAACCAAGGGTTGATTTGAGGTGAGTTTTTGTGGGATTTTAATGAATGTATTGTTGTACATTAACTTTAGGATAGATTGGTAAAATGTTGAATTAAAAATATAGAAAATAAAGGGAAATAGAAAGGGAAGGAAGCAGGAAGAAATGCCTGCAGAGGGTTGCATTTATGACCAAATCGATTGATCGATTTGGAAAATTGATTAATCAATTTTGGCCTGGAAGTTAGCTGGGCAAAAATGCCCGAAATTGATTGCTCGATTTAAAATCGATCAATCAATTTTTGAAAATTTGATTAATCAATTGAAAATCGATTAATCGTTTGAGTACTCCCAGTGGCTGGAAAATCAGAGCTTGGAAAAACCAATTGATCAATTTGAGAAATCGATCAATCGATTTTAGAATTTTGATTAATCGATATGAGATCGATTAATCGATTTTTGGAGTTCGATTGATCAATTTTGGAGATCGATCAATTGATTTGAACAATTTCTGTTGGCTTTTGTTTTAGACTTTGAGGTTCTAGGAGAGTCTTGTACCTTCTTTTATGTATCTTTCTTGATGCTTTGTTTATGTTATAATGTACCGTAGGTGAAGCAAGTGAGTGCAAGCATGGAGAACCACGTTGGGCCTTGATGCTTGGAGATTCAAACACATGAGGTAGGGAACGCCTTGAACATGTAATTTAAGAGCAAGAACATGTATGTAGTAATAGAGAAATGAATAATTATGTATAGAAAATGTGAATCCTAAGTGTGTGTGTGTGTGTGTGTGTGTGTGAACATAAAGTAAAGTAAATAAGTATGCGACGTCCTCAGGGGATGTGAATGTGATAAAGACATTTTTGTGATGCATTGAGTTGGACATCTCAGGGATGTATGTGAACATGTAAAGCAAAGTAAATGAGATTGATAAGGCCTAATCTACTAAAACTAACATAATTACACGATGAATAACTATATGTAATGCACTCTAGATTTTTAAGGATTGGAGAATACCCCACCGACGTGCCGGGATATCCATGACTGACTCGACAGGATATCCATGACTAGTACGGTAGCCAATCCGTACACCAGTTACACATCTCAGGGATGTATATATGTACTTATGAGATTTAAACCCCGTCACCTATAAAAAAGGAACTTGGGTGGTATTAAATGAATGGAAAAGGATAGAAAATGGTCTGATTAGACGACGATGGAGGGGATTCCATCGGGCGCCCAACGCTATAGTAAGTCGGGGAATATTTAAGTTTTTAGGCCGAATCATTGTCTTTTATGAGCAAAATGAGAATAAATGAAACATATAAAATAACAGTAACATGCAGTGCATCTTTTCAGTAATCTAGATTGCTTTTCAGTAAATTCATCGATATATCATGCTGTTAAATATCATGTAATATATGTGAGGGATTAACTTATATGTTCATTCAGTTATTTTCCTATTGAGCTAGGATGTAACTCACCCTTTAGACTATACGTCATAGGTCCCGTGCTTGCGGCTGCTACTGCTTCTTAAGGCGTAGATCCGGAGGATTCGGATTACGTACCCGGCGAGGAATTGGAGCCTCCTCCTGAGGACTTCTTCTAGAGACCCATTGTATACTTTGATTTAGTTTTGAGAGAGTACTGTACAACTTGGTATGTCAACCCCTTTTTGAGAAAAATGTAATTATACACCGATATATTCTTTTGGCGAACCATCTAGGGTGACATTATTTTATCACCAATGGTTCAGGCCGATTTTTCTGCTCATCCAGTGGCAGGGGATTAGAATTGTATGTTGAGCTTTTACTATAATATATCATTAATGCATGAAGATTTAGTCGATTCAGTTCTTATGTTTTATTATACTTCGTGTTGCTTGGTTATACCAATGTTCCATGTAGGATTATGGGGCACGGCCCTGAGGGTCGTGCTGATGACACGGGTTTCAGGGTACCGAAATCCGGGCTGTCACATCAATGGCCCATGGCCCAAACCTATCATAACCAAGATATTGTGGTCCAACCCTCCCAAGGCTTTATGACCCATACCCAAGCCCAAAACCTTGGAGCATCACACTCATACCCTTCACAATTCCTCCAGAATTTCACCCATTCACAACCCTCATACCCTTCACAATTCCTCCAGAATTTCACCCATTCACAACCCTCATACCCAGCTCAAACTCATGCCTTATATTAACCCCAGTTTACCCAAAGTCAGCTACAAACCTTCCCCCATGCTCAATGGCCTCATCAGGCCCCACTCCATAGTTTAACTTCCACTCATCCCATCCCCCAACAAACTTTCTCTCACCCCTAATAGACTCACCCAACCCCCTCTCATGTCATTCCCATCTAATCTATGCAACACCAACATAAGAATCCCACCCTCACTGCACACTATGTCGACTAGTAGTATGAAGATGATGAGATTAGGAACAATAGAGCCTATGATGGGGCATTGACCAACCTTAACCCTCCTCCTATTATTTCTCATCCCCTGGTAGCATAAAGTAAAATCCAACTAACTGCCGAGAAAGTGGCCCCCATATCTAAGGAGTCAGAGCAGCTGAAAGAACAGTTGGATAAGATACAAAAGCAGTTAATAAAAATGGGTGGTATTGAAATCTATGCCATAGACTTCACAGATTTTATGCTTATTCGCTAAGGTCCCCTTATCTCCCAAATTTAAAATGTCAGCTTTTGATAAGTACAACGGTACTGAAAATCCTATTACACACCTCAAGTCTTACAGTGGGGACATGTGCTAATATGGAGGAGACGAAAGACTGTTGATAAAGGTCTTTCAAAATAGTTTGACTGGTCCGGCTCTGAGGTGGTTTACATCTTTGAAACCATCTATGATGAAAACGTGGAAAGACTTAATGCACCTGTTCCAGGAACAATGTCTACAACATAGACATTGAACCGCGCAAGTCCGACTTTGCCCGTCTGAGGCAGAACCTGAATGAGACCATCAGTGACTATTTGGGGTGATGGAGAGCACTAGCAGCTTAGGTCAGAAACATGATACCTGACGATGAGCAAATCAAAATGATGTCCAAGAATACACTACAAGTGATCTTAGACTTTTTGGTGTACCAACAGCAGTCTAGCTTTGCTGATCTGGTGAGGAACGCCAATAGCTGTGAGGATGCCATTAGGGAAGGCCGCCTGAATAAAAATGTACCGAGCGGAGCCAGTAGGGTTAGAAGGTTTTCAGAACAGAGGAATGAAAGGAGAACTGGGGCCGACGCTCAGAACATTGCCAATACCAGGCCCAATAATAACATAACCTCGTTCCAATTTCAGGTAGCCCCGTCAGTACCAGTTAGAACTGAGCAGATGTAGAGAGTAGGGAATGGTCAAGGAATGCAGATGACTCCGGAGCAGAGGAGAGTCCACTATGACCGAGTGTTTACACCCCTGGGGCAATTATTAAGTATGCTTTTACCTTTACTAATAGAAAATGGATTAGTCACTATTCATCAATTGCAACCTCCTCCGCACCCAATCTCAAAGAACTATGACCCTAACATTCACTGTAATTTTTATCAGGGCCTTGGTCACTCGACTAATCGCTGCTTCCCATTAAAGCACGTAATCCAAAATTTAATTGATGCTAAAAAAATCATTCCACTAGCACCTTCGTAAGTAAACCAGCATGCAAATATTCACCAGGTGCCATTACCCTCACATCCCAGCGGAGGAGCAGGTCCCAGACCCACCATCGGGATGGTAGAGGAATATGAGGAGGAATTTGAATTTGATCCATCCGTTTACATTAGTGATCGGGAGAGCTATGTGACGCCATTGCCGAGAAATATTGAAGAAAGAAATATTGGGGTGATTGAACCCCTGAATTTATCAGATTATTTTTCCAACCCAACTTCGCAAATTGAACCCTTAGATCTTAGGGCTTAATTTTCATCACCCACACTCGTCAATTATGTGCACATAAATGCATATCAACCATACACCACCACTCCCGTCAATTACCCAGTAGCTCATCATACCCCCAATCCCCCGCCAACACCCACCAGCTACCAATGGCCTACCCCTATCCCCAATCCCCCGCCAGCACCTATCAGCTACCAATGACCTACTCTTACCCTTTTTCCCCCGGTGTCACCACTCACAAGCTTTACCACCCCCATTTGGCTCAATTTTGCCACCCAACCAGCTGTCACGAAGGTGAATCAAGTATTGC
Source organism: Chloranthus sessilifolius (assembly GCA_021018995.1). Taxonomy (NCBI): domain Eukaryota; kingdom Viridiplantae; phylum Streptophyta; class Magnoliopsida; order Chloranthales; family Chloranthaceae; genus Chloranthus; species Chloranthus sessilifolius. The sequence goes on from CM037587.1 coordinate 108,014, forward strand.
CCACACCCCCTGAGCCCGCAGTGTAAGTGCCTCCGATATCAACAGCTATGCCCTTTCAGATTCTGAAACCAACCTATGATCCTCATCAGGTCTCGCTGAGTTATAAACAAACAAATGTCAACGCTGGTAGCAACAGAGAAAGGGCAGTGGACTTCGTCACGAGATCCGGGAAGATTTCAAAGCAACCGGAAGAACCAGCAACCGCACAAGCCCAGTCAGAGGGTAAGAAAGATAGCACATTGAACCCTTTCGAGAAAATGAGTCGAGAACATATACTGAAGACTCATCTGAAAGAATGCCTGCCCATATTATTGCATGAGATTTATTGATGACGTCTCCACTCCATTTTTAAGCATTAATGGGGGCGATAAAAAATACGCATGTCTCACTTCAAGTTAGCCCCGATGAAATCGGGCAGATAATTAGTCAAGTATTGGCTCCAAATGCCATTTCATTTTCTGATGCCGATTTACTTGAGGAAGGAGGTAGTCACTCAAAATCCTTAAATATAATTGTTGAGTTTGGAAATATGATAATCTCGCTAGTCTTGATCAATAATGGGTCTGTGTTAAACATATGGCCGCTGAGAACTGCTACTAAGATTGGAGTAGATTCGTGCATGCTGAGGCCCACAAGAACTAGTGCCTGAGGTTTCGATAACACACGAATAGAGATAATGGGAGAAGCCGATCTTGAGCTATTAATTGGGCCAATGACCTTCTCCATATTGTTTCAAGTGATAGGCATCAAATCCTCGTTTAATTTGCTGTAAGGGCGCTCGTGGCTACATAAAGTTGGAGCCATACCCTCCACATTACACCAGAAACTCAAATTTGTTTATGGACATAAGATCATCATAATCATCGGTGAGGGGCACAGTGAGAAAGAGAAAGCTACCAACAGTATTAAAAAGCTCAATGTATTGGATGTACCGTACACCGCTGAGGATGTCGACCTCCACAATTTCGAATAAAAGGTGTCAACGGTACTCCCAGAGCCCACAGAGGGCATCATTCCAAGAACCGGAGGCGGTGTGATAGCGGCAGTGACTATGCTCTAAAAGTGGGACTATAAAAAAGGAAAGGGTCTTGGGCTCAGACTACAAGGAAGGAAGTAGCCCGTCATAACTAAGGGCGATCAGAAAGTTAGATTCGAGCTAGGTTACAAGCCCACAGAAGAAGTGCGGGAAGCTAAGGAAAAAGCTCGTGCAATGGCAGCTGTAAAAGCTAGGGGGGGTCTACATAGAGGAGAAACCCTGTCCCAGGCCTCATATCAGAAATTCATTTGTGAGTGTTGGGATTGTGAAGATCGACAGGAACATGGTGACCTAATTGATCCCACACAAGCCTATAACACCAGTACACCCCACCAATCCCTTCATCACCCTTCCCAGCCTGGAGATAGACTTGGTCGCGTTATCCTTCATTGAGGAACGACGGTCCGTGCCTGAACAAACTCCCCCCGTAGTGAATCACGACAAAACTGTCTGTTAGGGTGCGACGTGGTCACGATCCTAGTGCATAGAGAGGCACACATCAGCTAGTGAGAAGGTGGCAGGACCTTCTAGCTAGGCAGAATTCAGTGGGTGAACTCTTGAGTGAAGACACGTGGTGTCGAGGTACTAGAGTGAGCTTAAGTCATAAATACTTGGGGCATGCATAGTGATAAATTGCGTTGGTGCGGAGCCACGCGAAGCGATATAGTGATGGATTGCATTGGTGTGGAGTCACGCGAAGGATCAGTGTATTTCTTGTCCGTATGTGCGGATGAGATCAAAATGAGCTAGCGAGGAGGTACCAAACCTTAGGACTACGTATTTGGGAGACTTTGCATGGGGTGAAGACCAACGTCGAGGAATTGATGCAGGTCTTGGTGTCAGCATGGGTGCATTGACACTACCAAAGTGATTGAGTTGGCGTGACCATTCTCTGAAAATAAGGCGTCAATGAGGGCGTTGACCTTATAGAGTAGGGGAGGAGACGACACGATCGCCTTGGAACTGGGCTTGTGGCTAGCAGGAAGACGGGCAGACATTGAAGCTAACTGTATGGTGCATGAGCTCGAAAGCACGTTGCCTTGCGGCATGTGTTTGTTCCCTATATGTATGCTACGACGGTGATTCGAGCTAAGTGAAGGTTTAGTGTGACGATTAGACACACGTGGTTATGGAACTTGGTGCTCCGTGTAGGGGCATGAGATGTGGTGCCAAGAGGGCACACGACGTCGTGGTGCAATGAGGTACGTGATGTGGTGCAAAGAGGGCATGCAATAACCTGGTGCAATGTAGACACGAGGCATGGTCGCGATACGGATGCTACATAATGCCGAGTGGGCACGAGATATGGTCGTGACACGGACTCGACATGGTGCCATGTGGGGTTCGCGACACAGTGCCATGAGAGCATAAGGCCACGAGGGTCTCGCGACGTGGTCGCGACGCGGACGCGACATAATCGCATGGGATGTTGATGTAAGACTTTAATGGGCGTGTTGGTGTGGAGGATGACACTGTGGGCCACGGGCAGAGGTTCACATGTCATGGTGGTATATCAAACCAATAAATTTGAGGTTTTCTTGCCGATTGACTTAAGATGATGTTTAGACCATACTTAGGGGAAGGGAACTGTAAAGCTATTTTCCTACACATGGGGCGTTGTGTTGCTGGTTGAGTGCATGAGTCTCTAGGTCTGAAAGGGTGGGCCTAGAACGTTGCTACGGAGATATTGTGTGCTATCCAATATGAGGTTGCCATATGACCCGAGCAACGCGTCACGGTACATATGAGTTGACACCTTTACAAGGGCACTCGTAAGCTACGTGGGACACTATAGTGCACGATAGCTGAGGGCTAAATGCAGACATGTGCTGGTCGCGTGGGCCACTCGCGATTGTGGGTTTGATTAAATATATTAGTGAGACATATATGGAATGAGACTGTATGATAAGTTGCATGATATTATTACGGGGGGATATTATTACGGGGGAAGAACTAGTGCGGTGCACATGATGAAAATGGGCAGGTGAAGCGAGATACTGATGTGTTGGCATGAGTGTTAATATGAGTGGCCTCGAGTGTCCCTTAGAACTTTAGATTAAGAGATGTATGCTTCAATTATTAAAAGTTCGTCTTCCTCTTCGTCTTCGTCTTCGTTCATCTAGGAATATTAAAATGCTTAGGATGTTATTATTACGAGGGAAAAGAGCAACAAGTAGGTCGGTTCTATGGAAAAACGTCCACCAAGGAGGAGGAAGAAGAGAATATTGCTCAGTAGGAGAGGAGGGCATCGAAAGAAGGTCGGACGCATTTATTCAAAATTCCAAGGCCATGGAACAACTCATCTCTCAACTCCATTCCCACATCCATAAGGTAGCTATTTTTATTCTTCTTCGTCTTTGATTTCACCCACCAGCTAAAAATCAAATCTATGCCAATAATTTGGAGATTTCTTATATTATTAATTATAAGGTGTGGTGATATGTAAATATGATTAGGTTCTGGGTGGGGGCGGGGGGGAAGCAGTGCGAAGGAACCGGAGCCGAAATAAGCTTCTTCCTAGAGAGCGGATTGATCGCCTCATCGATCCCGGTTCGTCTTTCCTCGAGCTTTCTCAGGTTGGTTGCTTTCTTACTTGCTTGGAAATTGAAATCTCTTTCCCTCTCTCTTCCTTCGTTTCTTTGTTTTGTTTTTCCTTTCTGGCTGTTGCTGTTTTTTTCATTAATTCTAGAGGTTTACTACTGTCCACTGTCCAAGGTATGATTTTATTCATTGATTGAAATCATTTCTTAATTATATATATATATATATATATATATATATATATATATATATATTGTAGGATCTCTTTTGTTTACCAACCAAACCAAGTATGTTGGGTTTTGCTATTTATTAACTCACTTGAATCTCTTGTATATTGGTTTTTTGTTTTTATTCAAACTCACTTGAATCTGTTATGACCACTAAACGGCTACATGTGCAGTTGAGACAAGTTGGAGAGCAAAGCCACAAAAGTCTCCAACTTTTTCAAAAACTTGGAAAAAATGGGCGACTCAGTCATTCCGACTTTATCGCTGATTAATAGACCAAATCATGACTCGATCGATTAATAGGCCAAATCCTGACTCGACCGACTAATTGGTGTGATGTTGATTTTTCTTCTTTCTTCTTATTCATTTTTTCCACTTATACTTAAAACGTTTTGTACTCTTTGGCAAGGTATCAAGTATTGGCTGATACCAGTACGTATCGTTCATACGCATCGGTGATACGCATCGGTTTCTCGGCAAACTGATCCCGATACCAGTATCGGGATGGTATTTGTATCGGTCGATAAGTATTATCGGTATCGGCTGATACAAATTGGGTATCGGCCGAGACCTCTTAGTTTTGAAAATTTTTAATTTTATTTTTAAAATGTCTCATTCCTGGTAAACTACGTAGTATATAGTATATACTATATGCTATATCCTATATACTACTATATAGTATATACTATGTAACTATATACTATATAGTATATAGATTATGGAATATAGTATGGTTGAATAGTATCATAAATCGTAATCAGTAATAACATAAGTCTATAACGAATTAACTATATGCTTAGTATTCATTAGTCCTTAAAAATCGACCCTATTCCTTGCATACAATTATGAAAAAAATTGAACAAATAAATTTCCCAAAAAATATAATTTTTCAGATTTTTTTGAATATTTTTCAGATTTAAAAAATAAATTTTACTATGTTGGCATATTGGCCGAGACCGATAGGTATTGATGATACATAATTTTTTTTTTTTTGATTAGTAATATAGGATATATTGAAACAGCAAGATGCTGAAAGACCAATACAAACACGACCAAAAACATTGGAAAAAGAAAGCAAATACAATAAAGAGCCAAACAGGAAAACAACCAAACGCCACACTAGCCCGACCCACTTAGCCTGAGTCAAAGTAAAGGATTCGTATCTATGCCTAGTTCTGCCCCTAGTCACCCACTTAGCCCGGGTCCCAAGTAAAGGAATAGTATCTGTGGCCAGTTCCGCCCCTAGTCACCTAAAGCTACACAAGATCTCTGACCGACTTCATGATCATCCCCACAGGCCGTCTTTTGTTTTTGAAAATTCGCATATTCCGTTTGTGCCAAATACTCCAAAACCTGGCCACCACAGCTGCCATCCAGTGATCCCCTAGGTCACCCTCCATTTTAACAGCTGACCACATCAGGAAATGAAGATCTGGTGTCGCTGGCATAACCCAGCTCAAGGCAAACGATTTGAGGATCGCACTCCAGATGTCATGAGCTACCGGACAATGCAGAAAAAGATGAGCAACAGTTTCCTCCCCCTTGTTGCACATAATACAACAGTTTGGGATATCCTTGCCCTTTCGAATAAGCTGATCCATTGTAAGGATTCTTTCTTTAAATATCGTCCATACAAAGACTTTAATTTTCAGCGGTATGGTCATCTTCCACAGGCCAACACCTTGGAATTTAATCAACGGACGACGCGAAAACATCCTATAATAGGATCTAACGCTGAAACTTCCATCTAAACTCGGGGTCCATATCCTCCGATCTAACCCTTGGGGATTCCGCATCATCTCATAAAGCTTATGGATGAGCAAATAGAACAAACTAACCTTAGCATCCCTCAGCGACCTGCGAGTAGTAACCTCCCACATCCTACCCCCCTGCGTATCTGAAACAAACTCATCAATCATCCCAAGAGGGTTCACAGATATGGCGTAGATATCCGGAAAGGAAGACTTAAGGGGACTTCCTTCCAGCCATATATCCTCCCAAAGCCGAATATGCGTACCACAGCCTCAACCGAACCGAATACCTCTAGAGAAAGGCGTCCATGTGCTATAGATATTTCTCCACCACACAGACATACCCCTATGCACGGTGGGGCCGCTACCCCAATTACCCATAGATTGCCCATATTTCTCAATCAGCACCATCCGCCACAGACTCTCATTTTCTTCCACACCCGGCTCGCTCTCCAAAACCCTTTACCAAGGATTGCGAGGTTGGTCCACTTCAGGCTACGAATACCCAGTCCACCACAGCCCACCGACATCTAGCAAGCGTCCCAGTTCACCAGATGGTAACGCTTGTTCAGACCCGACCCCTCCCACAGAAAATTCCTTTGAATTTGTTCCAGGGGGTTGATAACTTTCATTGGGCATTTGAACATGGGCATATAGAACATAGGTAGCGATGAAAGGGCCACCTTGACTAAAATGAGACGACCTCCACTGCTAAGCAGCTTCCCTTTCCACGATGACAATCTATTTTCGAATCTCTGCACAACCGGCTGCCAGTCACAGGCCTTGGGATATCTGAGACGCAATGGTAGTCCCAGGTATTTGATGGGAAACTGCTCAACCGAACAACTCACCACCTGCGCAAGCTCTGCCATAAAAAAATCAACACTAATACCCGTGATCGCAGACTTAGAAAATTTGATCCGTTGACCCCGATACCGCCTCATAAATCAAAAGGACATCAACTAACGTTCTGAACTCCGCAACCTCAGCCTTTCCAAAAATTAAAGTGCCATCAACATATTGTAAATGAGAGATGAATCTACCTTGCGCTCCCACCTGAATTTTAGAAATGCGGTTCATATTCCTTGCACGCACAATAAGCCCAGATAACACTTCCCCCATTATATTGAATAGAAAAGGGGAGAGCGGGTCCCCCTGTCGGATGCCTCTAGAACTCTTAAAGTATCCAGCTAGGCTGCCATTAATCAACACTGAGAACCAAGCCAACGAAAAGCATCCTCGCATCCATCTTCTCCAAGTTTGGCCGAATCCCAGCCTGCCAAGCATATAGTCGAGGCCCTCCCAACTCACCTGATCATACGCTTTCTCCATATCGACCTTCCAAAGAGCAGCAGGTCGGTGCTGATGGTGTGCGGAATGGATGGTCTTTTGAGCCACCGCAACCAGGTCAACAAGTTGTCTGCCAGCCACAAACGCAGATTGCCCGAGATTATCTTTTTCATAACTAGCTTTAGACGGTTGGCTAAAACCTTGGTAATAGTCTTTTAAAGGCAGTTGGTGAGACTAATTGGGCGGAAATCATAAATATTCACGACCCCCTCAAACTTGGGAATGAGGGTAATGAATCTGGAGTTCATACTCTGCCCAATGAAACCAATATCGTAGAACTCGTATATAACAACCTCCATCAGATCTGCCTGTATGGTGTGCCAAAAAAAATGGAAGAATTCCATAGTAAAACCATCAGGACCCGACGCCTTGTTTCTGCCCCCAAACCTGATCACCCGCCACACCTCTTCTTCATTGAATTGCCCCTCCAATCTGACACGTTCATCCGCTTATAGCGCTTGGAAATGCAGCCCATCTAGCTGAGGCCGCCGCAATCCCACATCCGTATACATTCTTTTATAAAAAGCAACGATGTTTTCTCGGATCTGCTCCTCACCCGAATAAGTCTCCCCATCAACAACAATGGTACCTAAAAAATTCACTTTGTTACGAGCGTTGGCAACAGCATGAAAATACTTGGTATTGGCATCTCCCTCTTTGAGCCACCGGACCTTAGTTTTTTGGTTCCAGCTCACCTCCTCGGCCAAACACGTACTGCTGAACTCCATTTTTTTATAATACCTTTCCTCTCGTTCTTCCGCTGAAAGTGCTCTTACTTCCTCCACATTATCCAGCTCAGTCAACCGCTGTAACAGAGTCTCCTTCTTGATGTGTAGCTAACCATACACATCCCGATTCCACACCTTAATTCAGCCCTTAAGACTTTGGAGTTTGGAAACGAATCTATACGCAGCCATCCCTGTAGGAGCCGGGTCACTCCACCACAACGTGATCAGCTCCTGAAACTTTTCATCCATCAGCCACATATTTTCGAAACGGAACGGAGACAGACCTTTACCCCTCGACTCACAAGTCAGGAGTAGCGGCCAGTGATCGGAAACTGTCCGGGCTCGGGCTTCTAATCTCGCACCCGGGAAAAAATCTAACCACTCCAAACTGCGTAGGAACTTGTTTAACCTACTTAGAGAAGGGTTCTCTTGGAGATTGGACCACGCGAATCTCACACCCGTTAATGGAACATCCATCAACTCCCAATTAGAAATGAATGAATTGAAGTCCCTCATCACAGCAGCATCCGCGGCCCACCATGCTTGTCAAAGCCTCATTTAATAGCATTGAAGTCCCCCCCCCCCCCAATGCATAACGGGAAATCCCACCTGGCTGCGATTGCCGCCAGCTCATACCAGAACTCACCGCACACACTATCATTGGACGACCCATATATATCAGAAAAAGTCCACACTTTCCCAGATTCCTTATTCCGAAGCACCACTGAAGCCGAGAACAACCCCACCTCATCATCCACTTTATAAAAAAACCTCGAATCCCATGCCACCAGAATACCACTTGACACTCCCACCGAATTGAGACCAATGCAATCCCATTTGTTTCCTCCCAACACCGACACAACTTTCTTCCTATCATAGCTGCCCCATTTGGTTTCTTGTAAAGTTATGATGACCGGTTTTAACGTTGCGATGACTTGTTTTACCCCGACCCGTTTACCCCCATCACAGATACCTCGAACATTCCAGGATAACGTCTTCATAATGAAACTAGCTTTCAACTCGCCCTGTCGTCCGAAATAGGCATTTCACACCCCCTGATCCCCTCCCATCCAACATCCCCCACTGTAACCGAGCAAGATCCCGAGACCCCCCTCGGTGTTTCTTCGTGGTATCTTGCCGGTTCACCACGATGGACCTAAACACCTCTTGGAGATCATCCTCCGATCCTTTGAATGACATGCCAAGAGTACGCCTGAAACCGATCAAACGATCTATGTCACTCGAGATTCTGGTCCCTTCCTCACTCTCCCCTCCGTAGCTGCCTTCCTTGGTCGATATAGGTGAAACACGACCCCTTTTGCAGGATATTGGCCATCTTGGTGTTTCATTTCGATTCTGATGAGGATAACGTGATCCCCATCAGAACCGATAATCCTATTGGATAACTGTTCCGACAAAGCATCTAACCGAAATGAAACACCAAGATCGCCAATATCTTGCAAAAGGACCATCTCCTTCACTAGTATCCCAGGATGCCCTCTTACGGTATCGCTCCGAATCACTCCTTGTTACAAACCCACTCGATCTCCTCCATTCCCCTTTCGGTACCTGGACTAAGGTCCAACAATCTCAACCCGAGATAGACCCGGATCCTCCTCGGCATGGGCCCCTGCATGCCTCCCTGTCTCACATAAGAATAACACCCCACAGAGTCCAGGACCTGAAAAACTCACGACAACCCCTCAGGTGACTCTTGCTAGCGCAGAGTCAGACCCGACTTTGCCACGTGTCACCATGCCCATATTCCATCGAAAGAAGCTGCCGGTCATGTGCCCCTTCGCAGAATAAAGACCCGACATCCTCCCACTTTAGAAACCCTAAGTCAACTCTCGACATATCCCACGACACGCATCCAGATACTTCATCTGGACAATGACGTGTCGACCTCACCTTAGACCTCAACCCCCAAGGCCCCTTAAATACCTTTCTCCTCCGCTGGAAAACCCTAATCCCCTTTTTGATTGCAGGAGCTTCCATCCTCAAAAGGCAAGTTAGAGCTTCAGTCTCCATCGGATCCCAGGTACGAAAACTGCCCTCATCCTTTCTCCCAGGCATCTGCATCCTCTTACCTACCTCCTCAAACTGCAGGTGTACTTTGTTCGCCTTGGGGTACGACAATATCTGAACCGTAGACAACATCGACGGTGAGAGATTAGCCAGATCTAAACTCGTTTGCACCTCACCGTTCACCAAACTCGGAAACCTGAGGTGATTAATTTGCTCCGACGACCTTTGCTGCTCAAGCACCTCCCCGTCAGCCTCCTTCAAGCATGACACCTCCTCTCTCAGTTCCATCAAATTGCCCGATAAAACACCAACCTCAAAGTCCTTCCTTACGCCAGAGGTTTCTCCATCGACAAGACCCCACGCCTATCTGCCACCCTCCTCCACACCCTTCATAGCTCGATGAGTCACGGGAATAGCCTCTGGGAACAGAGTACCCCCCGTCGACGTGGAAGACCCCCTGTGTATACCGTGGCACAACGGATCCCCGGACAAGCCCCCCTCTGAACACCGAGGTACATTCCACCCTGACCTATCTATCCCGTTCCCATATGGTTCGAACTCCGACGGGACTTCTTCTGCCAGACCACTGAGTATGTCTATCCCGGCGTTCCCGGGCCTCGTGGATTCGTCACTCGGTTGTTACGGAATTAACACCCTCTCCACGAGCGACATTTCTATGAAGACCCGAAATTTCTGGCTGCGGAGAGAAATCTCACACGATCTGGGAATATGTTCCCACGAGTCGACCGCAATGAGGAGCTGGACAGCGTGAGTATCCCAGAGGTTGATAGATCTCTGATCCACAAGAATGAATCTGCCGCACCGATCTCCAATCCCCTGTAGGACCTCCGGTGTCCAAGCATGAATCGACAGTCCGATCACCCAGATCCAGACCCCACCCTCCCACCAATGCAAATGCTGCTCCCCCAACGACGGTTCCCAGACACCACACTCCACTGGTGCTCCCTCGATTCGGAAGGACTTTTTGCGGCACAAATCATGTCCTCCCTCTTCAGATGGGAACCTCAGAAGAAATTTTGTTTTTGAGATTATGGATAGTGTTGGTCTGTGAATGTAATCCCATGAGCACTGTAGCCACTTATGTAAATGAAATAAGGATAAAGTATCTTGAACCGTATGTAACACAACCCAATACTGTTGTAAATTATAGGCAAGAGACTTCAACTGGGAAGAATTAACCTCCAAACACTGCCTACGACCACCCCCGGCATCGGAGTATGCCGGCAGGGGACCGAGGGAAGAAGAGGCGATTCCCATCGGCTCCTCCTTCCTATGGCTAGGTCCATCCCGCCTCACCACCTCAGCAAAGCATACCCCTTGTCAACGGCTGGCTCCACCCGATGCCAAGTCCAGAGCTCGCTGGAACCTCTTACCCGCAATCGACCACCCTTCTCTAATGTCCCGAACCTGGCTCCCATTGAGAATAGCATGCTGACTGCTGCTCCGTCTGGGACTGGGCTCATTGGCAGCCTGGACCACCACCCCAGCCTCTCTGGTAGATACACACCCAGTCCTTTGACACACCTTTTTACGCCGGAAGTTGAGGTTGCGGCACTGGGCGCAGAACCAATCCCCAGCTCTCAAGACCAGAGCCATCGTTGTCCTTTGAGTCCTATTGTTCTTCATCCCTTGCAACTAACCTTGATTTGCCAAAAGCTCTTTGCAAAAGTGTTCAAACGTGTGTCACTCCATATCCCATTGCGAAATCATTGATGATACATATTGGTTCTAGGCAAACCGATACCTGATTTGATACCTTGCTTTTTGGTTCATTTTGTTCTTATAATCTCTGGGTTTTTCCTATTTCGTACTATTTTGTTCATTAAAATCATAATTTTTGAGTTGAAGTATATTATGATATATTTTTGGATGATTTTGAAATTTTCGATCTCCCCAATTTTTTCAAAATTTGACTGGTTTTTGCTGATATTTCCCGACTTAGACGCTTGCCTGTTTATTACCGACTCTCGACTTTGTGACTATGTTGGGGAGTATATGCGTTGGTATACATATGTCCACCCTAGTTATCCAGGCCATTCACCCACTAATCCATGTGGAATTGGAGAAGTTCCTTCTCCCTCAAATAAGAACACTTGAATGTTTAGCACCCATATTTGAATAATAATATATCCTCTATTCCCCTTTAATCATTCTTCTTTCAATTTGAGACCATTACGTCTGGCTTCAGAGCTATATCTTGGATCCAACCAATCCGACCAATGCCGAGCTTGCTCAATAGTGGAAAACTCATGGGTTGCTTCCATTCATGTGATGTAGGGAAGATATTGGCTATCTCAAAACTCTACACTTCGAGAGCATCAATACCAATTCGAGAAATTCGCCAATCGGACCTTCAAGTTAACTGAATCATTTCTCATCGGTTGTTTTATGAGTGGTCTTCATAAGGACATCCAAAATGAAGAGGTTTTTCGGCCTACAAACTTATTAGGTGCTATTGGACTGACTCGATTAGTGGAAACAAATTCACTGTCCAACAAAAGCACTCCCGACTGTCCAAGTTCAAATCAAACCTTTCTGCCACAAAACCACCGCGACATATTCGCCCTCCAATCCGACGTCTAATGCCCGCATAGGCAAAGGAGTGCCATGATAGAGGGCTTTGCTACAATTGTGGGAAGTTTGACCTAGGCTACAGTCACAAAACACAATAGCTGGTCCTCTTAGAGGGAGATTGGCCAGATCCCCTGATGACAGGGATGATGAGGAAGAGCTGCACATGGACGACGAGACACTTGAAATCTCCATATAGAATGCTTGCTCATAACACCCCAAACCATGCAAATTATTGGCTTCATCAAATATGACTGCACCATAGAATTTTGTTTATTACCTTCAGGAAGTTGCAATGTGGTTTAGGGTTTAGAGCTGATGTTCTTTCCTCTTTATGCACCTGTCTCGAGAAGTTCTAATTTCCAAACTGTCTTCCCCGAGCCAGTGCGTTTCCCTCCTCGACGTTCAACGCATTGAGTTGCAACTAGGTACCCTGCCCATAAAGACCACACATGGCGCATGTGCATGGACCACTCTGACTGAACTGTAGCACTGTTGAGGGTAAGTTTTCCATCCCTGTTACCGATGAATTATTAGATGAACTTCATGACTCTTGTTGCTTTTCTAAGCTTGATTTACGCTCGGGTTATCATGACACTAACAAATTTAGTTTTATCAATGTATTGGTGGGAGGTCATTTGAATTCAACTCGGATAAATTTGATAAAATTTCAGTGATTATAAAAAAACATAGTGAAAATTTAATATAAATCTTTAAAATCAAAAGACATATGTTAACCACTTTAAAACTAACAATGAATACTTGGAAATAACATAGTTGCATTATATAATCCCCAATCATATGCATCACAAATCGTCAATCATAAAATGGGTATTAAAACGAGACAGTAGAAACTATAATTAAATCATGAGTCAAACTTCATAAGTCATGGCATTACAAAATTTTCGCCCTATGGCATCAACTATACGTTAAATGTCCTCAACGCGCTTTTGGGGTTTCCCAAATCATCTGGCCATATTATTTCTAGCAATGACGCGACAGATCCACAAAAGATCATGAGTATGAGTAATTGGCCCAAACACACGGCCATTAAGGGGCTGTGTCGTGCTCTTGGCCTTTTTCACTCTCACTGAAAGTTCTTGGGCAATTATGGCGACATCAGTGAACCACTCATACCCTTATTAGGATTTTTTTTTTAAAATAGTTGAATGAGCCTTCCCTGACTTTCTTGGTGCTCAAAACCACTATAATAGTGATGCCCGTGCTTGCGCTGCTGGATTTCACACGGATGTTTGTGATCGAGGCAGATGCATCAAGAACAGGTATTGTTGGAGTTTTATTGCAGCATGGTCGTCTGACCACCTTCACAAGCAACGTGTTTTCAGCACGGAATCTGGTCCTTTCAATATATGATAAAAGAATGCTTGCCATTATACATGCTGCCACCAAATGGTATCCGTATTTACTAAGTTGTCATTTTCAAATATCAACCGTTGATCGCAGCCTGCAGTATTTGATTGGTCAACAGATTACTGCACCGTCTTAACAATGGTGGCTTACGACATTACTTGGTTATGATTTTTATATTGTCTACAAACGTAGCACTGAGTCACCGACAACTCAGCTGCTGATGCTTTATCATGACAGCATGAAGACACGGAGCTAGCTATAATATCCTCCCCCAATTTGGAATGGATCGGCAATATCCGATCTAGCTACATCTATGATGAGAGGTTAAAAAAATGTAGCATGTACATATTAGGGCCAGACTTGTTTGATACCTCTTTCCACATATTCAGATGGGTTGCTTCGCTATAAGGGACGACTTGTGATTAGTCCGACGGTACTCCTATGCCATCAAATCCTGCACGTGCTGTATTCTTCACCATCGGCTGGCTGTATATCCTTCACCATCGCTTGTATATATGTGCCCATATGATGAATGTTCATCTCGTCGATAGTGAAGTCAGTTTTTGTGACTAGACTCTGCGGCTGCTTAAGGATCACCTCCAAGCAGCCCATGTTGGGATGAAGAAGAAGACAAATTGATATTGCTCATAAAGAATTTGATACTGGTGATTTGGTATGCTCGAGACTTCAACCCTTATAGACAAATATCATTGGCGCTGTGCTGTTCGATCAAGGTTTCACCATGATTTTATGGGTCCTACTGGATATTGGAATGATTGACTAAGTGACCTATAAACTCGACTTCCTAGCATGATCCAAAATTCATCCGGTCTTCCATGTTTTGTGCCTTAAGAAAGCACTTTGCCAGCACGACACTATAACCAGGCATCACTGACGAAGGCATTATTCAGGCTTAGCCACATGCAATTTTAGACCATAGGATGGTCAAATGCCATAATCGTGCGGTTAATAAGTATTGGTGCAATCATGGTTTTAAAACACGGAAACTTGACTTGACTCGAAAATCATCTGAGTAGAGTCAACTTGGAAACTCGGTCTGACTCGAGTTATTTAATATATATATATATTAAGGCAGCTGTGGCAAAAAAAAAAAAGATTTTAGGATAAATTTTAGGGCATCTGTGGGTAAGAAAGTAGAAAAAAAAGAACACAGATTTCAAGGCTAATTTTAGGGCAAAAAAAAAAAGAAAATAGATTTCAGGATAAATTTTAGGGCTTTTGTGGGTAATAAAGTAGGGAAAAAATAAATTTAGATAAATTTCTGCTTTCTTCCGCTTCGCTCTCTGCCGCTTCGCTTCGTCGCCGCTCGCTTCGCTCGCTCGCTTCTCCTTCTTCTTTCTTCTCCTTCTCCTCCTTCTTTCTTCTCCTTCTCGTCAAGCCCTAAAAGTCTTAAATATAAAAGGGGCATACTTGTAAATTGGGGGCATACTTGCTAATTTACAAGTATGCCCTTAAAATTGGTTTAAAACCCCCGCCAACCATAGCTTGTCGACCAAACTAGGTCGAGTCAAAGTCGATTAGCCCGAAATTCAAGTTCAGTCGACTGAGTTTTAAAACCATGGGTGCAATGGACCAATACGCTGCCAAAAGATGCCACATGGGCATGAACGATTATGATGCGGGAACTTACTAAATGCAATGCTAGGGCTGAGATTATGATTAAAATTAATTTAACAAATTCCCATGGAAAATTCTAGAAATCCAATTAGATGTTTTAATTTTAACCCAAAATAGCGTTACTTTCGTGTACGTTCCCTATCGCGGATCTAGAAGATTAGGGTTTTTATGAACCAATTAAAAATAATAATTTCTCATAACAAATTCCCATGGAAAATTCTAGAAATCCATTTAAATGTTTTAATTTTAACCAAAAATAGCGTTACTTTCGTGTACGTTCCCTATCGCGGATCTAGAAGATTAAGGTTTTTATGAACCAATTAAAAATAATAATTTCTCATAACAAATTCTCATGGAAAATTCTAGAAATCCAATTAGATGTTTTAATTTTAACCCAAAATAGCGTTACTTTCGTGTACGTTCCCTATCGCGGATCTAGAAGATTAGGGTTCTTATGAACGGCTAGATCTCCGATAGTTTTAGGGTGTCAAATGAACTCGCAAGCGGGTTCTCTAGATACCGAACGAAATTAAAAGACTAATAGTGATTTATGATGAACAAATAGGATGATTTTGGATTTTATGAAATAAATAAAATAACTAGGGTTACGCTATTTACGCAAACCGTAGATCTAAAGAAGATGGAGATGGAAAAAGAGTTGGCTTCGCACCAAACTGCAAGCGGGAATCGAAGAATTGCTCTCCGTTTGAGAGGTTCACACTCTCATGAAAGTTAAAACTTTCAATTTTACATAAGCAATTTTCATTAACCAAAAAGTAATAATAAAGTTGTTTATAAGCCTTTAAATAGGCTAACCAATGCATAAAACTAGAAATTCTAGTGTAACTCTAATTCATAGTTCAAATAAAAGAAATATCTTAATTCTTCTAAAACAATAAGGAAACTAATCATATTTCTAATAAAATAAATAAATTCTATTTTTTAAAATAAAATAATAAAAGAGACTAATCCTAATTCAATTAGGAGTCTTAAAATTTGTCAGTGTCTGTGCAGCTTCCAAAAACTGACCATAACATCTTCAATACTTGTCGGAATTGCACGTTTTTTGGCTCATTGGAAAGCTACTTCGATAAGCTTTCAAATATGACCAATTTCGCATCAATCCGACTTTGTTTGACAATTCAAAATAGGCTAAACATAAAAGTGATGGGATTGAAAGTTGAAGACCCTAATAAATATTGGATTTTCTTTTTTATGATCAAACGGGTATTTAATGGGCATTTTTTTAAGAACCCATTCGTGGGTCCATTTTCTCTTTTGACGTCTCCTCTTTATCCGACTACAATTCAAATAGGCGGATCTAAACTTCGCATCAATCCCCTCTACTTTGAAAAAGTTCGACCTTGAACTTTGGTTGGCATAGATTTTCACGGTCGCGATCACAGACAATATATAGGGAACCTTGATCGGAAACGGCTCTGATACCAATTTGATACGGGAACTTACTAAATGTAATGCTAGGGCTAAGATTAGGATTAAAATTAATTAACAAATTAAAAATAACAATTTCTCATAACAAATTCTCATGGAATATTCTAGAAATCCAATTAGATATTTTAATTTCGATCCAAAATAGCGTAAGTTGCGTATATGTTTCATATTGCAGATCTAGAAGACTAGGGTTCTTATGAACGGCTAGATCTCCGATAGTTTTAGGGTGTCGAACGAACTCGCAAGCGGGTTTTCTCGATGCCGAACAAAATTAAAAGGCTAATAATGATTTATGGTGAACAAATAGGTTGGTTTTGAATTTTATGAATAAATAAAATAACTAGGGTTACGCTACTTACGCAAACCGTAGATCTAAAGAAAATAGAGATGTAGAAGAGTTGACCTCGCACCAAACCGCAAGCGGGAATCGAAGAATCGCTTTCCGTTTGAGAGAATCACACCCTCACGAAAGTTTAGAACTCTTAATTTTACATAAGCAATTTTCTTTAACCAAAAAGTAATAATAGAGTTGTTTACAAGCCTTTAAATAGGCTAACCAATGCATAAAACTAAAAATCCTAGTGTAACTCTAATTCATAGTTCAAATAAAAGAAATATCCTAATTCTTCTAAAATAATAAAATAAAGTCCTAAAACAATATGGAAACTAATCATATTTCTAATAAAAGAAACAAATCCTATTTTCTAAAATAAAATAATAAAAGAGACTAATCCTAATTCAATTAGGAGTCTTGAAATTTGTCACTTTCTGTGCAGCTTCCGAAAACTGGCCATAACTTCTTTAATACTTGTCGGAATTGCACGCTTTTTGGCGCATTGGAAAGCTATTTCGATAAGTTTTTAAATATGACCAATTTCGCATCAATCCGACTTTGTTTGACAATTCAAAATAGGCTAAACATAAAAGTGACAGGATTGAAAGTTGAAAACCCTAATAAATTTTGGATTTTTTTCTTTTTGATCAAACAAGTCTTTAACGGGCATTTTTTTAAAAACTCATTCGCGGGTCTACTTTCTCTTTTGATGTCTCCTCTTCATCTGACCACAATTCAAACAGGTGGATCTAAACTTCGCATCAGATTCTCTGACATCAACCTTCAGGACTAGGCTGTCTCTAAGGGGTGGTGCAATGTTATGAGGATTACACGACACATGCAGTCGAGAGAAGAGTTTGATTGTGTGAGTACACATTGGCATACATATATCCACTTTAGATATCCGGCCATTCAAGTTAACTATCTATCTAAACCAAGTGGGATGAATTTGGATAAGGATAAGTTAGAGGTAAGGTTTGTTAGTGATAATATTTGCTAATTAGGAATGGCTAATCAGTAGGGTGCTGAATATGTAATCCCATGTGGAATTGGAGTTCTTCCTCAAAGAAGAACACACTTGAATGTTTAGCACCCATATTTGAGTAATAGAATATCCTCTTTAATCAATCTTCTTTCAATTTGAGACCAGTACAGAATATTATCTTCCCATCTGAATTCATGGCCGTTTTAATCATTGCTTTTTTAATGATATAAATTCCATTTTGCTGATGAAGCTTGCAGGTCATGAGCTGTACGATGAGTCCTTACCATCTGCCGGGATTATTACAGGAATAGGACCCGTTCATGGACGTTTATGCATGTTTGTTGCTAACGATCCAACTTCAAAAGGGGGAACCTATTACCCTATCACAGTCAAGAAACACCTAAGGGCGCAAGAAATTGCTGCTCAATGCAGTTTACCATGCATATATTTGGTGGACAGTGGAGGCGCTAATCTACCAAGGCAGGCCGATGTTTTTCCCGACAAGGATCATTTTGGTAGAATATTTTACAACCAGGCACAAATGTCTGCCCAGGGAATTCCTCAGATTGCTCTCGTTCTAGGTTCTTGCACTGCAGGAGGTGCCTATATACCTGCAATGGCTGATGAGAGTGTGATAGTCAAAGGCAATGGTACAATATTTCTAGCTGGGCCTCCTCTTGTGAAGGTTAGTTCTCATGTCATTGATGCATCTTGCCACATTTTTATTTTATTTTTTAAAATTTTTATATCCATTTGGTGTTGGTGCCTCATTCCTATAGGGTTTTGGATATTCTATGCCACTATGGTGAAATTTAATTTTCTTCAAAGTAAACACACACACACACACACACACACATATATATATATATCTTGTTTCTCAAGGAGCAATTTTGATAGGCTGCTACAGGAGAGGAGGTATCAGCAGAGAATTTGGGAGGTGCTAGTCTTCATTGTAAAATATCCGGGGTGTCAGATCATTTTGCTGATGGTATGCATTCTCTCTCTCTCTCTCTCTCTCTCTCTCTCTCCTTTGACTTATAATTTCTCTTGATATGGTTAGTATATGTAGTTGCAGGAAATCTCGTTATAGATTCCTTCTTTCTCGAGCTTAAAAGGTTGATTATTACTGTTTGAACCAATCTCTCGTCTTCTCTCCTTAACCTATTCTGCATAAGCCATGCTTAATGAATTATAATTTCTTTGAAATTCTCATAGAACATTTAACCGCATTGATAATGTCAGCAGAAAAATATTATGGTGTTGAATTGAATAGTCTCTGAAGGTAGCATCTTGGAATTTTGGACCCAAATTTTCTCTTTGAATGTTCATAGCTGACAGGGAATTTAGATCCGCATATTCGGATCGTGGCCGAGCCAATCGAAGAAAATCAGCAAGGAAGAAATGGACCCATGAATGGGCTTTTAAACGGCCCTGAAGCAAAGATTCGCGGCTGTCTCAGTCGGTCGATTAAGGATTTCGATCGATCGATTGAATTTCGATTGATCGAATATAACTTTCGATCGATCGAAATCGTGTAGAGTAGTTTTAATTTTAATTTCGAATTTAAGTTTTAGGATTAAATTTGTATTTTCTTACTTAAATTGTTTTTAGGGTTTTCTATTGTTTAATGACCTACTATATAAAGGTCTTTATAGCTTTGTAATAGACAGTTTTGAATAATGAAAATCTGAGAGTTTGCTTTTGTGCAAACCCTAGAAAAACTTGAGATGAGTTTTTGATCGAAGGAGTGAATCTTTGAAAACCTGAGGAGTGAGCAATCGTTTCTCGTACGACTTGGTGCGAGGCCGATGTACAACCTTGGTGGGAAGCCTTGGAAACCCGTTGGTGCGAAGCCGACAAGCCTCTCTAGAGCGATTCCGGAGATCTCCTATTTTATTCTTCTTTTTATTTTATTTTAATGAAAGGTTTAATACCCTAAACCCCATCCCACGTGGGATTTTGCTATTTTAGGGTTAGAAGCTATCTCGTCCTGCGTCAATTTGGTATCAGAGCGGTTTGAATCCTCGAGGAATGGATCGGCGAATCATGAGCGAAGACCCAGTTCTCGAAGCCCTTGGTGATTTGAACGATTACATGGTTTCCATGAGAATGTTCATGAAATGATAGAACATTCCAATCGTACGCCAAAAGATGGCGAGGGTAAAACAACTTTGGCGCGAAGAGAAAGGTAGATCATCTGAAGAGCACGGTTCCATATTCAAGCATAAGGCGCTTCTTGATAGTGTTTATTGCGAGCTACTAAGATCGCGTTGGATCGTGGTTGAATGACGTGAGAATATCAACGCAATAATTATCAAAGATTTTATTCACAATCTACCCGAAGACGTATTATACGTGATTCACGCTTTAAGATCGGAAGCGAGAGATTTCGTCCCCATAGCCGTACCGGTGAGAAAATCTCTACGAGTTGAAGTTCCTCTACCCGAACCCATGGTTGTACCTGTATCGGTGGAAGATACCGAACCTATAGTAAATCGAAGTACTTCCATGCCTATGGAAGAACCGATGGCGCCCATTATTCACGCAGATCCAGTTATCCGCCTTGTTCTTTGTTTGATCCGTAAATTGATATATATTGAAAGAACAAGAAGGTGTTGATGGAACAATACATGGGACAAAAAGAGGTAGCAGGAAACAAAAACAACAACGATAAAACTAAAATAAAAAAGAAAAGAGCTTCAGCCATATTAGTCCGAGCAGTCCGAGCAACGTGTTCTTGTGCCGGAACAACATCTGGTTGAGTCCATATTAGGGTTATCCGCCTAATATGGGCTAAAAGAGCTTCAGCCATATTAGGGTTATCCGCCTTGTTCTTGTGCTGGAATAACGCCCGGTTGAAGAGTCCATACCAGTTGCTGAAATCGTGACAGATCTCGAAAGCGTCGAAGAGCCCAAGATCGTTGAAATCTAAGCATCCATGATAGGTCATACCGAATCGGCAATCATCGAGGCACAGGCATCTGTGATTGTCCCTACTGAGTCCAAGACCATTCAAAAGTTAGAGATCCATGGGGAACAAGCATACTTCATAATGCTTACCGATGTTGGCCAAAGTTTGAGGTCGAACTTTTTCAAAGTCGAGGAGATTGACGGAGAATTTAGATCCGCATGTTCGGATCGTGGCCGAGCCAATCGAAGAAAATCTGTAAGGAAGAAGTGGACCCATGAATGGGCTTTTAAACGGCCCTGAAGCAAAGATTCGCGGCTGTCTTAGTCGATCGATCGAAATTGTAATTCGATCGATCGAGTACCACTTTTGATTGATCGATTTAATTTCGATCGATCGAGTGTCCATTTCGATCGATCGAAATCATGCAGAGTAGTTTTAATTTTAATTTCGAATTTAAGTTTCAGGGTTAAATTTGTCTTTTCTTATTTAATTGTTTTTAGGGTTTTCTATTGTTTAATGACCTACTATATAAAGGTCTTTATAGCTTTGTAATAGACAGTTTTGAATAATGAAAAATTGAGAGTTTGCTTTTGTGCAACCCCTAGAAAAACTTGAGATGAGTTTTCGATCGAAGGAGTGATTCTTTCAAAACCTGAGAAGTGAGCAATCGTTTCTCGTACGAGTTGGTGCTAGACCGACGTACAACCTTGGTGGGAAGCTTTGGAAACCCGTTGGTGCGAAGCCGACAAATCTCTCTAGAGCGATTCCGGAGATCTCATATCTTATTCTTCTTTTTATTTTATTTTAAAGAAAGGTTTAATACCCTAAACCCCCTTCCACGCGGGATTTTGGTATTTTAGGGTTAGCAAGCAATCTCGTCCTGCGTCAATAGCTCTTACTTTTTAAACTCATTTATGATTCATCATATTCATCTTCATCATCTTGATAGAAACAACTTATTAGGGCAAAAGATGATTGTACTCTAGAGGTAGAAAGAAAACAAACAAAAAGAAGAGAGCTGGAAGGAAAAACAACTACCTCAGTGTGAGAGGGAAGAAAGAAAAGCACGTATGCCAGCCATGCTATTGCCATTTTCCACCTCCACTTTTTAGTTTCTATGTGATTCATCTTCTTTGAAGCAGAATGCTCATGAAATAAAGAAAATTTTGTTACATTCCCTTTCAGTGACAATATTCTACATTTTGCCTTGGAAACTTCAAAAGTTTAATATTTTTTTATTCTTCCATAGAATTCCGTGCCTTCCAAAAATTGCAATCCTTGATAGGGAATGATCACTTGATACATCCATAGGCTGATTCCACAAAGGTTGCTTGCACACTTGCAGCTACTCACCAAATGGAAAACCTGATAGCGCAGTTGATTGCCTGTAGTTAGTCAATAACATGCTAAAGCCGAGCATCTTGCTTTCCCAATTTTTTTTTTCCTGTACACTTGCTATTGTTATGTCTTTTCTCTTCCCTTAATTAAGGTCTGTTTTTCTCACTATTTACCACTTTTGCTTCACGCATTTACTTCCCCCATCTGGAAACTGTGTTCTTATTGGCTAATCAGCTCTTTGTCAAGGCTGTAACTACAGGTGACTGCTGCTTCTTGATGATATCTTAAAACACTTTACGATAATCATTAAAGAACATCTTTGTGGTTATACAGGTGAACAAAACCTACGATGCGATATATATTTTATCAAAATTAGAAATATGCAATATTTGCCAATTTCAAGAATATTGTAACACTTTAAAAAAATATTATTATCAATTGGAACCCCCAATTAATATATCATGGTTAGAACAATTTTATGATAAACGCCCAGCGCCATGGGATGAATTAGCCATCAAAGGCTATCCAAATTTTATTAATAAATTATCTAAACAAGACACTTTAGGACTGAGAACTTCCTTTGTCCTAAGATTAATAGCTGATAGATGTTTAGAAATTAAGCTAAAAAACAAGTTAAGAATAAAATCACGAATTCTAACTTTGGTCATAAATGTTGTGATAAAATCCTCCAAGAAAATTGGAAAATAGGATGCAATCTTCCTAAAAGAAACGGATATAAGAAAGGGTTTAAGAAGAAAAAATTCTAATGGAAACCTTGGAACAAAATAAAAAGGTTTGTTAAAAATAAAAATATATTAAAAAGAAAAAACAGACTGAGAAAACAGATAAAACGACCATGACTAAAAGAAATGTCGTCGTTTTATTTGTAACGAAGAAGGACATTATACTCCTCAATGCCCAAAATGGGGAAAAAATATAACTAAAATGATTAAATATTTAGACGAAGCAGATCTAGATGTTTATTTTGGTGAAGAAATTTCAAGTGATGATAATAGTATCATTTATGAATTAGAATCCGAAACAGGCTCTGATTCTGATATAGATGATCTAATATTTATGTTAAATATCGTCGAAACGTCAGACAAAGAACATCAAATGATTACGTTGACAGACGTAATAGGTAAAGAAATATCTTTCTCTGAAGAACAACTTCGAGAATTTGAGTTACAACAAAAACTTAATAAAGAATATAAAATTTCCCCTTTAGACAAAATCTTGTCTAGAAGAATATTTGAAGCTTTTTTAGGAAACGCTACTGCAAAAAGTACATCTAATCTTATAACTGAAATAACACTGTTTGATGAAAAGAAAATACTACGATGGAAAAAAGAGAATCCAAAATTAAAATATATTCATATTGGTGTACAGGATTGTTCAAATATGGTATAAATACACCTATACTAGCTGTAGTAATGGATAAAAGATTACTTAATCCTTTACAATCCTTGATTGGAGGGATTCAATCAAATTTAGCTTATGGAATGGTTTGGTTTAAACTAAAACCAAATTATTTTATTTCACTTGACGACCCAAATATTGAAGAAAAAAAGCTACAAACAATCCGTTCTGGTTCAGCCGTGAAAAAAAGATAAGGAAAGAGTTATGTCGACGAGGGCTACGACGGAAATTACCATGACGAGCACCACCAGCGACGGGGAGCGCCGATTGTCATCAGAAATGGAGATTGGATGTGCAGTGCCTGTGGAAATCTTAACTTCAAAAGACGGATCTGGTGCTGTACCAGAGAGTGTGATGCCCATTGGAGTTCTGGGAGAGTTATCTCCCGTTCGGCGAACTTTATATCGCCACGAAAGGGAAGACGAAGGAACTCTCCTGCGAGGATCATTACCAGAGGACAGGAAAGGGATTTATTGAATGGATGGAACCTTGCTGGCAGACAATACAAAGATTTAAATGCGTCATTTAATTCTGTGAATGCTCATCTTCACAAGGGGAGAACGGCTACGACTGGGAAGGCGAACATCGATGGGGGGAAAGTAGGAATTCCCGCGGTGGTTTTTTGTTTGACGACTACGACCGGGATGGGAGAACCGGCTCCGGTTTCTTTTGCGAAGACGGAGTTGGGTTTACCCACCTTGCATGTGTTGGGCGAGGTTTACGCACAACGTAAAAGCGAAAATAGCAAACATTGGATAATCATTAATATCAACAACCGATTTGTTTCTGAAGATTTCATTAAAGAACATTTAATACAGTTGTTGGGAGAGGGATATAATAAAACATTCAAAGTTTCAAAAATTGCAAAATATTTCTTTCTCGTCGCTTTCTCGAAGCTGATATCAGAGGATATTGATCGACTCGTCTCCCACGGGACCTCGGAGTGTGGTGGAGTTACTCTCAGATTTAGCAGATGGGATGATGATTGTCTCCTCAACACTATACAAAAAGAGGAAGACGACGGTTACTGGTTACGGATATACGGCCTCCCACCTTTCCTATGGACCAACGAGGTCCTTAGCGGAATCGGACGCCTCAGTGGTCTCTTTCTCGGCGTTGACGCTTGCACTACTGATAGGCTGGACATCCGGTATGCGAGGATCGTTATTCGCCCCTCTAATATTTCCGACATACTGCAGGGGGGAGATGTCGTCATCAATGGAACGAGGTATCGGTGGTGGTGTGAACTGGAGCGGGTGAAATGGACGACGGTTCGAGATAACGACATAAAAACTACTGTTCGGATAGGGGCGAGACACCTACTCACGTGTCTTTATCGAACAGCTGGCTGAGGGAGGGCGACAGGTTGGGACACGTGCAGGGTCAACGTGAGGGAAACGGGCCGACGGACGGGTCTCCCTCCAATGGCATGGTCCTTATTGATAAGATCCGACCCGTCCTCTCTGATAACCTCTTGGGCCCTATATGGGGTGGGCTTGAAGACCCGAATGGGTGTCTGGGCCTTGGGACATCGACATCCAGAGCCAATGGCTTACAAAGAAAGGATAAGGCGAATGGGTCCTCGGGCCACAAACCAAATGAGCAGAGACATTAATATGTCCTCCTTTAATCTGTTACAGACGGAGAGAGGGGAGAACCACGATGGCCAGGTAGGAGCTATTTCAGACCAAGAGGGGGTACAGGAAATATCAGAGGGAGAAAGAGTTCTCCGTTTAGGATCTGAACTGGGGATCACTTACCATGGGATCGGGAAGATCTGATCTAACTTTATGGAGAAATTTTGGACAAAGGAAAACAGATGGCAAAGACAGAGAGGCAAAAAGGTAGAAAGAGCGGGATTCGCTCCAGATGGGGATTAATATATATAAGAGGAAACAACGACATTATTAACAATAGAGGAAAGAAGGTTCAGAGGATTGGGAAGGGTCATAACGGGTCGTCTAAGAAGACGGAATCATAGAGCGAGGTGGTCTTCGAAGGGGTTTTCTCGATCTTTCCCATGTCAATGGTTAATTCGCTTTTCTTAAGCTGGAATGTGCGAGGATTGGGGCTCGCAGACAAAAGGGCAATGGTGAGAGCTTCCCTTCACCGACTGAACCCGGAGGTTATCGGGTTGCAGGAGACTAAATGGGGAGATGTCAAATCTCCTACGGTCAGATCAGTCCTTTCTGGGCCGGCCTGGGATTGGATTGCTTCGGAGGTTGATGGATCTAGGGGCGGCATCCTGCTGGCTTGGGATTCGGATCGTCAAAGATTACGGGACTCTGAAGTGGGGAATTACCTGGTCGCAACGCATTTACAGGACCGGAGCAATGGAAAGGAGTGGGTTGCCGTTACTGTTTACGGCCCCAATGGCAACACAAGCAGGAAGGAGTTCTCTTTTGAACTAAGTGTGGTGATTGAAAAATGGGATGTACCGGTGTGTATCGGAGGGGATTTCAACGCTCTCCTAAACAACGAGGAGAAAAACACGGGCACGATTGACGCTACAGCTACGGAGTTGTTTGCCGAGTGTATTGCTCAGGGGGCTCTGCTCGACCTTGGAATGAATGGGGGGAGATTTACTTGGTCCAACGGCCAAGATCCCCCAATTCTTTGCCGGCTT
Organism: Chloranthus sessilifolius; assembly: GCA_021018995.1. NCBI lineage: Eukaryota > Viridiplantae > Streptophyta > Magnoliopsida > Chloranthales > Chloranthaceae > Chloranthus > Chloranthus sessilifolius. Next base: position 134,341 of record CM037587.1, read on the forward strand.
GACAGATTTTTGTGTTGGGCTGATTTTCTTAATCTCGAGATTGACCAGCGGGTCACCGTGGTGTCCACTACGATCTCGAACCACAGACCTATCTTACTCTCTACTAGACAACATCGTGGGGTTGGATCCCGGCTGGGCCCTTTCAGGTTCAATAATTCTTGGCTTCTGAACGAGGAGTTCAAACTCCTTGTTAACCAGTGGTGGTCTCAAGACAACGTCATGGGCTCACCAGATTATGTTTTTTGTGCCAAACTAAAGAACCTTAAAACCAGGATCAAGGAATGGAACAATGAGGTCTACGGAAAGTCTAGATCTCTCAGAGATAAAATTCAGGCTGAAATCGCTGTCCTCGATTCTGCTGAGGAAGTGGCGGCGCTAACCGATGTTGAGAGGGAGATTAGAACCGCTCTTTGGATCGAATTTAATCGGATGGTAATTCAGGATGAACAGGAATGGCGGCAAAAATTGAAGGCTCACTGGTTAAGGGAGGGAGACGGGAACAACAGATTTTTTCATACGATTGCTAATGGGAGAAGAAGGAAGAACCACTTCTCTTCCATCAACATTAACGGCGAGGATCACTCGGACCCTGATATTATACTGGACAAAATTGCGGATTTTTTCCAGTGGCAGTTTCACTGTGAGACGATTTCCAGATCACGGATGGAGGGAATTCAGTTTCAGACTTTATCTTACCAGGAAGCCTTGGATCTCGAAAGACCCTTCGAGGAAGCAGAGGTGAAAGGGGCGCTTAAAGGTTCGGGATTTAATAAATCCCCGGGGCCGGACGGGTTCACCACCAAATTTTTTAGACACTTCTGGCCTACCATCGGACCAGATTTTATGAAGCTGATCCAGGGGTTCTATAACACGGGTAAAATTAACAAATGCATGAATTCCTCCATTGCGATGATCTCGAAAAGGGAGGGGGCCTCGTCCATTACGGACTACCGTCCGATAAGCCTAATCGGAAGTGCTTACAAGATTATCTCTAAGGTGCTAGCTAACCGGCTAAAGGGGGATTGGACAAGTAATCTCCAATGTCCAAGGCGCGTTTATTCTGGGAAGACAACTGATGGACATCGTTGTTGCTGCCTCGGAAACCATTCACTCCGCTAAGAAGCGCAACAACAAAGGATGGGTTTTCAAGATTGACATGGAAAAAGCGTACAACACAGTGCAATGGGATTTCTTAGATTATGTGTTGCTGAAAATGGGATTTGGGGAAAAATGGAGGAAGTGGATGAAAGGCTGCTATGCTTCCATCCGCTTCTCGGTGCTGGTTAATGGCAAGCCTCATGGCTTTTTCTGAAGCAAGAGGGGACTTCGGCAAGGTGACCCGCTATCTCCGCTGTTGTTCAACTGTGTTGGGGAGGCGCTACATCTGCTACTGAAGAGAGCTGAAGCGAGAAATCTTATTGGAGGCCTTATTACGGCTGATGGGGGGCCCACGATCACTCATCTCCAGTACGCTGATGACACGATTGTCTTCTGCAACGCCGGCAACGGGGAAAGGGAGCTAAGGGTGGTCATGGACGTGCTGACAATTTTCGAAGCGGTTTCGGGTCAAAGAATCAACCTCCACAAATCCAGCCTGTCCGGCATTAACATACCAGCTGATACCATAGCAACGGTCACTCGGGACAGCGGCTGTGTAAAGGCGGAATTTCCTATTTCGTACCTTGGGATACCGTTGGGTTTCGGGAGGAAGAGAGCTAGGTTATGGGACACAGTTCTGCAGAGATTCCATAAAAGATTGGCAACTTGGAAAAGTAAAATGCTAAGTTATGGAGGAAGGCTCACTCTCATTAAATCTACGTTTGCGTCTATTCCCATTTTCATGATGTCTTTCCTTCGCGCCTCGACGGGCATCATCACGAAACTGGAGAAAATTGTGAGGGATTTCTTGTGGGAGGGGGCTGGGGACCGGAAGAAATTCCATCTGGTTGGATGGGACCGATGCTGCGAAACAAAGGACCATGGCAGACTCGAAATTAGAGATCTGCGTTTAGTTAACAACGCGCTGCTAGCAAAGTGGGCTTGGAGGATGGGCGATGATGGTGAGAGCCATAATTTGTGGTACCAAATTGCGAGGGCTAAGTACGGTAATATCATTGAGGATACCTCTCACCCCAATCAAAGTTCGTGGTGGTGGAAGGCGATTAAAGGCTGTACACAGGAAGTCATTCAAGGGACGGTTTTCAAATGGGGAGACAGGCGAAGAATCAGATTTTGGAAGGATGTTTGGGCCGGGGAACGACCTTTGAGCGAGAAATTCCCCATCATTTTTGGGCTTGCTATGTGTAAAGAGGCGGCCGTGAGAAGCCATGCTCAGTCGCAGGGGGCTGATGGGAAGTGGTTGTGGAACATTGCGTTGCGGAGACGCTTGTGGGATTGGGAAATGGAGGAATACCAGGAACTGTTGAAGGTCGTGGGAGACATGATACCTCTCCTTGGTCGGACTGATGTGAGGGAATGGAGGTACAATGCTAATGGTCGATTCGCAGTCAAGTCTTGTTACAACAGTCTCAAAGAACGGGAAAGATCGGCTTCGGGAAACAGCCTTTGAACCGGGTTTTGGAAAATCAGAATGCCACCGAAGATCAAATTCTTTGCGTGGTTGGTTGCCAAAAGAAAGATCCTAACTAGGGATCAACTAATCAGGAAAAACATCCCGGTCATCAACAAATGTACACTTTGTAAGAGGGGGTCCGAATTGGCGGATCATAATTTTCTTCATTGTTCCTTTGCCCGTGCGATCTGGAACCGGATATTTCAGATTTTCAAGATGGAATGGGTGCTTCCACAATGGCCTTTGCAGCTCATGGAGGGGTGGAAGGAAACAAGTTTGGGGACCAGAGGAAAGAACTTTGGCCGCTGACGGTGTATGCGGTTATGTGGGCAATTTGGCTCGAGGGAAATAGCAGAATATTCAATCGCAAGGCGAAACCTTTTCTGCTGATTATCAGAGATGCGAGGGACTTAATCATCAATTGGAACGCCTGTAAGCTAAGGGTTTTCACCGATGGGCTTCGCCATTTCTTAAGACTGTGGGAAGACTGCTGCCGTTAGCTTTCTTCTGCCGGTTTTTGCTGATTCCTGCCTCGAGCTGGGACCGTCGTTTTGCTTCCTTTCCGGGGTCGGGTGGATGTTTTTTATGTAGTTGGCGCCAGATTTTCTTTTACTTTGTACCTTTGTTTGGGTAGTTCCTTACTACCCGTCAAGGTTATCCTTGTATGCGTCTTCTTATACTTTTAATATATTTACCTTTGTGACCGTTTTCAGAAAAAAAAATATTGAAGACAGAATAAAAATTAAAATCCAAACAAGAGGATTAGAAATGAAAGAAGATTCACATAACCTATCCATAACCTGACAAACAGAACATGAATTAACCTCTAAGCCAATAACAAAAATGCATAAATCAGACAAAAATCTGATTGAAATATTTGAACCCAAACCATATGATTCAGAAATCCAACCAAGGTTAATAAACTGGAAAGATTTACAGATACCTAAACAATGGTTATTTGAAGATCTTTTAGAACAAAAACCAAAATCTCAAACCCAGATGATTGAAATACAAGCTTCTGGAAATAATTTATATTTTAGAGATACATGGACTGCCTCTTTTAATACTATAAAAGATGAATGACTTCCTGTAAAAACTATTGAGTCTAGAGCATCAACATCCAGTGCTCTCGAATCAACTCAAGACCAAACACATATAGTAGTAAAAAATATACAAGTCCCTATCCTACCTGGAACACAAACTCATGAACTAAAAACAATTCAACTTTATCATTTTCAGTCAAAAAATGCTGAAATCTTATTTTCTCCTAGTTATGGAAAAAGATGATATACTTGTCTTAGGAAATTTTATGTTTCAAAATTATAAACCATATAATCTATGTGTCTTAATGGATACCGGAGCCACAATAAGTGCCTGTCGGTACAATGCTTTACCCTCAGAAAAGTGAATGAACATTAAACATCCAATAAAAGTCAAAGGCATTGAAGAGAAACTGTTATTGAGTTAGAAGAAAAAAATATTTCTATTTAGTTTAATGATAAAAAATTCATTATTTCTAAAATTTTATGTTTTCCCAACATGCATGGAGATTTCTTGTTAGGTAACAATTTCATTGCTGCCTATTTACTAATTACCTTAACCATAGGTTCTATTGGTCCCTCTCTCAAGGAAGACCTGGTAAATATTTCACTTCTTCAAGTTCATAACTCTAAATGTCACAGGTTTTGTCCTCAGCAAGCGTGGTGAGGTTATTACACAACTTAGTCAATCTCATTGGCTTTTCACCATTCTCAAAGATAATTTTAGTGACACCACTAAAATTATGACATAAAAGTCCACAGTACTGTACTATAACTTTAAAAGATCCTAATATCATAATTAGGGTAAAACCTATGGTCTATACAAAGATAGACATAGACGAATTTGAAATACAAATTAAAGATTTATTAGAGAAAATACTCATTGAATCAACAAAAAACCCTCATTCTAGCCCTGCATTCTTAGTAAAAAATCATGCTGAAATAAAGCGCGGAAAAGCTAGAATGGTTTTAAATTATAAAAGATTAAACGAAAATTTAGAATTTGACGGATACTTTATTCCAAGAAAAGATGTTTTGATTAGCCAAATCAAAGGATAAAAAATTTTCATTAAATTTGACTGTAAATCAGGATATTGGCAATTAAAGTTAGGCAGAAAATCTAAACCCTTAACTGCTTTTAGTACTCCATGTGGACATTATCAATGGAATGTCATGCCATTTGGCTTGAATACTGCTCCACAAATCTATCAAAGATGGATGGATTCGATTTTTGCCCCTTATAAAGAATTTTGTGTGATATATATCGATGATATCTTAGTGTTTTCTAAAACAAAAGAACACAAAAAACATTTAAAACAAATGTGCGATATTTTCCAAAAACATGGAATTGTCCTTTCACCTTCAAAAATAGAAGTTGAAAAAGAATCGATAGAAGTTTTAGGTCTTATTTTAACACATGATGGTTTAAAATTCCAAGATCATATTATTATAAAAATAAAGAATTTTCCTGAAGAGGTAATTGATAAAAAACAGTTCCAAAGTTTCTTAGGCTTATTAAATTATGGAAGAAATTATTTGAAAAATTTAGTAGAAAAATAAAAATCTTTCATAAACAAATTGAAAAAAGAAATAGAATTTACGACAGCATCCTCATCTCACCTAGCCTCTGTATTTGCAGGTGTACGGCTTCTCCCTCATCGTACGAATTGATCTGGACCGTAGAAAGTCTCGGTGTCGCGAGATCCACCACCGGCACCCCCATCGTTGGCTCACCATCAACTCCAAGCTCCGAAGCTTCAGACGACAGAGAATGTGGGGCGACGCCGTCCCCAAACGGCGCGTCCGGAGAGGTGAGTGGACTCAGGTTGTGCGCTGGGTTTGAGGCCGAGCTCCCCTCCGCGCCTCCTGCTGGTACTCGATCCGGCGAAGCCCGTCCATGTCCGACTGGATCCTGGAGCGGCTGAACTATTACTACTGGAGGATCGGCGAGGTTGACGCTGGAGCAATCGAGCCCTGAAGTAGCTTCGATCGATTGATGCTTGATGACAGCCCGCTTCAGCCAATCGATTTCTACAATGAGTTGAAAGCTTTGGCCGTCAATCAGCACATCGACAGTACGGGGGATGCTGTCCAGCGAGTCAGCGACCAAGGGGATGCGAGCATGATTCGTGTCCCAGAGATCCGCGGAACGACGGTCGACCCGAACGAAACGACCACATCAGTTCCCGATCCCTAGGACACTATAAAATTAATAAAGCACAAAATTAATAGAAAACATATATTATATACTTATGGGAATTTTTTGGGTTTTTTTGAAAAAAAAAATGTTATGCCATCACATAATCGCATATGCGATTTGACAACAATGTTCCCAATAGACTTAGTTGCACGAATTGCGAGAGCACACGCTCATGATGCCGATTCTTCTAGTTCGTGATCAGGAGATAATGTTGAGGAGGAGGTTGATTGGACTGACGATGAGGCTGCCTATTAGTTTTCAGCAGTTTAGTTTTTTTTTTTTTTGTCGGCCTTAGGGCCTCTTCTTGTTAATAGTGTTATTGTAACTTCTTTTAGTTTGCTTATTTAATCATATTTTGTTAACTCCGCGATACCTGTTACATATTGCACAACTACGTTTTTGGAGTTTATTTGTTGGATTGCAAGAATGTTTTACGACAAATTTTTAGGTATTTCTACCTTCCATTTTCAGTACCAGGTGATCTTTTTCCTGTTTGTTCACTCTCCATCGTGGACGATGTTTTATTTATAATGGGTTTTTTGGGGGGGGGGGGTATTGAGATTCGTATGATTTTAGTTGAGTCTATGGTAATGTACCACCAATGTCCATTCAACTGCTAAAGATGTTCGACCAAGGTAATTAGTGTTGTTAATAAATTGAGTAAAGTACAATCACACTTCACCGCCTTCTATAGGGATAGTCTCATAACATCCAACCCACTGGGCCTTTCGAACCTTGTGCCAAAACATTATACTCATTGCATTGGGACATGTGGGTATCAAACTAAGGATCTGTGACTAACATGGATTTTTCGATGATTTAGATGAAATTGAGATTATTAAGATGTGATACTCATTCTCTACTTATTCAAAAAAGAGAAAAAAAGAAAAGAAAAGAGACAATATTTCATTGAAAGTTTAATCATTGAGTACCCAGCATCCTGCCTTAGTAGCAGAGAGTGTTCACGTCAAAAGGTGAGAAAACTTGAAGTAACTCGTGTAATGGTTACACCAATTTTGTAACCTGGTTGATTCGAGCTAATAAATCCGTAGGGATGTCTTTACACCTAATGCCATGAGCCATCTTGTGTAGGGAGTCATTGATCTATAACTCGTTACACAGGTCAACTAGAAAGCTTAAGGGAATCGGTATTGCACTAACCATTTAAAAAAAGATAAAAAATTGATGAATAAGTAAAGAATCAAATGATCGTCATAGTAATCACAATGAAGTCTTAATGGAAAAAAGATTGTGTTAGGAACAAGTCCACAAGTTGCGTCTCACACACATCTCACTCTCTGCACAAGAACTTAATAAAACGAGGTGTGATTCAGTGATGGATCAAGTGAAAATTACCCCAAAGATTGTGATAGTGGGGTATGATTGTACGAGCTATTTTTTAGTCTCAACCCAAAAACCTTCAGTTGTTACAACCTCAAACTTATATGGCTAAGACTTAAAGTAGGCTAGGAATAACGATATTAACGTGTTTGCGTGTTTGTAGGAAGTAAATCCCTAAAAGAGCAGAATGGAGAACGAATGGCTGAAAGAAATGCTTAAAGAACAGTATTACGTAGGGATGGGTGCTTGTTGAAAGGAGAGACAGTTGGCATCTCCTCTGACAGGAACGGGAATAGCCTTCGAGATTCCTATTTCACATGGTTAAGGCTACCCACTTCAGTGGATCTATTAACCCAAATTTTTGATCTCTCAATGATTTGAAATGTTGAAATTGCAGGCTTAGTGCATGTGAGTCCTTTTCATGTTTCTCAGTCATTTTTTTTGAATGGAGGGAAACGTTCTGGTTTTACGGGAGGGGGATTGGATATGTTCTCGTTGCCGGAATATTAATTTCAAACGGAGAGCCCGGTGCCATTGAAAGGGATGTACCTCTGAGCGTGCCCAGGGGAAGGTGGTCAAAAGTGCCAGGGCCTATATTGGGCTGACTCCTCCGAGGCATCAAGCTATCGTTAACGAGGACCAACTCCGGGACTTAGCGTAGGGGTGGTCTATCGCTGATTTCTGTGGTCGTTTGTTACGGCTGCCCCCGGTGCTTCTTTGCCCCCCTGGTTTGGAGGGAAGGGGGAGGCAATAACAATGGATGATGAGGTAGTCCATCTCTTTTAGGAGCAATGTTTTTCCTTCGGTAGCTAATAACATCAAAGATTACTGGCTCATCATCCATTGTTTGAAAGAGTCTTTACAATTGGTGCATATCTACATCTGGCTACAACAATGGACCTTCCAAAATAGGCCGACGGTTTCGGCTTTATCCGACACAAAATTTCTCTTGCGGTGTCCCTCGAGCCTCTCAGCCAATGAGATCCTTGACAAAAAGGTGTCCTCCATCAACGGCAAACCGGTCGTTTGCATTCGGTGGGAGCCGGATTCCAACCTACTGCAAATTCACCGTTGGATGGGGGGCATTTGGATCTGCCTATTTGGCCTCCCCCTCCAGGCCTGGACCACTGAGGTCCTCCAGGGGGTTGCTAATCGATGTGGGGGATGCATCCTCATTGACCGGAGTACTGACGACTTGTGGGAGACGCGGTATGCCCGGGTCTTGGTGCGAACCGACGATTGGGAGACCATTCCTAGAGCGTGCAAGCTCTGCCTCAACGGTCAAGAATTCACTATCTTCGTAGAAGTTGAGCTCGTGGAGTGGGTTCTCTTCTCGGTTTAGACGCATCACGAAGCCGCGAGGTCCGGGATTCCGGACGTACACGAACTCACTCGTTCCATAGAAGAACTCTCGCCGGAGGTCAACCCATTCCGGTGCTGGGAACCAGGGCCCATGCGACAACCGGGATAGACCTCGAAGGATGGCTCACTGGGGGTGCACAGGATGCAACGCCCATCCAAAGGACAATCTCGCCTTGGCTTGCTCTCGCTCTCGGGGAGGCGAGAGGCGGCAAGTGGATACCAAATAGGGTTCTCCAGCCGCGTCTTTGCTCATGCCCATGGCCTTGGCCGGAGTTTCGTCTCGTCGACATCAGTCTGGGGCTTTTTTGGAGGAGGAAGTAGAAGGGGAGGTGGTCCCTGAGGTTTCTGCGGTCAAATGAATGGTGGACGGGTATCGGAGGAACACCGGCTGCCGTTGGTGCTCTTGCATCGATTGATGCCCCTGCATCGTATTGATCCCATTTGATCGACGTTCACGGCCGGTTCCGGTTACATCAACTTTGATCTTCCACTGTCGATGTTTTCAATGGATATGATCTCCGCGTCCCGTTTCGCCGACCAAGTACACCTGCAAAGTACAGGGGTAGGTGAGGATGTGGAGTTTCCTGTGCAAAGGTACGAGGTCTGGCGGCGTACCTGGGATCCAATGGCGATGGAAGCTTCAATCCCTTTCGTAGGGGACAAACCGGCATCTGAGCTAAAAGCCTTTAGGGTTTATCACAGAAGAGGATACCCATTTAAAGGTAGGCGTAGAGGGAGAACGCGTGGGATGTTGACACGTGGCTTGGGCCTTTCTGGAAGCCGTGCGTTGATTGGTTCTCCTGTTGACTTTGGAAGCCAGCTAAGGGCGGGTCACGTGAGGGATGCACATGTTGAACCGGGCACGTGGAAGTTTATAGTGGGTGAGGGTTCTTGTGGGGGCCAGCTGGCGGGTCTTACCATCAGGACCGGTCTCGATGTAGATCCGTGGGGCTTTTTGATACTATTGACCAGTGGACCTTCTGGGCGGAGACTCGGATCTTGTTTGATCGGGTTATGGTGGGTCTGAGTTTTAGGGACCCGTGGGGCGGTCACCCTCTCCTTATGTTGGGACAGGGTCTTGTTGGGCCGGCTATGGATATATGGAGATTTAGTGGGGATGAAGGGGGCCCGGGGATAGATAGGGGGGAGATGGCTGGGAGAGGCGATTATGAACACCAGCTTCTGTCTTCGTTCGATTTGGGGACCGTGACTAAGCCAAGCAAGGAGGCCGAGGTCTATGATTTGATTTGCGTCTCTACGGGTGATCTCGATACTGAGTCGCCTATATCTTGCTCTGAGATGAGGTCCGAGGTGACGCTTAGGTGTGGTCTGGAGGAGATAGGAGCTTCGAGGGAGAAGGAGATTCTGGGGCCCACTATGAAGGATAACTCGATAGTGGCTATGGGTGATGGGGTTATCGAAGCGATGGATCTGAGTGACGATATCGATCGCTTGATATGTGTGGGGCAGGATCTCGGGATGTCTTTCAAAGGGCCCGAAGATGAGCTCCGGGATGTGTTCCGCTCAATACTGGTGACTCGTACGAGGATTAAGAGGAGGAGCCGAGGGGGGGCGTGGGAGCTCGCTAGATTACAGTGGGGAATGTCGAATTGGTAGGGAGTGGGGGGGACCTAGCTTCCTACAGGTCTGTTTCGGGAGGGCCTAGTATGGTGGTAATGAAGATGCTTTCGTGGAATGTTAGGGGGATCTGCGGTGACGGCAAAAGGGAGGGGGTGAAGAGAATGATCGACACACTCAAACCGGTTGTGATTACGCTCCAGGAGACCAAATGGGGCAGTTGTGATAGTAGGAAAGTGGCGTCGGTTATGGGAGGAAATTATTAGGGATGGATGGGGGCTGATTCGGAGGGAGCGTTAGGGGGTATACTAGTCGCCTGGGATATTCGCCATTTTGATAAATTGGATGAAGAAGTGGGGCTTTTTTCTGTAGCTGTGGTCCTTCGACACAGTTTCCGAGAATGGATGTTTGCGGGAATCTATGGTCCGTCTTGTGATCGGGATCGCCCTGATTTCTGGTTGGAGCTGGCCGCCCTCGCGGGCAGATGGGACCTTCCTTTTTGCTTAGGGGGCGATTTTAATGCTATAAGGTGGGGGTGGGAGAAGCAGGGAGGGCCGCCGGATGCGGCTGTGATGCGGGACTTTAACTCTTTTTTCGCAGATTGGGTATTGGTGGATGTGCCTTTAAATGGCTCGAGGTTCACATGGTCGAATCTTCAGGATTCTCCTTCCATGAGCACGCTGGATTGATTTGTCTGCAGTATTGATTGGCTAGGTTTTTATCCGGGTGTGTGATTAGAGTGTATGGCTAGGGCCGTCTTTGATCATCGGCCTCTTGTGCTTATGTGTGCTTCTCGCTATAAAGGGCCATCCCCGTTTCGGTTTGAGAATATGTGGCTGCTGGATGAGAGTTTTCGGGCTAAGGTAGCAGAGTGGTGGAGTGAATTGTCGTTCTTTGGGACGACTTATTTTCGATTCATATCCAAACTACAACGGGTTAAAGACAAGATCAAAATTTGGAAGAAGGAAGAGTATGGGGTGGTTCAAGTAAAAAAGGAGGCCTTATTAACAAGGCTTAACGAATTAGATAACATGGAGGAGTCGAGAAGTCTTACGGCGGAAGAGCGCCAAGAGCGGTATCTAAAGAAAATGGAGTTCAACAATGTTTGCTTGTCGGAAGAGGAGTGTTGGAAACAAAAATCCAAGGTGAAATGACGCTGGGAGGGGGATGCTAATACCAAGTTTTTCCACGCGATTGCCAACGCGCGGAACAAGGCGAACGTCTTGGGCAGAATCGTGGTAGATGGAGTGACTTATACAGAGGAGGTTAGAGAGAACATTGTGGGCTACTATAAGGAGCTGTACTCGGATGAAGGGTTCCTGCGACCTGATTTGGATGGGATTCCCTTTCAAACCCTTGTTGTCGAGGATCAGGTGACTCTGGAGCAGCCCTTTAGGGAGGAGGAGATCTGGCAGGTTATTAGATACGGGGCTAAGAATAAAGCCCTAGGGCCTGATGGATGCACAATAGAGTTTTTCAGGTGTTTCTGGCTGAATATAAAGGAGGACCTGATGGAGGTGCTGAAGGAATTCCACTTTTCTGGGCTTATAGGGCGCAGTCTCAACTCCACGTTTATCACCCTCTTCCCCAAGATGAAGGGGGCTGAGGATATTGCTGATTTTCGACCTATAAGTCTCACTAATTGTTTGTATAAAATCATTCCTAAGGTCTTGGCTAACCGTCTTAAGCCGGTTATGGGTGCCATTATTTTGGCTAATCAAGGGGCCTTTGTCGTGGGCCGTCACCTTCTCGATCAGGTTGCGTTGGCTCAGGAGATTATCCACTCGGCTCATCTTCACCGCAGACCGGCTGCCCTTTGGAAGGTGGACATGGAAAAAGCTTACGATTGGGTGAGCTAGGACCATGGGTTAAAATCTCGGGTTACCGATACGTATCGTCCGAGCTTCAAAACGATACGTATCAGTATCGTCTGATACCGAACGATACATTGAATGTATCATTCGGTATCTGCCATACAGCTGAACGATACGGTACATTGAATGTACCGTATCGTTCACACGATCCATCTGATTATATGATGCGCAGGCTAAGTTTTGGGGAGACTTGGAGAAAATGGATGAGGGGCTGTTATTCTTCGGCCTGGTTCTCGATCCTTGTCAATGGTACACCTGCCGGTTATTTCAAGAGTTCACGTGGTCTTTGCCAAGGGGATCCACTATCTCCGTTTCTTTTTAACATGGTGGGAGAAGCTCTATCGGGGCTGATCACTAGGGCCAGGTTATCTAACTTTATAACGGGTATTAGGGTGGGATCGCAAAGCAGATTTATGACGCACCTCCAGTTTGCGGATGACGCATTAATCTTTGGGCAGGCTGATGTTCAGGAATTTAAGTCTTTGACCGATGTGCTTTCCATTTATGAAGCGGTCTCGGGTCAACGGATCAATTTCTCTAAATCTGTGATAACGGGTATTGGCGCTGATGATGCTCTTTTAGCAGAATTGGCTCGTTCTGTGAATTGTGTTGGAAGCAATCTCCCTATTCGGTATTTGGGACGCCTTGTCCGAGATACCCCACACTAGGGAGATTGATCGTCAGAGGTTCGAGCAAAAAGGCATCAACTTGAAAGGAAAGTTGCTTAGCAGTGGAGGGCGTCTTGTACTGCTCAAATCGGTTTTATCGTCGTTGGCTATTTTTTACATGCCTCTTTTTAAATGTCCGATGAAAGTCATCAAGCGCCTTGAACAAATACAAAGACTCTTTCTATGGGAGGGCTCGGGGACTTCTAGACGGTATCATCTGGTCAATTGGGACACTGTTGTATTGCCAGCCCGTTATGGAGGCCTGGGTATCCGTAGTTTGAAGTGGACTAATATAGCTCTGCTTGGTAAGTGGTTTTGGCTGGTGGGGAGGGATGAGGAAGTGAACAGTTTATGGCATGTGGTGCTGAGTGAGAAGTACGACAATTCGGTCGGTAACTGGGGCATTTCAGTGTCTTGTCACAGGGGCAGTTCGGCTTGGTGGAAAGCTTTGTGCAGTACGTGGGATTGTTTCTCCAGAGCCCTGTGTTACAGTTGGGGCTGTGGTACTCGGATACGGTTTTGAGAGGATATTTGGGTGGACTGCGAGCCCCTAAAATCTTCCTTTCTGGATATCTTTTCTATTTCGGTGAATCCTCAAGGCATGATCGACGAGTTCGTCTCCGAGACTGAGGGGGGGGGGAGACTGTGGACCGTTACTACTAGAAGGATGCTGAGGGATGAGGAGGTGACATCATTTTCTAACCTGATGCAACTGATTTATGGTTCCCAGCGTAACCTGGTTGGGTGTGATCAGCGTAGGTGGAGCCCAAGTAGAGAGGGTTTGTTCTTCGTTAAGTCCTACTATAAGATTCTATCCTCTCGGCCCTTGATCAGGTTTGACGGGGCCGGGTTGTGGAAGGAGGCCATTCCGACTAAAATCAAGTTCTTTATGTGGACCATGTTCAAAGAAAGGATTGTCACTTTGGATCAGCTCATATGTCGGGGGAAAGATATCCAGAATTGCTGCGTTATGTGTAATAAGGAGGCGGGGTCCGCTGCATTGTACGGTGGCTCATGAGATATGGGGTATTGTCGTTAAGTCCTTCAGCATGTCGTGGGTGAGGCCAACGACACCCCTTTGTCAATTTTTGATGTGGGAATCCGTTCGTGTCGGAAGTCTTATGTCTGCTTATTGGAGGGTTGCCCCTTTCGCTGTGTTCTGGACTATGTGGGATGAAAGAAACCATAGGATTTTTGAGAATAAAAGTCACTCGATGGGAATGATCATGAAGCAGGTCTGTGACCTGATGTGGTACTGGGCTGCTAAAGGGGATGTGGGGTCGGGGGGGGGGGGATGTTTTTGTGTGGGATCCGGGTTAAGTTTTGGGAGGTGTGAGAGTGGAGGTAGTTGTTTGTAGTTTTTGTTTTTTCTACTTTTTGGTCGTGTCTTTTTGTATTGGTCTTTCGTCAGCGTCTTACTGCTTATCAATATAAATTGCTTATTACCGATAAAAAAAAAATGCTTAAAGAAAGTTGAAGCTGATATTGCTCGCTCGAGTGACAATCGGTTCTCGCTCGAGCGAGAAAACTTCGAAAGATTGCTAAAATTCTCGGGTGAAAGTCGCTCGAGTGACTTTGGTTCTTGCTCGAGCGACCTCACACGATTTGAACTGCTGTTGACGCTTTGAGAGGAACCCTAAACCAAAGTGTATATATAGAAGCTAAAAAGAAGAATGAAAGGATTTCTGGAGGTTTGAAAGAGGAGAGAGAAATTCTAACTCTTGAAGAGAAGGTGAAGAGATGAAATATTCTATGGAGACTTCTATCATGCGAGGCTAAATCTGCAGTCTAGGGGAGTAACGAAGTGTAGCTTCGTGTGTGCGGTTTGCAATTGCTTGGTTATTTGTATACACAATCTTAACCTTCATTGGAATAATATTCTTGTAGAGCATTGTTCTTTTCTATCTTTTTCTTTGAGATTTCTTGTAGAAATAAGTAGAGATAGATACCCTTTGGTTGATCTCAGATCTGCGATAAGAAATCAACCTGTGCATAACTAGTCTGTATTGTCCCTAATGCCATGTGATTAGGATGAGACTGACTGAGACGGTATAGTCATCATTGATTGATGTGCCATAGAACATCCGGAGTCTCATACTATAAACAAAGAATCAAAAGATCTCGAAATCCGAGCAGAGCTTGTAGCTCTGCGAATGATACTTCTTTCAGAAGTTTAATCAAACAAAAATAAAATCTGACTCACGATAGTGACGTGGAGTTGCGAACCCTAGATTTTTTCTCTAAATTTCAACCCTAGATCTCACCAATTAGTTTAAAATCTTTACTTTCACAAAAAAGTTTATCTGTTCACAGCCACTTTGCGTTGGAAAGTGACAACCAATTAGGCTTATTTCCGAACCAATCCCTGTGGAATCAACATCTGGACTCAAGTCCTATACCATATGTTAAGTCACGTGATATTGTTTAAGAGATCGAACCAAAAAAGTTACGATCAGGTTTACATTTGCATTTTATCATGTTTAAGGGACATGTTTAATGAGTTCTATGAGGGTGTTTAGAATGGGTGCAGGTCTATGCTCTCCTTTTACCACACCTATTCCCAATAGAGATGGGTCCAATGAGGGATTTCAGGCCTATTAGTGTGTGAGAGTTATTATTGCCAAGGTGTTGGGTGAAATTGTCTCCTTAAATTGTCACCTGAAAGCATCCCTTTCAACACCTGCCCAATCATCTCCAATCCCACTGCATTTCCTCAGTTCTGAATTGACCCATTAGAAAATTTAGGCTGATCTTCTTCAGGAGATTTACATATCTCAATGTTTCTTTCCTTGCTATTGCCATTTTCCACCTCCACTTTCTACTTTCTACGTGATTCATCTTCTTTGAAGCAGAACTCCATGCACTCCAATACTCATGAAATAAAGAAAATTTCTTTACACTCCCTTTCAGTGACAACATTCTACATTTTGCCTGGGAAAATTCAGAACTTTAATTTTTTTTATTCTTCCATAGAAATTCGCAACTTCCAAAAATTGCAATACTGACAGGGAATGAACAATTGGTACATCCATAAGAAGATTCCACAAAAGTTGCTTGCACACTTGCAGCTACTCCCCAAATGGAAAACGTGATAGTGCAGTTGTTTTTGCCTGTAATTAGTCAATATCAAGCTAAAGCCGAGCGTCGTGCTTTCCCTTTTCCTTTCTGTGCACTTCTACTATTGTAATGCCTTTTTTGCTTCCTTCAATTAAGGTCTGTATTTCTCACGATTTCTCACTTTTGCTTCACGCATTTGCTTCCCCCATTTTCAAACTATGCATTCTTATTGGCTAATCAGCTCTTTGTCAAGGTTGTAACTGCAGGTGGCCACTGCTTCTTGTTTATGGGGCCTTAGGACTCTATTACTAGGAAGGAGAGTTCTATTATATGAAGGTGTTATGGAATGATGGCCAATGTTAGAGACTAAAACTAGTAAGATGTTCCCAAAATCTAGCTAGGAGATTCTGTCATATTACCCGTTGACAAGGAACTACTAACTATGGCCTTATATATGTAGGAAGGCTAGCTTCTTGCGCATTGTAGTTGTAACGCCCCAACATCCACACACGACTTTCAAAGTATTATGCCGAAAGACCTAATAGCAAGGACTTAGAAACAAAAGAAAATAATAAAATGCTTAAACATGCTTACCAGAATTAATTAAACTCACTTGGATACAACTGGAGTCAACTATTGCGTACTTACAATGATTTCGTTAATTATTATGAGTTTACATTTCCTTGGCTTTTTCCATCATTTGACTACTCAGTGTAGATAATAAAGAGTAAGTAAAAGAACTACTCAGCAAATCCCACCTCCCTTAAAATAGATGTTTTATTAAGGAGGAGATAGGAGAGACTGTCAAATAATAGGGAGATGTCATAAAAATATCACATGATCTAATAAAGTTATAAAAGCAAGAAATAAATCATTAAACATGAAAAAGGCATATGCTAACAACATTTGAACAAGAGATATGCATATCATAAAGAATCAGTGTGAATTAAAGCTAACTACTGCCAAACCTAATTAGGTTACATTGACGTAATCATTATCATTTACTTGATTTTCCCTTTTTCACTTTCT
Organism: Chloranthus sessilifolius; assembly: GCA_021018995.1. Lineage (NCBI taxonomy): Eukaryota > Viridiplantae > Streptophyta > Magnoliopsida > Chloranthales > Chloranthaceae > Chloranthus > Chloranthus sessilifolius. The sequence goes on from CM037587.1 coordinate 151,062, forward strand.
TAAATCATATAACTTAAATAACCAAACTGGTATATAGCGGTTGGGCTAACAGATAGCTAAAGCTACCCGTGGCTGGTGACATAAGCTATCATTTAGCTTTTCTACGAACTACCCCTGTAGACACCCTGTTTTTGCCCTCTAGGAGTATACAAACTGTTCGGTCAACCTTTGACCATGCCCTTGATTTTTGGAAAAGCCAGCCTTTTCCCGGAATCCCAAAGCCCTCCATCTCAGAGAATTATATGCTGGAATCCCAGCGTCTAATTAATTATACGCTGGATTCCCAGCTCCTAATTCACCTGACCCGATCCGGGTTTGGTCCTTGATTATATGCTGGACTTCCAGCGTATAATTTGATTGTACGCTAGACTTCCAGCGCATAATTAGTCCGCTTTGGACTAGGATTTGAACACTCCGCAAGCCGACCTTCCTTCCCGATTATGCGCATGACTACATGCGTATAATTCGATTATGCACAGACCGCATAATTAGTCAGACTTTGACTAGGACCTCTCCTCCCCGGCTGGGTCAGTCAACTGGTCACCTCCCGGTCACCTGACCGACCTTGCTCGAATTATAGGCTAGATGTTTAGCGTATAATTCGGAATTATGCATTGGACTCCCAACGTATAATTGGCCGAGTACTATAAATAGGGCCCTTGGCCTCCCCTTCTCTACACCATTCAATAATAATTTTCGCTTATTCATTTTGGAAAGCTCGAGGTTCGCTCGGAGGTTTCGAACAAAAGGAGTAGAGTTGCACTCTTAAGTCTCTGGCTCTTAGAACTGCAAACTCTTCTTTAGAAATCTCAAGGGTAATCGAGCACGGTGGGGCTGGCCCACTTGCTTCGATTCTCGAGTTAGTATGGAGGGAGGGAAAGCTAGCCATAGATCCAACCCCTTGGAAACCCCTACTGCCAATTAGGTCCCTAACCCTTCTCCACATTTACAAAACTGCCAATGCCTCAAACCGATTTGCCCAAGGGAGCCAACGGAGGGTACCCGGGAATGGGGTCAATCCTCCCAAGCTTAACGGGTCAACACCCCTTTTTTAGATAGACCCACTTAGGATTAGAAAACCAAATTAGCTAAAACCCTAGGCAACCTTAGCTGCTAAAGTCGGCAGGCCGGCATTTAGCATAGGAGTCCCGATCCTTAATCTCTCCACCTATCCTCGCATGATCAATGGCGTTCTACAACGTCGATAAATATCTGCAGATGGCGATCACACCAACCCAGGTATACTCTGTCCGCTCACTACTAATAGTTATTTCCTTACAGGTGCACCGAAATACTTTTATCCTTATTTTATTTCCGCCCATCCCCCTTCACAAACAGAGTCCACTTGTGATCGATTTTGAACCATTTTCAGGGATTTGAAAGGGTTCCCGAAAATGCGTACCAACAACCCTGTAGCTAACAACACGAATCAGCTGATATCAAAATCAGAACATAATCAAATTAACTGATAACATAATCATCGTAGCAAATAACAATAACATAATTAGATTAACATAATCAACGTAGCGGATAACAGATAACAGAAAACAGAATTAGCTGATGTTCAATGACAAAATAGAATAGATTTGTCCAGTCTATGCTTTCGTTGTGTCGTGGCTTTCCTGCGACACGGGTATTCCATATCAGAAATAGAATTCAATATCTTAAAATCGGATGCACATACATATTTCATTGGTATTCTATAAGGCTGCGTTTGGAAACGTGGATTTGGATTTGGGGATTTCAAATTCAAGCATTTCAAATTCAGAATTTGAAATATTTGGATTTGCAAATCTCTTGTTTGGAGGTTTAAACATTGCCTTAAGATTTGGCCCAATGATTTATAAATACTTCATTCGGCTATTTTTTTTACAAAAAGAATTTATATTTCATTGGTTTCCTTCATCTATTCTATGTAAGTAGGGATGCAAGTTCGGTGTACCGAACCGAACTGAATTCGATTTTTTCGGTTTTCGGTTCGGTACACCATAAATCGAAACCGAACCGAAATATATCGGTTTCGGTACACTGAATTCCTCCAACACATAAACCGTTCCCGAACCGAAACCGAATTTTTCGGTGTTCGATTCGGTTTGGTTTGGGTTTAGGAATTTTTTTTTTTGAAAATGGGTGCAACCAGCAATTTTTTTTCTGAACCCAAATAGAAGCAAACCGAACCGAATACTGAAAAATTCGGTTTCAGTTCAGGACTGGTTTATGTGTTGGAGGAATTCGGTGTCCTGAAACCAGACTTTTCGGTATTCGGTTTGGTTTGCTTCTGTTTGGGTTCAAGAAAAAAAAGGTGCAACCAGCAATTTTTTTTTCCTGAACCCAAACCGAACCGAACACCGAAAAATTCGGTTTCAGTATACCGAATTCCTCCAACACAAACTGTTCCCGAACCGAAACCGAATTTTTTCGGTGTTCGGTTCGGCTTGCTTCGGTTTGGGTTCAGAAAAAAAAATTGAAAATGGGTGCAACCAGCAATATATATATATATATATATATATATATATATATATATTTTCCGAATCCAAACTGAAGCAAACCAAACTGAACACCGAAAAATTCGGTTTCGGGACACCGAATTACTCCAACACATAAACCGAAACCGAATTTTTCGATGCTCGGTTCAGTTTGCTTCGGTTTGGGTTCATTAGGAAAAAAAAATCGAAAATGGATGCAACCAGCAATTTCATTGTAGCACCCCGGGTGCACTATTCAAAGGTGGCTGCAACGGCCAAAAACTAACCATTGCAGCCCAACGACGACTGCAACAGCCAAAAACTAGCCATTGCAGCCCAATGGCGACTGCAATGGCTAGTTTTCTAGCTCTTGCAGTAACTACTTAAGCTTGGGTTGGGTTAGGTCAGGTCAGGTTAGGTTCGGTCTGGGACCGGTTCAATCCGGTCCATTTACCACCGGTTCAGGCCGGTTCGGTTCGGTTTAATTCGGGTTCCTCATGCCCAACCCAACCAGATCGATCAAACTTAAAAATACTTGGCTTAGGCGGGTCGAGTATCAAGTCGAACCGTACCTATAATAGCATTGAGTTACAGTTTTTTATTCACTAAACATAGCCAATTATATGCTGGTGTAAGATTTGGATTTTCAAATAACGCCTAGGAGGTGTTATTTACAAATCCACTTTTTTACAATACATACATGGATTTCTAAATTCCGATGGATTTACCAAATCCAAATCCAAACACAAAAAGGTGGGGCCAAATGGTGGATTTGGATTTAGGAGATCCAAATCCCCAAATCCAAATCCACGTTCCCAAATGCAGCCTAACAGAATCAGAAATCATAAGTCATACCATATTTCATAGGTATGTCAGAATATAAATCTGAATTATAGCATACTGAACTTTTAAGTCATGGTCTTTAGAAGTCAGCATTTCGTTAAAGGTTCTCACATTTTCCAGAAATCAGAAGCCTATATGCTTTCATAACCGTGTTGAATTTCATGCATACGTCACAGTATAGAAGATGTAATGCAGAAACCAGAATTTTGAAATCTTATTCGTTTTACTGAAACAAAAGACATTCCGGTAAAGATTCTCACATTTTACAGAAATCAGAAGTCTAGGTTTTATCAAACCTTTTTGGTGATAAAACTTTTACATTTGCTTTGTATAAAATCTTTGCTTAAACAACTTAGTCGTGCTTAACTTGCTCAATCATGCTAAACTTACTTAATCTGGCTAATCATATTTAATTAGTTCAGTTATACTGATCATGCTTAATCGTACTGATCATACTTAACCAGCTTAATCATGCTTAAATTGGTTAATCTCATTTGACTTAATCATGCGTAACTTCCTTTATCGTGCTTATTATATTAATCATGCATAACTATCTTAGTAATGCTTAACTATCTTAATCATGCTTAACATACTTATTCATGCTTGACATGCTTCATCATTATTACTTAGGATAATTTGGGTTGATTAACCCATAATTGGGTTAAACAGGTCTGATCAGGATTAGTTAGCCCTAACTAAGATAATTTGGGCTGATCAGGGTGAATCAGCCCTAACCAAGATAATCTTGATTGATTGTAATTAACCTTAAGCAGAATAATCTGGATTGATCAGGGTTAACTAGCCCTAACCAGGATAATCAGGACTGATCTGGGTTCATCAGTCCTAACTAGGATAACCTATTCATGACATGTCCCTTAACTTTGATAAATTGCCCCTAACATTAACACTAATTGAGCTAGGGAAGAATGGCTTCCTTGATTTGAAGACTTGGACCTGACCTGCCGCCGCGTTTGACCTTGCCGGATCCAACCTCCTCGTCCTCTCTCTTCCTCCGTCTTCTCTAGCAACAGGGAGTGGGATGGGAGCATGTGCTCTCCCATGCCCCCATCCTATGGGACACGGGAATGAATGAGAGTCAACCCATGCGACTTTGTATGGTCTCGAGTGAGCTTTGGGTGTAAGCCCTAAGCGGGTGATCGTGTATGTTGACACCACATTGGTGCAACTCCCGCTATCCACGATAACCTTAGAACTCTTCTCTCCACATTTGGCGAAGGTGTGGAAGATGTTCTCCCTACGCCAATCCTCTTTTTCATCCTGTTGAGATTGTGCAAGTGCACACTTCACAACTAGAGCACGACCACTGTCATCACCTTCCTCATCACTAGGTGTGACATCTGGCTCGAAGACTTCTTCCTCAAAATTTCCATCATCCTCATCTCCCTCTCCCTCAATGAGGAGATTCCTTTAGGGGTCTCTCGTAAGGCATTGGGTGGCAAAGTGTCCTAACCCTTGTCATTTATAACACTTGATTTGAGAACCGCCCTTCGAAGATTCTCCAATCACACCCTTTCCCTTCTCTAACCTCACATTGGTAGGAGTGAATTGTGTAGGTTTGGGAGGTGGGTTTCCAGCACTAAGCCTCACCTCTCCGGCACGATGTTGACCAGTATGGGATTCAAGTCGCCTTATCACCGTCATTTTCAAATATCGTTCAAGGTCTTGAACAACGGCATAACACTGTTCAAGAGTTTCAATGGGGTGAGAGATCAACTCTTTTTGTAATTCAAATTGCAATCTGGTGCAGAATCTGGAGAGTGACTTGGGGATCTTCTGAGTCCTTGGCTCTCATCATGTACTCTTCAAATTTGCCAATGTATTTAGTCACAGGCATACTACCTTGGCGTAAATTTTGTACTCTTCAAATTTGCATATTTGTCACGCGTCAGTTTTGGTATCAGAGCCTGGTTTCTAGGTTAGGGCATATGTGCATGCCATTTTAATTTCATTGAATTTTATTTCATTTGCGTTCATTAGTGTGCACGTCTAGTGTTTGTTAATAGTCATCATTCATTGTTCGTTCATAATTGCATGTCATTTTAGAACCCGTGTAGTAAGTTGTGATTAGGGCTCTCAATGGGCCGGATTAGGACCGGGCTGGGGTTCAATCCGGCCCTAACCTACCCAAGCCAGGTTCCCAAATTTTTCAGCTTGACCCTAACCCGGGCTGCGATGCACTCAGCCCAAGCCCGACCCCTACTGGGCTGGGTCGGGCTTAGGCGCTTTTCCGGGCTTTTTTCGACTTTTTTTATTTCTAATAAAATTTGGTTGGGCTGTTTTTTTGGACTATTTTTTCTAATAAAATTTGGTTGAGCTTGGGCTTTTTTTCTAATAAAAGTTTGAAGAAGGTTAAAAATTTAATTAAATAATTATATTAACATTATAGAGGCTCATGTATATGCTTTTATTCAAATATTTCATTTTAGTTTGTTGCACAATGGTTATAACGGACAACGGTTAATCTCAGGGCATTTAAGTAAATTATATTTAATTAAAAGGAATAAGTATATAATATAATATACTTTAAAAGGATATATATATATATATATATATATATATATATATATATATATATATATATATTCAGGCCGGGTGTTGGAACGCTCAACCCAAGCCCGACCCGAATTTATTTGGGTTGCAACATGTTTAGCCCGGTCTGGATACCGGGCCGGGTTTGCTTAATAGAAAGTACCACTTTTTTCGGGTAGGGTGTAGGCCAAAATCCGGCCTGGCCCGGCTCATTGAGAGCCCTAGTCGTGACCACCATGGACACGAGCGAGGTTGTCGATGTCCTTAGGGACATCAAAGCTGAATTGTGTGCGATCAATGATTGGATTGCTGCCATGAGCAAGCCCAAATGACCCTTGAAGCCAATGTATTCGGTCACAGTCATACTACCTTAGCTCTCATCATGTACTCTTCAAATTTGCAAATTTGTCCCGCATCAATTTTGGTATCTAAACCTAGGTTCTAGGTTAGGGCATATGTGCATGTCATGTTAATTTCATTGAATTTTATTTCATTTGCGTTCATTAATGTGCACGTCTAGTGTTTGTTAAAAGTCCTCATTCATTGTTGGTTCATAATTGCATGTCATTTTAGAACCCGTGTAGCAAGCCGTGATCACTATGGACATGAGCGAGGTTGTCGATGCCCTTAGGGACATCAAAGCTGAATTGTGTGCGATCAATGATAGGATTGATACCATGGAGTAAGCCCAAACAACCCTTGAGGCTTCTAATGGTAGGTTGCTTGACCGAGTCAATCGATTAGAAGGGGTTGGTGAGCACCTTGATCAACGCCGTGAGCGTGATGGTCCACCCTCACGGTGTGGACCATTAGAATTTTCGGAATCGGAACCACAGGGTAGATCATCGTGGAGATGACTACGACCCGGATGAGAAACTCATCAAAAATGTTTGAGTTGAGTTTCCAACCTTCAATGGGAGAATGGACCCTAAAGTCTTCCTCGATTGGATGCCTGATATGGATAGGCATTTGGGGTGGTATAACATCAGCGATGAGCGATGCGTTTGGCTCGCCAAAATGAAGCTCATTGCTCAAGCTCAACTCTTTTCGGCTAATGTCGAGCGCATAAGGATGACTGCGGGTTGTGCTTCCATTACCAATTGGGAGGACATGAAGGTACGACTTATGGAGAAGTACATTCCTTTATCATACTACCATCGTCTACTTGATCAATGACAAAATTTACGCCAAGGTAGTATGCCCATGACCAAATACATTGGCAAATTTGAAAAGTACATGATGAGAATCAAAGTATCAGAATATCCCCAAGTCCCTCTCTCCAGATTCCGCACCGGATTACAAAAAGAGTAGATCTCTCACCCATTGAAACTCTTGAACAGTGTTACGCTGTTGTTCAAGACTTTGAATGATATTTGAAAATGACTGTAATGAGGTGACTTGAATCCCATACCGGTCAACATCGTGCCGGAGAGGTGAGACTTAGTGCTGGAAACCCACCTCCCAAACCTACACAATCCACTCCTACTAATGTGAGGTTTGAGAAGGGAAAGAGTGTGGTTGGAGAATTTTCGAAGGGCGGTTCTCAAATCAAGTGTTATAAATGTCAAGGGTTGGGACAATTTGCCACCCAATGTCTTACGAGAGACCCTTAAAGGAATCTTTTCATTGAGGGAGAGGAGATGAGGATGATAGAAATTTTGAGGAAGAAGTCTTCGAGCCAGATGTCACACCTAGTGATGAGGAAGGTGATGACAGTGGTCGTGCTCTAGTTGTGAAGTGTGCACTTGCACAACCTCAACAGGATGAAAAAGAGGATTGGCGTAGGGAGAACATCTTCCACACCTTCGCCAAATGTGGAGAGAAGAGTTGTAGGGTTATCGTAGATAGCGAGAGTTGCACCAATGTGGTGTCAACATACACCATCACCCGCTTAGGGCTTACACCCGAAGTTCACCCAAGACCATACAAAGTCACATGGGTTGACTCTTCATCCATTCCTGTGTTCCAAAGGTGTCGTATGCCGATTCAATTGAGTTCGTATTTAGATACCTTGTGGTGCCGATGGATGTGGGTCACATCATTTTGGGAAGGCTGACTCTATGACTTGGACATGAACCTTGGTCGAACTAACGTATGCACGTTCATGTATAAGAGCAAGAAAATCACTTTAAACCCCTTGCCTCCCAAGGCACCATTGACCAACAAAGTAGAGAAGAAGGGCGGTCAATCTAAGACCATCAACATTGTGAGCCCTTAGGAGTTTGAGAGAGCGTCCTTAGATGAGAGTGTGGTGTACGTTGGCATCACCGTTGAGCATGCTCTCAAGTCTATGGGCGAATATTGTAAGGAGGTTGAACCAATTTTGAAAGAATTTGCGGATGACTTCTTAAAAGACTTACCCAATGAGCTCTCTCCCATGCGTGACATTCAACGCCATAGACTTAGTTCTCGGATTTACTCTACGGAATCAGCCCCATTATAGGTTGAATCTGGTTGAACATGCCGAGTTAACACAAGTCGATGAGCTCCTTCGGAAGGGGATCATCCAAGAGATGTTGAGCCCTTGTGCCGTACTCGCACTACTCCCCCAAGAAAGATTGTACTTGGCGAATGTGTGTGGATAGTCGGGTCATTAATAAGATTTCGGTCAATTATCGATTTCCTATGCCGAGGCTTGATGACATGTTGGATAGACCTTAAAAGTGGCTACCATCAAGTTCGTATCTGCCTCGAGCACTTCCATGAGGCTCATGACTCAAGTGTACAAGTTGTTATTAGGCAAATTCCTTGTGTATTTTGACGACATCTTGATTTATAGTCATGAAAAGGAGCAACACCTGATCCACCTTAGGTTGGTTTGCGAGACTTTGAGGGGAGAAAAATTGTATGCGAATTTCAAGAAGTGCACAGTCATCCTACGATCCGTTGTCTTCTTGTGATTCATTGTCTCGGCCGATGGGATGGTTGCAAACCCTGATAAGGTTGAGGCTATTGTGGAGTGGCCTGAACCTATGAATATTCACGTTGTCCGTAGCTTCCATGGCTTGGCTACATTCTATCGTCGCTTCATTCGAAGTTTTAGCACCATTATGACTCTCATCACCGATTGCATGAGAAAGGGAGAGTTTCGATGGAGCAAAGCCGCTACGAAAGCCTTTGTCGAGATTAATGAGAGAATGACTAGTGCACTCGCCATGCGTCTACCAGAATTTTCTAAAGAAAGTCTTTGAAGTAACATGTGATGCATCGGGTGTAGGTTTAGGCGGAGTGCTTTGCCAAGAGGGTCACTCTGTGGCCTACTTTAGCGAAAAGCTTAACTAGGCGAAACAAAAATACTTCACCTATGATAAGGAGTTTTATGCGGTCTTCCGATCCCTTTGGTATTGGAAACATTACCTTAGACCGCAAGAGTTTGTGATATTTTCCGACCATGAAGCCTTGCTCTTCTTTGCTTCCCAAAAGAAGTTAAACCCGAGACATGCAACATGGGTCGAATACCTCCAAGGGTTCATATTCGTGTTGAAGCACAAGGCCGGTGTTGAAAACAAAGCGGCTGATGCGCTTAGTCGTCAGGTGGCGACTTTGCAAACCATGAGCAACGAGGTTGTCAGATTTGAGCAATTGAAACAAGAGCATCCCAAGTGCCCAAATTTAGGGATGGAGTACAATGCTCTCCTTGATAATCCGACCAACACTAACTCCAAGTATACCTTGCAAGATGGGTATTTGTTCAAAGGCAATCGACTCTGCATCCCTCGCACTTCATTGTGTAACTTCCTCATTTGGGAGTTACATGCCGGAGGTATTGCCGGACATTTCGGGTGTAACAAGACTATTGCGCTCTTAGAGGATAGGTTTTACTGGCCTAGCTTGATGAGAGATATTTCTCGGGTTGTGAAACAATGTCGTATATACCAAGTGGCCAAATGACCTGTACACCTCGCTACCCGTGCCACTCACCCCGTGGTAAGACATATCAATGGATTTCGCGAACTCCCTAAGACTCCGCGAAAGCAAAATTCCATTTTTATGGTAGTGGACCGCTTCTCCAAAATAGCCCACTTTATACCCTGCTCTAAAACCTCTGATACGACTCATATTGCAAAATTGTATTTTGGGGAGGTTTTGCGTCTCCATGGGTTGCCCAAAACCATTGTATCAGATAGGGACGTCAAGTTCACTAGTTATTTTAGAAAGACCCTGTGGCACATGATGGGTACCATGTTACAATTCTCTTCGACCTATCACTCTCAAATCGATGGCCAAACCGAAGTCACCAATAAAAGCTTAGGTAACCTCCTTCGTCGTCTTGTTGGTGCTCACATTAGGACTTGAGATTCTATTTTGCCAATGGTCGAGTTTGCATATAACAATTCAGTCCATAGGTCCGTAGGTATGAGCCCATTTAAGTTCGTCCATGGTCAAAGGCCTAGAATGCCCTTAGATTTAATCCTTATGTCTGCATCACATCAAGTGTCTGAGTTCGCAGATGCATTCGCACAACATATTCATAATTTGCATGCCGAAATTAGACAAAAAATTAATTCAAGCAATGATCAATACAAATTATTGGCAGATGCGCATAAACGTTTCAATGAATTTGAAATTGGTGATCATGTAATGGTTCGAATTAGGCTTGAACGATTCCCATCGGGAGTTGCAAAGAAGCTCCAGGCCTGCGATGCTGATCCTTTTCGAATTATAGCAAGGAGTGGTCCTAATGCTTATGTTTTTGAGCTTCTTCCAGATACATGGATTAACTCAACGTTCAATGTGGAGAACCTAGTTCCTTCTCTTGGCTAAAACCCACCTCAAATCTTTTTCAAACACCCCTATTTACAATCCCAATCCAACCTTGTAGCCTCTACCACTTTTTTCCCCAAGCAAGCAGAGGAAAGATGTAATCGAAGAGATATTGGATGATCTTGTGGTGTCTACCCATGGGAGAGGATTTCAGAAGTATTTGGTGAAGTGGATGGGTAAGCCGGGCTCTGAAAACGCGTGGATAAATGAAGACGAGGTTGATCTCCTAGATCCTGACATGCTCGATCGATATCACGACTCCGCTTTATCGGTGATGAAGCCCTTTTAGTCCGGGAGAATTGACGGAGACGCTAATATCATGGACATAGGCTTTGGACCATTTCGCGTGTACTAGCGTCGGAAGAAATGAAATGGAAACCAGAACCAGACATAAAGGAACACACAAAAGAGTACTCAGTTGATCGATCGATCCCATGCATTCGATCGATCGATTGAAGATAGGGGGGGTCTTAAATTTTGGCGAATTTCTATTCTCAGTCGATTGATCGACTACAATTTTCGATCGATCGAATGAGAACAGAGACTTCGAGCGATTTTTATATATATATATATATATGTATATATATATATATATATATAAATCACTCGATCAATTTTTGAATCGATCAATCGATTTGTCGCGAAGTCAGATCCGCTAAAAGTTGGAATTTGAGTTTCATGGGCAAACTTCTCTTTTTTAGTGTTTTATTTGTTTAAGGTTTTCCTCTTTTGAGGCCTCCTATATAAGGTCATTAAAAAACATTGTAATTAATTATTGATTATGGATGAAAGAGCAATTTGGTTCAAGCTTGAGATGAGCTTCTTCGAAGAGTGAATCTTTTCCCCGCGAAGGGTTTGGCTTGAAGCCAAGGGTGCGAAGCCCACAATCTCCTATCTATTATCTTTATCTCTTTGTTTAGGTATTTTATTGTTTCTTTCTGATCCTAATCAACCTAAATCAACCATTACTCTTTTGAATAACCCGAAAATCTAAAACCCTAGATCTCACTTGAGCCATTAAACTAATCTGAACCATAAACCCTGAGAGAACCGATGATTTCACTTTTGATCGAAGACCGGTGATTTCACTTTTGATCGAAGAGTGACGCCCCAATCTTGAAGCCGCTTAAGTTCTATCTTTAGGATCCCTTTTGCGAAGCTAATAGATTTAGCGCATCGGATTGGACCCTACCCGAATCGAGCGTGATCATCAAACGAAAATCTGCGAAGCCCCAAAGTATCGCGATTATTTTGAGATTTTTGCTTAACTAATTAGTTTAATTTCGGCAAATAATTATTTCATCGTCATTCACATGATTTAGAGTCGTTGTCTCGCGTCAATGTTGTTCTGAACATAATTATGGACACCACAACCATGATGATGATGATGATAATGAACATCCTCAAAATTTTATGTGGCTTTGGATTTTGGTTTGTTAATTTATTTCTATGTTTTGTGGATCCTTTTTACAGACTACATAGTCTGGTTCATTATTTGTTAGTTTATGCTAGTTTCTTGTTTGATGACATGTTCATGATACTTTTAGCATGGTGAAAATGTTGGATTGTTAGATGTTTATGACACTTTTCTATGTTCAAATTGTTCGTCACTATGCATGAGTTTATTACATTAGGTAAATAATAATAAACAAATGCACTGCATCATAACACATATTATAAAATATGATAAATTGATTACTGTAAATGACGAGTGTAGTACCTATCTATAATAGACCTATACTAATTTAGATTTTGTTAATTTATATCATATAATTAATATTACAGAATTCTTAATAATGTTTTTGTAACGATTGAGATTTTTTGTTATTTAATCCTTAATTATTTGCTAGATTTGTATTATGATTAGTTGATCGATTTGATGCATGTGATTAGTTGTTACGTATGAATGTAATGCTTACTTTATTTAATAATGACCCATGATAATTAATTGTTCCAATTAATATTACCCTAAAAGCCTTTAATATGTGTTAGTAATAATTGGGGTGCATTTTGTAATGTTTAATGAGCTTTTAAAATATGTTAGTAAACTAACTAAATACCCATTAAGTAATTAAAGACCCAATAACTAATTAAAGACCCATTAAGTAATTAAAGGCCCATAGAATCACTTAAGACCCATGTAGAAAATTCTAAATAGTGTTAGATTTTAAATATGAAACTTTAAAGTATTCTAAATAGAGTTAGATATTAAATAGGAAACCTTAAAGCATTCTAAATAAAATTAAAAATAAAATAGGAAATCATAAAATATTATAAATATAGAGATTAAATTACAGAATTTTTTATATAACTCTTATTACCTAATAACCTTAGAGAGAGAAAATTCTAGAGAAGGAGAATTAGAAGAGCAACCCTAAAGTTTTCAGTTTGAAGGCTTAAGAAGAATGTGAGAGGAGTTTACGACGCGACCGAATTTCGGATTAGAGCTTCGGATTGAATTAAGGAGAGGAATTACGCCAATTTTACGCGAAGACTAGAGGTATGGAGAAATCATGTTGAGATTAATCGGAAACGTAGATAGCACAAAAATAAAATAGGAATTAGGGCTTATTTCATTTAATTAATATTCTTCATATTAGATTGTTAAATTTTTATGCTTAATCGCGGGTTTTCGATGGTGCACGGGGTTTCGTGATTGATCACGAAATTCTGTGCAGAATCCATAATCTGTTCAGAATCCAGAATTTGTCTAGAATCTAGAATCTGTTAAGAATCCAGAATCTGTTAAGAATCCAGAATCTATCTAGAATCTAGAAAATGTTCAGAATCCAGAATCTGTCCAGAATTTAGAATTTGTTAGGAATTTCATAATTGTCTAAGATGCAAGCAATGAATTTCTATGTTTAATCATCATGCTTAAAGGTTTATTTGTGTTTATTATTGTTTTATTGGTTAGAATCCATGCAAGCTTGGATGTTTGATTTACACAACATGAAACAAGTAGAAATCGATAGAGGTTACATATTTATGATGTGTTAAGCCTAAACAAGTGAAAAAGCTATTGCATGATCGATTGATTTCCAATTTTTCTATGCGTGTACATTCATCGCATTTATAGAAGTGAAAAGATACGTTTACCATATGACACATAAAAACAAAATATTTCTATGATTATGATAGAATTCCTATGAGCTTATGCTAGAGGAATTAACATGAATAAGAATGACAAGTAATAAAAGTTATGCATCCATGCATTAATGATAAGACTGAAGAGATGAAGAAGGTCTTTAATTTTAAGCTTACTACTTAACTGAAGAGAAGTTATGTGAAGGTTACATAGATACTAATCGAAGGATCAGAGAAGATTAGGATAATGATTAGGAGAGAGATAACCATGTCCATTATGTATGCCGATTCATGAGTATTAAATGCACAATTAAAAATAACCACACATGATATTAGGGTAGAGACCCAAGCCACAATGTTTATTTAGATTTAATGCTATGTTTCAGTTTCATTCTATTGCTTTACTTATTCTTTATGTCACATGTTATATCTCTGTTATTGTTTGATTTTATGAAATGATTTGAGTTATGGACCTTTTCTATTAGCCTCATCATGTCTGGTCCATACCGGTTTACTTGATAAACTGACCCATTATTTGAGATTCCAGGGAGTACAACTATACATGGAGTGAATGAAGTAGACGCTTCAATGATTGATGGAAATCCAGATCTGAGCGAAGAAGGATTTGAAGTTTAGTTTATAAGTTTTTCTTCATGCATTAGGAAGGATTTTTAGATATTTATTCAGATTTATTTTTATGAACAAGTTCATGTTAATGATGGATTATGTTTGATTTCAGTTTTATTTAATTTAAGGAGTAAGCATACAATTTGGTATAATAGGTTGTTATCTCATATTTTAACATTGTTCTCATGATGATATAAAAAAATAAAAATTTATGCGTGCACTTTTAATAGTTATTTTTCCGTTGCGTTTATATGTGGATCTTTATGGAATAATTGATGTATATAAGATCATGGATATGTGATGTAGTGTGATGTCTCCAAGTGAGCGCATTGATCCGGATAGTGCTTCGGACACTTTTGGAGCACGAACTTTTTGCCAAGTTGAGCAAGTGTGAGTTTTGGATGACGAAGGTGGCTTTTCTAGGCCATCGGGTTTCTGAGAAAGGAATTACTGTTGAACTTGCGAAGATCGAGGCGATTGTTCAGTGGGTAAAACCGAAGTGCGTGATAGAGATTAGGAGTTTTCTTGGTTTAGCAGGGCATTATAGAAGATTTGTAAAAGGTTTTTCAAAGTTTTTTGGACCGCTTACAAACTTGACAAGGAAGAAGAGGAAATTTGTTTGGTCCGATAAATGCGAGCAGAGTTTTCTAGAGCTAAAAAGAAGATTGACGGCCACACCAATTTTGATCACAGCATCAGGTAGTGGAGGTTTTCTTATTTATACAAATGCGTCAAACAAGGGTTTGGGTGGTGTGTTGATGCAGAATGAGAAAGTTATAGCCTACGCTTCGAGGCAATTGAAAGATCATGAGAGGAAGTACCCGACACATGACTTAGAGCTCGTAGCAATTATTTTCGTGTTGAAGTTATGGAAACATTACCTTTACGGGGAGAAGTTTATCGTATCAACGGACCATCAAAGTTTAAAGTACTTGTTTACGCAGAAGGATCTGAATTTGAGACAGAGGAGGTGGATGGAGACTCTGATAGACTTTAACCCTGAGATTAGGTACCACCCAGGGAAGTCTAACGTAGTAGCTGATGCGCTGAGTAGGAATGTTCCAGAGAAGATACTTAGACCAAGGGCTTTGTTATCCTACATTGATATTAAGCCGGTACTATTGGTTCAAATTAGAGGGAAGCAGTTAGAAGATCTAGTTTTAGTTCGTTTAAAGGAGAGTAAGAATGCAGAAGTAACATGTAGAGATGATGGAATAATATTATTCAAGGGAAGATATTGCGTACTAGATGATGTGGAAATGAAGCAGCAACTTTTCTATGATGCTCACAGATCAAAATTCGCGATACACCCTGGAAGTACAAAGATGTATCAAGATATAAGGAGGAAGTATTGGAGGCCAGATATGAAGAGGGAGATTGCAGATTTTGTGTCAAGATGTCTTACTTGTCAGCAAGTGAAGGCTGAGCACAAGAAACCACCAGGATTATTGCAACCGTTACCTGTATCAGGATGGAAATGGGAGAGCATTGGTATGGATTTTATCATGGGATTGCCGAGGACGAAGAGAAGGAACGATTTGGTTTGGGTGGTAGTAGTCCAACTGACAAAATCAGCACACTTTATTCCAGTCAGGACTAGTTTTTTATCTACGCAACTGGCAGATATCTACGTAAGGGAAATTGTACGTTTACATGGAGTGCCAGCAAGTATTATTTCCGATAGAGATTTCAGGTTTACCTCACGTATGTGACAGAGTTTTCAGGCTGGTATGGGATCAAGATTGGAGTATAGTTCAGCTTTTCACCCTCAGACAGATGGTCAGACTGAGAGGTTGAATCAAATTTTAGAGGACATGTTAAGAGCATGCGCGTTAGATTTTAAGGGAAGTTGGGATGTTCACTTAGCATTAGCAAAGTTTTCGTACAACAATAGTTATCAAGCAACGATTCAAATGGCACCATATGAAGCACTTTACAGAAGGAGCTGTAGAACACCGTTATGCTGGGATGAGGTTGGAGTAAGAAACTTACTTGGACCGCAGATTGTTGAAGACAGCGACCTGATGCAACTAATTAGAAACGTGTGAAAGGCGGCTCATGCAAAAAGTTACGTGGACAAAGAAAGGAGAGATGCAGAATTTGCTAAGGGAGATTCAGTTTTTGTCAAAATCTCACCTATCAAGGGGGTGATGAGATTTGGAAAGAGAGAAAAACTATGTCTAAGGTATGTTGGACCTTTTGAAATATTGAAGAGGATTGGATAAATGGCTTATCGTATTCAGTGGCCACCAAAGTTAGCCGGGATGCACAATGTTTTTCACATATCAATGTTGAAGAAGTATATCAAGGACTCTTACATGTAATCGATTTGGAGCCATTAGAAATTAAGAAGGGCATGACTATCATTGAGAAACTAATTTCAATTCTAGAAAGAAAGGAGAGGACACTACGTAATAAGGAGATTCCATTGGTCTTGGTTAATTGGAAGCACCACTCACGAGAATAATTTACTTTGGAGCGCGAGGATGATATGAGGAAGGAATATCCACACTTTTTTACTTCAGGTATGATCTAATTTTGAGGACGAAATTTTCAATAAGGAGGGAAGAATGTAACGACTGAGATTTTTCGTTATTTAATCCTTAATTATTTGCTAGATTTGTATTATGATTAATTGATCGATTTGATGCATGTGATTAGTTGTTACGCATGAATGTAATGCTTACTTTATTTAATAATGACCCATGATAATTAATTGTTCCAATTAATATTACCCTAAAAGCCTTTAATATGTGTTAGTAATAATTGGGGTGCGTTTAGTGATGTTTAATGAACTTTTAAAATATGTTAGTAAACTAACTAAAGACCCAATAATTAATTAAAGATCCAATAACTAATTAAAGACCCATTAAGTAATTAAAGGTCCATAGAATCACTTAAGACCCATGTAGAAAATTCTAAATAGAGTTAGATTTTAAATAGGAAACCTTAAAGTATTCTAAATAGAGTTAGATCTTAAATATGAAACTTTAAAGTATTCTAAATAGAGTTAGATATTAAATAGGAAACTTTAAAGCATTCTAAATAGAATTAAAAATAAAATAGGAAATCATAAAGTATTATAAATATAGAGATTAAATTACAGAATTTTTTATATAACTCTTATTACCTAATAACCTTAGAGAGAGAGAGAGAGAGAGAGAGAGAGAGAGAGAGAATTTTAGAGAAAGAGAATTAGAAGAGGAACCCTAGAGTTTTCGGTTTGAAGGCTTAAGAAGACCGTGAGAGGAGTTTACGACGCGACCGAATTTTGGATTAGAGCTTCAGATTGAATCAAGGAGAGGAATTATGTCAATTTTATGCGAAGACTAGAGGTATGAAGAAATCATGTTGAGATTAATCGGAAACGTAGATAACACAAAAATAAAATCGGAATTAGGGTTTATTTCATTTAATTAATATTCTTCATATTAGATTGTTAAATTTTTATGCTTAATCGCGGGTTTTCGATGGTACACGGGGTTTTGTGATTGTTCACAAAATTTGCATGCGTAATCCATAATTTCGCATAATTCGTAATCCGTGCGTAATCCGTAATCGCAAGAATCCGTAATCTAAGAATCCATAACTGCTCCAGAATCTAGAATCGCTCAATCCGAATCTGCCTCAGAATCTAGAATGCCCGTAATCCGTAACTGCTTAGAATCCGAATATGTTCGTAATCTATAATCTTAGAATCCGTAATCATCCGTAATTCAGAATTTGTTAGGAATTTCATAATTGTCTAAGATGCAAGCAATGAATTTCTATGTTTAATCATCATGCTTAAAGGTTTATTTGTGTTCATTATTGTTTTATTGCTTAGAATCCATGCAAGCTAGGATGTTTGATTTACACAACATGAAACAAGTAGGAATCAATAGAGATGACATATTTATGCTGTGTTAAGCCTAAACAAGTGAAAAAGCTATTGCATGATCGATTGATTTCCAGTTTTTCTATGCATGTACATTCATCGCATTCATAAAGTGAAAAGATACGTTTACGACATGACACATAAAAATAAAATATTTCTATGGTTATGATAGAATTCCTATGGGCTTATGCTAGAGGAACTAACATGAATAAGAATGACAAGTAATAAAAGTTATGCATGCATGCATTAATGATAAGGCTGAAGAGATGGAGAAGGTATTTAATTTTAAGCTTACTACTTAACTGAAGAGAAGCTATGTGAAGGTTAACGTAGATACTAATCGAAGGATCAGAGAAGATTAGGATAATGATTAAGAGAGAGATAACCATGTCCATTATGTATGCCGATTCATGAGCATTAAATGCACAATTAAAAATAATCACACATGATATTAGGGTAGAGATTCAAGCCACAATGTTTATTTAGATTTAATGCTATATTTCAGTTTCATTCTATTGCTTTACTTATTCTTTATGTCACATGTTATATCTCTGTTATTGTTTGATTTTATGAAATGATTTGAGTTATGGACCTTTTCTATTAGCCTCATCATGTCTGGTCCATACCGATTTACTTGATAAACTGCCCCATTGTTTGAGATTCTAGGGAGTACAACTCTACATGGAGTGGATGAAGTAGACGCTTCAATGATTGATGAAAATCCAGATCTGAGTGAAGAAGGATTTAAAGTTTAGTTTATAAGTTTTTTTCATGCATTAGGAAGGGTGTTTAGATATTTATTCAGATTTATTTTTATGAACAAGTTCATGTTAATGATGGATTATGTTTGATTTCAGTTTTATTTAATTTAAGGAGTAAACATATAATTTGGTATAATTGGTTGTTATCTCATATTTTAGCATTGCTCTCATGATGATATAAAAAAATAAAAGTTTATGCGTGCACTTTTAATAGTTATTTTTCCGTTGCGTTTATATGCTGATCTTTATGGAATAATTGGTTTATATAAGATCATGGATATGTGATGTAGTGTGATGTCTCCAGGTGAGCGCATTGATCTGGTGTATGAATTTGGAGACGTCACAGTTTTTTAAAGAAATTTTGAACTATTGAATAATTTTTTAAATAGGGTAAGAAGTATTGATCCATAATGCAATGTAGCCGTGGTATGATGACTAAGTTCCGATATGCGATATGTGCCAGTCTCTGCTCAGGCCGATATCGGTACGAGAACCGAGATTTTAGTCCCTTTCCCCCTGAAATTATATATGTTCAAGCGTCGAGAACTTTGCTTGAAACATTTTAAGTAGAGCTACTGCCTAACGATTCTTAATTTTTTTTTCACAAGGCTTTGTGAATGTTCTTCTGATGTTTCTGTTTTGGTTTCGTGTGCATTCTTGCAGTTCATTGCATAGCAGATTTCTTGATCTCATCGTGTGGCATAAGCTTTTGTGACCGTCTTACGAATTATTTATAATTCGTAATCATTAGCACTTAATTATTTATTCAACTCAGATTAGTGTAGAGCTAATCATCATTTTCAAGTAGTTGTTTTATGATGATTTGTCTTGTTGTAGATGAATTGCATGGCCTGGCTATTGGGAGGCATATTGTTAAGAACTTATACATGGCTGGGAAAGCAGGGGTTGTGAGCAGCAGGTTGGCAAATGTTAATCCTGAGTATAAGGACCCACTATTTGATACCAAGGAACTCCGATTGATAGCACCGACAGACCAGAAGCAGCCATTTGACATCCGATTAGTTATTGCACGTATAGTTGATGGAAGTGAATTTGATGAGTTCAAGAAATTGTATGGAATTGTGAGAGCCTTCGAATTACTCCAACATTCAGCTTTTTTTCTTGTGGTTTTATTTGTTTGTCACCCTCTCTCTCTCTCTATGCATGAATTATGTCCATACTGCATTTGTGCAGACTCTTGTAACAGGTTTTGCAAGGATCTTTGGTCAATTGGTTGGAATAATTGGGAACAATGGAATATTATTTGCAGAATCTGCTTTAAAAGGGGCCCACTTCATTGAGTTGTGTGCTCAACGTAACATTCCTTTAATATTTCTCCAGAATATCACTGGTTTTATGGTATGATCTCCAATCTTTTTTTCTTGGAGTTATTTATGTACATTTATCTTCTGTCTGAGACAGTATGCATGTTGAGTGAGGAATGCGTAATTCCATAGACCACTCCAAATATAATATACTGAGTAGAAAAGAAAATCTGTGTCATGCAGCATCACCACATGTTTGCACACTAGCTTTCAGTTCAATCCATAGCTGATGGCTTGCCAGTGATTACGTTGAGAATTTTGCAGTATAATTGCATTCCACCAGTTGAAAAAATATTTTCATTTTCATTTTTAGCATCATTCAGAGGAAAATATTAACAACATTTTAGTTGAGATTAAAAAATTGCAAAGAAAAGTATCAGTGCCTGTCTTACAATGCATTTAGAGAGATACCAACACAACAATGAAGCTTGAATTAATATAAGAAAGATTAAAGGGCTTCACGTACATTAATAGATGGAATGGTTACAACATCACTTGTTTTGGCATGTGGCACTCATCCTTGAGACCTTGACCAATCGACCAATCCAAGTCATCCAACTTTCTTCCGTTGAGGGTTGCTATATATTGATGTAGGCGACTAGAGTCAAATCTAAAAATTAACATAATTGTACATGTTCTTAACCAAGAATTCCATTTTATCATCAATTCAATCAGCTTTTACATTTGTTTTCCTTGTCAATGGACATATCTCTTTACTTGTAGTACCGCTTAGATTACTCGTAAGTACATGATAGAGGACACATCTACAAAGGTAAGAAACTGGATGTACCATCCACTTGGCTTAGTAGATTAAGGTTCAAGACCCCCCCTCTGTGTGGGCACGCGCCTGTATGTCTAGGAAGTCAATACCCTACAATGCAGTTATAGACTTCAAAGGGCCAGTTGGGCGCCACATAGCACATATGTTCAGGTGCCACGTGGATGTATGCAAGGTTGATAAAAAATAGACTTTTTTGTAGTTATTATTATTATCACTGTAGTCAACAGTGGTCAACGGATATTAAAATGAATGGTGAAATGTAAATCGAGTCATCACCAATGTTGTCAAATCGCTTAATTTCGCTTAAGCGATTTGGCTGCATTTTGCTTAAGCGAATCGCTTAATCGCTTAAACGATGACATACTTTTAAAAAAAAAAAAAAAAAAAATAAAAAAATAGCAATAAGTATTCAAGTCTCTAGAAGGGAAAAATAGACATTCTTGTATTTAAAAAAGAAGTTTTACATACTAATATTTAAAATTATAACTTTAGTTTTGATACTGAGTACCAACAATGTATTCTACACATTCATTTCTAACCCATTGTGGTACATCTCCATCATCATCACTAGCATTGCCGTCGTCATCGGAATTATCTCTTTCTGCCTACTCTTCTTCTTCCTCTGTTTCGTCTGCATCCGATCTCACTAGTATGGAATCTATATCATCTGACTGACCATATTTTCAATTCAGATAATTCAATTTAGGTCTTAGAGGATCTGGGGTCGAAGATGTAGACATAATTAATTGGTCAATGATGATAGAAAGTAGGAACTAGGAAAAGAAAATTAGAGATTTAAAACTTTTGAAACAAAAATAATAAAACTCAAACCTTCCAAAAGGCTTGCTTGATCCGAGTCGCTTGATTGATAGAAGACTAGAACTATAAGCTTGCTTCACTCTTGAATCTTGATCCTTTATCTTTCCCTTTGAGGCTTTGTAACACACTAACATTAATATTATTAAGTTTACAACAATTTAATTCACTAAACAAAAGGATTACAAAGCATAAAATAAAATAAAAACTAGACAGGATAGATAGGAGGAGATTGGGAGTAAAGAATGGAGACTAGAGGGGAAGTTTAAGCTAAAATAATTATGTGGGGAGTAGAGAACCCAACCCACCATTTATATAGGCAATGAGACCTTAAAAAGTAAAAATAAAATAAAAATTTAAGTGCTTGGAGCATTATGCCATCGCATAAGCTGATAAGCTATAAAACATGGCTTATGCCATCGCATACTTTTGTATGATGTCAAAATCGCATAAGATGGCATAAGCGATTGCTTAATCGATTAAGCGATCGCTTATGACAATAGTGGTCATCACTCATTTTCTCACCATTAGATCGAGGCTGTGTCCATTTTTTTTTCTCTAGGACCCTCTGGAGGAGTGATGCGACATGGCCTTTGCAGTGACACATGGCACAACAAATGGTCTTTGTCATCAAGTTCAACCCTACGATGCAATTGCAAGGATCCTTTTTCATATATATCGGCCTCTCTCTTTCCTGTTCGAATGAGAGTCCCAAAGGGTGATGGGGGACGTCAAAATCGAAAGCATTGGAGTTGGACTGCAACAAAATTTTCAGCTTCAAGGGAGAAGAAAGCAAAAAAAAAATTAAAATAAAAAAATTGATGAACTGTAAACAGTGACGGACGTCTGTGATTTTGAACCCCCACTGTCCGTAGGTCACCGATGTCTGTGGGCATTATGACGAGGTTTTCTAATTTTGCGAAATTTTCCTTTTTCAGTCTTTTAGTTTGATTAGGACTCTTTATTTCGAGTTTTACATTTGTGCCCTATATAAGGAGGTTTGTAAAGATAATTTAAAGAGTTATTGAATATTTTGAATGCATTATTGCTTGAATATTCTTCTTCCCGAGATGGGTTTGGTGTGAGGCCAAGGGAGTGATTCCCAAAAGCTATTTTTTATCTTTTGGTAATTATTTTCTTTGATATTTTGTTATATTGCTATCCATCGATCTGTGCTTGTTATCTAAATCGTATTGATTTTGATCCCAAAACCCTAAATCCTTTCTAGAACCTTAAATCAATAAGAGCCAAAGCCCTTTTCCAAACTATAAGCCTATTACAAAACCATAACCTTGACTCAAACCCTAAACCCAATTCTACAACCTTAGATCGAACCATGAATCTACATCGGATTGAAAACGAACACCCAAGCCTAGAAAAGCCAGTGTTCTATCTCTAGGCCGATCTCGCCTCAATTCTAACAGTACTTGCGCATTGGATTGGACTCTAGCCGGATCCCGCGTGATCTGCTTACTTGAATCCTCTGAACCCTAAGGTAAAGAGTTAATTTTGGGATTAAACTTGAATTAATTTATTTAATTTCGGCAAAATTCGCATAAAATCATCATTCATTCATTTTAGGGTTACCGTCCAGCGTCAGTTTGGTATCAGAGACATAGGTTTTTTAGGTTAGGGCATCTTTGCTTGTCATATTTATTTTATTACATTGTTTTCTTTTGTGAGTCCATATTGCATTCCATATTAGAACCCTAATAGACCTTTGTGATCACCATGATTTCGAATGAGGTTCTTGATACTCTTAGAGTTATGTGAGAAGAGTTGGGTGCGATTAATGCGCGTCTGAATACCATAGAGCAAGCTCAAACATCCCTAGGAGTTGGTAATGATAGATTGCGTGATTGAATCAACCAACTGGAAGCAATTGATGAACTTGAGGATCAACACTAAGGGCGCAATGGTCGCCAAGGTAATCGGAATTAGAATCGTACGGATTCTCGTAGAGATGAGTACGACCTCGCCGAGAAGTTCCTAAAATCTATTCGGGATGAAGTTCCAAATTTTGACGGTTGGATGAGTCCTAAAACCTTCGTGGAATGGTTGTCTAATGTAGATGACTCTTTTGATTGGTATGGCATGCCGGATGAGTATAAATTTAGGTTAGTTAAAATAAAGCTGGTGAGCCACGCCAAAACCTATTGGACTAATGTTGAGACTCTACGCGAGTAAGGTAATCGTAAGCCCATTACAAGATGGGAGGACATGAGGGAGTGACTTATTGAGAATTATGTTCCTTCCACGCACCGTCACCTCCTACAGCGTCTGCACACCAAGACAGATAGGTGCCCTGATTACCTTAAGTGTTAAGGGTTTAGACACTTTGCTTACCAGTGCTACATTAAAATTCTCACTCTGAATTTATTGATTGAAAGCGAAAGTTTTAAGGAGTCGAAAAATATGAAAGTAGAAGAGGAAGTGTATGACCCTAGAATTAGTTCTCGATAGCCACGATACCAATTGATCGAATATCGTGTCGATCGATTGACCGTGTTTGTATCAGATGTCGATTTTGCTCCTTTAAGCCTTCAAGTCGATAATTTGTCATGCCCCAATTCCAATGCTCTCGGTCTTGACGTTCCCTATCATTCTCCCTGACTGAAAATGTTTCATCACCGATGAAACACGAATGTAGTACGGATCAAGTGTAGGGGGACCTGAACGGTAGAACTCCTCGCAACTAACCCAAACAATCTTGGCATTTGATAACGTCTGAGTATCCTCTCGGTCGATTGTATCGGAGCACACACTGTAAATATCTCCACGACGAACCAAATAACCTGGCTCGCCAACCCACTCTACCAAATAATTTTGAAGCTTCTCATTAACTCTCTCGGGCCCGAAAGTCCTCATCATCGATGAAATGTGATCGAGATATCGGTCGAAAGTACAAAAAATCAAGCGATGAACTCGCTCGTGATTGACCCATGCACTATCGGTAGTCGACTCACCAACCCTCGTCATCTCATAAACTAGAACCTTTCTGCCGCAGGTGAATGCCACAAGATCATCTAAAATCTCCTCAAATACCTCTTTTATCTGCCTACAATGTCGGGTTGGGATTGTGAATCGGAGGCTTTTGGAAATGATTGCCAGGAAGTGAGGTGGAGTTCAAAGAAGGAACTAGGTCTTCCACATTGAACGTTGAGCTAATCCCTGTGTCCGGATGAAGCTTAAGAACGTACGCATTAGGACAATTCTGTGCCACAATTGTAAAAGGCGCAGCGCCGTGGTCCTGGAGCTTCTTTGCGACTCCCGATGGGAATCGCTTAGATCAAATTTGAACCATTGCATGACCATTCAATTGAAATTCCATAAAATCCTTAGGTAACTGCAGTGATACTTTGAGAGTTTCATTGCATAAATTAATTTTAAGCTTAATTTCGGCATGCAATGTGTAGCGGTATGCAACTTGAGACTATGATGTGCATGCATGTCTATGGACTCGATACTCTCATGTGCATGCGTCGCTAATGACTCACATGTAACCAACTTTAGTGCTCTTAACTCTACTAACATTAACGACTTAGGCACAACCGACTCTATGGGCACTGTCAGCTCATGTGTGATTGAATCAAAGGACACTAATGGCTCATGTATGCTCGGTTCGATCAACTTCAAAGATTCAAATGCACATGACTCTACCACCAAGGACTCGTGCACAACTGGCTCTATGGGCACTAACAAATCGTGCGTATGTGACTCAATCGAATCATGCGTGTGTGACTTGGTTGGCTCACATGTGGGCGACTCAATAGCACTGCTCATAAGGGAAATAGAAGTATCACAAACTAGACTCTCATCAGCTTCTTCTATTTCCTCTTCACTCATCACGATACGAGGGTCATACACTTCCTCTTCTACTATCAAATTTTCTTGTTCCTTAGAACTCTCCCTTTTAATCAATAAATTCAGAGTGAAAAATTCTGTAGTGCATTGATAAGCAAAGTGTCCAAATCCTTGACACTTATGACAATCAAAACACTTATTTGTCTTGGTTCTCAAACTCGATAGAAGGTGACGGTGTGCCAAAGGAACATATTTTTCAATAAGTGTCACCTTCATATCCTCCCATATGGAGATGGGTTTAATCCGACGAAACTCAATACGAAGTTCTATATGAATCCAAATTTTTTTGGCATTACCCTTAAACTTTGTTGTTACTAGCCTAATTTTGTACTAATCTGGTACGCCATACCAATCAAAGTACTCCTCTACACTAAACAACCACTCCACGATGGTTCTAGGGTCCGTCGTACCCTTAAAATCTGGGACCTCATTCCGAATGGATTTTAGAAACTTCTTGGCAGGGTCGTACTCAGGTTCATTATGATGAGGATATCCCCAAACTCTAATCTCATCACGACTTTTGGGGCTTTGCCAAGAATGTGGAGTGTAGTGGTTCCCTCGTTCGGCTAGCATCCTTTCATGATGGGTAAGGAATTCATAGTGATGTGTAAGTGACTCATATATGATGCTTAACACAAAAACAACTTAGACACAATTCTATGGACCACACAACAGTTGAGGAATTTTAACAAACATATGATGTGCACACAAATGTTGACACAAATGCCATAAAATTAAATGACTTCGAAATGACTTACACACGTGACTCAAAATGAGTAGGGACTTTTGTCAAACACTAGATATGCACAACTAAAAACTGAAATAAAAATGCAATAAAATTAAAATGGCACACAATATGTCCTAACCTAGAACTCAAGCTTTGATACCAAAACTGATGTGGGACAAGGCCCTAAACTAGGTGAATGCTATGATTTAATTTGATTGCCGAAATTAAACTAAATTAATTAAACAATAAACCTGAAAATAATACGGATACCTTCGGGTTTAGTAGTTTTCCATTGGAAAATCGCGCTAGATTCGAGTAGGGTCCAGTCCGTGCGCTAGATCTGTCAGAGTCACAGTGTAGATCAGTCTAGAGGTAGAACTCTAGCTTATCTAGATTAGGGCGCCGCTCGTGGGTCATTGATGGAATCACGAGTCCTCTAAGGGGTTTTGAATCGGGTTGGGTAACGGCTTCTATGAGATCTATGGTTCGAATTAGATCGATTCGATAAGTCTGATAGATTTGTTGGCTTTGAATTTGGGATATTTCTAGTTGGATGGCTGGGTTGTGGATTTATGAGATAGGTTCGAATCAATGGCTCTGATGAGTGCTAGGGTTTATGGTTTTGGGGATTTAAAAAAAAAAGGTGACGGCTGGATTTAAGGTTTGCGGGATCAAACAAAGCAGAGAAAGAAAAATAAAAATGAAGAGATAGAAAGAAGAAAGATTTTTGGGCTTCACACTCTTGGCTTCACACCAAGCCCTTCTCGGAAAGCGAAGAAGAATCACTCTTCAGTAATGGCTCATCTCAAGCAACAAGCAATAACTTTTCATTCATCATTAATAACTAATTACAATGTTTATTTAGAGACCTTATATAGGAGGCGTCACAAAAGAAAATAAAACCCTAAAGCAAATATAAAAAAAGACAAGTATGCCCTTAAAAATTCAAATTCGAATTCTGACGCAGTCAATCGATTGACATATGGTATTCGATCGATTGACCGATTGATCGATTGATCGATTGACTTATATATATATCATCAGAATTAGGTCCTCACAGGCCACAGTCAATCGATCAAATATAAGGTGTCAATCAATTGACTGTGCATTGCCCCAGTATGCTGATTTTGCTCCTTTAAGCCTTTCTGAAGCTGAAAAATTGTTGCAGCCTAATTCCAATGCTCTCGATCTTGACGTTTCCCATCACCATGTATCGCCTTTGCGTATGGCACATAGGGAGGAATGAATTGAATCACCTCTCTCAGCTGAAGGTAAAGTTTGAGAATTTCGAGAGAAAGTACAATCAGTGCAAGTTCAGTTCAACGGTTGATGATTTCGAAAGGAGATGGGCAGAACTTGTTGAGGAGTTTCAATTGCAAGACAACCAGTGGTTGAAACAAATGTACGCTCTTAGAAGGAAATGGATTCCATGCTACTTGAGAGATACCTTTTGGGCTGGCATGACCACTACGCAACGCAGAGAAAGTATAAATTCTTTCTTTGATACCTATGTCAATTCACAGATGAGTTTGACGGAATTTGTCAAGCAATATGATCTTGTCGTCCAATCTCGTTGCGATAAAGAAAATAGGGAGGATCTCATCTTAATGTCTACGACCCCGGTGCTTTTGTTCCAAAATTCAATCGAGAAGCATGCCGCTGTTGTGTATACGAGAACCATGTTCGATAGATTCCACTCTGAGTTCCGAAAGTTTGCCTCTTTTAAGGCCCAAAAGCTGCTCGATGAGGAAGCCGGGGCGGTTATTGTATACCAAGTTTGTACAAGTGGTGAGGATGGCATGGAGGATAGCGGTCGAAAATTTAAAGTTCGTTTCGAACGTGGAGATGCCACAACCACTTGTGATTGCAAGCACTTCGAGACAAAGGGTTTGTTGTGTTCTCACATCTTCAAAGTTTACTTCAAGGAAGAGATAGACTAAATTCCTTCTAAGTATATTCTGCGTTGATGGACGAAAGATGCTATATACAGTACTGTAAGTTTGGGGGTGACTGACAATGAGAATTCCAATTCTGTTTCTAGGATGAAAATATGGAAGCATAGAGAAGTTGGACTGAAGTTAATTCAGTTGAGGATAGAATCGAATTGCTTGGTGGATTATACGTTGGAAGGGATGATGAAACTATTAGAAGGTGTAGAGGCCATTAGAGTGGAAGAGGATAATGAAAGAGCGACTAGCATCGCGTCCTGTCTGGGCGCCTCCTCCCAGCCTAGCGAAGGAATTTCATTGGAAGAACATGCCAACATTACAGTGCGAGATCCAATACGATATGCCACCAAAGGTAGGCCAAACAACAATGGCAGAATGAAGTCTGGAATGGAGGTTGGTTTTAAACAATCACAAAAGAAGAGACGTCATTGTAAGGGTTGTGGTCAGTTAGGACATAAAATCACAACTTGTGCACTTTTGAAGGTCAGGATGATGGCAGATAGCGCTAGACAGAGCCAAATAGAACAGTGGGCGAGGGAACGTGCGGTCTCACCGAGTCACACTGATTCAATTTCTTGAAAATCTCAATCGCTTGGCTCTACCAAGCGCCATCGCTTCGCTTAGGTAGCGCCATTGCTTGGCTTAGGAAGTGTGCCCTTTTCGATGCGCTGACGCTTCGATACATTGCATCTGCGCCTATCTGACCAATGTTGCGTTTGTTGTCATGTGGCTAGCCTATGGTAATCTGTTCATGTGTTGATTTTTGTTTTTTGTTTTTATGCGTTTATTCTCGGTGATTTAAGGATTGATTTCCACGTTTCATGACAATCATTCGGAGGTGACGACGCCACATACGAGAAGATACGACACTGGTGAAGGAAGCGATGACGCTAAGTTTTTGAAGCTTGGGAGCTTCGTCATTGGAGCATCTGCGCTGGCGCTTCTTTTTAATCCCGTGCGCCTATTGGATCAAAAGCAAGTGAAGCGCCTGCGACTCAACCTGGAATCATATACAATGTTAACTTTTCATGAACAATTTACTGTGGATTGACATTTTCCTTTACTCATGGAGCATCGTTTTATTATTCAGAGTTATATATGAAGAAACACAGATTTACTAATCTGCGTACAAAAGATTTCATTCATAAATCAAATCTATTTCTTTACGTCCTCTATCTTTACACTGACTTTCTGTTTATAGTCTTTCTTTACACTGTCTTTCTTTTTCTTTATCGTAAATGAGTCTTGTTGTTGAACCGTCATCGCATCTGAATTGAATCGTCAACGCGTCATAGTTGAAGTGCCATCGCTTCTTAGTTGATGCGACGCCGCTTTCCATTTACATATCTTCCATTATCGCAAATGGGGCTGATGAAATGCAAAATGGGTGTGTTGCCTACTAACACTGGAGAGCCAAAAATAACAGGGGGGGATGGAAAGTGCGTTATCACTGATTCACAGTGAATCAATATTATGATAAGCACAAATGCTTCGAGTAGTAGGGGGCGCAGGCGACTCTCAATCGAAGCGTGGTCGCTTCGTTCACGAAGCTTTGGCGGGTCACATTGTATTTTCCGCTTCGGCACTTCAGTTCGATATGCTTATCTTACGTCAAAAATACTTATTTTCACAGTGAATCAATATTATGAAAAGTGCAAACCCTTCGAGTTGTAGGAGGCGTAGTTGCCTCTCAATCGAAGCGTGGTCGCTTCGTTCATGAAGTGTTGGCGCTTCACATTGTTTTTTTTTGCGTCGGTGCTTCGTTTTCGATATGCTTATCTTACGGAAAATACTTCTTTTTCGATTTGCTTATTTTCCACTGTCTTCCTATACACTGTCTTTTTTTATCGTAAATGGGTCTGATGAAATTGAACAAGGTTTGATTGCAGTGGTTGGTTGGTTGAGGAGGCCACATTTTATGGAAATGTTGGAGGTGATAGTGGGGGTGTGTCACGGGTCTTGGATTATGGATTCAATATGGGTAATGGATTAACAGAGAAAATATAGAGCAAAGATAATAATAGATCAAGGAGAATAGATGGGAATCACTCCCTTGGTCTCACACCAAACCCATCTCAGGCAAAGAATACTCAAGCAATAATGCATTCAAATATTCAATCAACTAAATATAAAGTGATTACAAGCCTCTATATATAGGTCACCAATAATTAAACTCGAAATAAAAATTCTTAATACTAGTAAAACACTAAAAAGGCAAATTTCAGCATAAAAATAGAAATTCCGTGCTTGAAGTCAGTGTCGATAGCATGCTGCGGAGCTGTGGCGGCGCGCTACAGAGGCTGTGAAAGCACACTGCTGTGGTAGCGCGCTGCGGTGGCTGTCACAGCGCTCTGCTGTGACGGCGTGCTACGGTGACTTCCACAACACGTTGCGATGTTGTTCTCCTGACGGTTTGTGTCTATTTCTCCTCTGAGGCTACGGTACCCGGGCTGCCCCTACGCTTCTTCCGACGCCGGTAAAACTGATGTGGTCCAAATCCGATGTCCATGTATGTGGCGTCCCCGTCACTGCTACTTTTATTTAAACTACGAGTTACGAGTTTTTGCAATGATTTGAAAGTTGACAAACCTCACATTTAAAAGTAATACTATCAAAGAAGTTAAATTGTTCCAGAAACAAGATACGTAACCGTAATATGGGCAGATGACCAAAACAAGTATGATCACTGGTGTGCGTCATCCAACGAGATAATGACAACAACTGGCTTTGGTACATGTTGCTCTTCAAACAAGTAGAGTCCTCACTCCTCAAAACCACGACCAAAGATCCTCCCCATAATCATGTCCTAAAAGAACACGGAGGGCTAAATGATTACACTGCAATTAAGAAACTTAGTGATTTGACTAACAGATAACAATTTCGTAGGCATTTTTGGAACAAGTAATGTACAATCTAGGGAAAACCTACCAGATTTAAACATTCTTTTACCTTTTACGGGGATAAGCGACCCATTAACAATATAAATATGATAAGGATTAGAAATGAGAGACATGGAGTGGAAAAGCTTTGGGCATAACAGTCATATGGTCAGTCACCCCAGAATCAATGATCCAGGGAGATTGACAGGGATGCATGGTAGACCCAAAGATACTTGACTCAACCATTTGTGAAGAGGAAACCTGGACACTGGAAGCAGTTTGTGTGAGATCTTGATATTCCTTTTGCATTAGAGTAACTAGAATGGATGGACTTTGACTTCTCTTGAGATCCATCAGTACTATATCCAACATGAGTTTGCACTTCTTCCATCTCCTTGAGTAACTGTCACGAAAAGAACACCACAAAAGCCAACCAAACTTCCAATATGGCACGACCGCACCTACAAGCAAAAAGCCACTAAAAACAGCACTTCACAGTATGATACCAGTCATATTACCTTGTATCATCAAAGATATTCCACAGCCCAACAACTTTGCACCATCACAGTCAACCTTGGGTACTCATGTTCACCTACAAACAAGGGCTATACAGCCATGACAACTTCCAAAGTTACTAGGTTCAGATCGCCCAACACTTTGATACCGCAGGAATATAGGAGAGAAATTGTGCCACAACAACATAGCAACCTAAACAGTTAATATTCATGTTACAACGATCCACATTACTACACGCTGGCTTCCATGTTTTACAGCACCGCCACCGACACAAAACCACTTCTGAATACTAACGTTTAACCCTCAACAATAGGGGCCCATAGAAAGGATTAATCCATAGTATAAGAAGAGAATTGTTTTCGAGAAACCAAGATTATAAGAGATGGAGTTTCGAAACACAAGCTTCAAGAAACCCCTTCAAATACCAACCAAACTTCACACCACCACAGGGAAAATTAAAGGGCACATAAAACCGATGGAACCCCTTGGAAGAAGTAGGATATATCTCAATCATAGAGGACGAGAGCCCCGAAAATTGTGAGTCAATTTAGAACTTAGAGGAAAATAGGAAATTATAAAACTGTAATTAATACTTCACCAAATCATAGTAGACCAAGGGAAAAAGAGTCATGATTCAATTTCGATGCAAACTGATGACATAGATCCCAACTATCCGATCCGAAAGGGCGCTAAGGCTCATACGCACGTGAGAGAGAGAAACATAAAATCCTTCGAAAAACACCATAACCCTTCACCAAAGTCTATAGATCCCTTTATTAAAGTTGCTCAACTAGAGATCCAATTAAAACCCCTAAGTTTCTAACTCCATCCAAGGTCAACCCTTTGACCTCCTTGATGTCAGCATGACCTCATGTTGACGTCAACAGAAATGGAGGGCGACGTAGGAAAATTTCCATGTTGCAAAGTTCTGCTCTTAGGGTTACATAGAGAAGAAAGGAGAAGAAGAAAGGAAGAGGAGAAAAATAGGGTAATGAGATGGATTTGTCTCCTACACATTAATATATATTCCTCTTTATAATATTATACTCACACATGCACTATTACGTACACACCAACTAACAATGAGCGCTGCAGACCCACCAACAGGCTTTACTGCCACTTCTTCCTCTTTGATCCCTACAACGTCTCCTCTTGCAGCTTACCTTGATTTGCCTATTTCTCTTCGCAAAAGGGTTCGTAAATGTGTTTCTCCATATCCTCTTGGGAAATATGTGTATTATCCGAATTTTTATCCATCCCATTGGGCCTACCTCTTCTTACTGTTGATTCTGAGATGATTCCCCATACAATCTGTGCCGTCCTTGACCACCCATCCTGGTGAGGTGTTATGGTTGAAGATATTACAGATCTGCAAAATAACCTTACGTGAGGGATGGTTCTCCTTCCACCAGGGAGAAGATTGCAGGCTGCAAATAGGTATTTGCTGTGAAGCACAATCCTGAGGTTTCATGTCCAGATATAAGGCTCGCTTAGTCGCAAAAAGGTTTAGCCAAACCAATGACATTCATTATGAGGCCACCTGTATCCCAGTGGAAAAATTGAAATCTGTTTGTATTCTTCTAGCTCTCACTGCCATTTATATTTTAGAATTGGCCTCTCCATCAGCTGGAGATCAGAAATCCCTTTCTCGATTGTCACCTCATGGAAGAATTATACATGGATCCTCCTCTTGGTTTCCTATTTATGGTTTGAAGCAGTCACCTAAAGCTTGGTTTCAACATTTTAGTGGTGTTATTGATCTGGGATTTTAGAGGTGTCACTTTGACATACTGTCTTCATTCACTCTAGCACTTCTGGACGAACTATTCTCCTAGTTCACATTGGTGATATTAGTCCCACTGGAGATTATCAGACCTTCATTAGAGTGGTGAAAGGTGAGATGGAAGGATATTTGAAAGACTTGGAAGCCTCAAGTACTTCCTGAGATTAGAGATTGCTATGTCTTGGAAAGGTATATCTCTCTCAACGGAAGTATGCCATTGATCCGCTTAGTAGCACCAGAATGCTTAGGCAAGCCAACAACCTCTCTGAAGAACCAAAGGCTCTCACTAATTGGAAAAAAGATGGTGACTTTCTTTGATCCTCACGAGTACTAGAGATTAGTGGGACAATTGATTTATCTTACTCTCAAAAAAATTATCATATTCGATGTCATTTTATGCATGCTGCCCAGAATATTCACCTGGCGTCTGTCCATTGCATCCTGTGACTTATTAAGTCCAGTCCTTTTTTTGGCTTGGTATATCGTTATCACGGTTCTATGAGTATCCTTGCATACGCTGATGCATATTGAGCTGGATGTAGAATGACATTCTGACTATTGAATATTCTTGGGTGGCAACCTTGTTGCCTGAATTAGCAAGAAACAAGTTGTGGGTTTCAGATCAAGTACATAAGCTGAGTACAAATTTGTTTCCGATGGCACCCGTGAAATTTTGTAGTTGTGGCTCCCTTCTTTCTGAGCTAGGCTTCCCCACTAGCAGTTCCGTACTCCACTGACAGTGAAGCAACTGAGAAGATTTCTCAGACTCTACTTCATGAAAGGACAAAGCATATTGAAGTTTACATCCATTTTGTTCAGGAAAAGGTTTAGGATATTGACCAAGGCTAGCAGACATATTGACTAAGGTTCTTTGGCCGAGGACTCCTCGTGATGTTGCAAACTGGACATGTTAGATATCCATTGACTTTATTTGTATTATTGTAGTAGATGTATATATAACTACTTTGGGTTTGTAGATGTAATTTTACCAACTTTATATAAATGATAGTGAGGACCATTTTCTCGCTAAGGCCTCTCATTAATCTCTCTCTCTCCCTCTCTCTTTTATAACCATAAACCTAATGCCACCTATCAAACCCTAATACCACCTTCCTAATACCAAACAGCCTAGTAGATTTATCATTTCAACTTCAATTATTCAAACCATTTCTAGGGCATGTTAACAGTCCCTTGTATGGAGACATGTACCCAACACACTTTTTTCACCATATTAGGTGACGCGGGACGGTAACCCTAAAATGCATGAATAGTGATTTAATGGAATTTTGCCGAAATAAAAAAAAGATTAAATCAACCTTAATCGCAAAATTATCACAATACCTTAGGGTTCTGAGAAATTTGATAGGCGGATCACGTGAGATCAGCTAGGTTCCTGCCCGATGCGTGAGTCCCGTTAGCCTTATGACAAGATCGGGCCTAGAGAACTTTAGCTTTCCAGGCTTCGGCGTTCGTCGTTAACCCGATGTAGAATAGCTAGATCTCACTAGGGTCATGGCATTGGGTAGATTTAAGGCTCACGCGAAAACTATGGTTTCGGGTTGAATTAAGGTTTTAGAATCGATGAACAAAATAGAGTAGGATTTAAAAAAAATAGCATAGAGATAGGCAGATAGAAAAGAGATTATAAAGAAGAAGATAAATGGGAATCACTCCCTTGGCCTCACACCAAACCCATCACGGGGAAGAAGAATCTGTCTCCATTCAGGGTTTAGAGGAAGAAGAATCTCTCCATTCAAGGAAAAGCTCATTCAATATATTTAAAAACTAAAAAAATTGTGTTTACAAGCCTCTTTAAATAGGCAACCAACTAATAACTCGAATTAAAAGAGTCCTAAAATAATAGACTAAAAAGGTAAATTTTCGCAGAAAAATAGAAATCTTCGTTGTTGGGTGGATATCTCTACTGACGTCTGTCTTGGAGGTCACGGACGTCCGTTGCCTACGGAGTCCAGAACAACGAACATTCGTGATGGTCACGGAAATTTGTCCTGCACTAAACATGAGGTCTTCAATCCACGAACGTCCATCTAGAACCTACAGACGTCCGTCATTTGATGACGGCTTTGGTCTCCTTTTCTCTCTTGTAGCTGTAGTACTCGGGTTTCCTCTTCGTTTCTTCCGACACTTGTAGAACCGATGTGGTCCAAAACCGATGTCCATGTATTTGGCGTCCTCGTCAATTCCCCCGAACAAAATAGGTTTCGTCACCGATGAAATACATTTGTGGTAGCTATCGAGCCAGTTGAGGTCTAATCGGCGAACCTCATTGTCATGAATCCATGTGTTTTCAGACTATGGTTTTCCTACCCCTTTGACTAAGTATTTCTGGAATCCCCCGTCACGTGTGGATACGGCATGATCATTTAATATTACTTCTATCATATCTTGTCTTTGTTTGCTTGGAGAAGGGAGAGGTATCGACTGCAAGGTCGGGTTGTGGTTGGGGCTATGAGAGGGTTGGAAAGGATTTTCAGAAGGTGGGTTGACCCCAGGTAAGGAACTAGGTCCTCCACATTGAACGTTGAACTAACCCCCGTACCTGGAGGAAACTCAAGCACGTATGCATTAGGACCACTCCTTGCCAAAACTCTAAAAGGGCCAGCACCTTGGGGTTGGAGCTTCTTTACGGATCCTGATGGGAACCGTTCAGGCTTAATTCGGACCATTACTTGATCACCCACCTGATATTCCTTGAAACGCCTGTGAGTATCAATAGATAGTTTATATTGATTGTTGCTTGAATTAATCTTTTGTTTAATTTCGGCATGCAAACTATGAATGTGTTGTGCAAATGCATCGGCAGACTCAGATACTCTATGTGACGTTGACATAGGGATCAAATATAAAGGTGTCCTAGGCTTATGACCATGCACAACCTCAAAGGGGCTCATGCCTATAGGCCTATTGATAGAATTATTATAGGCAAACTCAACTATGGGAAAAACGGTATCCCAGGACCTAACATGATCACCGATAAGACTACGAAGGAGATTTCTTAAACTCCTATTGGTGCTCTTGGTTTGACCATTCGTTTGAGGGTGATAGGCTGACGAAAATTGGAGCATTGTGCCCATCATGTGCCAAAGGGTCTTCCAAAAATAACTAGTGAATTTGACATCCCTGTCAGACACGGTTTTGGGCAACCCATGAAGACGCACTACCTCCGCGAAAAACAACGTAACAATGTGGGATGCATCGGAGGTTTAAGAACAAGGTATGAAGTGGGCCATTTTGGATAATCGGTCCATCACAATAAAGATGGAATCGTGTTTCCTCAGAGTTTTGGGAAGTTCAAGCATGAAATCCATGGATATGTCTTGCCACGGTGTGTGGCATGGGTAACGGGGTGTACAAGCCGATATTTTGCTCACTCTGTTTTGATACTTAGCAAGTACGGCAATGTTTGATAACCCGAGCGACATCTCTCATCAGGCTAAGCCAAAAGAACCTATCCTCTACGAGCGCAATGGTCTTATTATGCCCGAAATGTCCGGTTATCCTTCCAGCATGTTACTCCCAAATGAGGAAGTCACGCAAGGATGTACGGTTGATGCAAAAGCAATTGCCCTTGAACAAGTACCCATCTTGGATTGTGTACGCGAAGTGTGTTGTTCGGGTCACTACGGAGAGCAGTGTACTCTACCCCAAAATCAGGACACTTGGGGTACTCATCCTTTAATCTTTCGAACTCGACAACCTCGGTGCTCATCATGGGTCAAAATATCGTCCGATACCAATACGTATCGGACGATACATATCGGTTTAGGAGGTCAGCGGTACGATACATAGGGTATGTATCGTACCCTATATAAAATACAAATTATCGTCCGATACGGGCAAAATATCGCCCGTATCGTCCGTATCGGTTTAGGAGGTCAGCGGTACGATACATAGGGTATGTATCGTACCCTATATAAAATACATATTCTCGTTCGATAATTTCAGAAAAATTGAATTTTTTTAAAAAGATTGAAATTATCGGACGATAATTTGAAATTATCGTCCGATAATTTCGAATATTCAGTGGGGCCAGGCACGTGCTTTAGCTTTTTAGGGTCGGGTTTGGCTATTTTTTTTTGTTTTTTCCATTTCAAAACTAGCCCCCTTCTTCCTTCTTCTTCTTCCTCATTTAAACACTCTTTTTTGCTTATTTTCGCCCCAAATCGCCGCCAAATAACACAAAAAAGCTCGGGATCAACGCCGAAGGTACGTGTTTTATCATTTTCCCATCGTTTTATTTCGTTTTAAAGGTTAAAATAAGGTAGATCTATCTTATTTAAGGGTAGATCTATACCTATAAATATAGTAGATCTAGCCATAAATTTGTTAGATCTACCATATTTAATGGTAGATCTACCCATAAATATGGAAGATCTACCATATTTAATGGTAGATATAAAAATAATAAAAATAATAAAAATAATTAAAATTATGGGTCACATGTAATTAAAAGTATGGTCACAAAACAATTAATATAACTAAAAAAATAATGGGGTCAATATGGGTCACATATAATTAAATTAAAATTAATATGGGTCACATATAATATGGGTCGCATATCATATGGGTCACATATAATTAATAAAATAATGGGATCAATATGGGTCACATATAATTTAAACTTAAAATTAATATGGGTCATATAATTAAATTTATGGGTCACAATGTGACCCATAATTTTAATTATTTAAATTAAAAATAATAATAAATTTAATTATATGTGACCCATATTAATTTTAATAATAAATTTAATTATATGTGACCCATATTAATTATACGTGACCGTCACATATAATTAAAATTATGGGTCACAAAATAATTGATATCATTAATAATATGGGTCAATATGGGTCACATATACCCTTAAAATTATGGGTCACAAAATTATTTGCATAATTAAAATTATGGGTCACAAAATAATTTACATAGTTAAAATTATGGGTCACAAAATAATTAATATAATTAATAATATGGGTCAATATGGGTCACATATACCCTTAAAATGATGGGTCACAAAATAATTTACATAATTAAAATTATGGGTCACAAAATAATTAATATAATTAATAATATGGGTCAATATGGGTCACATGTACCCTAAAAATTATAAAATAATTTAAATAATTAAAATTATGGGTCAATATGAGTCAATATCTGTCAGATGTACCCTTAAAATTATGGGTCACATATAATTAAAATAATTAATATTATGGGTCACATTTAATTAAAATAATTAAAATAATGGGGTATGTCCCATAATTATGGGATATATCCCATAAATTTCAAATAATTAGAATAATATGAAATAAATTTTAAATAAAATTTAAAAAATTAGAATAATAGCAAATAAATTTTTAGAAATTAGAATAATATCAAATAAATATTCAAAAATTAGAATAATATAAAATAAATATTCATAAATTATAATAATATCAAATAAATATTCATAAATTATAATAATATCAAATAAATATTCATAAATTATAATAATATCAAATAAATATTCAAAAATTAGAATAATATCAAATAAATTTGGTAAAATATAATCTAATCTTTTGAAAATTAGAATAATATCAAATAAAATTTCAAATGTAATCTAAATTTTATAAAAATAAGAATAATATCAAATAAATTTAATAAAATATAATCTAATATTTTTAAAATAGCAATAATTAAAAAATAAATTTTATTTTCAAGTGTAAATTAGATGTTTAATTTAATGCAATCGTTTGCTCATTTATGCAGGTGAAATAAATAAATATGGTACAATCGTCAGATCCATCATGACAATATAGTACACCAATAGATGGTGATAGACTCCGGATAGAGTGTAAGCTTTGTGGAAAAAAACTGCTGGGAGGAGGTATCACACGGTTAAAGGAGCATCTGGCTCACGTAAAGGGAGAGACAAAAGGGTGTCCCAGTGTACCCAGAGAAGTAAAAGAAAATATCAGAGCTAGTTTACAAGCGGCAAAGGGAAAGAAAAAAGCTGAAGCCGATCGTGATAGGAGAATGTATGACAGAATCAGGAGGGCAGATCTGGAGTTTACATCACCTGGACCTGAGGATGATGAGGATGAGGATGAGGATGAGGATGAGGATGAGGATGAGCAGATAGCGAGAGCTATGAGAGAGAGTGCCAGAGAAGCACAACAGCGACGAGATCAGGAAGAAGCCGATTATCGGTTTCGGTCTAGGTTGAGGGGCCCATCCATGCCTGCTACCGGTGGTGGATCTAGTCATAGGCCACATGTTGTTGATGTTGATGAGGATGTTGAGCAGACTGCCGGGTTGCATAGGTCAACATCAGGGTGTGATTATAGGCCGTCTACTAGAGGCCGTACTACAGGCCCCATGGATCCATTCATGTATCGCACTGAAAGCTCTAAACAAACTAAATTGAGTGCAATCTCACTTACAAAAATGGGGAAGAAGCTTGGAAAATCCATTGCCAAGTTTTTTATATACAACCACATTCCGACCCAAGTAGCAGAGTCATCGTACTTCAAATGCATGATTGATACAAGTGCAGAAGTTGAACCAGGAGTTAAAAAGCCTTCTGCATACGAGATATCTGGGCCCTTACTAAAAGATGAGTACGATGAGATAACTGCCTATGTACAAAGCTTTGAGGATGTATGGGATGAGAGAGGTTACACAATTATGTGCGATGGATGGGCTGGTCCCACAAAGAAGAGTTTGATCAACTTTTTGGTTTACAGCGATGTCGGGACAATATTTTGAAATTAGTTGATGCTTCTAGACACGTAAAGACTGCTGATTACCTCTTTCAACTAATGGATAAGGTAGTTCAAGAGGTTGGAGAGCAGCGGGTTGTGCAGGTGGTAACAGACAATGCGGCAAATTACAAAGCCGCTAGATTCAAACTAATGATGAAGAGACGTCACCTGTACTGGACCCCGTGTGCCGCTCATTGCGTGGACGTCATTCTTGAGGATTTAGGAAAGAGAAGCAAAGCACAGACAACTATTCAGAAGGGAAGAACGATTACTTCCTACCTGTACAACAGTGACAAGCTGGTCAATTTGATGAGAGCCTTCACGAACAATGAGTTGCTCCGACCTGCAATTACACGTTTTGCAACATAGTTTTTAGCCCTACAGAGTTTGGGTAGATATAGGCGTGAGCTGAAAAGCATGGTGTCGTCGGAAGAATGGAATAAACATGAAATAGGAGTCCCACGAGCAAAGAGACTAGCTTGCGCTGAAGTTGCTGACCTGATCTACAACACGCAGTTTTGGGCAGATGTCGACCACCTGATCGCCGCCACTACTCCATTGGTGCAAGTATTGAGATTGGTTGATGGTGATGAGAAACTAACGATGGGGAACGTTTATGAGTCAATGGATAAGGCAAAATTGGCTATAAAAACCAAATGCCCTACAAAATATAAACGATATTGGGCGATTATCGACAAGAGGTGGGATGCACAATTTCACCAGTACTTGCATGCAGCAGGTATAACATGTTAAACTGCTTATGTAGTGATTTTTATTTATTTATTCATTATTTTCATATACTAATGAAATTGCTCATATTTGATGTGTAGCACACTACTTGAATCCAGCCTTCCAGTATACGCGACGCTTCGAGCTGAGTGACACTGATGAAGTGTATACCGGTTTGCTCAATGTAATCCAAAGAATGCTCCCTGAGTTGGCGGACCAAGGTCAAGCCATCAGAGATGTGAGTAATCATAGTATCATACCTTATAACTAATAAGTCAAATGTCATGTGATATTATGATCTATTTATTGATATGCGCCTTACTGTGTTTCATCTTTATAGATTGAAATGTTTCGCTAGAGACATGGGTCATTTGGGACCCCGTTGGCGCAATCCCAAATTAAAC
This sequence comes from Chloranthus sessilifolius, assembly GCA_021018995.1. NCBI lineage: Eukaryota > Viridiplantae > Streptophyta > Magnoliopsida > Chloranthales > Chloranthaceae > Chloranthus > Chloranthus sessilifolius. The sequence continues at coordinate 192,570 of CM037587.1, forward strand.
ACGACAAACCCGCTGATTGGTGGATGCATTATGGAGGTGATGGTCCGATATTGAGGCGGGTAGCAATGAGGGTATTGTCGTAAACATGTTCCTCGTCCAACTGTGAGCGGAATTGGAGCACTTTTTCTCTCATTCATACTAAGACAAGGAATAGACTAACTACGGACCGATTGGAAAAGTTAGTCTACTGCCACTACAACATGCGATTAAGGGTCAGGAATATACAGAGGACCAACCGTGGTAAGCAATTATATGAAGTCTTAGATCCTCAATTATATGAAGTCTTACTTACATATTATACTAATTCATCTATCATATTCTACCTTGCAGACAGTGAATATTTTGATCCCATCCAGTTGGATTATATATTCGAGGAGGATGACCCTTTGAATCAATGGATCGAAGAGAGAGAAGAGCCAGTCTTGGATACTGAGAGCACTGAATGGCTGGACAATGCTGAAAGAGTAGCGGAGTAGCAGGCTTCCTAACCACCGAGGCGGAAAAAAAGATTGAATCGCCATTCAGTGGTTGGATTTGATGACGAAACGCAGCCCGGTAGTGATGATGGGAGTGGTGAGGATGATGGTGGAGGGGACGTTGGCACTAGTGGAGGGGAGGATGCTGGTACCTCTGATCCTTATAGAGATATGGCGGCATGGGACGATGACTCAACACCGTTAACACAGTTCGACACTCCTATATTTAGAATGGGAGGGGTTGAAGGAAGAGGAGCGTCAGAATCATATCAAACACCACCACCACAAGGTCCACAAGATGATACGGATATGGGTTATATGACTTCTAGCTTCGGGGGATTCAGTTTGTAAAATATCGAAGATTCAGCAACTAGTAACCCATACTACCAGCCACAACAAACCTACTCGGTACCATATAACTTCGTTGATTAGATTTTTGGAGGACCGGCCTTCATTTACTCAATCGAGCCATATTCGTTACATACCGCTCAAGGGGCACATATGATCATGGGTATCAATATGGCCAACATTATAGGCAAAGGCTGGAAAGCTCGCGCACTGATGATGATGATGATCACGAGGGCCAAGAACCACCACGAAATTCAATGTGGCTCTAAAGTAAGTTTTCCATGTACAATTAAATTTATTTCTATCAACATACCTATTAATTTTGACAATATATAATTTATTTTTGTCAATATACATTGCAATTTAGTTTATGCGTGACTGCGTCGATCAAATTATGAAATATTGTTAATAAATAATCTATATATATAAACAAACCCATATGCCAGGGTAAAACATTTGGTTAAGAGGATTTAATGGCAGTTAGAGTATATTCCTTCTAAATTTGTATAAGCTCTAAGAATATATATGAAAGTGAAGCAATTTTGCATCAATCCTAATTTCCTCATTTCAGAGAATTCAAGAAGGGAAAGGAGAAACAAAATAGGCATGTGATCAGCTGGTAAAAAAAAATGTTAGAAGATCTATTACATTAAGTCAAAAATGTGATCTTAAGTAAAAAATAAGTCACAAAATAGGCATGTGACTTGGGTTTAGTCACAAAATAGGCATGTTACTTATATATTCATTTAAATAATGCATCAAATAAGTCAAAAATAAAAGCAAAAATAGTTGAAATAAATACAAAATAAATAAATATCATTGAATGTATCGCTGATACATTGGTGTTTTGACCCATGGTGCTCATAGTGTGCAAAGTCTCCACTCGACGACTAAGCGCATCAACAACCTTGTTTTCAACCCCCGGCCTTATGCTTCAATGCGAAGGTGAACCCTTGGAAGTATTCAACCCATTTCGCGTGCCTCGGATTTAGCTTCTTCTGAGAGGCTTGGAAGCTTAAGGCTTCATGGTTGGAGAGCAACACAAATTCTTGCGGCATAAGGTAATGTTTCCAATACTATAAGGAACGAACGACCGCATAGAACTCCTTGTTATAGGTGGAGTATTTTTGCTTCGCCTCATTAAGCTTTTCACTAAAATAGGCCACTGGGTGACCTCTTCGCTAAGCAGTCCTATACCCACACCCGACGCATCGCATGCGACTTCGAAGACTTTGGAAAAGTCCGGAAAGCGCGTGACGGGTGCACTACTCATTCTTTATTTGATCTTGACAAAGGCTATCGTCACAGCTTTGCCCCATTGAAAATCCTCTTTTTTCATACAATCAGTGATTGGGGCCATAATGGTGCTAAAGCTTCTGATGAAGCAACAGTAGAAAGTAGTCAAGTCATGGAAGCTGCGGACATCATGTATGTTCTTAGGTTCGGGCTACTCCACAATGGCTTTAACCTTTCGGGGTCTGCGACTATTCCATCAGTCGAGATAATGAATCCTAAGGAGACAACGAAACGTTGCATGAAAGTGCACTTCTTGAGATTCGCAAACAACTTCTCGCCCTTTAGGGTTTCACAATCAACCTAAGGTGGTTCAAGTGTTGTTCCTTGTCATGACTATAAATCGAGATCGCATCGAAATACACGACAAGGAATTTGCCTAGAAAACGACCTTCAACACTTGGGTCATGAGTCTCATGAAAGTACTCGGGGTGTTAGAAAGCCCAAAAGGCATGACCATCCACTCATAAAGACCATCTTTGGTCTTAAAGGCGATTTTCCACTCATCATCGGGGCAGATTTGGACTTGATGGTAGCCACTCTTGAGGTCTATCTTGGAAAAGATAGTGGCACTAGCCATCATATCTAGCATGTCGTTGAGCCTCGATATGGGAAACCAATACTTGACCGTAATTTTGTTAATCGCCCGGCTATCCACACACATTTGCCACCTTCCATCCATCTTACGTTTGAGTAGCATGGGTACGACGCAAGGGCTCATGCTCTATTGAATGAACCCCTTTTGAAGGAGATCATTAATTTGCCGTGTTAATTCGGCATGCTCAACCGAATTCAACCTGTAGTGGGTAGGTTCGGTAAGGTGGATCCGGGAACTAAGTCTATGGCGTGTTGCATGTCACGCATCTGCGGGAGTTCGTTTGATAAGTCCTCGGGAAAAACATCCGTAAATTCTTTCAAAATCGGCTCAACCTCCTTGGGGTGTTTGCCTATAGACTCGAGAACTTTCTCGACAGTGATGATAACGTAGACCACGTTCTTATTTAAAGAAGCCTTTTCAAACTCTGAAGGGCTCACTATATTGATGAATTTAGATGTCTCACCTTTCGTCTCGACTTTGTTGGTCGATGGCATTTTGGGAAGCAAAGGGTGTAAAGTGATCTTCTTGCCCTTATGCATGAACGTGCATATGTTTGATTGACCAAAAAGGGTCACGTTCATATCGTAAAGCCACGGCCTACCCAAAATGATATGGCCCACATCCATCGGTACCACATCACACCATAAGGTGTCCGAATAAGAACTCAATTGAATCGACACACTACACCTTTTCAACACGGGAAGAGATGAAGAATCAACCCATGCAATTTTATAGGGTCTCAGGTGGGCTTTGGGTGTAAGCCCCAAGCGGTGCATGGTGTGAGTTAACACTACATTGGTGCAACTACCACTGTCCACTATGACCTTACAACTTTTGTCACATAATCTGGCAAAGGTGTGGAAGTTGTTCTCCCTTCGCCAATCATCCTTCTCATCTCGCTGAGGTTGTGCAAGGGCGCACTTGACAACTAAAGCACGACCACTATCATCACCCTCCTCATCGCTGGGTGTGACATTCGGCTCAAACAGTTCTTCAACCACTAACTCCCCTTCATCCTCCTCTTCCTCAATGAAGAGATTCCTTTTGGGGTTTCTCATAGGGCATTGGGCGGCAAAGTGTCTCATCTCATGACACTTATTGCATTTAACTTGAGAGCTACCCTTAGAGGATTCCCCGACTACACATTTTTCCTTTTCAAACCTCGCATTGGTAGGAACGGTTGTGTAGGCTTGGGAGGAGGGTTTCCAACATTTAATCGTCCCTCTCTAGAGCAATGACCACTGTTTTGTGGCTCAATTCACCTCACCACTGATGTTTTCAAGTACTGTTCAAGATCTTGCACGACATAACATCTTTCAAGAGTTTCCACAGGGTGAGAAATCAACTCTTTTTAGAATCAAATCGCAATCCGGTGCGGAATCTTGAGAGAGTGATTTTAGGGTCTTTTGATACCTTGGCCCTTATCATGAACTCTTTGAACTTGCCAATGTACTCGGTCACGGGCATACCACCTTAGCGTAAGTTTTGCTACTGGTCGAGGAGGCGTTGGTGGTATGATAAAGGAACATATTTCTCGATAAGTTTTTCCTTCATGTCGTCCCAACGGGTAATGGGAGGATAACCCGCATTCACCCATATGCGCTCAACATTGACCCAGAAAAGTCGAGCTTATTTTAGCGAGCCCGATGGTCGTCATTCATGCCATACCAATCAAAATGCTGGTCTATGTCAGAAAGCCAATAGAGGAAGACTTCAAGATCCATTCTTTCGTCGAAGGTTGGAAACTCAACTCGGACATTTTTTAGGAGTTTTGCATCAGGATCGTAGTCATCTCCACGATGATCTCTATGGTTCAAATTCCGATCATCTTGGCGATCATCACGTTCAAACCGTGGACCTTCATGTTCTCGGCACTGATCACGGTGTTCATCAACCCCATCTAACTGGTTGATTCGATCACGCAGCCTACCATTAGAAGCCCCTAGGGTTGTCTGGGCTTGCTCTATGGTATTCAGTCGCTCATTAATTGCACCGAACTCCTCTCGCATACTTCTAAGAGTATCGAGAATCTCACTTGAGTCCATGGTGATCACAATTGCCTATTAGGGTTCTAATATGGAATGCAATATGGATTCACAAGAAAATAATGCAATAGAAATAAATATGACCAGCAATTGTGTCCTAACCTAGAATCCTAGGGTTCTGATTCTAAAACTGACGTGGGACGGCAACCCTAAAATGCGTGAATAATGATTTAATAGAATTTTGCCAAAATAAAAAAAGATTAAATCAACCTTAATCGCAAAATTATCTCAGTACCTTAGGGTGCTGAGAAATCTGATAGGCAGATCATGCGAGATCTGGCTAAGGTCCAGCCCGATGCTTGTTAGCTTTACGACAAGATAGGGCCTAGAGATAGAACTCTAGCTTTCTAGGCTTGGGTGCTCGTCGTTGATCAGATGTGGAGTGGCTAGATCTCACTAGGGCCGTGGTATTGAGTAGATTTAAGGCTCAGGCGAAAACTAGGGTTTTAGGTTGAATTAGGGTTTTAGAATCGATGAACAAAATAGAGTAGGGTTTAGAAAAAATAGAAGAGAGATAAGAAGATAGAAAAGAGATTAAAAGATAAGGAATAAGATAAATGAGAATCACTCCCTTGGCCTCACACCAAACCCATTACGGGGAAGAAGAATCTCTCTCCATTCAAGCAAAAGCTCATTCAATATATTCAAAAACTAAATAAATTGTGGTTACAAGTCTCATTAAATAGACAACCAACTAATAACTCGAATTAAAAGAGTTCTAAAATAATAAAAGACTAAGAAGGTAAATTTTCGTAGAAAATGGAAATCTTCGTCGCTGGGTGGATCTCCAAGGACGTTCGTCCTGGAGGTCACGGATGTCTGTTGCCTATGGAGTTTAGAACCACGGATGTTCGTGATGGTCAAGGATGTCCGTCCTGTACTAAACAATGAGGTCTTCAATCCATGAACGTCCATCCATAACTTATGGACGTTCGCATCTGATGCCGTCTTTTGTCTCCTTTTCTCCTTTGAAGCTGTAGTACTCGGACTTCCTCTTCGTTTCTTCCGACACTTGTAGAACCGATGTGGTCCAAAACCGATGTCCATGTATTCGGTGTCCCCGTCATTTGGCCTATTGATGAGCCCCTTCAAATCCTGCTGAATGAGCCTTCTTGCAACTTCAGCAACACCCTCAGCAGTCTTCTTCTTCACATATATTTGAGCTGATATCCAACCTTTAACAGCAACCCTCATCTCTCTCTTTTAAAGTTTTCATGGAACATATTCAACCTTGGTATCGACCCTTCTTTTTGCGACCCGGTGACCTCTCCTTCTGTGTTCTTTTTTAAGCATTGATTCTCATCAACATGGTAGCATTGTCCTGGATTCAACCATCTGACTGCCATTTTATTGAACAAAATCTTCTCTCAGATACCTGGAAAATGCTGTCGGATCTCCATATGTACTACGATTTGGTGTGTGGGAAATATGTAGGGCTCTGGTAGAACATATCTGTTGTTAAGAGGAGATGGTTACAGGTATTGGTTACATATCTATGGATAGACCATTTTTTTTTGCCATTCTACTGGAAGTTCTAAAGCACATTTGACTTTTTTGCCCTTACAGAAATGCCGGAGAATATTGCTTCGATGAGTTATCTCAGCATCCGTGATCGTAACCTTGATATGTGTTGCTGACACTGAATAAGTAAATGAGTGTATTCTGTGGCTCCTCTAAATTAACTTGATACAGTTTCTGTTAGTCAGCATTCTTCTGCAATGTTATTAATTTTCCTTTCAGACTAATTAATTAGATATTTATTGATTTACTATGCCCACTTCAGAGGAGAATAACCGCATTTTATCAAACATATTCTTGAAAGTTCATTCAAGATAATGGAACAATAAAAGAAATTTTTTGTTGGCTAGTATTAGGTGCCCTGCCAATATTGGGAGATGCTCAGGTATTTCTGAACTCACAATTCAGTGAAAATACCTTTTGACCTTTCACTGATTTGGTGCTCAAAAGTATCTATGCATATCCCCTGTTTGGCAGAGAGAGCCGCCTGTGTACCATCCTGGATGCATGATTCTGTCACCTAATACCATATTCACGAAGTCGGAATACGGCAGTCGTTCGGCAAGGGAATTCAGGATAATTCGATAAAATTGAGAATATATATATTAAAGATATCATAAAATATGTTAAGTTAGAAATAATATTATTAAGAAACAAAATTAACTACAATATGTTCAATGAAATGCACATCTATGGTTGCATAAATCATGTAATCATATAAATGCATTTGCATGATTCATCTCCGTTAAATTTAATAAAATTCGGCACATAATTCGGAGATTTTGGGTGTTTTTTTTTTCAAAAAAATGCAGAATTTTGCAACTATGCCTAACTAATTCAAAATTTGGAATATTTTAACTGTTTAAGCTCATTGGTTTGTAGGTTGGCTCAAAATCTGAGGCAAGTGGCATTGCCAAAGCTGGAGCGAAAATGGTGATGGCAGTTTCCTGTGCCAAGGTAATGGCAGATGATATTTATCTCCTGGCAGTCTAGAGCTATAACTGAATGGAGTTAAAATGCGAAAACGATTGAATGAGTATCCTGCTTTATATTTTTGTTATATAACTAATATCTTGATACTTTTTTATATCTTCTATTGAATGGTTATGACAGGATGTTCTCTTGAACATTATAAATATATCACAAACATGGAGATAAAGTACAACACAATGGTTCAAAGTGGTGATGATCATTCGTTAGTGTTATTCCTTTCTACGAACTCAAAGGTTGGAGTTTTCTATGATTGGGAGTGCATCATATATATATATATATATATATGTATTATATTTCCTTTCCACAAACTCAAAGGTTGAAGTTTTCTATGATTGGGAGTGCATCATATATATATATATATATATGTTGGTGATGTTATTTCCATTGTACGGGTGTGTAGTAAGTAATTTTGGGTCTGTGTGTAGTTAAGTGAATTTTAAGTTGTGCAATTCACTTAACTCAGGAGCTTTGTAATAGGTGAACATGGTAAGATGATATAAATAATATTTTGCATTGGGATTTGAGTCATATTGACTCAACCCTAATATCTCTCTTCTTCTTCTTCCTCCTTCCTTTCACTATACCCTAACCCTAATTTACAGTTTTAGCTTGGCATCAAAGCCAACAAAACTCGAACCCTAGATTTTTTTTTTTTCCAGCCCTATTGAAGTCATCCACGTCATCGCTGATGTCAGCATAATGTCATCATGCTGACGTCAACAAGGCCAACCCGGTGTCCTCTTTTCTCACAGATTTTTGGAGAGTTTTTTGATCGGTTTTTTCCCCTCTCTATTTTCTTCTTCTTACTCGAAGCCATTTGAGGTCGGAAACATGGAGTTTCGAAGGGTTTTCTAAAGAACAGTATGTTTTTGGTGTTTTGGATTCCCAGGATTCGTGAAAGCTTAAAGAAGCTTGGGATTGAACCAGGTTGGACCAGAATCACCATAGAATGATTGATGGTCTATTTTTTTTATGATCTTGAATCTATTTTAGAGTTGTTTAATCAATTCTCGAAAATCCTGTGACGTATCGCTTGAGCGACATCTATGCCCGCTCGAGCGACGTTTGGGCAATAATCTGACCTTTTTTCCTGAAGTATTCTCGCTCGGGCGAGAAGTGAGGTCGCTCACGCGACCTAGGGCAGTGTTGAATTCTCCATGTTTGGAAGCTGTGAATCTTCCTTTGTTTTGAATTGTTTTGATCTCAGGATATATTAATCATGGACAAGAGTAAATCTGGGATTGTTGGTGGGGGAGATATCTCTCTTAACTTACAAATTACTACTAAGAAATTGAATGGAACCAATTATCTTTCGTGGTCACAGTCTACTGCTATGTACGTAGGGATGAAGAAAAAATTGGGTTACATTTACGGGAATATCCTAAAACCCAAAGAAGATGACCCTAAGTATGTTGATTGGGAAAGTGACAATCTAACTGTCATGACATAGCTACTACACTCAATGCAACCAGACATCAGTGATTCTTTTATGTATGCCAGTGATGCTAAACAATTATGGGAGGCTGTGAGGGATGCGTTCTCGCAGAAACAAAACTTCGAGCAAAAATGTTTTAAGTTAGTGACAAAATTAACATCATGAAGCAAGGTGATAAGATTATTGGAAAGTATTACACTCAAATGAGGAGTTTGTGGGATGAACTAGCCTAGTATCAAGAAGAACCATGCAGCTTGTCTGCCAGCAAGGCTAGTAAAAATACTGAAATGAGGAGAATGTTTGACTTCCTAAAAGGAGTTAGACCTGAATATGAAAATGTTAAATCAAATATTCTAGGTATAGAGGAGTGTCCTTCACTTGATACCGTGTATGCCCTCCTTCAGCATGAGGAGAGCAGACAACAGTTTATGCAGATTCCTGGAAGTGATGTATCTGTGGTGGTGATGTATATGAGAGATCTGCCCTACCATCCTTCACTTCTTTTGGTCGTGGTGGAGGCTAATCTGGTGGTAGAGGTGGAGGTCTTGGGGGCCTCTCACATGAAGAAAGAGAGAAATTTTTGTCTTCTCATTGTGGTAAGAAGGGTCATACTAGAGAAAGATAATGGGAATTACATGGGAAATCAAAATTCCTCCCATGTCGTGCATTCTAGTCCGCTACTGAGGAAATTTCTAATCAAATTGGTGGTCAGAGTATCTGTACTGCTTTAGCTCCGTCTGATGTCCAGAGTTTACAGAGAGAACTTCAGGATCTCTAGGGCCGCCTTCAGCGCATGACGGTGACACAGGGATATGCATCTTCCTCCCACATAGCTAAGTCAAGTACCTATGGATCTGCTCATGTGACCTCTCAGTCCCCATGGATCATCGATTCTGGGGCTATGGATTACATGTCTGGAATGACTGATTTATTTTCATCTGTGTCTAGTCTTTTTTATTCTATTCATATTCGCATTGTTGATGGATCCCTTGCCCCTGTAAAGGGCAAAGGGAGTGTTCAATTAGACATAGTCTCTTGACTCTACTCTTTTTATTCCTAACATGCCTATGAATCTATTATCTGTCAGTAAAATTACCAATTCCTTATTGTAGTGTGACATTTTTTCCTTCATATTGTGTTTTTCAGGACCTAAAATCGGGGAAGATCCTTGGTGATGGTACTGAAGAGAATGGACTTTACTTTTTTCAAGATTTACGTGGTGCATCTCCTCCTGCAGCGATGGTGGTTTCTATTGATAAAGCAAGATTGTGGCACTCCCGTTGTGGTCATCCTCATATTAGTCGTCTAGAACTTTTATTTCCAAAAAAATTTCATGGATTTGATAGTTGTTTATTTCATTGTGAGACTTGTCAGTTATCTAAACATGTTTGTAATTCTTATCCCTTGAGTGGTAGTAAATGTGTTATTCCTTTCGAGGTTATTCACTCTGATGTGTGGGAGGCCTTCCCAGGTTACTGCTTTGAATGGTTAACGTTATTTTGTGACTTTTATTGATGACTGTACTAGACTCACTATGCTCTTTCTCATGCGCACCAAAGATGAAGTTACCTCTATTTTTCCTATATTTCACAGACTAGGTAGCACACAATTTTATGGGCATGTTAAGGTCTTTAGATCAGATAATGGTGGGGTATATTCCTCTCACATTCTCCAATTTTATCTTCACTCTCATGGAATTGTATGGCAAACTACTTGTCCTTATACCCCCCATCCGAATGGGGTTGCTAAGAGGAAAAATAGGCATCTTCTTGAGGTTACTCGATCTCTGTTGTTTGATATAAAGGTTTCTAAACATCTCTAGGGTGAAACCGTCCTCACCGCTGCCTATCTCATCAATCATATGCCTACGCCTGTTCTGGAAGGACATTCTCCCTTTCAACTTGTGCTTCCTCATCAACCTTTGTTCTTAGTGCCTCCACGTATCTTTGGTTCCTTGTGTTTTACACATATCCCCAATATTCAGCAGATTAAACTTGATCCTAAGGTCACCAAGTGTATTTTTATTGGGTATCCCTCTTCTAAAAAAGAATACAAGTGCTTTGACCTTCTCACTCATCGTGTGATAGTTACCATGGATGTCGCATTCTTTGAGGACACTCTTTTTTCCAATCCTCTGAGTCCTCTTCAGGGGGAGGATCAATTTCCAAATGAAATGCAGTTTGAGATGCTTAGAGCTTTACCTATGGCAGATGGTGAAGATTGTGAAGAAGTGGATGATCTGTTGAGCCACAGCAAAGCACACAATCCACCTTTGATAAATATGGAAAGGGAAAGATGTATACGCGAAGAAACAAGAACAATATTGTTGAAGTCACTGCGCATGAGAACGTAGATGAGTTTCCTTCTCAGAATACCGACCATGATCCCATACCTGAAAAGGGTCCTCTTGTTTCTGACCTTCATCTACCCATTGCTCACAGAAAACTTCCTAGATTGTGTACTCGTCATCCCATCAGTAAGTATGTGTCATATCACAATCTCTCATCATCTCACTATGGTTTTATTTGTTCTCTTAATTTTATCACTCTTTCTTCTACTGTTTCTGATGCCTTACTGTAGCCAAAATGGAAGGATACTATGATTCAGGAGATGAATGCTCTAGAACAGAATCAAACTAATTAGAAAGAATTTTGAATTAAGGAGAAGAGAGGGATATCAGAAGGAGGGAAAGTATTGGAGAAATAAAATTTTGCTTGTCTTCTTCCACTCCTTCGACAATATATATAGGCATACAAATAACAGGAAATGCTGAATAATAGGAAAAGGATAACACCCACTATGCCACTCAAGGCTTACTAAATAACCGACTCAACAACCCATAATAGCACCCACTATGCCACTCAAAGCTTACTAAATAACCAACCCAACAACCCATAATGACACCCGCTATGCCACTCAATTAGACCAAGCCTTCCATCTTGCCACTGCCACTTCGTGCATAGCATGCATGTAAAGTGGCACATATCAATCTCCACCGCTTAAGGATCCTTTGTCCACAAGGATGAAATCAGGATATGACTTGGTGAAACACCATTCATTCTCCCAGGTTGAGTCTTCTGCTGGCATCCCGGCCCATTTCACCAAGATTTCAGATTTTGGGCAGTATTTACCCTTGCGGATCACACGTCGATCTAAGACGACTTCAGGTTGTGGAAGGACAGTCGAAGTATCCGATATAGGGGGAAGTTGGGTAGATGTTGGAGTGACTGGTCCCAAATGCTTCCTTAACAGACTGACATGAAACACATCATGAATTTGAGAACCAAGAGGCAAAGCCAGTTTATAAGCCATTGGACCAACTTTCTCAATGACTTTGTATGGACCAAAGAAACGTGGGGCGAGCTTTATGGAGGCCCGAAAAGTCACAGAAGTCTTGTCTATAGGGCTGGAGTTTCAAATACACATAATCTCCCACAAGAAACGAGTTGTCGCGCCGGTGTTGGTCTGCTTGACATTTCATCCGATGTTGAGCCTGCAAAAGGTTATGTCGCAGCTCATGGAGGATGGTATCTTGGTCACGCAAGTACTCATCAACTGCTTGGACGCGGGAAGTGCCAGGTACATAAGCCAGTAGACTTGGAGGTGGAATGCCGTAAACAGCTTCAAAGGGTGTCATCTTGGTGGAGGAGTGAGCTGAAGTGTTATAGTTGAACTCGGCCCAGGGAATCCACTCGAGCCATTTTCGCGGCTGGTCACATACAAAACATCATAAATATTGCTCCAAAGTTCGATTGACAACTTCGGTTTGGCCATTGGATTGGGGATGGCAACTTGAGCTCATACACAACTTGGTTCCTTGCAGCTGGAATAACGTTCGCCAAAAGGAGCTGATAAACCACGCTGGTAACAAATGCCTTGGCAACAATTACAGCAGTAAACGGGTGTTTCAGGGGTACGAAGTGAGCATATTTTTTCAATCGGTCGACAACTACCATGATGGCAGTATATTCATTAGAAGATGGTAATCCCTCAATAAAGTCCATCAGACATCAGTCCACATTTGAGTTGGAAGAGGCAGCGACTGAAGCAACCCCGCTGGCTTCATACACTCAGTTTTGAACCGTTGATAGACATCACATTGTTGCAAAAACTCCTTCACCATCCGGTGCATATTAGACCAAAAAAAACTTTGTTTGATACGGGAGAGGGTTTTATGAAACCCAAAGTGCCCACCTATTGGTGACGAATGACAGTCAGCCATTATCTTCGGAATCAAGGGCGAGGTGGAACTTAAATAAACTTTGTCTCTTTTGAACCAAACTCCATCACGTTGGAGCAGCTTGTGGGTGGCTTCATTTAATAACTTTTCATAAGATGGGTCATGTTGGACTTCCTTTTGAAGCATTGGCCACCAATCTGCACGGGGTTGAGAAATGGATAAAAATTGGAATTCAACAACACGTGATAAGGAATCTGCACCTTGATTTTTGGGTCCACGTTTATACTCAATTTCATAATCATAACCAAGTAATTTTGGCAGCCATCGTGTTTATGCTGGTGTAGTAATTCGTTGTTCCAGTAGGTACTTAAGACTTTTTTGGTCGGTGCGGACTGTAAATGATTTTCCAAGCAAGTATGGAAGCCATTTCTTGATTGCCTTGACGATAGCCAACATTTCTTTCTCATAGGTGGACAACACCAAGGCCGAACCGTTCAATGCTTCGCTAAAATACGCCATTGGTTGATTTTGTTGGGTAAGAATTGCATCGAGTCCGATTCCGCTGGCATCGCACTCAATCACGAATCGTTAGGTAAAATCGGGAAGGCGTAAAATTGGTGGTGATGTCAATGCCTCTTTTAATTGTTTGAAGGCCATCTCTGCTGCCTCATTCCATTGAAATCCATCTTTGCTCAAGAGACGGCTTAGAGGAGCTGCTATACATCCGAAATGACGGATAAATTTCCGGTAGTAGCCTGCTAAATCGAGGAACCTACGGTCCCCTTTGGCTGTTGTTGGTTTTGGCCACTCAATGACAACTTGTATTTTGGTTGGATCAACCGCTACCCCCTGCTTTGAAATTATGTGTCCCAAGTAATCGACCTGCAAAACTCCGAATCGACATTTCGACTCTTTAGCAAATAAACTGTTAGTTGATAGGATCTGTAGAACAATTTGCAAATGTGTGAGATGATCTTCCCATGATTTCGAATACACTAGAATGTCATCAAAGAATACCAAAATATATTTCCGAAGATAGGGATGGAAGAGATCGTTCATGAGACTTTGGAAGGTTGCTGGTGCGTTAGTGAGGCCAAATGGCATTACAAGAAATTTGTAATGTCCTTCGTGTGTCCGGAATGCAGTTTTAGGAATGTCGTCTTCTTGCACGCGGATTTGATGATATCCAGATCATAAATCCAATTTGGAGTAAAATTTGGCGCTGTGGAGCTCATCTAATAGTTCATCGATAACAGGAATTGGATACTTATCTTTAACCGTGATGTCATTTAGAGCTCGGTAATCCACACAAAATCTCCAAGCTCCATCTGACTTCTTTACTAGTAGAACTGGGGACGAGAACGGGCTATGGCTTGGCCGTATCAAACTAGATTGTAAAAGATCTTTTACCATCTTCTCTATCTCAATTTTCTGAAAATAAGGGTATCAATATGGCCTCACACTCACTGGTCCTGCGGTCGACTGCAATAGAATGTGATGATCATGTGACCGCCTTGGAGGCAAGCTGGTAGGGGATTCAAATACTTGAGAGAATTTAGCTAGGAGTTGGCCCATCTCAGGTGAGTAGGAATTTGGTTGGCTGCTGCTGTTGGACAGAATGATTTGAAAAAATAGCCCAGTGCCCTGTAATCCATTGAATTCTTTATCAGTTAAGGCTTTGATGCCAGTTCGTCCCATTCCCTGGAAGGTGTGGGAAGTTCCTACCATATTGAAGGTCATGGTTAGCTGCTTGTAGTCTGTCTCGATGGGCCCGAGAGTTGCAAGCCATTGCACTCCCAATACCAACTGGCATGCTGCGACAGGAAGAATGTAGTAGTCGGTGGTGATAGAAAGTCCTTGAATGGTGAGGGTGAGTGCCCGACATTGTCCAACACATTCTATCTTCTCCCGATTCGCAACCATGACTTGGAATTTCTTGTCCTGGGTTACTGGTAACCCGAACTTGATAGCCTAGTCAATGAAGTTGTGAGTGCTGCCTCCGTCTATTAGCACCGTTACATTCTTGTTTTTTAACCTGCCAAATATGCATATGGTTTGTCGGTGTTCAATACCTGCAATTGCATGAAAGGAAATTTCAGGTAGAGCTTCATGATGTTCTGGTTTTGATTGAACACCGTCGACATCCTCGATGCTCGGATGGGGTGAATCCTCAATCGTAAATAATTGTGGTCGTTCGCAACGATGGCCTGGAACGAACTTCTCCTCCCAGTAATAGCATAACCCTTTCTCTCGACGTTCTCGTGCCTCTTGATTAGTGATCCGACGGAAGGTTGCTGGTTGAGTATGGGAACTTTGATTCATGTGTTGGGTCGGTGGAGGTCCTAGCACACCAGCTATTGGGTTGGGTGAGGCCTTTAGTGTCAAAAAGGCTGGTTGGGAACGGAGTTGTTGGTTTGGTCTCTTTTGCAATTGGTTGCGCTCCTCAATTAGCCGAGCCACTCCTATTGTATCTGCCAAGGTTTTGGGTTGTTTAATTTTTACATCTATGTGAATGTCATCTTGGAGTCCTGCAACAAAACAACCGATCAGAAAATTTTCGGGCAGGCCGTCAACTCGGTGGGAAAGCCTTTCAAAAGCTTCTTGATAAGCTGCTACAATTGTGTTTTGTTTCGGTCGGGTTAGAGCTTCTGATGGGTCCTCGTAGTCGGTTGGACCAAAATGGAGTTGTACAACCTTGGTGAACTCATCCCATGTGAGTGGTCCACGAAATTTCGTCAACCACCTGTGCCATTATAGGGCGCCTTCTAACTGGAAGGAGGCCAGTTGAATTAATTGGTCTGGTGCAATGTTTTTGAAATCAAAGTATTGTTCGGCCGTGTAGATCCAGCTAGTTGGGTCCTCTCCGTTAAACCTTGGGAAGAACAACTTGAGGTGTTGATGAGGGTGGACATGGATAGTGTGAGAATGAGAAGTATGTGGGTGTGAGGATTCGTCACATGCAAATGGGTTGGTTTCTGGAGGGCTAGTGTTTTGGCTACGGGAGGTTTGAAGAGCTTGAAGCTTGGTTAACACTGCTTGTAAGGCTGTGTTCACCTGATCAAAACTGCTCTCGTGTCGTGCCAAGATCTCGTTGACAACATTGCGGAATTCTGCATTCGTTTTTCTGTGAGTGTCCATGGTCGGAACCGTCTGATACCACTGATATGAAAGAATTTTGAATTAAGGAGAAGAGAGGGATATCAGAAGGAGGGAAAGTATTGGAGAAATAAAATTTTGCTCGTCTCCTTCCACTCCTTCGACAATATATATAGCCATATAAATAACAGGAAATGTTGAATAATAGGAAAAGAATAACACCCACTATGCCACTCAAGGCTTACTAAATAACCGACTCAACAACCCATAATAGTACCCACTATGCCACTCAAGGCTTACTAAATAACCGACTCAACAACCAATAATGACACCCACTATGCCACTCAAATTAGACCAAGCCTTCCATCTTGCCACTACCACTTCGTGCATAGCATGCATGTAAAGTGGCACATCTCACGAACATGGGAAATTGTTGAACTCCCAGAAGGAAAGAGAGTTGTTGGTTGCAAGTGGGTGTATACAGTTAAGTATAGACCTGATGGTACTGTCGAAAGATATAAATCAAGGCTTGTAGCGAAGGGGTACACTCAAACAAATGGAGTTGATTATCAGGAAACTTTTTGATGTGTTGGATGAGTGTAAGGTTAATTTAGCCAAAACGAGGTTGGTGAGCCATGCCAAAATCTATTGGGCTAATGCGTAATATCTCCGCGAGTCACTTCGTAGTAAACCCATCACACGATCGGAGGACATGAAGGAGCGATTTATTGACAAGTATGTTCCTTTCACACACTGTCACCTTCTACGATATCCGAAACTCAAGCCCGCTAAATGTCATGATTTCACAAGCTTCAGTCAAGGGACACCTACACCAAAGCGAGCTCTAATTCTGGGGTTAAACCATCGAAGCCCATGAGTATCCCTCCGAATCCCCAAGTTGATAATGGGAAAGGAGCAATCAATCATAACCCCAAAACACCAATCAAAAAAATGATAGCCTCAAAAATAGTGGTCGCAACAAGTGTTACAAGTGTCACGGATTTGGACACTTTGCTTATCAATGCCCCACAAAATTTCCCACTCCAAATCTATTGACTAAAACGGAAAGTTCTAAGGAGTCGGAAAATGTGCAAGTGGGAGAGGATGTGTATGACCGTAGTGTCGTGATGAGTGACATGGAGATAGAGGAAGTAGAAGAGAGTCTAAATTGTATTGAAGAGACTTCTATTTTCGTCGAGGGTAATGATATCGTGTTAATCCCACATGAGTCACTCGAATTGCATACGTATGAGCCAATCGAGTCACCCACACGAGTCATTGGTGTCGGTAGAGTCGGTCGTGCACGAGTCATCATTGTTAATCGAGTCCACGACCCATGAGTCATTCATGTCAAGTGCACATGAGCATATCGAGTCCATAAGTGCACGTACACATGATTTTGAGTCGCACTCCGCATTGCATGCCGAAATTATACCTATAATTAATTTGTGCAATGACAATTTCAAATTATTGACGAATTTGCCTACGAGCTTCAAGGAAATCCAATTAAGTGCCCATGAAATGATTCGGGTTAGGCCAGAACGATCCCCATTAGGGATCGCAAAGAAGTCCCAAACTCATGTTGTCGGATCTTTTAGGATTGTGGCAAAGAGTGGACCTAATGTATATATGCTTGAGCTACTTCAACGTATGGGAGTTAGTTCAACAAGTAATGTGGGAGACCTAGTTCCTCATCTAGGCTCAACCTCACTTCCTAGAAATCTTTTTCAAATGTCCATTCCTTTATAGCTAATCTGACGTAGGACGATATTGCTAACCCTAGAATAACATAAATCCGGCGTGATAAGGGTTGATTAGGATTGTTGAATCTTCGATTAAAACAAAAAAATAAAAGAAGAATAAGATAGAAGATCTTCGGATTCACTCTAGAGAATGACGCAGGACGGTTCCCTAAAATACGTGAATGATATGATTGATTTTGCCAGAAATAAATTAGAATTAAATTAAACAATAAAATTCACAAAATATAACGAATACCTCAGGTTTTCATAGTATTCCATGGGAGAATCACGTATGCTTCAGGTAGGGTTCAATCCAAGTGCTAGATCCGTTAGGTTGCAGCGTAGATCGATCCTAGAGATAGAACTCTAGGTTTCCCAAGATTAGGGCGCTCACGACTCAATGATGGGATCACTGGTCTCCTCTGAATATTTGGTGCGGAAGGTTTAATAACTCAGTTGGGATCTACGGTTGTGGAATCAGATCGATTCAAGGATTCAGGGATAATTAGGGTTTAGGATTTCAAAAGGGATGATGACTGAATTAAGGTGGTAGGATCATACAAGCAAAGATAATAAGAGATAGATAGGTAGATAGAAGATAGATTTGCAGGCTTCACACCCTTGGCTTCCCACCAAACCCTTCTCGGGAAGAAGAATCACTCTCCGTATAGGCTCATCTTAAGCACACAAGCAAAAGCTCTTTTCATTAATCATCAACTAATTACATTATTCAACTTAAGGACCTTATATAGGAGTCCTTTCAATAAAAGAAAACCCTAAAACAATTAATAAATAAAAGACAAATAAACCCTTAACACAAAAGTTCGAACTTAAACTCCTAAAACGCTAAAACGACTCGGTGCGATTTCAATCGATTGAATTGAAAATCGATCGATCGAAATTTCATATTGCTATGAAAATCGTCGTCGCCATTCGATCGGTCGAATTCACATTTCGATCGATTGAAACTTTCGAAGGTCGAATATATGATTCGACCGGTCGAAATATAACTCCAGAACTCTGTAACTCTATCGATGCAATTCGATCGATCGAAATGGAACTTCGATCGATCGAAAATTCAATTCGATCGATCGAATTGGCTAATTCTTCCAATTTTCTCCAGAATTTCGTCTTTCGTCTAGTTCTGATGATTTCCATTCTGCTTCTTCCGACATTGGTACACGCGAAAAGGTCCATATCCGATGTCTACGATGTCGGCGTCCCCGTCAATTCTCCCGGGCCGAAAAGGCTTCATCACCGATGAAGCGGCGTCGTGATAGCACGTGAGTATGTCGAGGTCCAAACGTCGCACTTTGTCCTCAGCTAACCATGAGTTCTCAGAGTCTGGCTTTCCCAATCACTTGACTAGGTACTTTTTAATTTCGCCCCCAAGGGTGGATATCGCCAAATCATCTAATATCCCTTTGATCTCATCTCTGCGTTGCTTGCGTGGGGAAGAGAAGGGTAGGGGTTGTAGGGTGGGGCTAATGTTCGGGTTCGGGGCTGCATGGAAGGGGTTGTGGGGGGGTGGGGCTGGGGCCAAAGAAGGAACCAAGTCCTCCACATTGAATGTAGAGCTGACCCCTATTTCTGGTGGAAGCTCGAGAACATATGCATTAGGGCCGCTCCTTGCCACAATTCTAAAATGCCCAGCACCGCGAGCTTGAAGTTTCTTTACAGCTCTTAAAGGGAACCGCTCAGGCCTAACCCGAACCATGACGTAATCTCCAACCTGGAATTCCTTGAAGCGCCTGTTTCTTCCACAGATATTTTGTATTGTTCATTGCTAGCGTTAATTCGTTTTCTAATTTTGGCATGCAATTTATGTATATGCTGTGCAAATGAATCGGCTGACTCATAAACTCTATGGGATGCTGACATGGGAATAAGATCAATTGGTGTTCTAGGCCTATGACCAAGGACGACCTCAAAAGGACTCATACCTAGGGACTTATTGACTGAATTGTTGTATGCAAACTCGGCTAAAGGCAAAATAGAATCCCAAGTCCTAGGTTGATCACCAACAAGACAACGGAGGAGATTACCTAAACTCCTATTGGTGGACTCCGTTTGAGGATGATAGGCCGACGAAAATTGGAGCATGGTACCCATCATGTGTCATAAAGTTTTCCAGAAATGACTGGTAAATCTCACATCTCGATCCGACACAATCGTCTGGGGTAAACCATGTAGACGCACAACCTCCACGAAAAATAATTTGGCTATGTGAGCCGCATCGGAGGTTTTGGAGCAGGGTATGAAGTGGACCATCTTGGAAAAGCGGTCCACTACCACAAAAATGGAATCGTGCTTCCGTTGGGTCTTTGGAAGTTCGACCACAAAATCTATAGAGACGTCTTGCCACAGGGTGTGCGGCACGGGTAAAGGAGTGTACAAGCCGGTGTTTTGTTTGATATGCTTCGCAACTTGGCATGTACGACATTGCTTTACAACCCTAGAGACATCTCTCACAAGGCTAGGCCAATAGAACCTATGCTCAACAAGCATACTTGTTTTATTGCGCCCAAAATGTCCGGCAATCCCTTCGGCATGTAATTCCCAGATGAGGAAATCACGCAAAGAAGTACGAGGGATGCACAAACGATTGCCTTTGGACAAATACCCATCCAACAGGGTATACTCAGAGTTAATGTTGTTCGGATTCTCAAGGAAAGCAGTGTAGTCTGCCCCGAAATCTAAGCAATCAAAATAATCTTGTTTCAACTGCTCAAATCCGACGACCTCGGTGCTCATAGACTGCAAAGTCGCCACTCGACGACTAAGCGCATCAGCAGCCTTGTTTTCGGCACCAGCCTTATGCTTCAAAACAAATGTGAACCCTTGGAGGTACTCGACCCACTTCGCGTGCCTCGGGTTCAACTTTTTCTGGGAAGCAAGGAAACGTAAGGCCTCGTGGTCAGAAAACAACACAAATTCCGGTCTCAAGTAATGTTTCCAATACCACAGAGATCGAACGACCGCATAAAACTCCTTGTCATAGGTGGAGTATTTCTGCTTTGCCTCATTGAGTTTCTCACTAAAATAGGCCACAAGGTGACCTTCTTGGCTTAGCACTCCGCCTATGCCTACACCCGATGAGTCACATGCTACTTCGAAGACTTTAGAAAAGTCTAGTAGGCGCATGACGGGTGCAGTAACCATTTTCTCTTTTATCTCGGCAAAGGCCCTCGTCACGGCTTTGCTCCATAGGAACTCCCCTTTTCTCATGCAATTGTTAATGGGAGCCATGATGGTGCTAAAATTCCGGATGAAGTGACGATAAAACGTGGCCAAACCGTGGAAGCTACGGACTTCATGAATATTTGGAGGTTCGGGCCACTCCACAATGGCCTTAACCTTCGTAGGGTGCGCAACCATCCCGTCTACCGAGACAATGAATCCCAAGAATACAACGAGTCTTTGTGCACTTCTTGAGATTCGCGTAAAGCCTTTCTCCCCTCAAGGTTTCGCAAAGCAACCTCAGGTGGATAATGTGTTGCTCCTTGTCTGGACTGTAAATCAGAATGTCATCAAAGTATACAACAAGGAACTTGCCAAGGAATGGCCTCAACACTTGGGTCATGAGCCTCATAAATGTACTTGGGGCATTAGAAAGCCCAAAAGGCATGACCATCCACTCATAAAGACCGTCTTTGGTCTTGAAGGCGATTTTCCATTCATCGCCAGGGCGAATACGAACCTGATGGTAACCACTTTTAAGTTTTTTCTTGGAAAAGATAGTGGCTCTAACCATCATGTCAAGCATGTCACCAAGCTGCGGTATGGGAAATCGATATTTAACAGTGATCTTATTAATTACTCAGCTATCCACACACATGCGCCATGTATCATCTTTCTTAGGTGTGAGTAATGTTGCTACAACACACGGGCTCAGACTCTCTTGTATGAACCCCTTTTGAAGGAGCTCACTGACTTGCCGAGTCAACTCGGCATGCCCAACCGGATTCAACCTGTAGTGGGGCAGGTTCGGTAATGTCGATCCGGGAACTAAGTCAATTGCGTGTTGAATGTCACGCATGGGAGGGAGCTCATTGGGTAAGTCTTCGGGGAAGACGTCCGGATATTCTTTCAGGATGGGCTTTACCTCCTTGAGGTACTCACAGACTGACTAAAAAGTACTCTCAACAGTAACAACGACATATACGACGCTCTCATCTTTCGATGTTCTTTCGAACTCTGAAGGGGTCACAATGTTGATGGCCTTGGATTGGCCTCCCTTATTCTCAACTCTATTGACTGATGGTGCTTTGGGAGCCAAAGGGTTACGAGTGATTTTCTTGCCCTTGTAATTGAACGTACAAACGTTAGATCACGCAAAACTGGTCACGTTCAAATCATAGAGCCATTGCCTCCCTAAGATAATGTGGCCCACATCCATCGGCACCACATCGCACCATAAGGTGTCAGAGTATGAAGCCAACTGTATGGGTACATGATACCTCTGAGATACGAGAATGGATGAGGAGTCAACCCATGCGACTTTGTAAGGTCTCGGGTGGACTTCGGGTGTGAGCCCTAAGCGGGTGACGGTATGTTCTGACACCACATTGGTGCAGCTTCCGCTATCCACGATAACCCTACAACTCTTTGTCCCACATGTGGCAAAGGTGTGGAAGATGTTCTCCCTTCGCCAATCCTCCTTTTCATCCCGTTGAGGTTGTGCAAAAGCACACCTCACAACTAGAGCGCGACCCATGTCATCACCTTCCTCGTCATTAGGTGTGACTTTCGGCTCAAAGACTTCTTCCTCATAAACTCCTTCACTTTCATCTCCTTCTCCGTCGATGAAGAGATTCCTTTGTGGGTCCCTTGTGGGGCATTGGGCAGCAAAGTGACCAAATCCTTGACATTTATAGCATTTGACATAAGACCCACTCTTCGAGGATTCTCCGGCTACACCCTTACCTTTGTCAAACCTCACATTGGTAGACGTGGGTTGCGTGGGTTTGGTAGGCGGGTTTCCAGCACTAGATTTCACTTCGCCGGTACGGAATTGATCGGGGTGAAAATTAGATCGCCTAGTCATCGTCATCTTCAAATATCGTTTAAGGTCTTGAACGACGGTGTAACATTCGGCGAGAGTCTCAACAGGGTGGGAGACTAACTCTTTTTGCAAGTCAAGTCTCAATCCGGTACAAAATCTGGATAGAGTGACTTGAGGGTCTTCGGATACCTTGGCTCTCATCACGTACTCTTCAAATTTGCCAATGTAATCCGATACGGGCATACTACCTTGGCGCAGATTTTACCATTGGTCAAGGAGACGATGGTAGTATGAAGGGACGTACTTCTCTGTAAGTCGTTCCTTCATGTCCTCCCAACGGGTAATGTGAGTGCAACCCACATTCGTTCTGATGCGTTCAACGTTGACCCAAAAGAGTCGGGCTTGGCCTATGAGTTTCATTTTAGCAAGTTGAACACATCTTTCATCGCTCAGCCAAACCACCCATAGTGCTGGTCCATATCGGATAACCAATCGAGGAAGACCTGAGGGTCTAGTCTTCCATCGAAAGTCGGGAATTCAACTCAGACATTTTTGAGGAGTCTCCCTTCCGAGTCGTAGCCATCTCCATGATGATCAAACCTATGGTTCCGGTTTCGATTATGTTGGTAGCCATTTCGTTTAAAACGTGGACCATTACGCTCACGGGGTGGTTCAAAATACTCATCACCCTCGTCTAACCGAGTAACTCGGTCTAACAACCTCTCATTGGATGTTTCGGGAGTCCTTTGGGCTGTCTCTAAGGCAGTCACTCGATCATTGATCGATTTTAGATCAGCCCTCACGCCATTAAGAGCTTCGGCAATCCCACTCATGTCCATGGTGATACAGTTTACTAATTGACGAGCTCTAGAATGGAATGCAAGATGAACACTTTTGTCAAAATTGAAATAATATGTGATGAAAATAAAGTGCAATGAATGCAATGTCACACAGTATGCCCTAACCTAGAACCTAGGGCTCTGATACCAAAACTGACGCAGGACGGTTCCCTAAACTACGTGAATGATATGATTGATTTTGCCGAAATTAAATTAGAATTAAATTAAACAATAAAATTCACAAAATATAACGAATACCTCAGGTTTTCATAGTATTCCATGGGAGAATCACGTATGCTTCAGGTAGGGTTCAGTCCAGGCGTTAGATCCGTTAGGTTGCAGCGTAGATCGATCCTAGAGATGGAACTCTAGGTTTTCCCAGATTAGGGCGCTCACGACTCAATGATGGGATCACTGGTTTCCTCTGAGTATTTGATGCGGAAGGTTTAATAATTTAGTTGAGATCTACGGTTGTGGAATCAGATCGATTCAAGGATTCAGGGACAATTAGGGTTTAGGATTTCAAAAGGGATGATGGCTGAATTAAGGTGGTAGGATCACACAAGCAAAGATAATAAGAGATAGATAAGTAGATAGAAGATAGATTTGCAGGTTTCACACCCTTGGCTTCGCACCAAACCCTTCTCGAGAAAAAGAATCACTCTCCGTATAGGCTCATCTCAAGCACACAAGCAAAAGCTCTTTTCATTAATCATCAACTAATTACATTGTTCAACTTAAGGACCTTATATAGGAGTCCTTTCAATAAAAGAAAACCCTAAAACAATTAATAAATAAAAGACAAATAAACCCTTAATATAAAAGTTCGAATTTAAACTCCTAAAACACTAAAACAACCCGGCGCGATTTAGATCGATTGATATTTCATATTGCTATGAAAATTGTCGTCGCCATTCGATTGGTCGAATTCACATTTCGATCGGTCGAATATATGATTCGACCGGTCGAAATATAACTCCAGAACTCTATAACTCTGTCGATGCAATTCGATCGATCGAAATGGAACTTCGATCAATCGAAAATTTTTGATTGATCGAAAATTCAATTCGAACGATCGAATTGGCTAATTCTTCCAATTTTCTCCAGAATTTCGTCTTTCGCCTAGTTCTGATGATTTTCATTCTGCTTCTTCCGACGTCGGTACACGCGAAAAGGTCCATATCCGTTGTCTACGATGTCGGCGTCCCCGTCAGAGAGGCTTGTCGGCTTCGCACCAACGATAACTTTGAAGAATCACTTCTCAAAGGCGAAAACTCTTCGCAAGTTTTCTATGAAAGATTCACTCTTTCAAAAGATGCACAAAAGCAACTTAATTTCTATTTCCTCCCACTTGTTACAATGTTATAAAGACCTTATACAGTAGGCCAAAAAAACAAAAGAAAACCCTAAAGCAAATCAATAATAAAAGACAAGTTTATCCCTAAAACCTAAATTTCACTAAAACTCGCATCGTCAGTCGATCGATTGACACCAGGGGCTTGATCGATCGAGCCTATAATAGATTTATTGCAGATTTCCCAAATTTTGAAATTTGAAATTACAAAATTCAAATTTTCAATTTTCAAAATTCAAAAATTCAAAATTTGAAATTTCAAAATAATCAATTGATTGAGATCTTCTTTACGGGTCATTTGAAAGCCCATTTATGGGCCCACTTCCTTGCGGGCTTGCTTCGATTGGCCTGATCACGATTCAAACATGCAGATCTAAATTTTCCATCACAATCCCAATCCGACAATCCATGCCCCGTCTTCCTCCGAGCAAGATGAAAATGGGGTCAATGAGATCTTGGATGATCTTGTGGTATTCACCAATGGCAGAGAATTTCAAGGTTATTTTGTGAAGAGGGTTAGTGAGCCAAATTATGGGAGCATTGGGATTAATCAAGAAGTTCACGCTTGGATTTAAACAATTTCGACTGATATCACGTTCACACTTTATCGGTGATGAAGTCATCTTGGTCAAGGGAAATTGGTGGGATGCTTCAAAAGTATTTTGTAGAGTGGGTTGGCAAGTCGGGTGTCGAGATTGCTTGGGCAAGTTGCGAGGAGTTCCACCGCGTGGGTTCCGATATACTTGGCCGATACTATGCGCATGTTTCATCGAAGATGAAACCTTTTGGGTCCAAGGGAATTGGCGGGGACGTACACTTCAAACAAGTTTCATCGATGATGAAACATTTTGGGTATGGGAGAATTGGCAAGGACGCCAATATCATAGGTTTTGAGTTTAGGCCTCATCGCGTCTATCGCTGAAAGATGAAACGGAAAAAGTCATCGAGTGCAAGAGCAGCTGTCGATAAGTCAATGAGTTTAAGGGTAAAGGAGTAAGAGTCGAGGACGTTAAAGGAAGCCAAATGACGGAGCTAAAATTTAGTTCTGGTCACCCGGGAGAGAGTAGAATCGCGCAAGTGACCATGGACAATGCTTGGTCGCCCAAGCGACCAAAGGAAGCTTTAGAACTAGAGGGGCAGGTCTCCGAAGCGAGAATTCACTTGGATTCTCGCCTAGGCGAGTTTCATTCTCGCCCGAGAGAGATTCCAAGTTGATTTAAGGTGTCATGTCACTAAATTGCCCCTTTTTTCGTCCTTTTGTTATGTCATTCCATTTGTTTTCTTTTCAATGTATTTTCCTCTTTGGGTACTTTAGTGCTTTTCTATTTTAGGGTTGGGTTTCTTTGGCACCCACTATATAAGGTCCTCATGTGAGCCATCAAGCATTGAATTGGTTGATTAATGAAAGTGTTATGCATTCTGGAGCTTGATATGAACTTTAATGGAGAGTGAGCGTTCTTCCTCGTGTGGGTTTGGTGTGAGGCCAAGGGTGTGATGCCCATGTTCTATCCTTGATCCTCTTCTTTACCTCTTGTATTTTGCTTTCAAATTTTCCCTTTGATTTGATTCCCTAAAATCCCCAAATCTTGATCTAGTGGCCTCTTGATGCCCATCCTTGTGGATTGATTCCATTCTACCATCCATCGATCAACAACCATTGTTAGACTAGAGATCACTCCAACTGTGTCGATTGATCATTTCCTTCAAAGCCCTTGCGAGGAGCTACGAGAATCCACATTGAGCCATGAGCGAATGCCCAACCTAGAGGATGCTAGAGTTCCATCTCTAGGATCGCACCTTCCGCAATTCTAACGGACTAGCACACCGGATTGCACCCTAAACGAACCAAACATGGTCATCACTCAAGAGGAAATCCAAGAAAATCTAAGGTGTATCGCTCTAATTTGGGTTTATTGTTCAAATTAATTAGTTTAATTTCAACAATTATTATCTCATATTCATTTTAGGGTCGTTGTCCCGCGTCACCTTCTCTTCATGATTGATTAAATATTGTTTAGATAAAGATTGAATTTAGGCTAATATGATATTTGGTTTAAATACAAATCTATAGAAATTTAATCATGTAGAAACACCTCTTGGGCAACATTTAGGAAATTTTTGCAATTTGGGTCAAGATGCTCGTCTCCACGGAGCACACTTAGGAGATATTTGCTTGATGTTGTTTTATGGATGGTGTTAGAAGAACAAAGCAAAAGGACATTGATGGGAAAAGAATGCGTTGTTCTCAAGTTGTCTTAAGATTAGAAACTTCATGATTGGCTTCAACGTCTCTTAGGAAACTATCTTGAAAGATTTGATGGTTGAAATTCTAGAACATCAAAGATGTGGAGACCTCAAAACCCTAGGTATGTGAAGTTGAATTTTGATTGTGGTGCTCTTGGCAATTTGGATATAGTAAGCATTGATGGTTTCATCCGTGACGAACATAGATATAGGTTTTAATGCTTTTTCAGACCCTGCTTGCTGGAAAATTTGACTGTACTAAGGTTAAGGTTATATAAGATGCTTCCTCCATTCTTCTTTTTGTCAATGTATCATGATTAGTCGACAATCTCTTCGGTTTTTTGTGCTTCATGGCTTTCAAAGGGTTGATCATCTTGCAAGCTTCTTTGTGGCACGATTCAACATCCATTTAAGAGAGATTTTCGATTGTTTTTTGAGTTTTTTTCCCTAAATTTTTTGTTATTTCAATCAATTTTCATCTTTAGTCGATAACCACATGTTCACGGGTTTCTGGGTGTTTCAATCTATCTGTGCTGGATCTAAATACAAAATTTGGAGGAATTTATCGGTTTTTTCTTGTTGATATTCCGTCTGTGACAGATCTGACTTCCCGATGGTTAGATTTGCTCTCTGTTGAGCTATTTCTGAGGGATTTTTTTTATTCTTCCCTTTCAAGTGGTTGCTCGATTCTTAAAATTGGAGGTATGATATGAATAATTAGTACACCGATTGTGAGGTGGATTGTAATTGTTTCCTGTAAAAATTGAATTGAAAGGGAAGAGCTATGGTGTTTTGTCATGACCCAAAATCTACGCACCTGGATCGAGTCGCGACCCAGACAGATCAGAAGAAAATAATAAACCTGAAATAAAAATTTCTAACCAGGGATCGAAAACAAATAACCAGGCAACCAGATTTCAGATACACAGAAGAAACTTTTCCTTTTCTTACATAAAGCAGGTTAGAATACCTCATTCCAATGAACTCTATACTAAACCCTACGTACCAGATCAGATAACACTACTGAAACTCCGCCAGCTGATCTTTCTCTAATCCCCTTCCTTAATCTGCAGGATGGTTAAACCACCGTAAGAGCTAATCCACATGCTCCGCGAGTAGCCATTCTAAGTTTATTTATCAAGGTACTTTCCATGTAGACGTTTTAAATGAACCAGAAATCAGACAGATGAACTCAGATAGATAAATAATGAATCTTGCAATTAACTTACCACAAATTAGGCAGATCTTCCCATATCAGAAATCAGACAATAAATTGTTCACTTAAACTACCATAAA
This sequence comes from Chloranthus sessilifolius, assembly GCA_021018995.1. Taxonomy (NCBI): domain Eukaryota; kingdom Viridiplantae; phylum Streptophyta; class Magnoliopsida; order Chloranthales; family Chloranthaceae; genus Chloranthus; species Chloranthus sessilifolius. The sequence continues at coordinate 221,032 of CM037587.1, forward strand.
TCATAGAGATATTCTCATATCAGAACGCAAACAGATAAGTAATGAATCTGCCACTTAAATTAAGAATAATAAATAAATAAATAAAACAAATCAATAAATAAAATAAGAATAAGAATAATAAAGATATTTAATTTCCTTACTGCTTTATGTTCCTACTTTGGTTACTACGAGTTCGTAGTAATGCCGTTTGGGTTGACCAATGCATTTGCCGCATTCATGGACCTTATGAATCGAGTTTTTAAACCATTCATGGACCAGTTTATTGTTGGTGTCATTGATGATATCCTCGTTTATTCTCCGTCCCATGCCAATCATGAACAACATCTGTGATTAGCTGTACAAGTGTTGCGGGAAATGAAATTATTTGGTAAATGGAGTAAATGTGAGTTTTGGCGTTAAAAGGTTATGTTCCTAGGCATTGTGATATCAAAAGAGAGTGTAGTTGTTGACCCCTCTAAAGTAAAAGTTGTCAGGAATTGGGACAGACCAAGTTCAGTAACAGAGATCAGAAGATTTGTTGAGGACTTTTCTAGTATTGCAGCGCCTTTCACTCAATTGACTCGAACAAATGTGAAATTTGTCTGGAATAATCGATTTGAAGCAAGTTGTCAGGAGTTGAAGAATAGATTGACTTTTGCGCTAGTATTAACCATTCCTTCGGTGAGCGAGGAATATAGGATCTGTAGTGATGCATCTCGAATTGAGTTAGGATGTGTGTTGATACAATTTTGTAATGTTGTCGCTTATGCTTCTAGACAACTCAAAGTTCGTGAGTAGAACTATCGAATGCATGATCAAGAACTAGTTGCGATAGTCTTTGTCTTAAAAGTTGGAGGCAGTATTTGTATGGGATTCAGACATAGTTGTCTGCAATATTTGTTCGACCAAAAGAGGGTGAATATGCGACACCGGAGATGGATTGAATTTATGACATTATGATATTTTAATCAATTATCATTCTAGGAAAGCCAATGTTATAGCAGATGCTTTCAGTCAATAATCTTCCCAAGTGGTTGCTTGACCGATGACTTCTGAATGGCGAATGTGAAAGTAATTAATAGAGTGGGACTTTAGATGTCAAAGGGGTACTTCTAAGTTTCTTTTGGCAAATCTGATTGTTCGACCTACCATTCTTTACGAAATTATAAAGGCTCAACAGAAGGATTCTAGACTGAAGGCTATAAGGGAAGATGTGATTGCAGGATTTAAGCCGGATTTTAAACTCTATGAGGATGGTAGTCATGGTAGATTGTGTGTACCTGGCATTCCTGAATTGCTCAGTATATTTCAAACTATTTGATCTATCAGCAAATTAAGCTAGTACACCAGAAACCTGTAGGCAAATTATAGCTTCTTAGATATTCCAACATGACAGTGGGATGATATTACTATGGAGTTTGTTATGGGACTTCCTCAAGCCAAGAATAATCATGAAAGAATGACCCGTTGACTTAATTGGCCTAGCTGTTTGTCACTGAGATTGTGAGGTTGCATGGGATTCCGACAGTAATTGTATCTAATAGAGATTCAACTTTCACATTGGAGTACTAGAACGGTCTGATGTTTTGGAGATGATCTGAAAGTTTCGTACAACAATTGAATTCAAATCCTAGAAGAAGACATGCTACGGGCTTGTGTGCTGAAGTTTAAAGGAAGTTGGGATCAAGTCTTACCTTTGAGTGAAGCTCTGTATGGTAAATCTTGTCGTTCACCTCTTTGTTGGGACGAGGATGGTTAAAGAAAGCTGTTAGGGCCGGGATTAGTGCAGGAAACGACGGATAAGATGAAACGCATTAGAGATCGACTTCAGACAGCTCAAAGCAGACAGAGAAGTTACTCAGATATCAAGATTAGAATGTTGGCGTTTACGGAGGGTGATCCTGTATTTTTTATGGTATCTCTAGCAAAAGGTGTTATGCGATTTGGGAAGAAAGGTAAACTAAGCCCAAGGTTTCTGAATCTTTTTGAGGTTTTGAATCAAATTGGTAAAGTTGCTTATAGACTCGCATTGCCTCTGCATATTTCAACCATCCACAGCGTATTCCATGTTTCCATGTTACGAAGATATGTTCGAGATCCTGCTCATATAGTGAAGTACAAACTGATACCAATCTGCGAGGACTTGTCGTCTATTGAACAACCTCTCCGAATTGTAGATAGAAAAGAGCAACTGCGTCGAAAAAAAAAAAAAATCACTTGTCAAGATTCAATGGCAAAATCCTTCTGAAAGGGAAGCAGTATGAGAGTGAAAAGAAGAACTCAGCGAGAAGTATCCACAGTTGTTTGGTGGTTAATCTTAATCTTCGAGGACGAAATTTCATAAAGAGGGGTGGATGGAAGGACTCGATTTGAAACCAGGTCAGAATGACGTTTGTACACCAAACGGATGGTTCACATCCACTTATAAGCATGACGTTTGTTTAAATGGCACAAATCAGCATAACAAAGTGTGTTGAAAACCATTGACTTTGTTAGATCAGACCATGGAGATCAATTTTGGGCATGTGTGCCACGTGACACTACGACCAATTTGATGGGCTTTGTATCATGTGATCGGTAATCACAAACTAACCGTATGATGGTAAGGCTATGATCTCAGGATCCGTCGTATGAAAGATTGGAATGAAAGTAGATCACCATTAGCATATAATATCATATAATATAATAGCATATAATATATAATATACTATTTTGTACTACATCATAGAAGGGGCTGGAACGTTTGAGAGGCACTGAGAAGCTGAGATGTTGGGTCTCGATGGTGGGGGTTAGTTGGGAAAGATAAGACAAAAAGAAAAAGAAACAAAGAGAAAAAGAAAGAAAGAGAGAGGGAGAGAATCTGAGAGAAAGAAAAGAAAAGAGAAAGGAAAAGAGAGTCTAAGAGGGAGAATGAGAGAGCCTGAGAGAGAGAGAGAGAGAGAGAGAGAGAAAGAACTCTAGAGAGAGAAAGTGAGTCTTCGCGAGAAGACGAACCCTAAAGTTTCTTGGACTTCTTGAGGCAAGCACCTCTTCTACTATGTCTTGATATATCCCTAATCTAAAATATCTTGTTTGTACAAATATGCTTCTTCCGTGTATAAACGCCAAATTAGAGGGGTTTTACTGATCTAATACAATCATACATAGGGAATTATTTTAAATTGGAAAAAAGCATTTGGTGACATAAATGTGTCGAAATTTGTTACCTGACTCTGTGATACCTGTTATACTTAAATGTGTAGAAATTTGTTACCTGAATCTGTTATACCTATGATACCTAAATGTGCCGAAATTTGTTACCTGACTTTATGATACCTGAATGTGTAGAAATTCGTTACATGAATCTGTTATAGCTGTGATACCTGAATGTGTCGAAATTTGTTACCTGGCTCTGTGATACCTGTTATACTTGAATGTGTAAAAATTCTTTACTTGAATATGTTATACTTGTGATACCTGAATGTGTCGAAATTTGTTACCTGACTCTGAGATACATGTTATATTTGAATGTGTAGAAATTTGTTACCTGAATCTGTTATACTTGTGATACCTGAATGTGTCGAAATTTGTTACGTGACTCTGTGATATTTGAATGTGTAAAAATTTGTTACATGAATTTGTTATACCTGAATGTGTAGAAATTTTTTACCTGAATCTGTTATACCTGTTATACCCTAAGATGTAGAAATCTGCTACCTCGATCAATTCAGTATAGGATCACAACAGACTTATCTCTGTTGGAGAATATTTTATAGCTAATAACATGAATACCAACTGTCTTCATCAACTTTAGTTGAGATAAGATGACAGAGCATATAACAGATAATAGAGTAGATAATAGATTCACGACCTAGCTAGGGTCTTAAAATTGTCCCATCCGGACTAAGGCACCATCTCATTGCCTTTCAGAAATTATGGTATTCAATTCCAATGCAGAAATATTAGAAAACATACTTTAGTCTCGGAAATGGTATACACTAATAAAAAAATCAAGCGTTCATATATACTTTCAGATCCAATTCACGCGACTTATATAGACAGGGCTTTTGTAAACATTCAGGTCTAACACACCAGGTAAGCAGATTTCTACACAGTCAGGTAGCAGATTTCTACATCTTAGGTTATAACAGGTATAACAGATTCAAGTAACAAATTTCTACACATTCAGGTATAACAAATTCAGGTAACAAATTTTTACACATTTTGGTACAACAGGTATCACAGAGTCAGGTAACAAATTTCAGCACATTCAGGTATCACAGGTATAACAGATTCAAGTAACAAATTTCTACACATTCAGGTATAATAGATATCACAGAGTCGGGTAACAAATTTCGGAACATTCAAGTATACAAATTTAGGTAACGAATTTCTACACATTCAGGTAACAAATTTCGACACATTCAAGTATAACAGATTTAGGTAACAATTTCTACACATTCAGGTATCACAGAGTCGGGTAACAAATTTCGACACATTCAGGTAACGAATTTCTACACATTCAGGTAACAATTTTTCGACACATTTATGTCACCAAATGCTTTTTTTCCAATTTAAAACAACTCCCTATGTATGATTGTATTAGATCAGTAAGACCCCTCTAATTTGATGTTTATACACGGAAGAAGCATATTTGTACAAACAAGACATTTCAGATTAGGGGTAAATTAAGACATAGTAGAAGAGGTACTTGCCTCAAAAAGTCCAAGTAGCTTTAGGGTTCGCCTTCTCGCAAACGCTCACTTTCTCTCTCTCTCGGGCCCTCTCGTTCTTCCTCTCAGACTCTCTTTTTCTTTCTTTTCTTTTCCTCTCAAGCTCTCTCTCTCTTTTTCTCTTTCTTTTTCTTTTGTCTTATCTTTCCCAACTAACCCCCACCATCGAGACCCAACGTCTCAGCGCCTTTCAAACCTTCCAGTCCCTTCTATGATATAGTATAGAATAGTATATTATATATATATATATATATATATATATATATTATATGATATACTATTATATTATATGCTAATGGTGATCTACTTTCATTCCAATCTTTCATACAACAGATCCTGAGACCATAGCCTAACCATCACACGGTTAGTTTGTGATTACCGATCACATGATACAGAGCCTATGAAATTGGCCGTAGTGTCACGTCGCACACATGCCCAAAACTGATCTCTATGGTCTGATCTAACAAAGTCAGCGGTTTTTAACACATTTTGTTATGTTTATTTGTGCCATGTAAACAAACATCATGCTTATAAGTGGATGTGAACCATCCGTTTGGTGTACAAACGTCATTCTGACCTGGTTTCAAATCGGGTCCTTACATGTTTTTTGTGGTTGAATCAGAGACGGTTTCAATGTTGTCATTGCTCCAATTCACTTCATTTTTTTATTAATTAAGAGAAGGAAAAAGAATACTTTTTTTTTTATTGTGCAGCGAACCGTTTTCAAAATTACAGGATTATTTTGCTTTTTTTATATATTATTCATGTGGTAAGCATTACCACAATTTTTTGTGACTATTCCTTTTTTAATATATATATATATAAGTAAGCTCTTAAGGATGTTGGATCCTCAACCATTCATTAAAACCAAATAATACAAAGGAAGTATACAATCACTGAGAAATCAACTCCTCTTCTGGAGCTTCGGCAATGCCATCACCCCATTAGAGTTGCAGCAATCACACATGAAAAAAGGAATCACAAAATGTCTAATATACAAGTCATCATGCATAGGCTTTAAGGAGATATCAGTGAGGATTCCCAAGTTTGAAAATCCTCCAGCAATAAATTCTTTTTTCCACATCCAAGTCTTCCTCCATATCACTGAACCATTTCAATCTATACCCGACTTGAGAATTGCTCTTTTATGTCTACACCTTCCTCCCAAGATTCGAGTATTTCTTTCATTCCAAAATATTCCAAATGATGGTGCTAAAGGCTAATTTAGTGGTACTAGCTTAACTGAACCTCCTTTAGCCATCTTATTTAACTCATTCAACTCATCTTTTATGGAGTACAATGGCTGTCTAACAATCCTTGAGCCTAAAGAGGATAGATCTCCATATCCAACCGGAATATGAAAATCGAAGTAGAAGATGATCATTTGTTTCACATTCACTCCAACATAGAACACGAATAAATGTAAGAAATTGTCTAGTAATGGCCAACCAGGCACAGAAACTACGCATAGGGATGTTATTTTTGTACCAAAACACTTTGCCCTTTCACTTTTAAGCCCCAGTTGCTAATAGCTTCCCAAGCGGACTTAAAAGGAAAGCTTCCCTGCAGGATTCGGTTTGCACAAATGGAATACGGAGAAATTCCATTAGGAGCAGCCACTGAATAGATTTTCTCCCAAGTCCTCTCCATTCTTAAGGGGGTGGGATGGGTAAGTTGTAGGCTCCATCGGAGTGAGCATTGCAAATCAAAGGAACCCCGATTGTATCATTTTTTCTCTTCCATACTTAATAATAGGAACTCCGATGCTCACTCCATCGGAGTGAGCATTGCAAATTAATAATAGGAACCTCATAAAGCCAAGGGTCCTTCCAAAATCTAGTATTCTGATCATTTTCAATTTTTAAAGTGACACTTTTAGTCGCCATGTCTCTCAATTGTCATGATACCAAGAGTACTCCTTAGTAAGGCAACAAGACCAAATATCACTAGTCCCAACATACTTTGCCATCACTCATTTAGCCTATAGGGATCTTTGGATTAGAGATCAAAATTCAAAACAATTAACCAAGAGCCGTACCATTCCATAGATTGAAACAACTATACAAATTTCTGCAGAGACAGGGAACAGAGATGTCAAAGGAAGCAGACAGCTGTTGCATGAGGACTGTTTGTTCCTCATGGTCTTCTAATACTTAGTAGGTTTTTGTTTTACTTCATTATTTTCTTGATAATTATGCTTAATTTTTCTCTATTTCCTTGAGTGCTTCATTATACCAAAAGACACGTATCAGCGCCAAATGATACGGGCTGTAGAACTGATTATTTAAACCCTTTTCAGCGCTGTAAAAATCTCAGAATGATGGAATATTGTAAGAACCCTGCTGCTTCAGCTAAGCATGTATACAAAATTACAAACTCACAATGATGAAAGTAACATCACCAGGAGTTTGTTGACAGGAATGTAAAACTGGGTATTAGTCACCAACAACGAGAATATTTAGCCAAAGACATTAATTGATTACATCTTGATTGAAATCCTAACCTAAAAACTCTAAGTACGTTGGTAATAGGAGCACCAAATAAAGTGATTCATAAATCACAATCAATGTGGGACTAAAACCACAATAAAACCTAGGAAACCTTGTTTGTATTCACAATATGCACTTCTTGACTGCTACATAATAACATGAAATTTGTGTGTTTCTACTTCATATCTTCGTCTATGGAAGAGTCGGACAACAAGAGGGAGAATGTTCTTGAAAATTACAGACTAACAAATTGGAGAAGCACCAAGTTGACAAATAACCTGTATGAAACCAGATGTGCATCAACAGATAACTTTTCAATCAATCCAACAAAAATAGGAAAAAGCCAAGCAGAGAAGTCTTTTATCCCCATACAAATGCTTACGGCGGAAGTAGAGGCCAAGTTGGGCACACCATTGAACAGTCAGTGGGCAGCATACAAATGGCACCGGATCTATCAACCATGAGTGGATGGACATTACTGGAGTATGATTTCTGACTGCTAATGTACTGAGATCCAATAAGAGGCAATGGCATGCATTAGACGGAACCTTAACAAAAGAATAAAATCAAACAGAATCTAACTCTGCTCTCTTATCATGTAAATGGAAACATGAATTTTAAAAAATTGAGCAGCTTTGCAGGCCAAAAGTGAAAAAACATGTCTGATCATGGAATCAGTGCTAATTAGGAAAGCTATTTGTTCAGGGAGTTTTGAGATCCAGGCATGCTATAATTTGATCCTATATGAGGTGGGTTTTATGATGGTATATAGGACAGTGTGCCTCTTTTTACTCTGTATATTTATTTCTGAAATGCCAATGACAACCGTACTGAAGTCGCTTACAATTACCCCCTCATTCTGTTTTTTCTGCTCTTGGGTTGTAAATGTATGAGATTTTTTATGTATCTTGTAATTGAGTTTGAGAGTTTTCCAGTGATTAGCTATGGTCTAGTTTTCCAGTGATTAGCTATGGTCTAACTCCAAAAAATTTGTTGGTTAATACAGGTTCCGAAAATAACTATTATTGTTGGTGGAAGTTTTGGTGCTGGGAATTATGGAATGTGTGGACGTGCATATAGCCCCAATTTCCTCTTCCTTTGGCCCACTGCTAGAATATCGGTGATGGGTGGCAATCAGGCAACTTCCTATCCTTTTTCTCTTTTGCAGTTTTGTTGTGATCTTTGCTGGAGATCTTCTCTCTCTCACTTGAGTCAGGGAATTAATCTCATGACTTGAGCTCTCATTGGCTGAAACAACTACCTATGACTTTTCAAAGGCAGTTGCAATGGTATGCAGCCAATGAGAACTCGAGTCCTGGGCTTATGTCCCATGACTTGAGTGGAGGGATAATGCACCCGGTTGCAGGGATGGATCCCTGCAACTGGGTTCATTTTCACATGCCACGTGGTTGCCACTGGGGATTTGGGCCCATGTGGCAGCCCAAAAAAGAACCATCGTACTGTTCTGTCTTGATATTGATATGTTGGGTTCACGCAGAAATAGAAGAGAGTTGGCTTTCACCATTTCTATTATTTTTTTATATTTTTACTGTTTGTCTTGAATTTCTCTCTTGCTTTTGGGGTGATGGCGATGCCAAAGCTCTAAGGTAGGAGGAATGCTCAAGATGTATGTGAATGCTTAATGAAATTGCTTCAATTTTTTTTTTTTTTTTTGAATGTGTCTTGAAACAGTCATATGATGCAATCGAACTGTTCTACATCCAACAACCTTAAAACTGTGTAGTGCTTGTGAAGGCTTTCTATAAAGCAGGAATTTGAGAAAGTTATTGACCAAATAAGGGGCAATATAATTTGGCAAGTGATAAATTAGCCAATGAGGGAGTTTTTGTGGGAAAAACTGCCTAAATGTTATTTTTGTTGTTTCCTCTTGGGATAAATATATGTCCATCTTTTAGTTTCTACTCTTCTTTTAGTTATAAATTAAATACCGGTAGTTAATCTTAAAAAGCACGAAAAAAAAAGTCGGGTGATGATTTTGTGCTTGCACTATTCATATAAACAAAATTTTCTAACGTTGAAATAAACGAACATTTTCCGAAATAGTGATATGCTTTATAATCTGTCGTATCTGAATTGTTTGGCCATTCCTGTAGAAGTAAGCTTGAATTAAACTCCTTTGTTTGAACTTTTTTTTGGGTTGAAGGCTGCTGGTGTCCTAGCCCAGATAGAAAGGAGCAACAGAAAAAGGCAATGCATCGAGGTAATGGAATAAATTTGTGCTCGAATCGTAGATATCCATTACGTCTTTTGATTCCTATCGAAAAAAAATAAAAAGAATACGTATTTTGATCTCACCACCATTATGTTGTTGTCTTGGTTGCAGTGGAGGGAAGAAGAAGAGGAGAAATTCAAGGGTAAGATTGTGGAGGCATATGAGAGAGAAGGAAGCCCATATTACTCAACTGCTAGGCTTTGGGATGATGGCATCATTGACCCTGCTGACACAAGGAAAGTATTAGGCTTTTGTTTATCCTCCTCAGTAAAACAGGTTCCAAATGACACTAAGTATGGTGTTTTTAGAATGTAACTTCATTTAACTTGTCTTACTACTGAATAGTGCAATTACGGAGGATGCATTTGTGTCTCTTTTTTTCTTTTTTAAAACTGCTCATATACTTGATTTAAAAAATTCATTTCGCGAATCAGTAGTTTTGTTTTTCATTTTTTTATTATTATTAGTATTACGATTATTATTACTACTAATTATTATTATTGTTAGGATTATTAGTATTGTTTTTCTTTTTTGGCAGCTGTCACTGAATTAAGTAGCTAGATGTTCATTCGTTGATAAAAAATAGGCTCAACTCTCCTGACCGTCATTTAAACACCCAAATGGCGCCTAAATGATCTTACAGCATCAATGGTTTAAGATGTGGGTGATGTCGAAGTGATGGATCATAGGTTGACATGCAAGAAGCCCAGAAATTGTGTTTTCGGAAGATTTAAACAATCGGATCTGTGAACTTCAATATCAATAGGTTTTTTTCAGTTTTAATGGCTCATATCAAAGCTCATCAATTAGACGGTTCACATCTACTTATAGGCATGTTTCTTTGGGCTTAGACATGTTCGAATGATAGATTTCCTCTTGGACATTTTAGATTGATCACTAATGTTTGACACGTGGCATCATGAAATTCACACTTCAATAGTGTGATACTAGAAGTCAACTTTAATGGTATAAGGTTATTTAAACAGCATTTGGGTGTTTAAATGTTAGTCTGGAGTGGAGCCATTATCCCTAAAACAATGCAGCGATATAATTTTTCAGGTGTTTAACATTTAACCTAAAGAGAGAAGAAAAATGATAAAAGGAGATAGATACAAGTACATTTCATTAGATAGCCAACTGGAATGAACTTAAGCAACTGGGATGCATCTTTTTTTATTCTTTTGAGTAAGCTGGGCTTGAACCTGCGACCTAGAGGTTAGGCGCACTAAAAAAAAAAAGACTACTAGCAGCAGTTAAAAATTGTCGCTATTAACAAAAAAATTATTGCTAATACCCTTGTCACTAATAGTCTTAATAGCCTTTAATAGATTTTTTGTTAATAGCGGCAGTTTTCTACAGTCAAAAACTGCCGCTAATAGTCTCATTTTTTGTAGTGGTGTTTGCTGCAATGTATAAGGCACTGTAGTTTATGTTATATATGAATAGATGGATATTTGGAGCTGCGATCATAGTGAAAATTTTCGTTTTTGGCGATATTTTGGTAGGGAGTCAGTTTCGGTTCATCTCAGATAAATTTCGGAAATTTTTTGAGAAAGTTTCGGAAAACTTTTGTAGTGGTAGGAGTTGTGATCTCGAGTTGCATCACATCCTAAGGATTCACCAACCACTCTAGGGTTTTAGAAAAAAAATTTAAAAATTGATCTTTTTCTCTTCATTTCACAGGTTAAAGATATCAGTTTTTTACCAAAATAATTTTCCCTTTAAAGTCTCAAACTTTTACCACAAAGTCAACGGTGTAAAACTAATTTGGGTGTTCTTTTTTTTAGATGATCGTTGATGGGCATTGTGTATGTTGTCGTGCACTTGATCCTTAGAATGCGTGCCATATGGGACCCAAATGACTTGAGTTAGAGTTCAACTCTATAACACAAGTGCAAGATCCCGTTGTCTTAAGTATATATATGAGTGTTGGGACGCTACCCACGAGAGTAGCTGCTGACTGCTACCCATGAGGCTATTGGGCACCATGTAGCACCCAACCCAAAGATCAGGTGCCACTAGAATTTGCCTAAGTGCATTGATCAAATACCATGAAAAAACAAATATTTGAAGGATGCTTATCCACCGATGAAAATATGGTCAGAGGTAAAAATATTCAATGCACCAAGATGGATGGGTGTCATCATATATTTGACCCAGATTGAAGGATACAAAGCCTTAAAAACAAATTATTTTTTAAAAATCATGTTCCACGTGACTGTAAAATCCAAAATGGGTATGTTTTGGAGGTCAAATAGCATGTGACCTGAAGAGCTTAGCCATAATGGCACAGTGAAGACGTAGAGGGGAGCAGTTTGAATCGATATGAAGAATTTTAAGTTACAAAGAGCTTAGTGATGATCCAAAATGAGTGAAGCAGCACTAGCTACACCTTCCCCAATTGATGGATTTACTGGTCATTGTAAACCTAAAAGATCCAAAGCTCAAGGTGTCTTCACACGACCAGGCATAGCAGTGGCTGAAAAAAAGTTGTCTGAACTCTGAACCACCTCTTCTTAAACACTTACATTTAAGGTTTTAAAGCCATAGAAGCATGGGTCAAAATATCAGGTTACCGATACGTATCGTCCGATCTCCAAAACGATACGTATCGATACTGGTTGATATCGGACAATACATTGAATGTATCGTTCGATACCAATACTGATACGTATCGGTATCGGCCGAAATTTTGATCCATGCATAAAAGTATGGGTCTCATGTTCTCGCATACTACATTTTATAATCTCAATGAACAATTAGGTTTTCATCCCCTCAGAAGTAGGATCCCATTGAAAGACACTTTTTATTTTTCCCCTCGATGTTGATAAATTTGGTATGTGGCTTGTCTTATAATAATGGGTTTTTATTTGCAAAAAACCCTATAATAAATAAATGTTAGCTTATTACCCATTTATGTTCTTTTTTCCTAGTTATTATTTAGAATTTTTTTTATATACCCCCTACGTGTTGGCATATTTATAAATGCCAACCCTGTTTCACTTATTTATAAATAACTTCCTCATATAGGTTTTGTGTTTAAATAACAACTTGAGTTACTTGTAACTGCCATCCCTAAAAAAAATCTTAAAGCAAAAACCCAGAAGCATTTCTAACAAGAGAAAAAGGTTACTATAGGTGACAAGTGCACTCTGTAGGAGGTCATTTATAAATGGCACATTCATAATGCCAAATCATAAGGGGGCCTATGCAAAATAATCCCTATCATTTAACAGGGTACTTTTATTTGGATGCACTGAATTTGAGGGAACCTGCGTTGAAAACTATTGAATTGGAGGTTTTTTTCTAAACGATTTTTCACATAATGGACCTTGAGATTATGAGAATCTCATCCATCAATTTTTTATTTTACATGGCACACATCCCAAAAAAGTGACTAAAAAAGTCATGTATTACACATTACAATCAAACTTGTGATTTTTAGGTGATATTTTGGGATGTGTAGGGATGCAAACCCTAAACCAAAACCCAATCCCGAACCAAAAATGGAGCACACCAAACCGGCCCTAACTGCACCGAAAATTAAAAAAATCAAACCAAGCTGAATCCAATTCGGTTCGGTTTCGGTTTAGGGTGGCAAAACCGAAAACTGAGGGGGTAGGATGAGTAAACCGAAAAATATGAAAAAAAAAATAAATCGAAAATCGAATTCTTTAGCTTGTAAAATTTCCCAGTCTCCCCTTGTTTGACAAAGTCAGGTGGAGTGTCATATAAACTTCTTCCTTCAAGTCACCATGTAAGAATACATTCTTCATGTCCAACTGTGGCAAGGGTAGGCCCTTGTAGGTTGCTAAGGATAAGACGACTCTGATAGTATAAGATTTTGCATCTGGTACAAATGATTTTTGTCAATCAACTCTTATACTCTAAGGGTCTGTTTGGTTTCAAGGGAAACAATGGGAAATAAGGGAAAACTCATATGCGGTAAATGAATTGCCGAAATTTCCGTTATGTGGATGACATCCAAAGAATCGGAAATTATCTTCACATTTTCCATCAAAATCCGATAAGAAATGTCGAGGTGGTCCCTCGGTTTTCTATATTCGGTACTTTCGGACTTCTCATTCGTATGACTCTTCTCATAATACTACACAATTTTTTCACGGACGAAAACTATTGACTGATTTGAATAAGACGATGGAGATTATTTTTTTTTTCAATCTTCCTCATGAAAGATCTTAGGATCATGATGGCCCTATCAAACGGTCTGATGTTGATTCTATATGGCACACATCCCCAAAAATTAGAGGCAGAACCACGTTATGACTTGGGTGGTCAATTGACCATCCAAATTTTCTAAAAACTTGTTATTAAGCTCCAGGAGTCCTAATTTATATTAGTGGATTCTCATCCATCCAAAATTATCTTGACCGCCCAAAATTATCAAAAATCTTCAAACAATTTTTTTATGGTATTTGTTTTCATAACAAATATTTCTTCTTTGATTTTGTTTAACTAAATCCTACCTTATTTTTAAGCTCCCCTCCATCTTGTACGGATTTATTTTTGGAGAGATATATACTCACATATATGGTGTATATGCTATAGTATAATTAATTGAAAAAAATAAACAATTTATTACACGTAACAAGATTTGAACTTAGAACCTAACATTCACAAAGCACCAACTCTACCACTGGAGCAATTCACTAAGATATATAAAGAGACAAAAAATCTTAATACATATATAATGTTTTGGTCATTTGGCTATTTTTTTGTTAGGATATATTATTTTCTTACAATTTCTTGCATATGTATCCAAATACAAGATTTGGTTAATCCTGTATTTTCTCAGCTAACAATGTGGTTATCCAAACAACGAAAAACAAAGGGAAACAAAGGAATACCATGATTTCCTACAAATTAGGTATCCATGGGAAAATATAGGAATATTCTTTTACTTTCTCATATTTCTCGTGTTTTTATCCAAACAGACCGTAAGTGAGTCCCTTTGCTATCAATTTTGCCTTGTACCTTTCCACTAAACCATATGATTTGTACTTCACAGTTTACACTCACTTGCATCCCACAATTTTCTTACGCTCGGGTAAGTCCACAACGTTCCATGACCCTCAGGAAAGTTGACAACATTCTATGTCTTGTTCTGCTCCAATGCACCCATCTCTTGAATCATAGCTTCTCTCCACATTGGCTGAGACAAAGCGCTAGAAACAGTGATTAGAGTAGTAATGGTATCCAATGAAGACAAAAAGAAAAATGAAAAACAAATAAACCTTTATAAGAGACAAACTTTTGAATAGGATGTCTAGTATTTCTTTATTGAGCAATGGGAAGGTTGAGATCACTAGGAGGATCTGTCTCGGGAGGAGATTCATGGTCGGTGGCCTAAGATGGAGGTTGTTCCTGTACTTCTATGGCCTGAGGCATAGTCACGTTTCGAACTTCAGTTTTCTTAAACATCTTCCTCACAAAGATTTGCATTTTTCATTTCTATCAAATTGAGGCTTCTCCTCAGTCCCTTACAATCTATTCCATGGAACGTGGTGATATTCCAACCGCCTCTTAGTTCGATTTGGTAAAATTGGATTGCACTGAAACTTAATAGAGCCCTTCTATTCATCAATAGATTAAAAAAAAAAAGGAAATTTGTTATTTTGGGACTTTGGAAAAAAAAAATTAGTAGATATGGGTTCCCTCATAAAATGGTATAATTTTTGGATTTGGCAGTTCAGATTGTGCGATTGGACCCGAAAATTTAATGTAGTGATCAGTGTTCAACAACCATTGACTTATCAAAACTTTAACTTAGCAATCAAGGTCCCTAGAGGCAAAATTTGAGGTTGGGTCCAGTGATTGACTTCTAATTATTTTATTTGTATTTTCAATCCGATGGACTGTATTAGATGAACTAACCCACCTAAATTCATATTTTGATTAATTAAGATTATAATATAAAATTTAAAACTATAGGAAATATATAATTTTAATTTAAAAATCACACGAATCCCATTTGACAAAACCAGACATATCATAATGTTTTTCGGCATTCCAAGCGCAATGGCATAATCTGTGTAGCTGCACAACTAATTGTTTATTTCAAAATAATTAATACCTCTTATTCATAAGTATAAAATATTTATAAACTTAGATTAAAATTAAATAATAGATATTTTCCCACATAGACATTCATTTAAAATAAATTAAGACTTAAAATTGGAGTTTTTCAGTGTTGTGGATGCATTAGTGCAGTCCGTTTGCACATTTGACTTAGCGAAAAATTGAAATTAATTATTATATGTTATATTATAAGGTTTTTAATAACCTTTAAACTTATGAAAAGTTAAATTACATATATATTTATTATATGATAGACATGTTTTGATCATGGCCAAGACCTCTCTTGAGGTTTTGACGTGTTCTAAACGCAATGACGCTATCCGTCTGACCTAAAGACTTATCGATTACAGGCAATCAAATAATTTCTTTCTATAACAATCTACATTCAACAAAAATTTAAGTTACTATATATTTATTTTATCTTTTCATTCCAATGCCGTTTTCAGCAAATCAGAACTATCTTAGGTTTCTTGAATTCAACATAAATTAGGCTTACACGAAAAAAAATATATGAACCAAAATTAAGCAAAATAAGATGGTGTACGAAAATTATTCTTACTTGACAAGCAATTGAGATATTTAACAATTTGTGTCGAATACTGAGTCCATTTAGTAGGATACTTAGATCTGGTGATTTAGTAGGAGGACCACGGCCTTCGGTGTGATTAGTAGGGGGGTCGCCTTCGGGTGATTTAATAGTTGTTGCAGCACTCGGTGATTAGTAAGAGGTTCACCTATGGTGATTAGTAGAAGGCCTGCGACCTTCGATATATATTAGAATGTTCTCTTTCGGTGATATGAGTTAGCCAACTAACGACCGTAGGTATTTATGTCCTACTATAAGTAGTCTGACGCTATTGCCTATGCGCCTAATTTATTCTAAGGTACGATTTAAGATGATAGTATGATGAATATATTCTTTTGTTAAGAATAAGAGTATTAAACTAAGACAGGTTAAAGAATTGTGAATGGGACCTAAGCCGCGAACCTATAAGAATAAGAAAGTAAATAAGACATAAGCCGTGTACCTAAATGTATAAACGCGGGACCTAAGGCACCGCAGATAAACTAAGCTAAGATAAGCCACAGGACCTAGGCTTTAAGCGAGATAAGCTAAAGATATGACACTAGACTGAAGTCGTGGAAAGGACGATATCCTTACACGTTATAAGACAAATCACGAATTTTATAAGAACATTAAGTTACGTTATGTTTTACCCATCAAGGGATTTTACAAGACATAATCGAGTCATCCGATCTAGAAGTTTCCCTTAAATGGAATGAGACGTATAGAAGTTTCCCCTATACGGAATAAGACATACAAAATTGCTTTCACGTGAAAGGATGCAGCTATCGGGTTGAGTGATGCCTGTGATGACTCTTGTGCCCATTAGATTAGGTTTTTATCATATTCAAAATAACAATAATAATAATAATAAAGATCTATAAATTGTTTTCTTTTTTGTTGTCTTTTAAGCTCTTTTGCCGTTCATAATAGAAAAAAGATATTTAAAAAATGAAACATAGACTTTGTAAGTAAGACTAGGACATAGTCGAAGTGCTTGAATTAGAGTAGTAGACCAATGCGAGTTTGGAACAAATGGTATTGCATTAAGTGATGCATAAAAGTTATAAAGGGTGATCTAAGAGTGGATGATTTGGATCATGTACTTGTTAAGAACCGGCATGGTTGTTATTGCAGAAAACAATAGGTCTCGTAAATTCCTTTTTCAATTATACAAAATTTATTGCTCTATCAAGAATTCCCTGCTGATTCCATGAATCTAATCGTTGAGGCAAAAGGAAAAATGCATTATATCTATTAATTTCTCTCATAATAATGCTTAGAGATGAAGTCCTTAGGAGTCAAATTTGGTATTGAGCTAGACACCCAATCCCACCTATTTTGATCCAAATAAGTTAAAGGACGGTTCAGATCATCTTAATACTACCCCACTTAGTCAATTATAAATAAGAACATTTTTCGTGGAAAGCTTTATATAAAAAGCCTTATAAAAAAAATTTGAAATCACTGTTTTATGGCCCAATCGATACCCAGTTACCCACTAATAAAAAATACTTAAATTTTGTGGTTTACGTTAAAGGCTTCCATGTCTTTATGTTTGCATAGTCACAAAAATCGTTGAATTTTTGAAAATTTTGTGAATAATTTACAAATTTAAGGTCCCCCGAATTATTCGGAAAATTTTCAAAAATTCGCCAAATCACCGAAATTCGTGAATTATTCGCGAATAATTCCCGAATTTTTCAAAAAAATTGTGACAAACTAATTTTTTAAATATTTTTATTTTTATAATTTTAAATCTTTTTATTTTTAATTTTTCTCTCCAATTTTTCCTCCGAATATTTCTCCGAACTTCCTGATTTTGCCGGATTTTTCTGAATTTTAACCTTGCCAAACTATTGCCAAACCCTAATTTGGTGACTATGCATGTATGTGTATAGGATGCTAGACTAGTATACCTATATATATATTAGAGGGTATAAACAGGTGTGTCATTATTATTCTCATTAAAAATTGACACGTGTGCAATACTGTTTACGATACACACGAACAAGCATTAATACCCCTATAAATGAGGGAGTATGTATGAATGAGTAAGGTAAGATATAAGAATATGTTAAAACCATGATGACTATGATACGCTGCATGATAAGAAACATGGGTAATGTACGAATATGCATTGAGCATCTGCGTTTGTGTGATCTTACACACGATCCCCTCCAATCCTTGTTCTGATATATCGAGTCATTTTATGATTTATGTCGAGAATAATAAGTCCAATTAGTAGGATGCTTGTAACTGGTGATTAGTAGGAGGACCGCGGCCTCCGATGGTTAGTAAGGGGTTTGCCTGTGGTGATTAAATAGCTGCTACAACAGTCAGTGATTAGTAGAAGGTCCATTGCCTTCTACATTCTTATTTGAAAATGATAAAAACCTTTATTATTATTTTTCATCATTATTAATATTTTGAATATGATAAAAACCTAATTTAATGTGCGACATTCCTTGCATTTTTGTTAAGCTTGTTTGATATTTTACTTTTATTCCCAGACGTCTCCTATATTTGTGCTATCTATGGGGTATAGGTTGTATCTCATCTACATCTTATTTGGTATAAGTGGATATTTAAAGGGGAGTTTGGGTCGGGGTCTCCTCTATGGTAATCATGGGCATCTAGAAATTGAGGTGTTTACATATGCAGTTTGGACCGATTCCTTGAGTGACAAGAGGCCCACTACTGGTTATTGTATTTTCCTAGCTTGAAACCTAGTAACTTGGAAGACTAAAAAACAGCATGTCATTTCCAACTCAAGTGCAGAAGGAGAATATAGAGCTATGTCCCAAGGTGCCCATGAAGGGATGTGGCTCAGATTCATCTTGACTGGTCTAGGTGTGGATGTCAAGTTACCTATGGTCTTGTATGGGGACAATGAGACAACACTTCATATAGCAGAAAACCCAATGTACCATAAAAGGACTAAGCATATCGAAGTTGATTGTCATTCCATTCGTGAGAAAGTTGAATCACAAGAATTTTGAATTCCACACGTAAGATTCGAAGAGCAACTAGCAGCCATAGTGACAAAGGTTGTTGGAGGAAGACAATTATATGACTTCACTTCCAGATTGAGATGATAGATATCTACGCAGCAACTTGAAGAGGGGTGTTGGTATATCATTACTATTATGTACTTTAAGTATCTATGTGGGTGTGTGTAGGTGAACATGGGTGCATATACCAGCTTCCAGATTTCATATAAATAGTAATGATGAAGAGGGTTTGAGTACACAACTCATAACCCTAATTTCCTCACCTCTTTTCTTCTCTCCTCTTCCTTCTCGCTCTAACCTAACTCTAACCCTAATCCGTCTTAGATAATTTAATTAACTATATACACGATGAGTGGATGATATTCAGCAAGAGAAATTTAGCACAACAGTAGGAGTAAATCCCAATAATTTTCTGGTTACAATTATGCATAATTGAAAAGTTCTAGATGCCGGGGATGAGAACCTCACAAGTACACTGAAAAGCTATGATAAAAATATCCACTCCATGTTCAATAATTTTCCCTCATCCACAATTTATATAGAAAATATGCATAAAGAAAAAAATAAAAATTTATAGTTTTCTAATCTAAGTAGGACTCTTTCCCAGAGGGATGCTGCAATGGCGACTGATATTGTCGTGTAATTTCACGTTCAGTCCTTATTTGTGATCCGCGAACTTCATTTTCGGTTAAAAGGGTTTCATCATTTGTGCCCATTGCCCTCGCAACTCTCCAGTCCTCAAACACAAGGTCATCATTATGATACATGTATATGAAATTATACAGTATACAACACGCGACAAGAATCATTGTTTGAGTCATAATAGGATATTTGGCTTGTGTATTAAGATTGGGATTCGTTATTTGAGAGCACCAAATATGCATTCAACCACATTTCGCAGTAGTGAGTAGCATTGGTTAAATAATTATTTCTCGTCTAATGGGAGGTTCAAACTGCTAAAATCTCCCTTGTGATAATTAGCTAGATGGGATGGGGTAATGAAATCGAGTATGTTTGCATAATCCTCATCGACAAAGTAGTATTTTCCAACAAGGACAATAAAGTTGCCCTCAGAACGCGATAATGCATTAGCTAGAACTCTCGAGTCAGTAGCAGATCACTCCCAACCAACAAGAACGTATTGGAATCTCATGGCCATGAATACGATTGAGAACACATTTTGTGTACAAAATTTCTTGAGATTGTGGTATACTGTTTGATCTCAATTAGGAACCAAGACTAAAATTAGGTCCCAACAATCGCTCCTACAGTTCTAAAAAAATCAAAAAACTTTAGCACCATATTTAAGGCAACATTATTGTTACGTGAAGATTGAATATAAGGCTAATACTTTTATCTTAAAATAAGGGCAATAGCATGGGTTGTGCTCTATCTCCGGTGGAGTTGTATCAATTGGCAGCATGACGATGTCGCGATGGAGTTTTAATAGAGAGTCTAATACTTCATTAAAGTAGCGACTTATTGTCACACCGAAATGTTGGAACCTGTGTTTTGGGTTAAGCAATTCCTCGAGTGGTGAGATAAAGTTAGCATAAATATCTCAACTTGCATTTCCACCAATAAGTGCTTGGTGTTACACAATAGACTCGTATCCTGCAAGGATGAAAATAACTAAAAGAAGATGGGGGTTCACATTCAAAATAAGTCAAAAGGGTTACGCCCAAAATGTGTGGCACCGCACCAGGTACTATAGTTTACAACACCCAAAATTAATAGAAGAAGGTTAGCCTGCGAACATCCCTTTAAGAAAGCTCAACCTGTGACTGAGATCCAGGGCTACGAAGATATCTGCAAGTGCCTTTTCCGTAAGTTGATGGAAAATAGTAATATACTCATATTTAGTGAGCACATTTGCATACACAAATTGGTCAATTATGGGCATCCACACTGAGGTCAATGAGGGCGTGTTCCTCAATAGTCGGAGTTCTTGGTGTAACTTTTAATAGCCCCGACAATTGATTCTCCCTCACTTTTCTTTCTACTTGAACTAAAGGCACCATCACAGCCGACACATGAGTGCTAGGGGGCCGCGGATTGCTCTCCACCGTGTAGGGGGATCCTTCCTCACGTTCTTGTAGATTTCTCACAGCCGAAGATTGGAAACCATGACTTCTAGGAATGGAACTCGGTGGATCTCCCAATCTAGTAGTACCTTGAGAATCCTTAGAGTCAATGCCATCAACATGGAATTGACCTCTACAATCTGCTACACTGTTAGAGGAAAAGACGCATAGACTATCCCAATCTTGAAGGTATTTAGTGCAATAACTTTTGGCCTATGAATGAGCCTGCATAGTCTCACTTTTACGTGTGTTAAGAAAAAAAATATATTTTAGGGTATGATATTACAATTTAAATAATAACTTCTACAAACATGAATATTAAATTATTACCACCTCGTAACTAAGCCATACTTTTGGTTCCACTATCACCCTTTGCAGCTCGTTAGTTAAGTAGTTTCTTAGCACAAGAGTAGTGCCTCTTAATCAATCGCAAGCGATTGTGCTGATATAGCTTTTTTTATAGGCACACCCTCAACCTGAAACTCGGCTAAGAAGTTTAGCTTTGCCTCCATCTCCTCCCAAGCTTGTTGATGGAAGGTGCCATCTTTGTTAGGAATCCTTCTCCCTATTTGACATTGCATAACTATTTCGGCAACCGTGAGCTCTTCCAACCCATACGTTCAAGTATAATTTTTTCATTCACCATGCCTCGGTCATAAGGGTGGAGTGCCCACGCTGCTTGATGAGGTCATATATATCCCACGTGTTTTAAAAGTGTTTTGTCTCAATTATGAAGCAATATATACAATCGTAAGGTAATTCTAAATTAATAACTTAGTGCACCCATGCCCATCGCATTTATCCGTATTGAAAGGATTGATATATAATTAAATTCGTCAATTCGAAACTCTAATAATTGGTCCAAACACCAATTATTAAGTTCGTCCTTTTGAAAATTAATTAAGTCTGTCCATATGAAAATTAATTAAGCTCGTCCATATGAAAATTAATTCAGTCTGTCCATATGAAAATTACTCAAATCCATCCATATATGACTTTATTAATAATATATAATTAAATTTGTCCATATGGAAATTAGCTTATGGAAAAAATGAAGAATCCAGAAAATTAATTTACATAGGAAGGTTATAGTAGTCATGAAAAGAGATGCGCAACTAGTGAAGAGAGTCATATCACATTTTACCTTGAAGTGTCTCCGGAAGATTAGTTCGTGAATGCTCCAAATTCTCTCTGCGTGAAAGAAATATGTTAACAAAAAATTATGTAATCATAAAAGAAAGATGTCCTCTTATGACTATGTAGTCATTATGGATAAATATATTTCTTTCAAATAAAGAAATAATTTAACTGCAATGTCGAGAACACATTTAAACTTGAGTTACCAAACAATGAGGCAAATAACTCTCAAAGCTCAAAAAGCGAAAAAAAAAACTATACAGAATGGATCCACATTGGAACTAAAACACTCTTTAAATAAGTTGTGACAGTTGTGCTACTTTGGTGCCATGTGAGTATTGGGATAATAGAAAATTTATTTTGGACTCGAGCCTCAAAATTTTTTAAGACTAACTTAGTCTTGTTTATTTGGTACATCAAAGCCTAAATCCGGACCTGCTTATTATTTGAGCTTGACCGGGCCCAACCCATTTATTGAAAGAGTTACATAGTTGACAAAAACCCAGCTCATACAGGCCGGGCCCAGGCTGAAACCGCCCCATTGAGACTTTTTTTTTTAAACAAACTCATTAAGTTGGAAGTCGAGAAGAAAGGCCTAGTAGGTTATCGCCATAATAAATTTTAAAGACTTTGATGAATTTTTACTCCAAGTAATGTTTCACCAAAAATGACCAAAATACCCTCTGCAGTTTAGAGTTATCAATTTGCACAAAATTTTAAAAATGCCTAAAATGTCCTCAGTGATTTGAAGTTACTAAACCGAACAAATTTTTAGAGTATATCCAAAAGAGTACCTTTATTTCCACCCACAGATTCTTAGAGTTCACCCACGTCCTAAAATAAACAAAATATCCCCCCCCCCCCCCGAAATTCGTGAGTCTAATACACCCACCATTTCCTTTATTTCCACCCACTTATTCATGCATGCAAACCTCTCGAGCTCTTCTTCTTCCTCTCGTTCCCGTGCTATGACATCTTTGAACACCGAACATTCCTCACACTCCCACGTTCGTTCTTCTTAGCTTAGTTGGACACTCACGACCGTCTTCTTCTTCCTTTCGGTACACATACTTTCTTCTTCCTCTTATTTTGGTTTCGATTTTGTGCTATTGGAAACACTGAGCATGGGTCGAAGGACACGGATGATAGCTGCGAAGAGCTGCTATCCTATGATGATGACTTTGAGTTGACAGAACTCCCTCGAACAAAATTACAACCACCTGTACATGTAGATGAGTTTTTATTTGTATTATTTTTTATTATATAATTTTTCATTCAATTTGTATTCATTTTCATTCTATCATTATTAATTCTATTAGTATCAATTTCAATTATATTATTTTTCATTCTAAGTAAACTTAGGGATTGGTAAATGACTTATTTTTCATTCTATTTGCATTATTTTTCATTATATTATTTTCATTGTATTTGTATTCATTCTAATTCCATTAATTTTCATTATATAATTTTTCATTCTAAGTAAATTTAGGGTTTTGTAAATGGGTTATTTTTCATTATATTTGTATTATTTTTTATCCTATTTATATTAGTTTTCATTATATAATTTTTCAATGTAAGTAAACTTAGGATTTATATACATTAATGAAAAATGGTTTGATAGGGTCCATTTTATTTATATATCGAATTTATTTATAAAAGAGTAATATACATTTTTTATTTTTGATAGATTGACTTTAGTTTAAAATGGATTGGCTTTGGTTAAAAAAGGTTTGTCATTGAATCTTTGAGTATTTTGAAGTAAGTTACGAGAAGGTATATATATTTTAAAATAGTATTATTTTTAAAATTATGTGCATAAGTTTGTTCATTTCAATAGTGATAATGTTTTGAATGTTATGATATTATGTTTAGGTGGCAAATATGCAATCACAGAATATGAACCTTACTATCCTTTTGACCACAAATTAACTCTTCAGTACCTGCAAGGAAATGATAGAGTAGGCTTGCGATGTCACAAATAAAGCGGAAGTTATGCTTACGATACAGAGGTCCGATCAGGGACTTGAAGGCAGCAGTGCCAAGGTGAAGTTGGCTTGCGAGAAAGGAGGCAATTTTCGTCAGTGTATGAAGGGACAATCCAAGACCCTAGTAACTAAGAAAACTTTTACAAAAAAGTAAGATTGTCCGTTCTCATTACGAGGAACGAAGATTAAACAAGAAGGAAACTTTTTATGGAAGTTGGTCGTACTTTACGGAGTTTACAACCATCCCCCGGGACTATTTGGGGAAGTTCATTCGTATGTCAGACGATTAAAAGAAAATGAGATAGAGGTTCTGAAAGAGATGTCAGCTGTCAGGGTCAAGCCTAGTCATGTACTGCATAGTATTCGAAAGAAAGATTCAAAAAGTTGTACGACCATTCAAACAATCTACAATGTCAGGCATGCGATACGGTTGACTAAGAGAGGTCCAAGAGTTGATGTTCAGGTTTAAACAATGTAAATACATCTGTTTTCATTGTAAAGATCTTAAAACGAATGAATTGACTAACATCTTCTTCGCTCATCCGGATTTGATAGAACTAGCGAACATCTTCCCTCAAATGTTTGTTATAGACTACACATACAAGACGAACAAATACAAACTTCTAGTATTTAACATTATCGGAGTGACCTCCACACAAAAAAGCTTTTACGTTAGTTTCGTGTTCATGTCATCCAAAAAAGAGAACACTTATGTGTGGGCATTGCAATCATTTAAATCACTTTTCAAGGGAAGCGAGTTTCCATCTCTATTCGTCACCGATCGGGAGCAAACACTCATGAATGCGATTAAAATGATTTTTTCAGAAGCGAAACATATTTTGTGTATGACACAAAAATATGGGTGTGCTAAAAAACTATAGAAAAGTATTTGATACTACATAAGAATGGGATGTCTTCTATCAGGCATGGAATTATGTGATGTACAGTTTATCAGTAGAGGAATACAAAGCCGTGATAGGTACCATGGTCCATAGGTATGCGGATCATCAAAGTATCCTCCACTATTTGTATACCACTTGGATAGATCCCTACAAAGAAAATTTTGTGTCAGCATGAATGAATGAATATATGCATTTTGATAACACAACTTCAAACCGAGCGGAGAGTGCGCATGCTTAGATCAAGCGCAAGTTCAGATCTTCTATCGTTGACTTTTTATAATCGTGGGAGAAGATTGATGGCATCGTGGAGCTGCAACATATACACATACGAGCGTCATTTGAGGAAAGTAAATTGAAAAGGGGGCATCATTATTCCGCTCATTTCTACGAGCCCATAGTGGGTCACGTGTCTAGAGTCGCGCTTAAAATTTTAAATGCAAACAGAGCTGCAGTTGAGACACGGTCTGTTATGAAATCTCAGTGCAGGCATGTACTGTGCAAGACACATGGCCTTCCATGTTTGCATGAGCTCTCTTCATGGGTGCTGGCAGGTGACGGAATTCCTCTTAAATCCATTCATCTTTTGTGGAAGAAACTCTACCACCTTAAAGTTGATGCATCCTCAAGAGGTGTTGAAGTGTTAGACTATTTTCGTCGCATATAAAACATATATGAGACGTCTGACCCTGTTGTCCAGGACCAAATTTATAGACGGTTGCATGAGTTAAATGGCAGACCCCACAACAACTTACATGGTCGAGCCGAAGTTGTCGCAGAGTAAATGCGGTAGGCCTAAGAGGAAGAGGAACAAAAAAAATGTGATGCGTCCTCATAAAGCGAGAAATTTGAGTTTAAGCACGTAATAAAAGAAGTTAATATGAAGGAGAAGGAAAAGGAGAAAGGGAAGAAGGTTGCAGTCATTGAAGTTTTGAAGCTTCAAGAAAGCCTTGGAATAAAATTATATCTGAAGACACTCCCTGAGTTTGTACGTCCTATCGTAGCTGATATCAAGGAAGTAATGGTTGATGGGCACTGTGGGTTTAGAGTTGTTGCACACTAGTTAGGGATGAGCTACGATGGATGGAAGGTAGTGAGAGCAGATTTGTTGGCTAAGTTGACCTCTCGCGCGGAGAAGTATTTATTGATTTTTGGCAGCCAAGAACGAATAATTTAAATACAATCGATACTCAATTGCTTCACTGATCATGCTTGGAGTGCCTACTGGATGACTGTTCCAGACATGGGATACTTAATAGCATCGTGCTATCATACCCCTTTAGTCTTTCTTAGCACCCGACTTTGTATGACCTTTTTTTCACTGTGGACAACAGCAGACACAACGGATAAGGTGATTTACATCACTCATGTGAACGACTGTCACTTTGTCTCGGTCACCTTAATTAAAGATAGTCCCATTCCATCATCGACGACTGTATGGAGGTGATATCGTGATGATTGTGCAGCGAGATGGTCGTCTCAGTTTGCAGAATGATTGAAGAACTTCAATTCTGAAAATGATAATTAAAAGGTTGTGACTGAAGATTATCCGATTATTGACCTTGATTGATAGTTTTTTTAGTTGGGGTGGGATATATTCATATAAATGGTAAAAATATTATGATTATGCCAGCATCTTTTTGTATAACTGGTATGAATACAGATACTAATAAATGAATAGAAATAAAATTTTTTTATTAAAGTGTTTATTTTCTTTTGCTAATATTTAAGTTGATCATTTCCCCAATAATATCTGATTCATAGTTTTAAGATTCATTATCTCCCAATTTCTATAACAATGTTGCTCCATGTTGACTATCATAATCCTTTTTGAATTCTTGATGGTGCCTGAGAATTCTATAACCATGTTGGCTCTATTTCCCCAACAAGCAGTTTAAGGTGATTTAAGGGTAGATAAAGTAGGGGGAGCCATAACTTGTACATGAGAAGTCAGCATTAACACATAGTTTAAAAGAAAGATTTGGAAATAGGAGACTTGTGTCATGTATCTACCTTGTTTGATTTTAAGTCCATGATTTAAAGATCCTTATGCAAAAAATTAGCACAATTCAACAATTGCATAAAGGCTTCTTTATATTTCTCAATCTCATAACAATTGAAATCAATCATAAATATGCATCCATAGACCCCACCATTTGTAGAGGACAAGCAAGCAAAGCCAACCCATTTGTAGATGACAAGCAAGCAAGCAAAATAGACATAACCCTCTAATTGGATTCCTAAAAAAAAAGTGTAAGTGTTGATAAAAATAAAAAATAAACCGTGTTGTGGTCCTGACGGTGGGCACCTACTGTCAGAGTTTCAAACCTGATGGTGGGTACCAATTGTCAGAGAATCAACAAGTAAAAAAAAAATTGGTCTGAAGGTGGGTACCCACTGTCAGAGAGGCACAATTGACAACAGGCACCCACCGCCATATGCAAATTTTTTTCCTGACGGTGGGTGCCCACTGTCAGGTTTAATTTAGTGACAGCAAGAACCCACCATGAGGCCTCGCTAGAGTGCATCCTCTAATGGCCTCATGGTGGGTTCCTGCTGTCACCAAATTAAACCTAACAGTGGGCACCCACCGTCAGGAAAAAAATTTGCATTCAGTCTTTTATTGTGATAGTGGTACCCACCGTCAAGCGGCAACCAGTTCTTCTTAGCGGTGGGTTTACATTGTCAGTACTATGCTTTTGACAGCAGACACCCACCGTGAGGCCATCAGAGGATGCACTCCTGTGAGACTCCTCATTGGAGTTCATCCTCTGATGATGTCACAGTGGGTGCCTGCTGTCACCAAATTAAAATTGACAGTGGGCACCCACCGTTAGAAAAAAAATTTGCATTTGGCGGTGGGTGCCTGCTGTCACTTGTGCCTCTCTAACAGTGGGTGCCCATCGTCAGGCTAAATTTTTTTTGCTTTTTGGTTCTCTGACAGTGGGTGCCCACCTTCAGGACCACAACACAGTTTTTTTTTTTATCAACACTTACACTTTTTTTTTGTGGAATCCAATCAAACCATCAGGACCACAACACAATTTTTTTGTTCCTCACACCACTAACACTTTCTTTTGTCAAATTCAATCACACACACACTTGATTAATTTGGTTATGAACCTGCAGTGAAGTGTTTTCAACCATCAACTCGACGCACTTGATTAATTTTGTATGTCTGAGTTCTATTGTGATGACCCGATTTTCCCCACACGGATTTCTGGGAAGATCGGACCATCCGAAAATCAAATCAAATCAGATTTCTTATACAAATGTACAGGAATCAAAGCGAATATCATAAATCAATCTGTGGAAATCAATGATACAAATATCACATGACAATAAGCTATGGCAATAACAGATATTCCATTAAATACAGAGCATGAGCTAAAACTCAGGGACCACCAACGATGGCCGACCATCACCTAAACATTGGTAGATACAAAACTATACAGTTTCAGACTCAAGTATTCTAATTACAATCACTGGTATGTACCAAGTCAAAGTCTATCTCAAGCTCGTCTAAGGAAAGTATTCTTCAGGCGGAAGTTTCTCTTCTATCTCCGATTCATAGTCAAGATCCTCCTCTAGTCCAAGATCCTGATCAAAATCTAAACCTGTGACATAAATGTCGTGATGAGCTAACAGTCTAAATTCAGTAGAAAAAAGATCAATACCAATGTGCATCTTATCAATTAATGCATAGATCCAATGACTATAATTCAAAGGCATTTCCGAAGCAAAAGCAGAAAACTAAGTTTCAATGGCATTTTCATATTCAATTCAAAAAGCATTTTTCATATTAAAAAACAGAGACAAAACTTCAGATGCAATTTTCATATCAAAACGAAGAACCATTTCAAAGGCATTTTTGAATCAAACAGGAACAAATTTCCAAAAGGTCTAAATTTTGAAAGCATTTTCATGTCAAAACAGTAATCAAAAGATCTTACTTTCGAACTCACAAGTTTAAGGTGGGGTTTCAAATATGGTTTAACACTATCAATTCTAAATTTCATATGGATCTGATTCACTTATTCTTTTTCTCATTTATATACATCTTCTTACTTAATGTTTCATTTAAATCATAACTGAAGAGACTAGGCCGGATTCATCGCCGTGTCGGTCCAAATCATGGATTCACCACCGTGTTGGTCCAAATCACTGATTCACCGTCATGTCGGTCCAAATCACGAATCCGCTCATATCATCATACAGTTCTAATACATATTTAGAATTCAGATTCAGAGTTCAAAGTCGATGCAATATACAAAGTTCAAAGTTCATATTCAGAGTTCAGAGTCGATGCAATGTACACGTTCAAAGGTCATATTCAATGATCACATTCAGATTCATAGTTCAATTCAAAGTTCATATTCATAGTCACATTCGGAGTTCACATATTCAAAATCATATACATAGTTCAGATACAGAGTTCAAAGTCCCAAAGTACATAGAGTTCATAGTCATATACAGAGTTCAGAGTTCAAAATTCATAATCATATTCAAATTGAGAGTCTTATTTAGAGTTTGATTTAGATTCGTATCCATAGTTCATATTCAAAGATCAAAGTTTGGATTCAGAGTTCATATACGGATTTCATATTCAAAGTTTAAGGTTCGGATTCAAGTTCAAAGTTCAAAGTTTAGATTCATATTATGATCAATATTCTTTTGGGGATAAAGCATCCCATTAAGCCGGAACAGAGCATTCCATTAGGCAAAAACGAGGTCAAAGCCTTGGGGCATCTACCCCTCTTTGGAGCCTATACTCCTCTGTACCCCATGATTGCAGTCATATGCAAAGATCAAATTCAAGATTCATATTCACATTCATATTCTTATTCAGAGTTCGGAGTTCAGAGTTTGGATTCAAATTCAAATTTTAACCGTCGTACCAATCCAAATTACAGAGATTCCTTCAGTTCAAAGTTCAATGATTCAATGTTCACATTCACAGTTCAAATTTATATTCAGAATTCATATTCAGAGTCCAAAGTTGTAAATTCATATTCAACGGATTCGATGTAATGTACAAAGTTCAGATTTAAAGTCACGTTCAACTTCACATTCATAGTCACATTCTGAATTCATAGTCAAGGTTCATCTCTAAGTTCACAGTTCCAAATTCGTGTTCAGAGTTCAATTTCATATTCGAAGTTCTAATTCAAAGTCTAGATTTAGTTCAAGGTCACATTCATACATCATAGAGTCTAGGAAGCAAAATCAAAAGAATTCAATACTTCAAAAGCTCGAAGGGGACAATTTCAAAATTCAAAATTTAAAGGGTGTCACCATGCAATTTCCAACCATTCAAATTCCAATAAAAAAATCAATGGATCGAAATCAAATGCAATTAGGTAGTGAGATTTTCGTACAAATTATTTTCAGAATTCAATACATAAAAGCTCAATTTCAATTTCAAATTTAAGGTTTACATTCAATTATATCATAGAGTCTATGAATCAAAAATCAAGATGAAATTGTGCTTTGAGTTTTTCCTACCTTAGTTTCGAGGTCGTACGAAAGCAATGTGAAGATCTTTATAGACAGTCTCCCGTTCTCAATCTAGATCACATTAAGTTCATAACTACATGTCAATGATGGAGGGATCAGACAAATCAAAGCTTCTCTAGGCCCTTCCAAAGGAAGGATTGTAGTAGCCAAAGACAAGGCAACTCGATCGAGCGATTTCCAAATTCGCTCGAGCAATTTTGTCAAATTTCATGTGGCACACTCAAACTCACTTGGGCAAATTTGACCTGAACTTTTTGGCCTAATTTCTGAGGAAAATTCACTCGAGCGAATTTTTCTTAGACATTTTCCTTTATTTCTGAAGGTGTCTCGCTCGATCAATTTTCAATTCGCTTGAGCGAATCTGTGCGATTCTGCAACCAATGGGACTCTTCTTCTTTAATCTGAAACACCCAAAACCTTACATGCAATCCAAATCACCCACACAAATCCATTCTAAACTAATTCCACATTATCAAATCATGAATGTTACCTTCTATATCATGTATACGGAGTCTACGATAGTCGAATCAACGAAAATCGACGCGAAAGTTCCTGCTCGTCCCTTCGATGATTCGATTCTTCTAAAAATTTATGCATGCAATCCAACACGCACGCTAATCAAGCATTAATCTCAACAATCGATATCCATACGACTACGCTAGGATGTTTACTTTCATAAGTCATGCATGTGAAGCTTACGATCATCGCAATCGAAGGAATCAACGCCAAGGCTTGCCTTCCATCCGATGACTCAATCTCCGCCTCTCTTCGATCATATGGTGTCGAAGTTCGAAGTTCTTGCGGCACGAACTAGGGTAAAAGGATTCTTTGTGTAACGAAGGTGTTTGAGAAGAGATCAATGACTATGATCTCATCAAAAGGAAAATGAGAAGGAGAGGATGGGTTCTTCCTAGCTCTCGGCTCACTCTCTCTCGGCCCTTTCTTCTGGCTAAAATTTGTGTGGGTTTTGCTCGTTATACTAAGTGAAGTTCAATTCAACGTTAAGCCGATACACCGTGAATTGGTGTATGGGCCTTCATCAAAAGGTCCAAAATGAGTTCAAAAATTCATTCCACAAGATTTGATTCGTAGACCTCCTATTTGCAAATCAAGTCCCTAACCCCCATGCCATCACATGGCTTGTGTAACTATTTAGGAAATTATTTATATGAACCTTTCACATTACGTGTATTTCTCACAATTAACATGCTCTAAAAAAAATCCAAGGCGTGCATCGTATGCCGTATCAAATACATACTAGGTTAGGGTTCGGAAATTCAAGATCTACATCTATGCACGTTAACATATATTAGTTTGGGTTGTTGGGCTCAGATTAAGTTTGTATCTAGGGTGCACATGATCGCACTTGATCACGCGGATATCATTCTTCTCGTTTTAAATTATTCATTAATAGTAACTAAATAAATCTATAGGTTATAATTATAGTACTTGAAAAGGTGGGCATCAAACTTGGTCCGATCCCAGGGTTCGAGTCGTGTGCAACACTCACACTTTACATACGGGTTCGAGTTTCAAATTATTGCTCAAATCAGGAATTTGGTTTTAGATTTTGTAACTGGGTGCATTTACCCAATTAAGAAGGGTAGGTCAGAGACTGCGTCACAGGCATCAGAGGTTTGACCAAAGTCAAACCAGTCACATGATCATCCAGGGTCAATGAGTCAATGATAGTAAAAATAAGGGTTGTTACATCTACGCTTTTTGAGATGGTAGCATATACCTCCCCATAAATAAACCTTATATAATTTACCTCCCCATAGATAAAGTTGGTAAAATTAATTAACCAACATTATCCCTAGTGATTTGGTGATCTTTTTCCATTCTGTTTGTAATGTGTGGTTAATGGGAGAAGGAAATTGATTGGATGGTTCTTTAAGGTATCTTGCCTCTAACATTAAAAGTGCTCAGACAAAGAAGCTTTAATTCTAACATTAAGCTAAAATAGTCTAAATAGACATTTGCAAACCGTACTAGTAAAGTCAACTCGACAACAATGTCTTCATTTACATAAAAAATTGATATCTTCGACCCTTAGAAATCGAAAAAATCTATATATACATATACAAAAAAAAAACTCTCCATCTCATATCGCTCCAAGTTTCACTTCACTTTACTCCAAGTTTCACTTAGGTAGACTTGTCCTTTTCCGTGAAGGATTTCGGCGTGGTGCTGTCACTGCTGTGACTCTCGGACTTGTAGTGGTATCAGCGATGGGGGGGTGCATTGACTCTCGGACTTGTAGTAGCAGCCTGTGAGGAGTGCAAATAGTCAAATCGGAGCTCCTCGCGTACGCTCTTCATGACCTCTAGCACGTACCCAATGTCTTGATTTGCACTAGCAGCTATCGAATCCTCTAATAGCATCAATGCCCTATCTCTATGATGTCGTTGCATTCAAGATGAGCATTAGACATTATATGAATGAGAGACATAATCATAACGTAAATACATACCCATTCCTCGGAGACATCGTTGACATCATCTCTACTTTGGGATGGCCTCAAGCTCCTGCGGTGGTTGGGGTCCACGAGGTACAAATGAGACAACTTATTGTTCCACTCCATATAACCCTCCACAGTGGCCCCACTAAAGGTTCGAGCACCACGATCCTCTACGGCTAATTGGTGACTGCGATGACATTCAAAATATTTCATAGTAGCTCGGTAATATACAGTATATGTCTTCGCAGTTCTCCCTCTAATGCTCCCTTCTGCAGGTACTACTGGTGGCGGGGGGATTGATTGCATGTGTCCCAATTGTCTCAACACCCGCTCTGGGTAATATAGCTCAACGATGTTGAAACAAAACAGACATCCGATTTAAAATGCCGTAGGAGTAATCGAATATTCTGAATTAATCTTACAATATATATCCCAAATAACTTGTACGAGAGACAGAGACAGAGAGATATTACAATTATAATGCAATGTCTATATAGGTTCACGTAAAATAACTAATCATGATATTATCTGATCCATTCGTAAGTCATCCAATGCTTTACATAAAAGAATCAACTTTGATTCAGGATACGCGGGTTGACTTAAAGGTTGTTGCCATCTAAAGGCCAAAGACAATTTGTCAAAAGACTTGCGCATAAGCGCTGAACGCTCAAGAGCTAAGTCCTCATAGCTCCACACCTGAAAAAATAAAATATATAGTTTAACAATAATATACTTCAACTATTTATTAAATATTAGAAAGATAATTTAGTAAGATAGTGCTATGCGAATGTAGTATACCTCAACTAACGTAAGCAGTCCAGATATTTGTGCGATTTTTCCTAATGCAATGTCCAACTGCCTATAAAGATAAGTGAATGCAGCTCCTCCCCACGCATAGTCCCCAACTATCTTCAGATCGACTAATAACTTTACATACCGAGCCGACACTATACTGCCTAATTTATCGGCATGGATTGTGTAGTGTAACAAATAAAGAATGTATCCCCTTGCAGCACAGTCAATCTGATCATCAGATGCATCATCAGGTATCTGGCTCAAACGAGAATGCAACCATTCCAAGCGGAAAGCTTTTCCTTTGCATCCTTTGTGATTCAATTCTTCGTTCACATCGTTGCTCTCAACACTGAATGCTTGAGCACACGTGGCCACCAATTCAGTAGTACTATAAGGGTTTGTAACAACTGTCTCTTCGACTATAGCTAAGCCAATGAAATGTTTCACATCATCGAGAGTGATGGTCATCTCACCGATAATAAAGTGAAATGTATTCATCTCAGGGTGCTTGAGCACACGTGGCCACCAATTCAGTTGTACTACAAGGGTTTGCAACAACTGTCTTTCCGATTACAACTAAGCCAATGAGATGCTTCACGTCGTCGAGAGTGAGTCATCTCACCGATAACGAAGTGAAATGTATTCGTATTAGGGTGCCATATCTTAACCAAGGCAGATACTAAGGCACGATTGATCGTCCTGAATGCAACCCTAGCAAGCAACCAAAACTCAGCCGTCTTGATTCTACGTTTAAACTTGCGAGACATTGAAATGATGGACCATGCATCGAGTTTGGCTGAATGTTGTATGCAACGAAGCGTACCTCGATCCTACATCAACCAATAACAAAATTAGTAAGAAAATTATAATTATGTACACATATTTTAAATGAAAAAGAGAAATGCATTACATGAATTAAATGTTATTGGTTACTTACTTTATTAACCTATAGATCATGGACAATATGGTTTCTATACCATCGTAGAAGCAAAGTGTCCGCTGGGCCTTCAAGAAATGGTGCCATATTATCCTCGACTCTAATTTGGGCTAGCTCAACGTTGACCTCTTACAGTTTTCTCTTCTTTTTCCGAGCTCGAGCTGCTTCTTCTTTGCCTTCCATTCTCTCCTCCACCCTCTCATCTTCACCCACTTCCACTCTCTCCTCCACCCTCTCATCTTCACCTCCCTCACCTTCACCCACTTCCACTCCCTCACCTTCACCTTTACACACTTCCACTCTCTTGCTTACACCCACTTTTACTCTCTCTTCCGCATTCCCCTCCTTAATCCCTTCTACCTCCCTGATAACACATGCGGCACTCCCCTCTTCCAAAATTTCTTCCACCCTCCTCTCTATTGCTACATTATCTACTCTCCCCTCCAATAATTTCTTCCACCCTCCCCTCTCCAATAGTTTCTTCTGCCCTCCCCTCTACTGCCTAATCATCCGCACCCCTCTCTCCAATAACCTCTTCCACCATCCCTTCTACCATACTCCTCTCCCCCACTCTCTTTTCTGCCGCTCTCTCTTCTAATATTCTTCCTTCTTGCATCTTTCCATCTAATAAAGAGGGGACTTCACTCTATGATTTTGATATCATTGTCATTGCAGCTTTAACAACTATTGCTAAAATCTCAGAATTATCAACAACAATATAAGAATCTAAAATCCTCTCTTCAGATGCTCATTCGATTCGAGCTTTTGTAAACCTTTTTCTATAGGATGCCGTAGGCTGTTTACGAAAATTATCTAGAACCCTATCAAGAACTTCAATTTGGCATGCAAATTGTATAAAATAAATAAAAAAATTGAAATTACCTCGAACCGTTGTTTGCCATTGCTCCACAAACCCTAACAAAAACTCAGACGATTTCTTCGCCACTCTTCAAATCCCAGTCTTCGCCCGTTCCTCACGTTTTTGTAGCGCGAGAAGAAGATGTGAGTATACAGTCACGAGTCAAAAAAGGGTTTGTAGAGTCACATAAACCCTTCTCAACGTTGCACAGCGCGAAAAGACAATTGGAAAAGACGATGCGAGTGTACAATCACGAAAAATCAATCGATTTAGAGGGTCTCAGAGGAACGAAATTCAAATATGATGCAAACACGGGAAGAGGAAGAGGGAAGACAATATGGGTGTATAGCAAAAGAAACTGGTGGGTGGATTCGAACGATTGAAAAATAAATTGAATATGTTGGTGGAAATAAAGATTCGGTTTATCAAAGTTGTACACCACTTATGTGGGTGAACTCAAAGAATCAGTGGATGGAAATAATCGTACTCTATCCAAAATCACTTTTGCAGTTTGAAGTCACCAACCCGCACAAATTTTCCAAGTGCCCAACATACCCCTCTTTGATGTGGTTTGGAGACCCCAAACTGTGGGTTGCATTTGTAACCTATAATTTCGAAGGTCCAAACTGTGGCTTGCATAGAGACCCCGAACCGACAAGTTGTAGTTGCAACCCCAATACTAACCTCCTAGCCCCACTCCTTAGCCCGAATGCCTTCTCTCTCTCCTCTCTTTGTAATTCTCCGTGGACCCTCATTTTTCGAATCGAATCGAATCGAATTGCCCCGCAAACAAACTCCGTAACAAGAATGTGTATATTGTCCGTTTACGTGGCGTGTCATTAAATAAAAAGGGTGTGGTAGTAACACTTGTGAAAAAGAGATGTGGATAGTTTTATGAACAACTATTTTATTCTTTTAAAAATTAATCTCAATATTGGAGCATTCATCGTCGAGAGAGAGAGAGAGAGAGAGAAGGGCGATCCAAGGAAGCTCGAAGCTTGCTCTCTTGATTACCCCCTTCACCGCTACTACTCGCTCGCGAGAGAAGAGGCGTCGACGAAGACGAAGAGAGAAATTAGGGATAGGGTTGGAGAAAAAGAAGAGGAAGAAAAATATGAGTGTGGATCGGGTGCCGTCAATCTCCAATGGAAACCTCGACGAACAGATTTCACAGCTCATGCAGTGCAGACCCCTTTCCGAACAAGAGGTGTTTTAAAAAAAAATAAAAAATCTTGTTATATACCTCTCTTCACTATCTACTAAAAAATCTATGGTTTCTCATTTGAGCTGTTCGATCTGAATTTTATGGTTCTTGATGTATCTTTGTCTGGTTGATTCGAAATATAGTTGATTTTTCGGCATCCTTGCGTCCCATCTGCATTATGCAAGACGATCGGTTCCGGATGAATATGCAATTTTTTTTTTTCCCCCAAATTAGCGGTTTGGGAGGCCGAATTTCAACTTTAGAGACCATTTGCTGTGAACGGGAGATCTCATTATGTTGATCTCGGTTTCGTTGTAAAATGTCCACGCTGTATTTATTTGATATATGAGGTGTAGTGTAGATTGCGGTGGTTCAATCATTCTTCGATTTGGGTCGCTCGGCTGATCTCATTTTTATTTTATTTTTACTCGTAATTTCCAAACAAAGGTAAAGATAGCGTTGTTACTTTGGGGGATACATTGTTAGAGTTGCAAGTCTTAGTGATGTGTTTTTGGTTCTTGTGCTGACAAAATTTTGATATTTCAATAAATATCATCTGGGTGAACTCTACAGAAATTTGCACATTTTATATATTTGTGGTTGGCTTTATGAGTCCTATTTCTATACTCATTTCAGATCAGCACTAAGCTCTATGTAACTTTGCATTCCTTCTTCTCCCTTCTCACTGCTTTACTCTGATATTCACTAGTCTTCTTCTTCCCCTACTTCCACCTCAAGGGACATTTTTTTTTTGATAAGCAAAGAAGAAATATATTAAAACTATAGAAAATAAAAGCAAAGCCAAAAGAGAATAGAACCCTCCCTCTTGCTCACGTACCTGGGACCTGTGTAAACCAGAGGGCCATCGGCAAAACCTCATCCAAGACAGCAGAGGCAAAGGATGAGAGAGC
This sequence comes from Chloranthus sessilifolius, assembly GCA_021018995.1. Taxonomy (NCBI): domain Eukaryota; kingdom Viridiplantae; phylum Streptophyta; class Magnoliopsida; order Chloranthales; family Chloranthaceae; genus Chloranthus; species Chloranthus sessilifolius. The sequence goes on from CM037587.1 coordinate 258,912, forward strand.
AGGTGAAAAGGAACAGGAGATAAGGTATGGGAGAGAGCGGGGTCACAGTGCTATGGGCCTGGTTACGCACCTCAAGGGACATTCCAAATTTTTTTCCTTTTTATAAGCGCCACTCTCAAATTTCTTCTTATGTACATGTTCTTCATTAATCCTTTACCCCACACATCCATCTCACCATACGCATCTCAGCCACAAGTGTCTTTTTCTTGTTTTTTCGTAGCCCAACACTCGCACCATATAACATGGCAGGTCTATAAAAATGAATTCTGACATAGATTATATACATTTATGTCATACTAATGTGTGCCTTGTTTCAAGGAATTTAAACTTTGTTCATGGGCTTTTTATTATTTCTGATACAGGTTAAAGTGATGTGTGAGAAGGCTAAGGAGATTTTAATGGAAGAAAGCAATGTACAGGTGAAGGCCGTGATATATTCCTTGTTTTACACTATAACTGATTTATTTTTGCTCAAATTTTTTCATCTTGTTGGTTGGATAGAGTATTTGGTAGATTCATGCAATCTTGCTTTGCATTATTTTACATCTAAAGGAAAGATCTCTTTCTTTAATTGCGAGGAATAATTTTTAATCCAAGTTGTAAGTATGTGCATTACCTGCACTGTTATACAGTAGAGATATAATGTGTGTAAATCCTGTAGTAGGTATTTAATATTTAAATAGCAGATATTGATCTCTTGCTTTACTAAACCTGTTGTCCTATATTAATACCTTTTGTTTTAAGTTTAAAATGAAGCACACTTAGGAATTAGGAATGTTACTATTACTTTACTGGCACGACCCGAAATCCTACCCTTATCTCGAAGGCCTAGAATCTCGTGTTGTGACCCGCACACATTCCATTGCGATAAGCGGACAAACAAACTTATTTAATAATTCTATCATCGACATGTATTTTATCATTAGAGTGAGCAATTATTACTCAAGCGTGCCTTTATTGTATAATATTTGAAACTATGGCTATATTATCTAGGAAATAACTGTAAATAGAGAATGTCAATCTAATTATTCTTACCCATTGAAATTTGAGTCTCCCTTGAATTCTTTTGCTACTGTAAGTGTTGTCTTACTCTAAAGCTCCACAAGAACCTGACTTGATATTTAGCGGGGGTAAGTTATTTGGATAACTTAGTAGATACACAAGGGACTCTCTCTCAAGCTACATAGGTGGTGTGTGCAACCAACTGAGTGTAAAATAATATCTCAATAACGTAGAAAATAGTATGAACCACATTGTCAAGATTTAATATCAAATCGAGATAACAAGCAAAAAAAACAACAATTGATAAAACAGTGAATGCGCATGCTCAGTGTGACAACAATGCAAACTACATATCGTTCCTATACTTATATCCTTATCCTTAATCAGGCAGACTTCTTGGTATTCAGTCTTTTACAAAATTATCCATTATTATTAGCTTCCACGCGTCTATACACCATGTGGTTGCAATTACAAACAATAACAGTAAGATGACTTGTGCCAGCGTCGTTGCTCGAGCCTCACACACGATAGGGACGTGTCAGATTGCCAACCACCACTCATTGTGGTGCCAATAACCTATGTCAGAATAGAATATATATCCCCATGCAACCAAATGGAGACGGGCCCATTAGAAACAGAACAGAATGTTCTCACAGAGTCAGGAACCACACCTCGACTGCAGGCATTGAGCCCTTACTGTGACTTGGCGTAAGGTATGATACGTATAGATTACAGATTCAAATTTATCAGGTTTGGTTGGCCTTTACAGCAGTGTTTTCAGTAACAATCTTTTACTGAGTTTTCCAAAAATAGTAAGTCTCAGAATTAGAAACAGAACAAAATCTTTTGTAGAGTTTAAAGACCCAAATGTAATTAGGAACCATGAATCGCATCTCAGGCGAGGCGATAAAGAATTAACACTCACACTCATTCGACATGGTGTTCCATGCCACCATGTGTTGTGAGGCATGTGATTAAGTTATATTCGTTGTTTTTATGCCATTACGGTAGAACCACACCAAGGTAAAGGCATGCAGAATAGACCGGTTCTTCTAGTTGTCAATGACGCAAATGTCCTAACATGAAGTCTATGTGATGTATGAATGAAGAAAATTGATATAATATGTATACGAACAGTACAATAGATCTAAATAAGGAGAACAATGCAGAGTAAGCGGTATGATATAAACAGAACTATTTAGTACATCAAAATAAGAAAATATGACAATAATAATATCAATAAGAAATATGGTTACACTTATATATATATATATCATATTTAATAAATAATAATATACTAATCTTAAGTACTTAAAATACTATGCAAATCAAGGGGGATCATAGAGGTACCCACCTTTTTGGAGAAGGCTGAAGGTTGAATATTGATCGTTTGTTGCTCATGCCACGTGGTCTTCTTTGCGTACCTCGCTCATGATTCTCGTCTAGTCATTCGAGATACTGGTTGTTTATCATACTAATTTCTCTTTTTCTAAAGATCTTGGACATATATTTTTAGAGAGAGAAGAGAATGATAACGGAAGCATGTGTGCGGTGATAGTAAGGTCAAAGTTGATTACAAGATAGATCGAGGGTAGATAAGGGCGAGAATATGGTAGTCAAACACGCCATTATAATTAAGCAACGAGTATTGGTATGGTAGTGATGATCATAATAGTCAAAACATTGATGGTTTAATAATAATAAGTAAATCAAAATATGCATTGGGGATAATAAAATAGATAATTTATAAATAGGCGATAATTTTAAAATAATTTGATAATAATAATAATGATCATAGTGACAAACTTCGTTTTCGGTAATTTTTTGGTGGGGGGTCCTTTCGGTACATTTCAGATTAAGTTCGGCACCTTTAGGAAAAAATTCGGGAAAGTTTTGGGGATTAAAAATATATAAAAAATATATTTAATATTTAAAAAAAAAATTATTACAACATATACTAAATTACTAACATATTAAAAAATAAAAAAAGAAATATAAACATTAAAAAAAAATCCAAATTTCCAAAATTTTGCCGAAAAAGACCGAAAAATACCAAAATTTTCCCGAAATTTTCGTTTGACCCCCTTTTCGGCGAATTTAATGAAATTTCGCCGAATGTCGGCGAATTTGTCACTATGATAATTATGACAATAGTAAAGATAATAGTAATATCAATAATATTATTGAAGACAACTCTAAGATAATTGAATAATAAATAACAGGTAAACTATTAATTATAAAAATAGTCGAATAATAAAATATAAGGAGAGAGAACACGACATAGATGAAAATTGATCCGATCGTTCAAGGGTCTAACTAGGCAAAGGTTGAATAGTATCATACATATAATAATAATAATAAGGGTGATATCATAAATTAAGATTACAAATAAAAATATGGTACTAGCGATAATAATGAAAAATAATACTAAGAAAATGTAGTGATAATAATTTATTAAATAATAATAATAATATGAAAAGTAAAATCGCAAGATTAATAAGGAGTACTATTTACGAGTAGTCGATAATAATATTAATAATATAATATTAATCTCTTAAGGAATAGTAAATAATTAATTTAAAATTATAATAACACAAATAATATCAATAATTATATATAGCGGTCAACTTCTATAATCACCTTCCACCAATTAACCTGTAATCATCTGTTTTGTACTTGGAGACACCCCTAGGTTCAAAGAGCACAAAGATTCGTAGGTTTTATGTGTATCTAGAAAAGGCGAGGAGAAAATGTAGGGCTATATGTGATTTTCAAAGAAAGTGTGAGAAAGTATGGTATTAGATTTGATATTATGCGTACAAGACTCTAGGAATATGTTAGGGAGTCTAAGAGGTAAGATATGGAGAGATTTGTATGGGAGTTGAAGATGGTTTAAGAAATTTAAGTGGGTTATTATATGAGCATAAATGGGGTAGAAAAACCAGAGGTATAGAAGGAAATTTGGGGTGTTGTAAAGGTTAAGGGGAAAGGGGCTCTCGAGACCTATATATAGAGAAATGTGAGAGTTTCCATTTAAGTATACCATTAAGTAGAAATTTAATAAATAGGAAGCTACTCATAAGTAACTTAAGTCAATTTACGAGTGTGACTCTCCGAGAGGATTGGGCTTGGTTGTTAAGGCGGGGGAAGATTGGGTCCCCAAGGCGGGTATGATGAAGCAACCAGTTCTAACGAAATTGCAGTTGTGTGATGTGCAGCAGGGGTGGTCCATTGCCGGTAGGGTGTACGGCAAAGTGATGGCCATGGCCATGGCTAATAACCGGAGTTGTGGCCAGTCCGGACTGGATATTGCGAGGCCAGTGGGGCACGACCGAGTGGTTTGTGCCTGGGAGAACGGCACTGTGGGGCCGAGTCATGGCCGATTAATCTTTGAATCTGCACAGGTTCGGTCTCTCGCGGTTAATCTACGTTCTTATTGGGTGATTCTATTGGTTACTAAGGATACTGTGTCTTTATTACATGTACATCAATGGATTAATTACATATGGCAAGTTCCTATGAGACCTACGGTCTCCACTATCTTTGGGACTAAGTTCCTCCTACGGTTTGGCTCGGAGAAGGAGGCTAGTGCTATTTGCCGGGTCAAGCATTTGTACATTCAAAATTGTCTGGTGGTGTGCTGGCCTTGGGAACAGACGGTGGGGGATCTTCAGATAGAGCGGGAGAGTCATGGACTGTGGATCTGCATTTTTGGGTTACCAGTGCATGCGTGGACTCCGGAGGTCTTCTGGGGGATCGGTGATCAGTGTGCTGGTTTCGTTTGGGTTGATCGACGTACGGCCGACCTCTGGGATACCAGCCATGCCAGGATCTTGGTTTGGGGTGACTCGCTGGACTGCATTCCCAGGGTTTGTGAGGTCCTAATTGGCGGCCAGGTAGTGCAACTCTTCATAGAGATCGTGCGACTCGAGCGGGTCTTCCTGCAACATCAACCGGTTGAAGGATCCATGGGGGCTCGGGATATCGGTGTCGGCGGCCTCGATAGATCTATAGTAGTTCTATCCATCTGTCCGGCGTGGGTGGCTTGCCATGAGGCTCACCTGCTCCGGCTGCTGCAGTGGGCTCGCCATCCTGGGCTCACTGCCTGGGACTGACTCAGGCGATCCTCAGGTTCCTAGGGTTGACTCATGGTTTGCAGGCAGAAAATGAGGAGATTCCTGTGGGAGAGGTGGTTTCGATCGACGGGGACTCCTCTGCTGCCTTTGGGGGCGATCCGTTGGCGGCTCCTACGGCTGAGATTTCTTAGTACGATGAGGCCGAATTCGTACACCTTCAAGGACAGATGATGGGGACAAAGGACAGGGAGTAGCGGCTTACCTGGGATCTGATGGTGACCGAGGCTACTTCTTTCCCCTTCTATGATAAGGACTCTGGCGAGGGGAAAGGGGTTTATACTCGAAGACGAAAGGGGTGGAGGGTGTCTCGGGGTGTGGGCCGTAGTGGGCGGGTGACACGTGGTTTGGCTGAAGGTTCTCGAAGCTCTCTGGGGTCAAAGGGTGATGGCTATATACGATTAGCTGCACGGGACCTTTTTGTCTCTTGTCGACACGTGGAGGGATTTCGGGAGGGGGGCTGGTCTTGGGGGACAGATGGCGACGGGTCTCATACAGGCCCGTGCTTCGGAGGATCCGGGGACCATTGCTATTCTGTCGGGTCGGGACCCCATGGCTACCATTATTTCGCTTTTGGCCGTTCCACCCATTAGCCTGTGGATGCCCGATGAGGGCTTTCACAACTGACGCGTTCTGGCGTGCAAGGCACGTGAAAGGTTTAAGTGGTTTGGGTTTGTTGGGGCGTCTACGATCTTACCCGACCAAGGTGCTTCTTCCCTGGCGACACAGGCGAGCTGCATAACTGACAGCCGGAGGGCTTTACCGGCGGTGATTGCGGGGTTGAGGACTGGATCTGATGTGGAGCCTCTCGATTGCCGGTTGATGGGGATATTGGGGTATTTCGGGGCGGAGTTGGGGAATCCAGTGGACGGGGAAGGCCAGTACTTGGCTTTGGATGGTGCAGATGGGGTTGGGTCTGGTCAGGGGCCTGAGCTGACGGAGGATATCGATCGTCTGATTGCCCTGGGTCGGAACCTTGGGATGTCGTTCAGAGGGCCTGAGGAGGAGCTGCGGAAGGTGTTTCGGACTACTCCGCTCTGCCGTCAGGGGAATAAGTGAAAGCGGCGAGGCGGAGTGCGGGAACTTGCGCGGTTGGAATGGGGAATGTCGGATAGGAGAGGGCCGGGGGGAGTGAATCTGCACTCTGATTGCGGGCGGGCTTCAACTGGATTGGTTATGAAGATGCTGTTGTGGAATGTGAGGGGAATTTGTGATAGGAATAAACGGGCTGGAGTGAAACATGTAATTGCGAGTTTTAAATCGACCAGTGTTACCTTACAAGAGACCAAATGGGGCAGCAACAACAGGAGGAAAGTAGTGTGGGTCCTTGGCGGTGGCAATTGGGATTGGATTGGTGTTGACTCGGTTGGCGCATCGGGTGGAATTTTGGTCGCCTGGTCGTCAGTACATTTCGACAAGGTTGATGAGGAATTGGGCCTTTATTCGGCGGCTGTGGTGCTGCGTGATAAGGTGGCAGGTACTCAGTGGATGTTTGCAGGGATTTATGGCTCGAGTGTGGACCGTGTGAGGGAGGAGTTTTGGTATGAGCTGGCTGCATTGGCTGCTAGGTGGGACCTGCCCTTTTGCCTGGCTGGGGACTTTAATGCAATTCGATGGGGCTTCGAAAAGCATGGCGGGCCACCGGACTTGGGGGTTATGCGCGATTTCAACTCCCTCATTTCGGATTGGGGGTTAATTGACATCCCGTTAATTGGCGCACGGTTCACCTGGTCTAACCTCCAGGATAGTCCTTCGTTTAGTAGGATTGATCTTTTTTGTGCACGACGGAGTGGCTGGACTTGTTTCCCGGGGCACGACTCAAAGCTTTCGGACGTGCCGTCTCGGACCACTGACCTTTAGTGCTGATTACTGATTCAAAAGGAACAGGGTCTACTCCATTCTAGTTTGAGAACATGTGGCTGCTGAACGGGTCTTTCCAGGAGAAGGTGCAGGGATGGTGGGGTGAACCGATCATACCTGGGACTGCTGCGTTTCGGTTTCTGTCCAAACTACGGCGTTTAAAGGACCTCATTAAAACCTGGAACCAGGACGAGTATGGCTGGGTTAATGTCAATAAGGAGAGGCTGCTTGTGAAACTGAAGGAGTTGGACCGCGTTGAAGAGTACCGCCTTCTTACGGTTGAGGAGAGGGAAGATAGGTACTGGTATAAGACGGAATTCAGCAATACATGCAGAGCCGAGGAACTCTTTTGGATGCAGAAAGCAAAGGTTTGATGGTTCAAGGAAGGGGACGCTAACTCTAAATATTTTCACGCTGTTGCCAATGCAAAGAATAGCACGAAATATATTGGTAGCATTGTCGTTGATGGGACGTTGCGCACGGGTGATGACCAGGTCCGTGAGAGTTTGGTGGAGTTTTATAAGCGATTGAATACGGAGGAGGGGGGGATGAGACCCCCGCTGGATGGGCTGCCCTTTAAGTCCATATCGGAGGAGGTGAGTAGGGGGCTTGAGAGATGTTTAACTAAGGAGGAGGTGTGGAGGGCGATAAAGAGTGGGGGTAGGAACAAGGCGCCGGGTCCGGATGGGTTTACCATGGAGTTCTATCGTGCGTGTTGGTCGACTATCAAGGCTGATTTGATGGACGCCATGTGTGAGTTTCATCAGTCTGGGTTTATTGAAAGGGCTTTAAACTCCACCTTCATTACCCCTCACCCCAAAGCGGGGCTGAGAATATTGCGGATTATCGCCCAATCAGGCTCACCAACTGCTTGTACAGGATCGTTTCGAAGGTGCTCGCTAATAGGCTCAATCATGTGATGAGTACTATTATTTCTGGGAATCAGGCGGCTTTTGTTCATGGCTGGCAGCTAACGAATCTTGTTGTGGTGGCCCACGAGACCATTCATTCGGCCCATATCCAGCGGATCCCGGCTGCGATTTGGAAGGTAGATATGGAAAAAGCATATGATCGGGTCAACTGGGAGATTATCGATTATATGCTACGTCGTTTGGGGTTCGGTGTGACTTGGAGGAAGTGGATACGGGGCTGCTATTCCTCTCTATAGTTCTCGGTGATGATAAATGGTACTCCTGCTGGGTATTTCAAGAGCTCCATGGGTATCAGGTAGGGGGATCCTCTATCCCCTTTCCTTTTTATTCTGGTTGGGGAGGCGCTAATGGGACTGATGTCATGTGCCAGGGAGCTGCAGCTGATATCTGGTGTACAGGTGGGGGCTGAGGGAAGATACATTTCGCATCTGCAATTTGCTGACGACACGATCTTATTTGGAAAGGCTGATGTTTCTGAGTTCAGTGCGCTTGCTGGGGTTCTATCAGTGTATGAGGTCGTGTCGGGGTAACGGATTAATTTTCACAAGTCTGCTGTCACGGGGATTGGCGCTGAGGATTCTATGGTTCAAGAATTGGCACATACGTTCAACTATGTTAACGAGAAGCTACCTATCATGAACCTCGGGCTGAGGAAGCTCACGGCCCGCAACTGGCTTCCGGTGGTGCAAAGGCAATGGCTTTCCTCCTGGAAAGGGAAGCTGTTAAGTAGTGGCGGCAAGTTGATTCTTCTCAAAGCAGTGTTATCTTCGATGCCTACTTTTTTCATGTCTCTGTTTCGATGCCCTATGGAGGTTGCCAACCAGTTAGAACAAATCCAGCGGTCGTTTCTCTGGGAGGGATCGGGTTTGCAAAAAAGATATCATTTGGTTAATTGGGACTGCTGTTAGCTGCCGGTTCCTTGTGGTGGGTTGGGCATCCGTAGCCTTAAATCGACTAACCTGACTTTGCTTGGTAAGTGGCATTGGAGGGCGGGGAAGGCTGAGGAGAGGAGCAGTGTATGGTGGTTGGTTTTGGCTGAGAAGTATGACACTTCTACAGGTGGGTGGGGAATATGCCCACGGTTCAGCGAGGATCCTTTGTGTGGTGGAAAGGAATTTGTAGTATATGGGAGAGGCTTGCTAAGGGCTTGCGGTATCAGTGGGGATGTGGAACTCACATCAGGTTTTAGGAGGATGTATGGGTGGATGGGGCTGCTCTTAAGGATGATTTCCCTGCAATTTTCGTTGTTGCTTCGAACCAGGGGGTATGATTGACGATTTTGTGACTTACACGCAGGGAGGGGCTGTTTGGGAGGTTGATACAAGAAGGGTGTCGAGGGATAGTGAGGTTGGGTGTTTTGCGGCTCTGATGTTGCGACTTTATGACCTGCAGCGGAATCCTCAAGGGCAGGATTTGCGAATTTGGGAGCCTAGCAGGGATGGTAAATTCTCTGTCAAGTCCTTTTATGGGCTGCTGTCGCGACGGCCACACACTACTTTCGATGGAAAATGGTTGTGGAGGTTGCCTATTCCGTTGAAGATTCGATTTTTTGGATGGACGATTTGCAAGGAAAGGATTCTCACCAGGGGCGTGCTGATCCGGAGGGGCCTAGATGTACAGAATGCTTGCGTGATGTGTGCCAATGGTGAGGAATCCGCTCCCCATTTATTCCTGCACTGCAGTTTTGCAGCCGACGTTTGGATGGCCATGTATAAGGCGTTTCAGGTTAAATGGGTCGTGCCGGAGACACCCTATCAGCAGGTGTTGAGCTGGGCCGGTGCGAGGATTGATGGGGAGAGTGGGGGATACTGGACCGCATCCTTGTTTGCTGTTTTCTGGTGTTTATGGTGCGAAAGGAATGCCAGAATTTTCAAGAATAGGAGCAAACCGGCGGGGATCGTCGTCAAGGCGGTCACGGATTTGATGAGATTTTAGGTGTCAAGAGGGGGGGGTGGCTAGAGGTGCACTGATTTTTCGTGGGACCCGGGTTGAGTGTGACACGCGTTGGCTGTGTTTCGCTGTGGTGTGTGTCAATGTTGTTTTTGCTGTTTTTCCTTTCTTTTTCCGGTTTGATTTCTGTATACTGGGATTGTATTGTCGTTCAGCGTCTTGCTGTTTTTAATATAATCTCTATTACCGATAAAAAAAAAAAGGAGAGATTTAAGTAGAAAGTTACTTAAAATTAAAAGAGAAAAATCATATTCTAATTAAAATAATAGAGACTAATTCTGCGTGAGTTTCATTCTTCTTACATTTGGTAAGGCTAGCGTGTTTTATGCATTCACACAAATATTATATAAAACATAAATAACTAAAATAATATTAAATAAAATATATTAATATACAATAGCGCTTATGAGGTTTGAACCTTGGACCTAAGATGTAACAACTCATTCCACAACCATTGGAACACCACATCATTTGGTATTAGGAATTCTAAATTTTATTATGTCTTAAAGAGAAGTTATTTTATAGTTTTAGAATTCTTGACAATTAAGGACATTTAGAGAGAGAGAGAGAGTTATTAGACTCATAACAAGATATATAAGAGCTCCTACAGGACCCAAAAGAAAGAGGGGTTGACTATTTTATAGATAATTCATACTTAATCTCTTGGAGCATTATTAACTTTTATGATAACTTAAAGAGTAAGATATATAACTTAAATAGTTATTATGCGTATTCAGTAAATGAGATTATAAAGAGCATTGAATCTCTTCTCCTATTAATTATTTGTAAGAGTTTTCTTTTCTTTTATTATTTTAAATAAAGTTCGTGCATTATACAAACACATATTATTTAAATATATAAATAATTTAAGTAATATAAAGTATAATTAATATAAGTGGTGCCTGTAGGTTTTGAACCCTAAACCTCAAAGAGTTTAGAATTAATGGTACAACCATTTGAATCACACGCTATTTAGTAATGAGAATTTGAATCTAAATTATATTTAATATCTAATTCAGGAGTTGACTTCTAAATTTTGTGAGGAAATGAGCTTTTCACAAATCTTTTCTTCTCTTATAGTTTGACTAGTGTGTTTAGCACGCATACCAAACTTATATATGATTAAAAAACTATTTTTAATGTGCACCTTTATAATCTTAGTAATCATATTGGTGAGTCAATAGAATATACATTAAAGCCTTTGCAAGGATAATAGGATTTAGAATCCCAAGGTTGGTCGAGTCAAATCTTCACAAGGTCAAATAGTCAATTTCCAAAAAAATCAGGGTCACTACATTTACTAAACCTGTTGTCCTATGGTAATACCATCCGATGTTAATAGCGTTTATTTTGGGTTTAAAATGAAGCATTTAGCTAGTGCAGTACATAGGGCCATTACCCAGTGCTGGTCCCATATGATGTAGTGCAATACATAGTACTTCAAAAATAATAAATTTTCTCTCTCTCTCTCTCTCTCTCTCTCTATATATATATATATATATATTGGGTACAATTTGTATGGATTATATATAGATGTGGATTCCTTAGCTTATACCGGACTTGATGAAAAAAGCTGGTCACTGGTCGATTGTTACATATGTAAATTTAACACAAATGTGTCATTTTGCAACATGAATTGCAGTGTCAAACACAAAGGCCATGGAAAACTAAACAAATTTGACACTTCATAGCAATGAGAATTTTTATTGTTATAAAGATGTTAGCTCATAGATGTGGAAAATATGTGTGTTTGTGTGTGTGTGTGTGTGTCTATGTCTATATATATATATATAATCTGTATACAACTAATAATAAAAAGGAAGAGAAGAATTTTTTAAGGTTTTGCCCTCAAGTCTCTCTGCAAGTGTCTGATGCATGTTTGAAGATGTGTAACATGGTTGTCGAGGCAAGGCCATGGCGTCACCATGGCGAATGGCGAGACAAATCGCCATATGAACTTATATGACAAGAATGAATATATGGCAATGCCATGGCGGGGCCATGACAGAATGACGCAATGGTGCCGCTATGACCGCTATTTTGAATTTTCCTTTGTAACTTATAATCTATAAGTTATAAGTTATAACCTTATAAATTATAAAACTTACAAGTTATAAGTTATATTTGTATTATAACTTATGTTTGATAAGTTATATCAATGATATTTAGGGGTTTTAAGTGAAACCCTCTAGTCTTTATCGCAATCACTCTCTCTCTCTCTCAACGTAGGTTTGTATATTTTGGGGAGTTGCTACTAACCCCCCACCATATGTTGAATATTCCTCATAGGATATAATTAACCGTTGACGCTTTGAATCGGACTGACAATAACCCTTTTTCGTTCCAATCTTCCCCACAACTGATCTTGAAATCATGAAAATATCATTAGATGGTCATTTCAATCTTTCCCCATAGCTGATCTACTTGATTAATTGGTTAAAATTTTGTCATCCTTTATAAAAAATATAAAAATTAAAAAATAGTAGGAAATTAAAATATATATTAATGATTAATAAATAATAAATATTATTAAAATAAATTAATACATGGCCTCGCCATGGCCATACCATGGTGTGGCGAGCCTCTTTGCCATAACCTCACCACACCGTCTTAACTACCTTGATGTGTAAGATTTAAAATATTAGTATCAGAGTCCATGTTATTCAATGTCTATATTGTGATGAAGTCCAAGACATGAAAGGGCAGTGAATAGTGTAAGAAATGCATGTGGAGAGACGAGCGAGTTCTTGTCAGAGTTGGATTGTATAAAGGTTTTGCTTTGAGTCCGTATTTATTTACCTTGACCGTGGATGCAGAAGTGATTCCATGGTGCATGTCATTTACATATGATAAAGTTCTAATCTCCCAAACAAGGAAACAAGTAAATGATATGTTGAAATTATGGAGAAAGGTGCCTTAAAGTCAAGAAGCTTGAAAATTAGCAAAATAAAAGACGAAATATATGGAGTGCAACGTTAGTGAATATGATAGCCTAGAGGAGGATTTAGCTAAAATAGAAAGGCGTGTACTTTACAACCACATGATGGATTTGCGGAGGCCATATCAAGTAGGCTCGGTGTAGACTGGATGAAATGGAGACAAGCAAGCGCGGTATTGTTTGATCCAAAAGTTCCATTGGACGTTTTTATAAGACAACAGTAAGACTTGCCATATTATGTGATGCAGAATGTTGGGCTACGAAAAAGTGACAAAAAAGTTAAAGTGCATGGGGATGATATGCATATGTTAAGTTGGTTGACTGGAGTAATAAGAAAGGGTGAAATTAGAAATGAGTACATAAGATGAAAATTGAGTGTGACACTATAAAGGAGAAAATTATGGAATGTCGTTTGAGATGGTTTGGACATGTTGGAGGGTAGAAATATACCCTGCACAGAGGATTGAAACATTTCAAGCACAAGGAAGTAAGAGATGAGGCTTTAAACTAGTGATAACCTGCCGAGAAGTAGTGAGAAGTGAGATGAAGGAATGCAGAGCTACAAAGAGCTTAGCGATATACAAAAACAATGGAGAAATAAAACTCGTTAAGTCAACTCCAAATACATGGAATAAGACTATGGTTATGATGATGATACTGTGATGATATGTTGCAATAAGCTTTTATGGTAAAATTTGTATGAGACAATTAGTAAAGACCTATTTGTCGTTGATCCACAACATAAAAGGACAGACTTCTCTCCAAGTAAGAGTTGACTTTTGGGAGGGGGAGAGGGAGGGAGCAGTGCTCTGAAAGTTGCCTGGGGTGGCCGCCCGGGCGGTTTGGGCCCCTAGGCGCCCTGAGTTAGGCCGGGGCGTCCTCCGGGGTGGACCGGATTTGGGGCGCTTGCCCAAGCCGCCCAGGTGGCTGCCCCACCCCAATCCCCAATAATTTTTTTTTTTTTTTTTAAGTCGCTCGAGCGACCTGCACGACCCAATTGCGTTTACACTCCATATTTAGGATTTGTGGACCCCGATAGAACCCCCAAACCCCTTTCCACTCCTCAGGCGGCTACGGCCCTCCGACGACGGCTCCCTGACAACAGGTGAGTTTTTTTTTTCTTCTTCCTCAAGTTTTTCTCTTCCTCAAGTTTTTTTCTTCTTCCCCCTTCTGTTTTTCTTAAATTTTTTGTAAATATAAAATTGAATGTATATATTAAAATATATACATTTATGATGAAATAAAATATATATGTATATATATACATATATACATAGCGCCTTGGGATCTTGGTGCACTCACTGGGCGCCTTATTTCTACTGAACATCCCGATCATGAACACCCGCCCAACGATTTTAAGAAACACTGGGAGGGAGTCCCTACTGGCCTGTATGTTAACACCGTAAAGACAACACTAGCTTTACATTACATACACAATTGCGTCTAACACTCCACATACATATATATCCTAAGAGTAAGTTGATCCAGTTCTGTAATGACAATATATAAAGACCTGATTCACCGTAATAGGAGCCCTTTATGAACTTGTTTGCGCTTCTTATTTGTTTGTTTTGTTGGGTTAGTTTGATTTATGGAGAGTCTGCTGCTATGCTACCTAGAGACTTTAAATTGGGAACTTTACCTATCATCTGATACGTATGCGTACCATACCCATGTTTAATATCATACCCATACCATATCCAACAAAAAAGTGGATACCTATTTGACGCGGGATGGGAACCCTCAAATGCGTGATTAATGATTTAATGCAAATTTGCCGAAATTAAATAAGATAATTCAATCTTAATCTCAAAATTAACTCGATACCTTCGGGTTCTGAGAATTTGGATAGGTAGTTCATGCGAGATCCGGCTAGGGTCCAGTCCGAAGCGCAAGTCCCGCTAGATTTAAGGGGGATCGCGGGATCGTGCCTAGAGATAGAACTCTGGCTTTTCCAAGCTTAGGCGTTCGTCGTCGACCCGATGTAGATTTACTAGTTCTCGCAAGGGTTGTAGGATTGGGTTGATTTAATGGCTCAAACGAAAGCTAGGGTTTTGGATGATTTAGGGTTTTTGGAATGGATGGATAAAATAATTCAGGGTTGTAAGATAGAGCAGAATCAGGCAGAAAATATGGAGTTAAAAGATGAAGAAAACAGAGAAGATAAAAAAAAAGCTTTAGGAATCACTCCCTTGGCCTCACATCAAACCCATCACGAGGAAGAAGACTCTCTCCATAAAGCAAAAGCTCTCATTCAATAATCAATAACTAATAAAAAAGTGTTTATAAGCATCTTTAAATAGGCAACCATTAATAATTCGAATAAAAAAGAGTTCTAAAAGAAATAAAGACTAAAAAGGCAATTTCTGCAGAAAATAACGAAATCCTGTCGTTGGGCGGAGATTTCCACGGACGTCCGTCGCCGGGGGACAGTGAAGGCTCAAAATCACGGACGTTTGTCACTGTTCACACAGTCGCTGTTCACGGACATTCGTCATTGGATGACGGTTTTATGTCTTTGTGTCTCATTTTCTCTTCTGAAGCTGTGGTACTCGGGCTTGTGTCCTCTTTAGGTCTTTCTGAAGTCGAAAATCTGTTGTAGCCCCAAATCCAAGGCTCTCGATCTGGGCATTCCCCGTCACTTTTCCATTGTCAATGTCATGTTGCATCATTTGACTTTCATGTTTGGATACTTGGGCTCTACTATACCATCGAATGTTGGGTTTGAGGACTTCCCAAACATATTAATGCCTAGGGTGAAATGGATTTAGGCAAGTTATGTGTGTATGATCAAAGACAGCGACTTTGATTGAAGGGACAGTTTTATAAATATCTGTTCATTTCATTGATTTTCTTCCTCATAAATATCCGTACATTTTCTAAGGTCTATTTTATTTTGACAGCATAATCCACAAATAATTAATAAATTTACCTAACATCTTTGATTTCCTTGTTAGTTTTGCCATTTCCCTAGCAAATGAGCTAGTAATTTTTGTAAAGCTCTCCAACACTCCAACTATTTAACAATGATCCTTCTTTTCTTGGACATCTTCACCATTTGCTCGAGGACAGGGTTAGAATTCTCATCATGGTGATATTTTGGATTCAAAGGATACTTGGAGGTATCAACCGGTATCTTTGCAATGGATTAGAGGCATAGGGTATTGGTATCAAACTTGGCCAAAGCTGATATCATATCAGTATTGATCGAGTTTTAGAAACCGGTTGTCTTAAGAATCGTAGGGCTACATTTATACACACATAAATATACATACATACATACATAAACGCACACACACATTGATATATATGTCATAATCATCATCGTCATCATCATCATCATCATCATCATCATTGTCCCATCTATTTAGGGTTGAGTTGCAACCCTATTTCTCTACTCATTTCTGTTTAGGGCTAAACTAGTCACTATCACTCGTCAGTCCCTGCTACTTCTCATTACTTCCCTATAAGTCCTCAGTGTCCTCCCCTTCTACTTCCTTGTACTCGTATCATTTCAATCATTTCTATAAGAACTGTTTCAGGTCCCTGACGGACATATCCAAATTTAAACATATTTACATGTGCTCTAAATTTAAACATATCTACATGTGATCTTTCTATTGCTTATTTTTACCCCGCAACACTACAGTTCAAACCCTTAACTTATCTTTCTATTGCTTATTTCAAACCCCTTAGCTCTAAGCCTTTCTATATAGTTCCAAAATGTCATTTGCTTGTGTGGCGAAATACCATGACAAAATGAAAAAAATAGCATACACCATGGAACCTCCTCTTGGATTTCTGCTATCAATTCATCCATAATCAATGCACCACATAATAAAACAATAGCATACATCATGGAACCTCCTCTTGGATTTCTGCTATCAATTCATCCCTAACCAATGCACGAGTAAGGTCTCAAAGTAGTTCTTACGCCTTACACTACCGATTCATACAACATCAGGAGCCGCTTGCAAACGTCGGAAGAGTAGGAAACAGCGACCAGGTATTCTGTCTGCTATGAGTCTGCAGATGGATTATTGTTCATCGTCTTCTCTGGTTCTCACGTTACTAGTGATATCTCTGCGGATGGAATACTGTTCATAGTCTTCTCTGATTCTCACATTACTATTCATTGCTTTTTCCTACATGATTTTCACGTTACTATTTATTGACTTCTTTAAATTCTTGATATGATAGATAGGAGGATCTGATTGTTACTACTAGGTGTTTTCTAGCATTAATAGTCGCGCTGGATTGTGAGGCGAGTTAGCAGTGAGTACGTGTGATGCCGAGGTTCTTCCACAAGTTATTGACGGACGCGGATTTAGAAAACATTTTTTGGTAGTAATTTTGTCAGATCCTACTATTTGTTTGTTTTTAAGAATTTAAGAAAGAAGATAACTAGTAGTTTTTGAGAAGAATTTAGGAAAAATGATGACTGGTAGTTTTTAAGTATTATGTGAAGAAGATGACCAGTAATTCCTATGTAGAAGTACGATTAGTAGTATTTGAGTCTTTTGGGAATAAGATAAATAGTGGTTACTATGCAGATAAATAGTAGTTCGGGTCACTATTCACTATAGTATGACTATTCCGACTTCACTATTCACATATGGAATTACACTCGTATTGGTACCACACCAACTCTCCTTTTACTGTTTTTATTTGTAAGTTTTTAAATTGAAAAAAAAAAAAATTCTTTTTTAAAAGTTTTGTAAATGTCTTTATTTGGTTTTGGTTTTCAAAATAAAAAATTAATCAAAAATTCTGAATTAGTCAAATGGACTAATGTTAAAGATCAACTGGATAAATGGGCAATTCCTCCTATCAATCCTAAAACCTTATATAAACAATGATGAACTAATTGGTCTACCGATATGTCCATCAAAACTACTGACCAACTGTAGGAGAAGACCAAGAAGGTCTTCAACTATTATCAAATGAAGACCTAATCACAGATCTTCAAATTTTCAACTATCTTCATCTTACCTGTATTCAGGTAGCTTTCAAACCTCTTACCCTTTTGGGAAACAATAATAGTATTTTGACCACCTTATGAGATGCAAGATGCCTTGATTGGTATTCTTCTCTCATGGCAGCTGTTGAAACCAGCCTTTACCATGGTCCTATTTACTTTAATGTTTTCTCCAACCTAATCTTATCATTGACAGACAAAAATCTGTTATCAGCCTGTACTCTCAATTTACAAACTCAAGGATACAATTTCATGCCTGGATCAAAGACTATTGCCCTGATCTATCGTCTTCATTACAAAATAATGACTTCTTTGGCTCCTTGAGTCAATTATCATAGCCCTCCTGGCCAAACGGTTTTAATTAAAACCAATTTAACCACTTCAAAAATTGCTACTCCCTCTTTGATTTCTTGGGAAAATATTGATTTTCCAAAATCATGGACGATCCCGCAAGCTGTACCTCCTAAACCAATTCTTAACAAGGACGTTGAACAAATAGTTCAATATGATAATGGTGATGCTGTTTTACAATTTGGTAAAAATATACATCTCCTCAATATCGTGCTAGACAATCTTATTCTGGTTCGAGTTCTTGAGATCCTTATAAAATCTATATACCATCAACTACTCGATCTTCTGTTTCAGAAGTAGCTTCATCAGCTATTCCTGAAATTAATCTTAAAGGAATCCATGTTTCTAATCAACAGATTCCTTATGGGATATACACCCAACAGCAGAAGGGTTCTCCTACTGCTAATGAGATGAATTTCTCATTTACAAATAATTTATCATGAATTTTACAAAACCAAAAGATTTTGTAATTAATCGTACCAAAATTAATGCTGAATTTCAGCAAGACCAATATAAATACTTTCGTGATTGGTATTTCAAAAAATTTTCCCATGAAGAATTACAAGAATTCAAAGAAAAATTCTATCAATACATAGAATCCTCTTATCAAATCATTTCCTTTGTCAAATGGTTCAAAATAACCCAATATATGGAAATGACTCAAGTAGAAAGGAAAATACATCTCCTTGCTGACTTTCAAACAGTTTGGCAGACTCAAACCATTCCCTTGGTTCATCATCCTGAAGAACCGATTATCCAACCTCAGTTATCAGTTTTAACTGAGATTTCTTCTGATTCTTCTGATTCCATACCTGTTGAAGAATCATCAAAAGACATCCCCTTGGTTTCTGCTGCTCCTCTTAGATAACATACTAGAAATCAGCTAGTTTGAGAAAATTTGAATGAGTCAAAAGTTCATTCTAATCTTCCTCAGGTTGAAATGACACAGCACATTCAACCACAATTATCCATTGAAACCCCAGATGTTCACACATCTGAAAAGGAATTATCTAGTGCCATAGATGCGATCTCTTCTGAATTAGTTAGTGATTTGGACCAGGATAGCATCTTGGATTTTACTACAATATCTTGTTGCATGATCATGTTCTTGACAGTCAACAACACTATGACAGTAGCATGTGAAGGTCCACTGGGTATCACGTGTCTGCAATGACTTGTAAGTGACATCACATTTTACGAAAATTGATGCTGATTGAGAGATCCTGATCTATTTCTGGGCCTACCTAGTTTGTGAAGTAGTTGAAGAACCTACAATGAATAGGTATCCCTTTTCTGAGGGGCCGATGGTGGTTGACCAGGTGATAGTGAACCTGGTTGTTGAAGATGGTGGAAGGGTAGCCCTCTGTTTTCAGGCGCTCATAGTGCAAAATTAGGCTTTATGTTATATTTTTGGAGTGATAATGGTTGTTTTTATCCATGGAAAAACATTCATGTTGTATCACTATTTTTGATATAAAATAAGAGACTCCACCCTGGAATGATTTTGATAATCAGTTTAACTTAAATGGAAATAGAAACCTTGTTGTTATTATCCCCACATCTGCCCTAAGTTTCTCGTGCAGGGCTTGTGGCAACTTATTTGTTTCTGGTAAAAGCATGACCACCTCCATCATCATCATCCTGCTCTTGGAGATGTCTTTTGTATGTTGAGGGAGCTGATCATTTCTCATATCTTTATTGTAGTTTTACTAGGTAGGATTTTGGGCACAGTATTGTGTCTGTAGTAGAGAATCCTTTGTGGAAATTTAGAATTCAAACTCTTTGGAGGTAGAAATTTGTCTCCCCTGTTCAAAGGTTGGGATCATACTCATCCCCAAATACTGTGGGTTGGGTGCAGATCACTAGATCAGAGTATATGTGGCATTCACTTAGGCTGTGTTTGGAATTGAGACGGACGGGCGGGCGGGCACCGGTGCGCCATCTGCTCCCCGCCAGAGCGGTTTTCAACCGCTCTGCGAAAACTGCAGTTACGAACCATCTGTAGCTGCCCGTCTGCTCCTCGTTAGCTCTCCGCCTGCTTCCCATGTGTTTACCAAATGCCCTTCAGGCGAGTTCCGCGCTAGAGAGCGGCTGGGAGTGGGTGGGGAGCATTGCCAAATGCAGCCTTAGATGAGCAAATGAGGATGTACAATTTATTTCTAATTTCTAATTTTATATGTTTTTATATTATTGTTTAGCATTGTTTTATCTGTCCTGTTAATTTGATTCTTGCTCCTCTTTATCGCAAAAATTGTTATGTCAAATGTTCTTATATTTAACTATGCTATAGAAAGTTCCTGGTCTATAAATGCTTTATCTGTATGTTTTTCCCTTAAATTGATAGACATGTCACTCGTAGAGAGAAACGCACTTTACATGATCCTTTTTTGGTGTGAACTTTTAAGGGGAATATTTTTGCCTTACATTTGCAGTTGTGATGTTTATTATGGTCTTTGGCCACTGGTTCACATTCAAGCATAACTTGCCTTTCCTACACCACATTTTATACTTTTTGGCATACACCATGAAAAGGGACATTATGTAATTGGAACTTTGTTGCTTTTCTCACTGCAGCCTGTGAAAAGCCCTGTGACAATATGTGGTGATATTCATGGACAATTTCATGATCTTGCAGAACTTTTTCGAATTGGAGGGAAGGTATTTGTTCTAATCATGGAATTTTTCTATTGCACTCTTACATTTGAGCTGTGGTAATGGCTAAATAAATTCTTGTGAGATTGATAAATAAATGCTAATGAGTGTAGTGCTGTTGAGATACTGATGCGGGCGGAATAGAATGCTCCTAGTTTGATAGTTCCTCATTTCGTTAATTATGTTTGGACATTCTTTGGTGAATCAGGATTTCTATGCTCTTGCTACTTTGGTAAGTATTTTTTGAGTTCCTTTTGGAAACTAAGTATATGTGATCTTATGATGCTTGATAAACGAGTTACATGACAATAGTACTGATTATATGATCCTCAAATTGCATCCTTTAAAATATACTCTTTAGGTGGTTGTTCCTACTCTTGAGCACCAAGAATGGTTTCAAGTTCAAGCACCAAGAGGAATTAGAAACTAAAATGCTCTTTACAGTACAAGCAAGAGATGTTGGGTTAAATGTCCTCGAAGACATTTTGACACATATGCATAGTTAGTCTTTGGGAGAGTATATTATATGTACGATGGATTTACTAATTTAAATCCTAGTACAGGATTGGACCTATATTTCCGTAGAGTTGTGCATCAGAAATCATGAATTGACACATAACCAGGGTTTGAAAACTTTGTATTGGTGGCTGCGTCAGTCACCCTTGGGGCCTGCACATTTCGAAAATTCAATTTCTTTTGAAAAAATCTGAAAAATTCCAAAAAATTCCAGAAAAGTTCTAAATAATTTTTCAGATATTTTATACCTTAATTTGTCTTATATATAAGTTTCATAAATTTGACAAGTGCATCTTATTATGGTGGGTTTAATATTATTAAATAATATTAATAAGTTACAAATTGATTAAGTGGTTTAATTGAGTATGTATTATGATTGAATGTCATGCTTTATGTTATATAAAGCATGAGCTATTAATAAAATGACGTATGGAGAATGAATGATACTGAGTTATTTAGTTCCTTGCCAAATCTACAAGTACGAAGTCTACAAAGTAAAAATACAAGATCATCACATAACTACATGTATATGTATATGTGTATTTATAATTTTATATATGTTCCATCACATAAGTTACATACCTTGAGTCTCAACTCAGTCTAAGATTCCAAAAAGATGTATTGTGCGGCTCCATATTATCATCATCGTCATTGTCTCCATATCAATCTGGACAAATATATGGATAAGGCAGTCCGCAGTTGTATTGATACTGATGTTTATCTCCATGCTGTCCCCCCGCCCTATATGAGCCATACTCAATGCAGTACAAAAATGCTTAGCCCTATGTGTGTGATTTCAAATCAATTTGGGATTTAATTGAGCTGCAGAATTATCAAAATTATCCCTAAACCTCATAAAATAAATTCAATTCAGCAATTCGATTAATCCAATTTAGTGTTTCGTCAACATATAGTCTTTCCCGATCTAGAAAATAGGGTCTAATGATAGACTCTAGTTTTCGATCTAGTTCAGGGTACCAAGTGACAATCAAGATGATGTCGCTTAACTCCTCTCTAGGGTTTGAAGAATTTAAAGTCCAAAGGGGTATTGGATTATTCAAGGAAAATCGTGGGATTTCATATAATAGGGAATTAAAGAATCAAATTCCAGCAACATAAACAAAAAGGACATTTTTAAAGCTTTTTCTAACAAATGTAATCAAGGAAATAAAAGTTAAAATTCCCTAACAATAATTAAGAAGATAGGAACATCCAAGGAATTTTACCAAAAAAATTATTGGCCTTGCACCAAGCGCTAAACTCGTGGAATTGAAGAATCACTCTTCAAGTTTGAAAACTCATCGCAAGTTCTTATGAATTCGCACACAACAAAACTCATAAATTTCATTAATCATCAACTATCTCATAAGAGATTTACAATATCCTTATGATTATGAAAGGAGAAGGCCAAGTAACATGTCAGTGGTCCCATTTTTCAAAATTCCTCAAATACCCTACATTTGAATTTGATTATTATTTTTATTTGATTTAAATACTTACCAAATAAATGCCCTTTTCTTATTAACTAAGGGCAAAAAAGGAAAAAATAATAGTTTAGAAACTGTCTCCCCTAAAATCGAGGAAGTGCTCCATGCATGGTGACGGAGACGCCGAGTACGTGGACATCGGTTCTGGACCACATCACTTTTACTGGTGTCGAAAGAAGCGAAGAGGGAGCCCGAGTACGACATTATCAGGAGGAAAAAGGAGGCAGAAAACGCCATCCAATGACGAACGTCCATAGGTTCAGGACAAACGTCCATGAAATCATAGTCTCATTGTTTTTGTGGGACGGACGTCTGTAGTGCCCCATGGATGTCCGTGACATTCCGTGTTCGTAGGTGACAGACGTCCGTGGCCCTAGTATGGATGTCCGTGACATTCCGTATCCGTAGGTGATAGACGTCCGTGGCCCCAGTATGGACGTTCGTGCCGCCAAAATTTTCTATTTTTGCGAAAATTACCTTTTTTCAGTCTTTTATTATTATTAGGATTCTTTAATTTGAATTATTTTTGGTTGCTTATATAAGGAGGCTTGTAAAGACAATTTAATTAGCTATTGAATATTTTAAATGCATTATTGCTTGAATATTCATCTTCCCGAGATGGGTTTGGTGTGAGGCCAAGGGAGCGATTCCCAACCGTTATCTTTTGGTATCTATTTTCTTTTGATCTTTTATTATTTCTGCTATCTATTTATCTCTATTTTCTCTTGAACCTTCACCTTTATTGATTCCTGATTCCTAAAAGCCTAAATCAATTAGAGCCAAAACCCTTTTCCAAATCATAAACCTTTTCCAAACCATAAACCTATTACAAAACCATAAATCTAATTCAAACCCTAAACCCAATTCTACAACCCTAGATTGAACTCGTAAATCTACATTGGATTGAAGATGAACGCCCAAGCCTGGAAAAGCTAGAGTTCTATCTTTAGGCTTGATCCCGCCACAATCTAACGGGACTTGCGCATCGGACTGAACCCTAGCCGGATCTCGCGTGATCAGTCTATTTGAATTCTCAGAACCCAAAGGTATCGTGATAATTTTGTAATTAAACTTGAATTAATTTATTTAATTTCAGCAAAATTGCATTAAATCATTATTCATGCATTTTAGGGTTTCCGTCCCGCGCCACATGGTCATAACTCCTCATAACTACTATCCCTACTTCCTCTTAAACTCTATATTCTCTCCATCTTTTTGCAACGGCCTCCTCACATATCTTCTACCAAAAATATCTTCTTGAAAAAGCCCTAAATTAACAAGGAAATCAAAGAAAGATTTTATCTAATTAATTTATTTTGTTTAAATTGTTGTCTCTCTCTAAAAATGCACTCTTCATGCAGATCTTCACACAGATCTTTCTTGCTTCATTGTTGAAAGAACCTCAAATTAATAGGTAAATAACTAAAAAATTTATTTCAATTGATTTTTTTGGCTACAATCACGATCAAATGCATAATTTGTTTGTTTAAATCTCTGAATCAGAAGAGAGAGAGAGAGAGAGAGAGAGAGAGAGAGAGAGAGAGAGAGAATTTTTTACTAAGAGATATTTTCTTACCAGAGAGAATCAGAGAATGGGATTTAGAGAGCAGGGACGTAGCCGTGTACTTCAGTTTTTTTTCTTCTACATATATATATATATATATATATATATATATATATATATATATCTATTAAAAAAATAATTATACACCATGCCTATATTAAGCCCATTTAGTAGGTTGCAAATGAGGAAAACTTTTTTTTTTTTAATTCTTTGTGGAAAAGGAAAGAATGAAGTTTGATGGAGTCCACCCTTAAGATGGACTCTACTAAGACTGAGAGAGAAAGGAGGGATGAGATGGGATTAGGATTGTCTCTTTAAAAGAAAAAAAAAGTTTTTCTTTTTTTTTTTATGAAAAAATAAAAATAAAATAAACAAACATAATCCCTGCCCGGCCAATCTCTCATCCCTCATCTCTCTCTTATAGTCTTAGTAGAGTCCATCTCAAGGATGGATCTATAAAAAATCATTTCTTCCTTTTCTATAAAAAATTGAAGGTAGAAATTTTTTTTACCACAATCTTCCACACAATCAAACACTCAATTTTTAATTTCACGTCGTTCAAATTTCAAAAAGTGAGCCTAAAATCACATTTGATCGTGATGTGTGCCATGTGATTTTAGAGTCCACTTTTTAGTTTGGGTGTCACGCTTAATAAAAAATGACCGTTGGACGGTACGCCTGTTATCTCAAGATTGAATTTATGCAAGATTGTAATGAAAAAAGGTTCCATCGTTTGATGAAAGCGGTCAATTGTGCAGAATGGAGAGGATGAAATGAGTTGACAATTTGACGGGTGTAAATAATGTTATCCTTGGAATTTTGTCAAATTTTTTAATGTCGTTTTGAAATCAACTTTTAGAGAGAGATTTTGTCAAGTTTTTTAAGAGAGTAAGAACATCTTCATGTTTTTTTATTGGGTACGGTTATTCTGACCCCCCAAATTGCTTTCTCATCCCATCTCTAGCAGCCGGCATGCATTGACTACCTTTGAATCAAACGATGGAGATCGTTTTTCATCTCAATCTTGCACATAACGGATCTTGAGATTATGATCGTTCCATTAGACGGATTATTTTCTATCCCGCATTGCACATGTCCCAAAATGATCCTAAAATCATGTGACATACATCACGCTCAAGCATAATTATAGGCTCATTTTTGAGATTTTGGCCACATGTAATAGAAAACTGACCGCCCGATGGTACACCCATGACCTAGAGATCTACAGTGTGGAAGATTTGGACGAAAAATGATCTCCATCGTCAGATTCAAAGGCTGTCAATGCATGTCTGCTGGAGGAGATGGGTGAGAAAGCAGTGTGGTGGTGTGAGAATAACGGTACCTTTTTTAATTTGAGTTCATTATTTACACTCGTCCAATTGTGACCTTGCCCGCCTCCTCCAATTGACATGTATTCACCGTTATGGATCAGAGAATGAAAGTATTTTTCGTCCCAATCTTCCACACCAATGATCTTGAGATCATGGAAGTAACATCAGACAGTCAGTTTTTGATTCAATGCGACACACCTAAAAAATTGTCCCTAAAATCATATTGAGTGTGATTTTTGCCATGTGATTTTACAATCACTTTTTTAGTTGTGTGCCACGTGGAATAAACAAATTTCCGTTGTATGATACGCCCATGATCTTAAGATCAATTTTGTAAAAGATTGGGACGAAAAAATGTCTCATCACTGTCAATTCATGACTAATGGAGATGGAATGTGGCACAATTTCTCTAGGTGTATCACATGGTACCCTTTTAATTTATTTTTAATGCCTTTTCAACTTGGTGAAAAAAGGATATATTTGTAACTCAAGATTCTTCATCTTGGGTTGTCATGATATTATAATGTTTATAAATAGATTGGAGTTCAATTTGACTTAAATCTATGTAATGATCATTGATCTAATTAGTTTCTCATGATAATTTGCCTCAATTTTGTGTTTGCAACTAAAATTCTTCCCATTTTGCCATATGTACGATGCACGTGCATATTTGCTAGTGTATTATAAGAAAAGAACCCTAAGAACATTGCTAAAATTAAAAGTCCTAATTAACCATTAAAGCTTTTTAATCTAACAACCATACTTAATTTACCATTAATCCCATTTTTTTATTACGGGACCACTTTTGAAAGGGCAAACGATATCCGATTGACGCGAAAGTAGTCTTGTTTGAAAACTTATCGAAGTAGTTTTCCAACAAGACAAGAATCACATAATTCTGACATGTATTGAAACTCTTATGACCACATTTCCGATGGTTGCACTGACAGTGATGAAATTAGTGGTCACTTGTCACATATATGTGGCTAACCCCTAAATATTTCAAATGATGAAACTAATCCGACCTCCGAAATGCTCCAAAGCTTTGAATTTCTTTTTGTACTTCTTATACACTTTGTAATGCTTGATGTCCCCATCAATACTCCCCAGGTGGGAAAAACTCATCTTTGATGAATTACGTGATCTACTCATCGCGATTGAAGTGCTCTCAATCTTTGGTTTGCCTTTCTACTGAACAAGGTACTCCTGACGCTTTCCAGTGTGCTCGTTTGCTGTTACCAGTCTTCTTAAAATCGCCGGGCGGGAATCGCTAGGTGGCGCCCCAAGATCCGGGCGGCCGCTATGTATATATGTATATATATATACATATATATTTTATTTCATCATATATGTATATATTTTAATATATGCAGTCAATTTTATATTTAGGAAAATTTATGAAGAAAAACAGAGGAGGAAGAAGAAAAAAATTGAGGAAGAAGAAGAAAAACAGAGGAAAAAAAAAAACTCACCTGTCATCGGAGGGTTATTGTTGGAGAGCCGTCGTCGGAGGTCACAGCCGCCTGAGGAGTGGAAAGGGGTTTTGGGGTTCTATCGGGGTTCACAAATCCTAAATACGAAGTATAAACGCAATTGGGTCGTCGCGGGTCGCTCGAGCAACTTAGACCAAAGAAATCACCCTCATGATAGTGCATTGGTCGCTTGACCGGGAACCAAAGTCACTCGAACGACTTAAAAATTAATTGGGGATTAGGGCGGGGCGACCGCTTGGGGGTGGGTACTGGGCGGCCGCCCCAAATCTGGTTTGCCTCGGGGGGCGCCCTGGCCTAAATCGGGGCTCCCGGGTTCGAACCGGGCTGCTGCTCGACTTTTAACTTTTGGCTTTCCTTTCCACTCAACAAGGTATGATCGATTCTTCCCAGATTGCTTTTGCCTTGCAGTCCAAGTACTTGTAACTTTCGGTTTACCCTTCCATTCTCGGCCTTGGTGATAAAACCTGAATTTTCCAAAATCCTTTTACCAAATCCTCTTTCAAATTGCACAGATAATGTATGGGAAAATAATTGAAGAAGTTATTGAATTTGGGTGAAAATAAAGAAGGCATGTATCTTGAGGTCAAGTTGTTGGATTTAGAAAAGGTGTAAGGTTTTCCATCACAATAATCACATTAGTACCCATGCTTAGATGAATATCTAAGTTATTAGAATCACCCCTTTTTAAGATTGGGAAAATTCCAATATGGCATATGTGCAAACCCTTAGTAATTTCTCGCGGGATTCGCTCTGGCCTAAATTGAACCGATACAAAATCACCATCCTTAATTTCATTAAACAAATTTTGTGAGTTTGAAAAATTTTCAATACTTCCATTGCTCAATATAATCATTTCATTAATTTCATGCAACTCAGAATGAAACTTGATCAATAACTCACAATGCAATTTATCATGGAACTAATGACTTAGTTCATAATGAGACTCAAGACTATGATGTGTACATGCATCTACCTACTCTATAACCTCATGTGTGACTTCCTTAATAAACTCAAGCGACTCATGTGTAGGTGACACTAACAACTCATATGCAGGTGACTATTGACTCAGGTGTGACCAACATGGAATGAACTTCCATATCGGGATTAAAAACTTGTTTTCTACACAAGTTAGGCTCTCTTCTATCTCCTCATCACTTATGACAGAATTGGCTTCATGATCCTCTTCTTCTAATTCTAATTATCCCTGTGCCTTATTTTCTTCCTCTATAATGAATAAATTATGAACGGGAATTTTCCTGGGACATTGATAGGCAGAGTGTCCGAGCCCTTGACACAACAATTTATTTGACCACCGCGTTTTGGACTTTCATTGGTCACTCCTTTGATCAATTTGGTAATTCATAGGAGTATTCACAGGTTTTGTTGGTTGGCCTCCTCGAAATTAGACCTGTTGTCGGTGTAGGTATTCCTAGACTCTAGTTCCTTGCAATTATGACGCTTATTCGTCTTGGTTTTTAAACACTGTAGAAGGTGATAGTGTGTAAAAGGAACATACGTTTCAATAACCTTCACCTTCATGTCCTCCCATCGTGTGATGGGTTCACTTCGAAGCAACTCGCGTTGACTTTCTACACCGGTCCAGTAATTTTTGGCGTGGTTCACCAACATTGTCTTGGCTAACCTAACCTTACATTCATCCGACATATCATACAAATAAAAAATACCCCTCTATGCTAGACAACCACTCAACAAAGGTTTTAGGGTTTATCCTTCCATCAAAATTTGGAACCTCAACTCGAATAGACTTTAGAACCTTGTCATCAAGGTCGTACTCGGGTTCACAAAGATGAAGGTATCTTCTAACTCTGGTCCCATCCCGACCTTCAGAAATCCGACTATGGTTCACAAAGTGATGAGCTTCTCGTACTTTTCATTCCCTTTCAATAAGGATAAGTAACTCATGACGACTCTCACTAAAATCATGCATGATGATCGACACAAACACACAAGCTATACAAAATCCAGAAACAACAAATAAGATTGCAAAATCAAATATGAATTCCAATTTGATGTGAGATGCAAATAAAATAAAAATCCTACTGCAAACACCCTAAACTAGAACTGTGCTTTGATACCACGTTGATGTAGGACAAAAATGCTTAACCCTATGCATGTGATTTGAAATCAATTTGGAACTTAATTGAGCAACATAATTATCAAACTAATCCCTAAACCTCATAAAATATAAAATAAATTCAATTCGGCAATTTGATTAATCCAATTTAGCGTTTCGCTAGCATATAGTCGTTCCCGATCTAGAAAATAGGGTACAATGATAGACTGTAGTTTTCGATCTAGTTCAGGGTACCAAGCGAAATCAAGATGATGTCCCTTGACTCCTCTCCAGGGTTTGAAGAATTTAAAGTCCAAAGGGGTTTTGGATTATTCAAGGAAAATCATGGGATTTCATATAATAGGGAATTAAAGAATAAAAGTCCAACTACAAACAAAAAGGTATTGTTAAAGCTTTTTATAACAATTGTGAGAAAAAATAAATTTCAAAATTACCTAACATTAATTAAGAAGATGGATAAGAAGATAGAAAATCCAAGGAATTTCACCAAAGAAATTATTGGCCGTGCCCCAAACCCTAAACTCGGGGAATTAAAGAATAAGAATCACTCTTCAAGTTTAAAAAGTCATCGCAAGTTCTCACGAATTTGCGCGAAGCAAAACTCATAAATTTCATTAATCATCAACTATCTCATAAGAAATTTATGATAAGTATTTATCATAAAGAACCCTAAAAATATTATTAAAATTAAAACTCTTAATTAACCAATAAAAAAATTTCTAATCTAATGGTCACAATTAATTTATCACTAACCCCTTTTTTTATCACGCTACCACTTTTGAAGGGTCAAATGATATTTGATTGATGCGAAATTAATCTTGTTTGAAAGCTTATCGAAGTAGTTTTCCAACAAGACGAGAATCACGCAATTCCGACATGTATTGAAGAACTTATAACCACTTTTCCGATGGTGACGAAATTAATGGTCACATATATGTGCATGTCCCCTAAATAATTCAATAATGAAATTAATCCGGCCTCTGAAACGCTCCAAAGCTTTGAATTTCTTTTTGCTCTGCTGATACAGCTTGTAATGTTTGATGTCCCCATCAATGCTGTTAGTGTCCAAACTGCTCACATGTCTCTCTATTGGCGGTTGGTTCTCTTATTCCAGAGTCCTTCCCTGACTAGTCAACATTAGCAATACCAGTCAACTAAATGACCCCGTGCCTCCTCTTTTCTTTGGGATTTGGTGCTGTCCATTGAGTCTTGAATTTGAAATTTGTTACGTTTAGATTGCTGATTGTTCAGTTCTGTGAACATGTTTTCATCGTTCTCCTTCAGTATACTTGGTGCTACCTTACTCAAGTACTATAATTATCTCCAACACATGATCTCTTCATTCCATGGTTTTGATACTTGCAATTTACTCCTGGAATATCCTCTGAGTGTGAGCACACTGAATTGAAAGTTGGTTTACTTAGGTTTGTGAACATGGCACACTGGTAAGACTCAGTGCTAGTTTTTTTTTTTTATTATTATTGCCTGACTTCTAATGTGTTAGCTTTGAACTGATATATCATGCATATTGTTATGTTGGAAATCTTATGGTTGCTTTTCTTTATTGGTAGTGTCCAGATACCAACTATTTGTTTATGGGAGACTACGTGGACCGTGGCTACTATTCAGTTGAAACTGTAACGGTAAGTGTTAAATCAAATCGTTGAATTATTCAAATTTTCAAATGAAAGTTCAATAAAGGCTCGTTAGGACCTTGATATGCTTTTACATATTCACTTATCTATATGCATAGATATGATTGGCATATGATCAAGACACACGTACACATGTAAGTCTTGCTCCTGCAAAAATGTTGGGGTCAAGTTATTTTAACAAACACAGTTTACTCTTATTTTTGTTATATCAGTTGCAAGTTTAAGATTTTTAAAAGCTAAAATTTCAGGTAAGCCTCGAGAATGGCAAGGTTTAAACTCAAAATTTGGTTCAAAGTCATATTATTAAAGAACTATGATGCACTCATAGGTGTATTACTCTTTAATTTAGAAGCTATCTTTCTTTTTCCTGCAAACATTATTTTTGTTAAGCACATTTTGGATGGTTTAACAGAATTTTGGTGCCACTTGAAATTATCTCCATAGCAATTTTCTAAATTGTTTCTATAATATTGTGTCCTGCGATTTGCTTTTATTCCTTGTCCTTGTGCCTTTTGAAACATTCAGAATTCAACGCATTAGGTTTCTAGTTCAACTAGGAATTATTGTTTATTTGATAAACATATACGAGAGGGATTCTTTTGTACTATCATAATTAGACGACTAGTTTGAACTTATTAGGAGTTGAAGAGTTTTTTACTTCAAATTAGGGAACAAATTAGAAAAAACATAAGTGAAATAAATACATCATGACAAGTCCTTTGTAGCACAACTATATACTCTGATACTCCCCCTTAAATTGGTGCATAGATAACAATCATTCCCAACTTGGATACATGATCTCGTAATAATCGCCCAACTGCTTTTGAGAACTTACCAGTGGAGTAGAAATCTCTTTAAACTTTTCCTTTTACCTTAGAAAATGACACTCGAACTGCTTAGTTCTTTCATGATATGCTGGTGACAATATGGATGGACACCTCATTATCTCCATACTAGTTCATAGGAAAATTTACGTAACTCCGACAATGATGAATTTTGATCCTTGTCCTTCACGTGTACTATGAGCCGTGGCTCTGTATCCGGCTTCTGCACTTGAGCCTGACGCCACATTTTGCTTCTTACTTTTCCAGGCAATGATGTCAAATTGATATGATTTGTTATCTGAACTGCACGATTCAAATCGACTTGTATATCATTTGATTTGAAGTGTAGATTCAAATAAGAAATAATATATCTCATGTCGATTTAAATTGAATTGACACGATATGCATCAAATCACATGTTCCAAATCGAATTGTGCAATTTGCTGTGGTGTCTCAAGTCACAACACGATGATTTGCGCGATTATAAAATAAAATTTAATATTTTTAATTTTTTTTTACTAAAATACCCCTAAAACATTCTCTAAAAGGGTTTTGGGAAGTTTTTTAGTACATGTACTAAATTCCAAATATCTTGCTCATTGTTCAACGAAATCGAATTAATTTTTTTCCCTCTGTATTTTATACTCAAATAGGAACCAATGCATGTATTTTTTCAATGGTTTGGTGCCATATTCGTAATCCGCCCTTGACAGGTAAGTTCTAAGATTTTGTAAATTTAACTTCCATTTCTTTTTATATATTTTAAGTCTGGAAGATGGTGAGAGGTGGATGTCTCATGGGAACATTGTCGACCTGTAAATGAAGGCAACAAACAATATGTTAGATATAACTATTATGGAAAGGAGTCATGGGGTGATGTGTTTAGAATAGAACACCACCTTGCATATACTCGTAAAGATACAAAAGGATGTACGCACATACGGGTTGATGTTTCGTTAACATTTAAGAAGTTGTTGGATGGAAAAGCGAGATAAAGATGAGATTGATGTTATTATAGTTGATGCAGAGGATGAAAGAGACCTTAATGATATTCAGGAAAAAGGAAGATGGACGATTTGTTGTTAGAAAGGGAAAGAAGCAATCCACATTGAATCGAATGTGGAAAAAGGATGATAGAAAAAAAGCATGTTTAGATGTATATGTTGTTTTACATATAAAAAGGATGATAGGAAAATGCTAGCCCGCCCTGGGTAACATATGAGGCCATGGACCAGGCAAAAGAGAAGCCTGCTAAACTTTTTGGAAATGTCAAGAGAAGATATGAAAGTGTATGGGACATTATTGATGAGAGATAAAATTTACAACTCCGTAGACCCTTTAATCAGAATTTGCATGCCGATTTAGAAATCAAGAAGGGATTGTATGATAGCATACAGAGAATGTTCTCAAGTAAGAAGGAAAGGAAAAATATTGATAACCAGTCAGATATGTTTTCTTTAATGGAGGGTATGCTTGGACATGAGATGGAAATCAATGCATGCAGTATATATATATATATATATATATATATATATATATATATATATATATATACACACTAGTAAAAGTGCCTGTGCAAATGCACGTGGACATTAAGACTTTTAAATGATTATTTATTCCTTCGCGACCAAGAGGTATCAGGTTGAGTTGGGTCAGATCGAGTCTACCTGACTCAAGATTTTAGGGCCATTTTTTGCGATATGAGTCACGTGAATTTAAAAACTGGCCGTTTGATGGTATGCTCATAAGCAATCAATTGTTTTTGGCATAGGTGCCAACAAGATTTTGTGGGTGTTACTAAAGCTACTCATAAAAAACAGGGTATTCTACCAAGTCGGAGTCGGGCCAGATTAGCTTGATTGCATCAACATGTAAGAGACTAATTGAACTCAAAGTGGACGTAGTGCAACTTGGGATCATGTGCCACATGGCACATGATCTAGCACTCGAAGGTAGTGTGAAAATATTGCTTTTGTAGGAACCGTCCTTTTCCCAACAGATATATAACTATATCCCAAAATGATTGTTGTTTTGGAATTATGTGGTGATTTGACATTCTAACCAACCGCTTTCAATGGGGTTTAAATCCATTGTCTCATTCGCGTATGTGTGGGTATATATATAAATGAAAAAGGCGTTCGTCCTCCAAGATTGGGGAAAACCTCTAATTGGAGTTTTATAATCAACAATATAAAATAATAACCAGTAGGTGGAAGTTTATTTTCATGCTAACTACATAATCATCTTACCTGTTGTGTTCCATCACCATGAATAGTTGTCGCAGAACCCATTTATACACAACCAGTGTTCCAATGAATCAGCTCCTTTCTTTGTCTCCACAAAGACTAAAGTCAAAGTTTGCTGCAAACTCAAATAACAATAGCACTGTATGAAAAAAAAATCAAAGCAAATAGCTTGGTAACAGGACCACATATAATATAACAAAACTATAATCAGATAAATAAACCCATCAGTGAGTGTTCTGTAAGAAGAATATCAGGATAGTCTACTAAGAAAACTGAGACCCATAAAAGAAAAGTACGCATCAGCCTCCATTATTACCTTGCCATGAGTTCCATTGGGTGTTTGGGCATGAATAAGGTCCATGAGGTGGTTACGTTTGTCTTACTCATTAACAAATTCAACTCTTTGGACAATCAGATCAGTGCTTGAACCAACCCTTCCAACAGCAAGAAAAAAAATAAAATAAAATAAAATATGTATATATATATATAGTAGGCCAACAATGACATCTTTTCCATATATGGCTTTATGTAAAAAGTCTTTTCTCCAGCGCGCTGATAACCCCTCTGAATCTACAAAGTCCTAATACCTTCTAGTGTGAGGAGCCCACTTGCTTGGCTTGCTGGGGAACGCTGAAATTACCCCTTCAATCTCTGGTTAACAAGAACCCATAACTATAATTAGTCAAAGAATAAGTAATCGGATGATATGTATCGGTTTCATCCAAAATTTTGATCGGTATCTCTGTATTTAGACATGAATACCTGATAACTTAGCAGCTTCATCGGTGGATAGGACAGCAGCAACGCCATTGATGCTGTTCTTGTAGCTATAAAGAAGAGATGATCGAACTTTGTCTTCACTGTAGAGAGAGAGAACGGTAAATTTATTTAAAAATATAAAGGGAAAAGGAAAAAAGAAGAAAAAATTGTTATATGATGGTGATTATCACCTTCTTTTTTACGGATTGGAGGAAGCTGTGGTGGTGCTCTTCGATCTCTTCTTCAGTTTTTGATCCAGTGTGCTCTCCAAGGTACACAATGTAAACCTGCTTAAGCAGTGAATTAGGGTGAGCAATAGAGAGAGAGAAAGTGTATAATTAGAATTTAGAAAGAAACGTGGGGACTTAGTTTCCTAATTGACGAAGGAATTAGCTAGAGTTGCTTAATTGGTGGCATTTTGAGTTGGGCTCTAATTTATCCTGATATGATAAATAGAAGCGTAGCTTAGAAGTTAGAGATATGAGTTAGGGGCATTTTAGGCATGAAAAAGTGATAGAAACTATTTTTACTTTCATATAGTAGTAAGGATATATATATGCTAAATGAAATTCTTTTCTGTAATAGCTCTGGTGAGATAGCTATGGTAGTGGCGCCCTAGAACTATAAAAGCTTGCCATCTGAATCTTAAGTTGGGCATGCATATATATATATATATATATATGCTAAATGAAATTCTTTTCTGTAATAGCTCTGGTGAGATAGCTATGGTAGTGGCGCCCTAGAACTATAAAAGCTTGCCATCCGAATCTTAAGTTGGACATGCAGTGCTACCACTTGCTAACGGAACTGAAGCACTTTTGACTAGGTAATATGGTTAATGTTTTTCAAAATTATTTAATATTTCATACCTTGCTTGTATTAAATGTTCTTCTTTATTCGAATTATAAGTTTGTAACTTCTCTAACTTGAACTATTATTGTATTTTATCTTCATAATATAATATAGGTGCACTGAAAAAGACAACCGTTTAGACAAAAACAACTCAATATAATATTTTTATCAAATACAATAAACAGTTTGAGATTCGACATGTAAAGAGGCACGTCACTGTTATTGTATTTTATCTTCATAATATAATATAGGTGCACTGAAAATGACAACCGATTAGACAAAAGTGACTCAATGCAATATTTTTATCAAATACAATAAACAGTTTGAGATTCAACTTGTAAAGAGGCACGAAAGGGAGGGCTATAAACCTATATCTATCAAACGGAGAAGGAAGAACTAGCTTGACTAGTTGATGTAGACAACCGTTGGATGAACATTAATGAATATTTTCTTGCTCGAACTGCAACATATGGAAGGAATCCAAAGCCAACAAAAAGAGGAAGAAACATAATAATTTAATTATAAATTCTAATTTATTTAAGTACGTAAATTGAATATACGATGTGATTATGGCCTATTTTTTGTTAATGTGATGTAATCATGTTCATTTGGTGGACATCTCAAATAGGACTAATGCAAGTTGGATGACATAGAGGCAAGCAAGTGGGGTATTGTGGGGGCCCAAGAGTTTTGTTTCGATTGAAGGAACATGTTTATAAGATAGCAGTAAGACCTACTACACTCTATGGTGCGGAATGTTGTGCTACGAAAAAGCATTAATAAGATAGAGTGCATGGGGCTGAGAAGCATGTATTAAGATGAATGTGTTCAGTAAAAAGAAAGGGCAGAATTAGGAACAAGTACATAAGCAGAAATTTGAGAGTGACACCTATAAAAGAAAAAATTATTGAATGTCGCTTGAAGTCGTTTAGACATGTCCATCGCAGTCCAGAAGTAGATGGTGTACAAAGAATTGAGATGTTACAAGCACAAGGAGGTATGAGAAGAGGAAGACCAGTGAAGATCTAGAGGGGAGCAGTCAGAAGACATGAAGGATTGCGGAATGACGAAGAGCTTAACTCTGATTAGAAATGAGTGGAGAAATAAGACTCACAAAGCCGATCCCAAATTGATGGGATAAGGACATGATGGAATCATGCTCATTTGTTGGCCCAAAAAGATTAACACTTGATGAAGGCAAAGCCATGGAGGAGGAATATGAACGTGTCCACAGATGAAGAAGAGGAGGAAGATGAATTAAACATAGACTATGAGGAAGATGAAGGAGATAAGAAAGGAGAATGAAGAAGATTAAAGACTTTGTTGACATCTTTTGTTTATATGGAAATTTGAAAACATTACTTCAATTTTTGGTTTTTGATGTAGTCAAACAATGATACAAATGCACGCTAGCATACAATTATAAATAAATACATTTACATATAGTTATATCAGGCATATACTGACTCTAGTGCTCTACCATTCATGTAATTGTTTTTTTTTAAGTGGATGCTTGTTTTTTTTTTTTGTTTTTTTTGTGTAATTGTTTTTTTTTAAGTGGATAATTGTTTTTTTTTTAAAGTGGATGTTTGTTTTTTTTTCCCTTTTTTTTTGCAAAGGTAATGTGAGTATATAGTCACAATGTCACATACTAATTGTGAACAAGGAAATGTACTCAAATAGTCAAATGTGAAAAAACGATATCGTTGAGATTTTGTGATGGGATGAATGTACATTTTGGCCTCTTCAGATTTATGTTTTGAAAATGGTTGGAATTTTACGGTATACATGATTTGGCTACCTTGTTTTCAAGTAACATGGTTTCTTCCAACAAATATACAAAATACCTCGTAGTGGATCTCCTATTATTGAGAGACCCGACTAAGATAAGATTTATGATGTGATTCAAAATTTGAACCCAAATGATTTATGATGCAGTACATGATTTGACTACCTTGCTTCCAAGTAACAAGATTTCCCTCAACATATCTAAAATACCCCATAGGGGATCTCTTATTACTAAGAGACCCAACCTAATCATCAACAATGTATATCACTATATCTAAGTTCCCATGATCACCATAGAGAATACCTTTTCTTGGGCTAGAAATAAGATCAATGTTCTTAAAATCGTCGGGCGGTCGGGGGAATGCTCAGGTGGAAATTGCTGGGCGGCGCTCGGGCGGGCGTCCCAAGATCCGGGCGGCCACTATATATATATATATATATATATATATATATATATATATAATCATAAATGTAAAATAAATTATTATTTTTCAATACAAATATATATATTACTATATATTCTGAAGTAGATATAGTGATATATATTCTCAAATATTATATATATACAAATTTTATTTGAATATAAGTATACATATAATAAAACATTATATTGGAGTTACACACAGTCACAACACATGAACACAACTCGTTAGAATATGACAATATGCAACCCATAAAAGAAAAATAAACAATTGGAAGCTCCTAATGATCACATCAAACACTTTTATTTAGATGGTATTAGTATTTAGTAACCACCCACGAGAAGGCCATAATATTTTCCTATTTGTTTAATAAGATTATTTGAATATATATATATATATATATATATATATATATATATATATATATATACACACTGGTCACTGACACTGTGGCACACACACACACACACACACACACACACACACACACACACACATATATATATATATATATATATATATATATATATATATATATATATATATATATATACTGATTACTGTCACTGCGGGAAAGAAGAAAAAAAAAACAAAGCCACACTGATGCAACCAATCGCTGCATGCCAAAAGAAGAAGAAGAAATTGATGCAAAAAAAAATCAGAAAAAAGAACAACCAGAAAAAATAAAAATAATAATAATAAATACCTGCTGTTGTCGGTGCTTGAGGGTTATCGAAGGGTGCCACGGCTTGCCAAAACTTTGAAATCGAAGAAGAAAAGACAAAAGTTGTTGCCAAAAAAGACAAAAAACAATACAGAGGTCAAAGAAGAAGAAGAAGAAGAAGAAGAAAAAAAAACTTTTGGGAGGCTGGGCGAAGGCATGGGTCAAAATTCGGGTATTATCGGATCGTATATCGTCAAGAGCTCAAACCGAAATCGTGTCAGACGTCGTGTCGGAATAATCCATCTTAGGACGATACATTGAATGTATCGTCTGGGCATTTACATACAAAATGGCGATACGGTACATTGAATGTACTGTATCGTCCAAGTCTGATACTGATACGTATCGTCTGATACGTTTCGGTATCGGACGATATTTTGATCCATGGCCGAAGGGATTGATGTGCGCCGGTGAGAGGATCACCAGATCCTTGTGCTTCAAAAAAGGACAGATGATCGATGCATAAAAAATAAAAAATAAAATAGATAGAAAGAAAAAAAATAAAAAATAAAAATAAAAAATAACTCACCGGACGCTCGCCGGGGGTCGCCGATGACCGGCTGTGGAAGAGAGGAAGGAACGAAATCCCTAAAACCCTCGCCCCTCGATTTGCAAATGAAAAGGGTTTAAAAAAAAGAAGCTATATATATATAGCTGCCCCGCCCCGACCTGCCCCGATTCGCTTTTGGACCCGCCCAGGCGGCCGCCCAAGCCCCAGACTGCCTCGTGAGCCGTCCCAAGCTAAATCGAATTGGCTGGGGGCTTGATCCGCCCGGGCGGCCACCCCAACCGATTTTTGAAACACAGAATAAGATAACTAAAAATTTTGTATACTCAGTCTAAATGGTAGCTTGGAGGTAAATAAATGTACTTACTGACCATATCCATAGCGTAAGAAGTATTTGGCCTAGTGATGGTAAGGCGTATAAGCTTATCAATAAGTCTTTGATAGACTCTAATATCCTTCACCATCTTCAGCATTTGTTCGATGATTTTGATCCATAGGACAGTCAACAAGTCTAGAGCATAACATGCCTACCTATTTGATAAGATTGATAGTATACTTCCTCTAAGAAATAAATATTATTTTCTTTAATCTGGCTATTTCTATCTCAAGGAAGTACTTGAGCGGTAAGTCCTTTATGTCAAATACCTGATGTAAGTACCTTCTCAAGGTGGTAATCTTCGTAGTGTCATCAACCGTGACGTGACAATGATGTCATCAACATAAATAGTAAGTGTTGTGAGATGTTCCCCCATTTTAACAATCATGGTATGATCGTAGTGGCTACTTGTGTACCCAATTTTAATACTGACGTTATTGAACCTTTCGAATCACAACTATGGAGATTGCTTTGGTCTGTACTTTGTATATGGCTTTGTTTACCTCGTATACTTGACATTTATTCCCTTGAAGAATAAAAACAGGTGGGAGTTCCATATACACTTTTTCTTGAAGATCTATATAAAGGAAGGCATTCTTCACATCTAGTTGGTGAAATGACTATTTTTTTGAGCCACAAGGGCTAAAATTTACTCGGATAGAGTTCAAAGTGGTTATAGGAGCAACTGTTTCTTTACAATCAACCCTATTTTTGTGAGCCACAAGGGGTAAAATTTACTCGGATCGAGTTCAATGTGGCTATAGGAGCAACTGTTTCTTTACAATCAACCCCATGTTTGTACAATTCCTTAGCAATAAGCCTACCCTTATACCTATTCATAATCCCATTAGGCTTATACTTCATAGTATACACCCATTTGCACCTGATAACATTCTGTTTTGGTAATCAAAGTCCCAACACTTGTCTCTTTTGAGAGCTTTAATTTCCTCAATCATGGCATTTTCCCACTATGGCTGAGACTGATGTTCAGTAATAGTAACTGAAATTTTACTGGTAGACAGAGAAGCAATGAACGAATAATATTAAAGAGAAAGGACATGATATGAGACAAATTGACTAATAGGATGAGAGGTGACGGCTCTAGTCCCCTTTCGTAAAGTGGCTGACTAATGAAGGTCATATGTAGGCAAGACAAAAGAATTGATGCCGTGTCCTGCTTATCCATGGTGTGAGGAGAAGTGAAGGGCACCCACTTCTCTCTGAGTTAAACCTTGAGGGGTTTGGCCTGAGGCTGTCCTTCCTGGGTTCCAACTTCAACAAGGGAATCAGGCAAAACAGGATGTTCTTAAAGTTTCTTATAAGCAGTGCTCTCTTCCTAATTGTTAAGGTTACTAGTATTACCATTCTTCCCTGAAGAGAGTACAGTCTAAGGTATCAAACTCAGAATTGGTATCGGTATCGGCAGATACATATCAACTAATACATATCAACCCAAAAAAAAACATAAAAGTTAAGAAATTCTAAAAAAAATTATATATATAAAATTATTAAAAATATATAGAGGTATTCACGTGATTTTACAATATTGACCAATTTACATATCAACCAATACTGTTTTGTATGTATCGATACGCCGCTACACAAAATAGTATCTGCCAATCTGTGTATTGATACCAATACTGGTACTGGTATCAGTATCAGTTTCGCTGAAAACTGATACTTATCGGCGATACATACCAGTATTGTCTAAATTTTTTAAATAGGGAATGGTCTTAGAAAAGGTAACATCTCTAGACACAAACCTCTTCTTAGTAGGAAGATCATAGCATTTTTATTCTTTTGAGAGTGAGGGTAATTGACAAAGTGATATCAAATGACTTCAAGATACAATTTATTCTTATGAGCAATGATGCTAAATGGCATAAGCCATGCTATGTGTCGGCATAGCTCCATGCTTATGTGATTCGCACAATCACATAAGCCATGACATCCTCTTTTTTTTTTGAAAAATCCAAAAAGGAAAAAATAAGAAAAAAAAGTATTTATTATATTATTTATATCTTATATATCTTAGACTACGGACTTTATTCTCCAATTTTCCATAATTTTCGAAGTCATGAATCATGAATCACTAGCATTATTGTCATCTTTTTAATCATCACCTTCTTCTTCTTCTTGCTTTTGCTTCTGCTTCTGCTTCTGCTTCTCCTCCTTCCTCTTCTTCGTCTTGTATTTCATTTTCTTCTTCTATATGGAGGCCGTCACTGCTACCTCCAAAAGTAGACGCCGCCAATCGCCTCTTCAACATGGGCCTATGTCAGATCTTCCTCAGCAAAAATTGGCTCATTTGGTGCATCAACCATCCATGGATGGTCAGGAGCCGGATCATCAATAGAGATGGGATCATAGAATCCCGGTCTTTCCCGCCTTGCTTGGAAATATTCTCGCAGTTTTTGGTTGTACACTTGTACTGCACGAACACCAAGTCATTAACCTTCTTTTGCTCAAGATGGTTCCTCTTCTTGGTATGAATCTATTTAAAATTATGTAGAAATATGTTATATTAATAAGTAGAAGATTCAATTTTTTAAAATTATAACCATCTCAAAGGAACTCCAGTTCCGTTCAAATCCTGATGCAGAACAAGTGAGACCAAGATTCTTTATGAGTGGATCTTTTGTGTTCGGATCTACTCAGTAAGTCGCCCACCAGTCAGCTGCATATTTAATTTAACTAATTAAAAGTTAGAACTAGAAGCAAATCAATAACTTAATATATAAAATGTAAGACATTTAATAGCTAAAAAACCATGAGATACCTGATTCAGTCAGTTTTTAAGCTGTGGGCATTTTAACGTTGGGTCTGTCGAGATTGAGTTAGGGTTTGTTCATGACCGTTGTGGTCAATTGATTATGTCTTGCCGCTCTTGCCTCAAGCTATGTCAATGAACATATGAGTTTTACACATTGGTTATTGGAATGTGCAGTTTTTGAGCTGCAGACAAGGTATGCTGTGTCAGTTGATTTCTTGCTGTGATCTTCTTTAGTTATCTGACATACTCAATTGTAGTAATTTTGGATGAATTCTTATACTCAATCTTCTACACATGCAGTTTTTTTCATAATGTTTGGTAGAATTTTCAACTTTATTGACCGTACTGGCTGGTTTATTATCCAGCTCCTGGTGGCCTTGAAGGTTCGTTATCCGCTACGAATTACCATTCTTAGAGGAAATCATGAGAGTCGCCAGGTATGCTGTTACACTGTGAGACTTAACCTGACATTTTCCTCGTTGTTACTGGCTTAGTCGATCAACTTTATTGCTGTGAATTGGGACTGAATAGCATAACATGTTCTAGTTTGTGGGCATCTAATTTTTAGCTACGATGGTTGTTTTGAGATATTATCGGCTGTCGTCCATTTATAGGTACCTCATTTTAGGAGCTTTAAACTGAACAATTTTTTTTTTGTTTGTTTGCAGATTACACAAGTTTATGGATTTTATGATGAATGCTTACGAAAGTGAGTTTCTTATATTGTTGATGTGTCAGAACTTCCATTCTGGGTCGATAAATGATCAATTACTTGTCGTTTTTAAACTCAAAAGACTCGACATAGATTTTTTTTGGAAGAATTCTTCTTATATAAGGTCTCCCTCTTAGTGTGTATAGTATAGGTGTGTGTGGAGTATTGTGGACATACTTGCAACTTCTTTCCTCTATAAAGGTTAGTGGGCGTTCATTCGCATATAAGCCATTCATTCTCTCTCTCTCTCTCTCTCTCTCTCTCTCTCTCTCTCCCCCTCCCTCCTTATTTTCATCTCTTCTTCTTAACCCCCAAAACCCAAAACCTAACCGTAAACCTATTATCACTTACCTAACACTAATTCTAACTCTAATCATCATCTTGGTGTCAGAGCCTCAACCTGCAATGAACCTGTGCCCTGACTCCAGCATTGTCCTGTGCTAATGTCAGCCCTAGGTCAATATTGACATGGATTCAACTTTTTTATCTCTGTTTTTTGTAACATTGCTATTTTCCAAGATTCTTTTGACTAAATGTAGGGCTATATTTTTTTCACTTTTTCCCCTATTCCCGAAGAATGGCCGGTTTCTTGACCAAAATGATTTAATCTCTAGAAAAGGTTGGTTTCTTTTTTCGATGGTTGTTAGTGTTTTTTCATTGGATGTGATATGAGAGAGCTGTGAGCCAAAATATGAAGCTATTTTACTGGCCGTGTGACTGTTTTTTGCTTGTTTACAACTGTGGGCTTATCTGGTGTTGGTATGTTGGTTGTTTGATATTTTTTGTCTCACAATTGTGCATCCTATATATTAGATGGTTTCCCCACAAATAATTGATGATCTGATGATGGAACTGCTGTTTTGTGAGATTTTTTAGATTTTTCTTGGCAGCTACTGTGGATTGTTTTTTATTAATGATTACTGCGCATTGTGTGGACTGTTTTGATACGATGTTGAGCACTCTTTGGAGTTTTTTGCACCTTAGCTATACATTGTTTTTGCACATCCAGTGGACAGTTTCTTCTGTATTTCATGTGGTGTGGTTCTGGGAATTTTTTTGAGTGGGGTTGATGGTTGACTTGGAATTTTCTGAGTTTGAGCATTAGTTGGCATGCTGTGTACGTGCTTCTTATACTGTTTTTTGAATTGCTAACCCTCTTTGAAGGCTGTTTGCAAAGTTTTGTGATAGTATTTGTGTTGCTGCATAGCTTTATTCTATGTTGGTAGTTGGTGGTCTCTAATAGTGTTTTGAGGATTTACCATATGGACTGAATGCACTTGATGATAAAGGCATCCCAACAAAATTATTTCATTTTTAAATTGCTACCTGTTATGCATGGTTAGCCTCTTTATCTGGTTTACGTTTGGATTAGGGCGTGAAATTTTTTTTGATGGTTTTGGATATGACTGACACTCCAATACGTTGCGCTCCTTGAGGGCAGAGATGACTGTGATGACCTCTACTTCTGGTTTGTCCGGCCCTACGTTCATTTTTGTGCCTCCAAGGCCACCTGTTACTTACAGTTTTTGCTGTCACTACCATATCCCCATCTCACTGGGTCATTGATTCAGGAGCTATAATGACCATATGATGGGTTACACTCCATTTTAATCTTATGTTTTCCTACATCAGCTCAGGTTCGCTTAGATGATGGTTCTTCTACCCCTGTTATGGGGTAGGAATCATTTTGGTATCTTCTTCCCTTTCTCTTTCCGGTGTGTTACATTTTCTTCTCTAATCTTCTTATGTTAGTAGTCTTACCAAACAGGTAAACTGTAGTGTTACTTTTTACCCTTCTCATTATGTTTTTCAGGATCTTAATATGAGGAGGATTGTTATGGAGGTGTAGAAAGAGGAGGGTTATACTACCTTGATGCGAACGTGGACCATTCCGCTGCTGCTACTCCTGATTCGAGTTTTCCTTCAGCCATTGTTGCCAACCATGTTAGTTTATCTTTATGACAGGACAAGACAAGATGGGTTGTGTTGGATTTCAATCCGAATTACTATTATTCCTATGTTTAGAACTTTTTGCAAATCAGTTCAATTCCAA
Source organism: Chloranthus sessilifolius (assembly GCA_021018995.1). Classification (NCBI taxonomy): domain Eukaryota; kingdom Viridiplantae; phylum Streptophyta; class Magnoliopsida; order Chloranthales; family Chloranthaceae; genus Chloranthus; species Chloranthus sessilifolius. The sequence continues at coordinate 303,886 of CM037587.1, forward strand.
TGTAAAACTTGTGAGTTTTCTGACCACATTAGGAATGTTTATCCTTCTCTCACGCATAGATTTGATTCTTCTTTTGATTTATATAATTTTGATGTCTGGTTTCCTTCTCCGATTGCATCTCTTGATGGTTTTGCATACTTTGTTACTTTTATGGATGATTACTCCCATACTACGTGGATTTATTTCATGAAATCTAAGGATGAGGTCTTCTCTAAGTTTTAAGACTTCCATTCTATGATTCATACTCAGTATGGGCTACTATAGAGGCTCTTCAATCTAATAATAGAGGTGAGTACGCCTCCTATTTGTTCACTTTTTCCAAGAGCATGGTACCCATCATTTTTCGTGTCCTTACACTCCCACCAGAATGATGTTGTAGAGTGTAAGAATAGACTCTTTGTTAGAGTTGCTTGATCTTTATTATGTGGAATGCATATGCCTAAGACCTATTGGTAAATGGCTTTGCTTTCCTCGTGGTTACTGATTAATCGAACTCCCTATCGAGCTTTGGATTGTCATATTCCTTATCAGACTTTACTTCTTGAGGATCCTTGTTCCTCTTTGAGCCTCACATCTTTGGATCTACTTATTTTCTAGGACCTTTTTCCTAGTCAGTAGAAGTCAGATGATAAGGCCATTAACTGTGTATTTGTTGGCTATTCTAGTGTGTCAGAGTGCTATCGATGTCATGGTCCTTAGTTGCATTGGTTCTTCATCCTCCATGGATGTTACCTTCTTTGAGCTAGTTTCCTTTTTCTCTTCTGACCATTTTTGAGTGTGCTCCTATGACTTTACCTGTTATAGCTGATCTTCTTGCTTCATAGCAGTAGAAGGAAGTACTTATGTTTGCAGACAATGTGGCCACTCCTTTGTCATGGCATAGCCTCAATCCTCCACCCAGGTAGATCCATGTGGTATATCTAGGCCTTTGCATCCTTCTATTGCTTCTCCTACTATTCCTCCTATTTCTTGTGATATTCCTCTTGCTCATGCTTCCAACTTTAATTTATTTATTGCTCTTTTACCGGGGTTTGTAAATGTGTTGCTCCTTGCCTTCTTGCCATGCATCTGTGCTATTTTTCCTTACATGACTTTCTTTTTTACTGTTGATATCATTTTTATACGCCGCACTGTTTGTGTTGCTCTTCTTCGTCCAATATAGAAGGCTGTTATCATGGAGGAAATGAATGCCTTCTAGAGTTGCTAAACATGGGATATGGTCTCTCTTCCATCAGGGAAGAAACCCTTTGGATAACAATGAGTCTTTGCTATGAAGCATAATTCGAATGGTAGTGTTGCACGATATACAACCGTAGTTGTTGTCGAGTACTTCGCTCGGACATCTGAACTTAATTATGATGCTACTTTTGCTCATATGACTAAGCTGGCTTTTGGTTGAGTCATCTCTCTCTTACCGCCAATCAGAATTGGCCGCTTTATTAGCTGAATGTGAAAAATGCCTTCCGACAGTGTCATCTTACTAAGGACCTATATGGATCCTCCACTTGGCTTCCTGCTTTGGGGGAAGGCTAGGAAAGTTTGTCGACTTTGAAAGTGTATATGGTTTGAAGCAGTCACCTCATGCATGGTCTCATCGTTTAAGTTGAGAAGTTATTAAGACGGGCTTTCAGAGACGTCACTCCAATTAACAAATATTTGTTTAAAATTGTTGGAAAAATTGTGAAATATAGACCCGAAATAATATAGGAAACCGGTCCGAGGAACGAGAAATTTCGTTGTCTTTAAACCAATATTTGCCCCTACCACTTCGACAAAGTGGTAACAGGTTACCGACAAACTAGTTCCAAGATAAAACGAACCGGCTGTGTATTCTTGTGAAGGATTTAGTGAATCCATTCACGCTATCCGAACACTAAACATTGCAAGAACGCTCTGATCAAGACCTTTAAAGACAGAACCAGAGAGAAGGGAGACTCCAATGTGGTTAGAAAACAATGATTTTAGATTCCTTAAATAGAAAATCAAGTGGTGTGTTAATGCGCATCCCTTCGAAAAAGACACCACTTTAGAAAGACACTTCTTTTGAAAAGATAGCACTTTGGAAAGACACTTCTTTTGAAATGACACAAAACTTTGAAAAGACACACCTCTTTGTTAAAAACACAAGTTTAAAACTTTTTAATATCTAACAGTTTCCTCTTTCCAATGAAGAGGGGTTTCAAATCTTTCTTCCTGACTATCATCTTCCAGGACCTTGATCATACGAAAAGAAGCAGCAATAGGTAGGCGATGATCCAAGGAGATGTAGGCACCCAATGTGAGTGGTTCTAGAATTTCTTCAGATGAGGAGAAGGAGATCATCAACGGGTCATGCTTCTTCTGATTTCTAGATTTATTTGACTTCTTCATCCTTGGCTATGGTGGAGGGATCGGAGCTGGAGATACTCATTTATGAGGTTAGGGTATTCTTGAGGGTAGGTTAGACCAAGCCGGAACTTGAGGTGCCCCTTTTTTTTAAAATAATCTGCCATCCTTCTTCAAATAAATCCTCTCGAGGATCAGAGTGTTACTGGGTCTTTGGGAAGACCTCTCGATGTTTCCATGGAAAACTTCTGTAAGAATAGGTTCAATCTTCTTGATTGGCTATACGAATTGCCTTTCGGACACCACATAGTGATTTAAAATCTTTCTTTTTCTTCGTAGAGCCTCCCATATTCTCCTTTCCTTTAGACAAAGTGGGGTCCAATGATTCTTGTTTTACATTGGCATAAGCCCACGGCTAAACACTTGTAGGTGGGAACAAAGTTGACGGTCTTCCTCTATTTTGGGGAGTCTTCATCTATCCCGCCAGAAGTGTCAATTTCTATAGGCTGAGTGCATTTTGATACGCTATTCTTGTGTAAGAGGTTTTCTAGGTAACATCCTTGCTCTGCTTGACTTATGTCATGGCAACGAGCCAAATCCCTTTCCTCCATTCTCTGTTCTTTCGATGATTAATATACTGAAGAGTTTGAGCTGAAACATGGTGGGGCGATTTTATGCAATTTTGGCAAACCTGTGTCTGGGTTTCTTTCCAACATTGGCATACTATTGGAGATGGGTACTGGGGGCAAATCTCCAAATGTAATCATGTTTACTGAAGCCACGATGACGTTAGTTCCATCTTGTGCATCTGTAGTGTTTCTTTGTATGATTTTCACTTTGAGTGATCTTTTGTTCATCGGAAAGATAATTCAATAGCATTTCCAATGGCCTACGATTTACTTTCAAATTCACCATATGGAGTGAGATATTCTTTCCTAAAGTTGGCTCAATATCTAAATAACTGTAAGAGCTAGTCCATGCTGTTGAGTCTTCAAGAGAATTTGGGTCATATCCTCTTCGTTTGACCTCTGATTTGCGTGACATCACTTTTGTTGGAAAGTTATTTGATATCCTTCCAATGACATTTTTTTTGTTGAGATTTGCTATGGAAAAAGAGATGTTTCTTCAAAGTAAGGTTGAATGCGAAACATCTGGAGAGAGCTAGTCAACACCGTAAGAGTCTGGGTTATAAGTTTGCGATCATAAGTTAGAAATGAAAATTTTTAGATCCATTAGAAACAGATTCGATTCGTGAAAAAAAATGTGCCAACACTGATGTATATTCTAAGGCTGTTGGGCCTGGTCGTCTTCATGATATCACTGTGAATTTGGGCATGTTTGATGTTTATATTCCAGCTTGAGGGAGAGTGTCGGTTTGTCTAGAATAGTTGTGTGTGTAGTAGTATGGTGGTGTCGTCTCTTATATAAAGACTAGTGCACGCTCATTTCCCATCTAAGCCATTTGTCCTATCTTTCTGTTTCTCTAATTTCTTCTTCTCTTCTCATCTCTGTAACCCTAAATCTAATACCAGTTGCCTAACACTAATCCTAACCTTAATTATCTCATCCCCCTTCGTAGATTGTATTCCTTATAATGTAACGATTTTATTTGTTATTACTATGGTTTCAGTGCCGGAGTTATCCTTTAATATTCTTTATTAACTTGTTGGTATTCTTTCATTCAAAACATAAAACTATCTCGTTGTATATATTATGTTTTAGAATTCAAATTTCAATATTCTGACTTTTTGGTATCAGAGAGAGATGTTAGAGGCTCGGTTTGACAGTTACAATGTTTTTTTTCCCCTTTTTTATTTCCTACTTTTTATTTTTATTCTTTATTGACAGGTATGGTAATGCAAATGTGTGGAAGATCTTCACAGACCTTTTTGACTATTTTCCATTGACAGCCTTGGTCAGTAGGCTCCTTGCAAAACCCACTTGTATACCTTCTCTTGGTGTTTTTATTCTAGTTTCCGTTACATTTTACATATGAAGCATTTTGCTTTAATCCGATACTTTTTTTAGCTTTTCAATGTTGTGTAATTTTTGTGTTTGTTATTATTTCGAATATAATCATCAATTACTCTTCAAGTTTATTCACATAGATTATTGACTGCTGCTTATCCTTTAGCGGTTCTGCCCTACCTGGTCCAAAATATTGCCAGGTTTTCATACCAACTTTTAATGTTTTAGCTGAGCCGACGACCAACTCATACTGGTCCCAGTGTAGTGGTATGGCACATAATATTTCTTGTGACATCGCCCTAAGGTATATCATATAATATATGCAAACATTAAGTAGATATTAGTGGTATTTATGTTGCACATAAACTATGTTCTTTTTTTAAGCAGATAAGCAATTCTAGTTTATTAATTAAAGAAAACATTACAACCACTGGAACAAGCAGGGAAGTTAAAGTTCATCAAAACCATAAATGGGAGTAGCTCGACACTAAAATCCTCCTATCGGTTTAACCTTCTGGTAGTGACACCTCTTCATTAGCCAGCATGCCAGCTCTAATATTCCCTTCTCTATCTATATACACAATTCATCCACTGGAGAGACACAATGAAGTATCTCCCTGAATTTTATAGCATGCTTTAAGCAGGGAGGGCACAATAAGTTACCTGTTAGTTGAAACTAATGACTCACCCTCAATCCATAACTTAAAGAGGGGGAAAAATTATCTAGAAGCCCAAGCCTAACCCCAACCCAATTTGCTTTCACTTTTATGTTTATTGCATAAGCAAATCAAGCGGATCCCCCATAAAATAAAATATCCTCCCCATGATGGTTTGTGAAGATTTCATCCATCACTGCCAAAGATGAACTCTAATCAATGCATTATTTATTGCAATATAACTCCAGTATTCTGTATTTATTGGTGGTTGGTTTACTTTTCTGGCCCTTCAGTTTGATCTTGCAGTGAGTCTAGGTTTAGCTGATACTTATTTTCATTTTTAGTTTTTTTTACCTCTTTTTTTCCCCCTGGTAATTCCTTTTGAAAGTAATAATTAGCTCAATGTGGATGTGAGGTCGTAGAGTTTTTGAAGCTCCAAATTTCTTAAGTTTAACTTTTGATTTATTGAGGTCTGTCAGAGGTGGAGATGTTAGCCTTTTTAGGCGGTATGAGGATGTACTGCTAGTGTCGGAAGTTTGAGCCATCTGTGTTGTCAGAGGTGCAGGTGTCAGCCACCTTCAGTGATTTGAGGGTCTCTTGCAAGCGTGTGCCAGAATGTGCAATAATGTTATAAGGTCAAGCAAGCTGGTTCTCAAGGGCCGTTTGCATATCTGGGGTTCTGCGGTGAATCATTCTTTCCTTTTTTTACTTCTTAGAGCCAATAGATCATGGGAGTATTCCATCATGTGTTCAAGTCCTGCTCTCTTGATACTCATATGTTGATATTACTTCTCAAAATGGTTAAAAGATTCTGCTATCCATTTTTTCCGCTCGCAATTTCTTTGAGGAGAAATTTGACTTTAACCAGCAGATTATGGAAAATACTGAAGATGAATTAATACATGATGATTTTATCTACTTGGGTGGTGAACAAGCTGTTGAAGCAAGAACCGGTCAATGAATCAAAGGGAAAAAACACTATTTTGAGAAGGTGGAACATGAGTGCCTTGGTTCTCAGAGTAGGTGATTGGGTTTGCGGCCGATGTCGTAATGTCAACTTCCGACATCGGTTGGTATGCCATCGACATGGGTGGCACGCCACCAGATCGGAGGGAGTGACAGTCATATCTGCAGATGATCGTATTCGCTGGGCGGGAAGGAAACATCAACCGATCATTAGTAGGGCCCAAATGCACGACCTTCATAATGGCTGGTCAATTTCCGGTAAGAAGTTCAACCAAACAAATGCGGCGATTCTTAATCCGGCAAGTCGACGTATTGGGGTATCATATGCACAAATTGTTGGGAAAGATGTGAGTGATGCTGAGGATCCTGTAGACTCTTCTACAGCAGTAGAAAGGAATGGCGCTATCCAGATGGAATGGGGACATAGAACTGAACCACACCGCTTTCACTCCTCTCAGTATCTCTCGTTAGCAAGGAATATGCCTCACTACTGGGTGGTGCTTTACACTAACAAAGACACTTTGGCATTGTTTCATTATACAGATGGGTTCAAAATACATGGGATCCCTGTAATCAACCAGCCCTGTCATCTATCACAAAAACAAAATATCTTCTGAGATTTCGATCGGAGGAGGCTGCCAGAGATGTTTGCGCCAAAAAGAATTTTTACATCGACGACATCCCGGTTGAGTGCGGCCTTGGGATACACATCCGTTGGAGACCTAAAACTACACCGGTGGAAGGGTGGGGTCTGAATTCGAGTTCTCGGGCTCCCACTTCATGCCTGGTTCACCGAAGTATTCAAGGGGATTGGAGACTGGTGTTGGGGATTCATGCTGGTTGACCGACGTACAGACGATCTTTGGGACACTGGTGCTGCTCGGATTCTCGTCACCATCGAAAGACCAGATTACATTCCCAGAAGCTGCGATGTCTGGGTCGGAGGCCAAAAATACCGGATCTTCATAGAAGTGGTGCTAATGGAACGGGTGCTCATCCTTCAGAGGGCGGGCGATGAAACCGCGGCGTCCCGGAACCCCGACATAGACGTACTCAGTCGTACAGCACAAAAAGTCCCGCCGGAGATCTAACCAGTTAGGAATTGTGTGGAAAGGTCCGATCAATCGGAATCGTGAGGCCCGAAAGGGTGCTCGGGCATGTACTCGCCGCATCGAAGGGGGGAACAACGGTGGTCGCCCTTGCTGGCGTGGTGCTGCAGTACTCCGAGAACCAATGGGTCGGTTAATATTCAGACGGCAGACTATGAAGAGGGAGAAATGGCTACAGTTGATGATTGTGTGCAGGTTACGGTCGGGGCTAAAGAGGGTGGCGATGATCGGCGTCAGCCACGAACTCCGGCGAGACACCGGAGTCTAGCACTACTGTCCCACTTTGATCTTACACCGTCAAGGATCTCTACGGTCGAAAATCCCTCGTACACCAAGGACGATTTCTGTTACCCGACAACTGCTGTGGTCGGAGTGCAGACCTGGTTGCCTGCACAAAAAGATGACAAGGAAGATCGCTGATGGGATCCGATGGAGATTGAGGAACTCCTTTGCTCTAAAGGGGAGAAGGGGCAAAGGAACAAGAAGAAGCTTCTGGTCTTCTTTCGAAAGAAACGTAAAAATAGGCGATTTCGAATTTCGTGCCTTCCTGAGATACAGACGCATGTCCCCTCTACAGAATTTTTACACCGGTTGGTGGTTTTAAAAAACCAATCGATGGTTTCATGGCTGGTCGTCAATCTTTGCCCCTATATGGTGCCACGTGGAATCCTTGCCGACGTGGAGGGTTTGACAGTTGTTACTCCTCGACCTTCTCAAGACGTACTAGTACCATGTGTATATATGGGTGTTAGAAGTAGTGTGTGCATGACACATGGATTCCACTACATTGGTGGACTCTGGCAACTGGATATGCCTTCTGGACCTTAAGCGGGCCGCATTTGACGGGATACTGTATGGGAATGGGGAATGGGCCTGCTATGACTCTGACTTTGAATTTATTGGGTCCATTACAATCTTCTTTGAGGTCGCGGGCCTACAACCCGGCTGGCTATGGACGAGGGGATAGCAAGGAGGTTACTGGGGACCCGAACCAACACGACATATATTCTCTGGACCTGGCCACTAATACCGACATAGCTGATAGCCTTGGGTTGTATCTTCCAACACATGGCTCCTTCATCTACCTTTCGCCGACGAATTGCGAAGGATTGGATGATCCTATGGTTAGGATTAGCAGTGACTGTACTGGAATTGAGAACGATGTTAATCGTCTGATCAGCAGGGGAGGCGACCTTGGAATGACCTTCAATGGCCACCAAGAGACACTCAGAGAGGTATTCTAAAACATCCTCAAGAATTGGCATGACAACAACAGGAAAAAACGCAGCGGTGTGTCTCGAGAGCTGGCTAGACTACAGTGGGGAATGTCAGATGGAAGGGGGATGGGGGTGTCTAGATAGCCTCTGTCTTTGGTGAGCGGTCTTTGTGATGTTTATCTATGAAGATGCTATCTTGGAATGTAAGAGGTATATCCAACAGGTCTAAGTGGGCTGGAGTCAAAAGGATCATCAAGTCCATTGACCCGGTACTTATTACTCTTCAGGAAACCAAATGGGGGAGTTGCGACAATTTCAAAGTTGGGTCTGTGATCAGTGGGAACCAATGGGAAAGGATAGGAGTGGATTCCGAAGGGGCCTCAGGTGGTATTCTTGTAGCCTGGAAGTCGTTGTTGTTTGAAAAAGTTGATGAAGAGGTAGGGTTATACTCGGCTTCAGTGGTGCTTCGGAACAAAGACACAGGCAACAAGTGGACTTTCGTTGGGATTTATGGTCCGACAATTGATAGTCAACGAGATGAGTTCTGGTTCGAATTGGCGGGGATCTCGGCTCGCTGGAATTTTCCTTTATGTTTGGGGGGTGACTTTAATGCCATAAGATGGGACAATGAAAAGATGGGGGAACCACCGGTCAGGACTGTTATGAGGGATTTCAACAGCTTCATTTCAGATTGGGAGCTGATGGACATTCCTCTCACCCGAGCGAGATTCACATGGTCCAATCTTCAGGACATGCCATCGTTAAGTCGGCTAGATCGATTTCTTTGTACTCCTGATTGGATGAACATATTTCCAGCGGCCAAACTTGAGGGACTGGCTAGGGCTGCATCGGACCATCAGCCTCTTCTATTGGCGTGTGAATTGCGGGGGAGGGGACCGACTCCGTTCAGATTTGAGAACATGTGGCTGAAGGATGAACAATTTAGAGGTGCGGTATCGTCTTGGTGGAGTGAGCCTGCACCTGAAGGGATGGCTATGTTCCAGTTCATCTCCAAACTCCACCAGCTTAAGGGGCATATTAAGGATTGGAATAGAGAGGTATATGGCCTTGTTCACGTGGCGAAAGCAGAATTACTTCTACGATTGAAGGATCTCGATAACCTAGAGGGACAAAGGGCTCTTTCGGATGAGGAACGGATCGAGAGAATACAAAAAAAGCAGGAATTTAATGATAAATGTAGGGCTGAGGAGATATGCTGGAGACAAAAATCTAAGGTTCAATGGTTAAGAGAGGGAGATCAAAATACAAAAATTTTTCATGCAGTAGCGAATGCACGGAACAAGACCAAATACATGAGTAATATTACAATTGACGGAATAGCATATCACGACCAAGAACTGATTCGACTTCAGATCGTAAATTTTTACGCCAAACTATATTTGGATGAGGGTCTTACTCGGCCAGAACTGAATGGGCTGGTGTTCAAATCGATCTCGGAAGACGAACGCGATGAGGTTGAGAAACCATTCAGCGAAGAAGAGGTGTGGCGGGCCATCAGATTCAGCGGGAAAAACAAATCACCGGGGCTTGACGGATTCACTATGGAATTTTACCACTGTTTTTGGCCGATTCTTAAGGCAGAGCTGATGGAGATTTTCTGTGAGTTCGATACCAACGGATTCATCGGCCGAAGTCTTAATTCTACATTTATTACGCTCATCCCCAAAAGGAGTGGGGCGGAGGATATTTTAGAATTCCGACCAATTTGTCTCATCAATTGTCTATACAGAATTATAGCTAAAGTGTTAGCAAACAGAATCAAGCCGCTCATGAGCAAGATTATCTTGAGTAATCAGGGAGCGTTTATGAAAGGCAGACAAATGGTGGATCTAGTTGTGGGGGCTCGAGGTAATACATTCAGCCAATCACTCCCGGCAACTTGCTGCTCTATAGAAGGTGGACATGGAGAAGGCATATGATCGTGTCAGCTGGGATTGTCTTGACTATATGCTTGGCAGAATGGGGTTTAGGTGCACTTGGAAGAGATGGATGCGAGCTTGCTACTCTTCGGCCTGGTTTTCGGTGCTGATAAATGGTACGCCTGCTGGGTATTTCAAAAGCTCTAGAGGTCTACGTCAGGGAGATCAGTTATCGCCTTTTTTATTTAACACGGTAGGGGCAGCACTGGCAGGTCTCATCAAGCGTGCGAAACAAATGCAGCTCATATCTGGGATGATGGTGGGTTCGCAGAATTGTAGTATCTCGCATCTTCAATATGCCGATGATACCATACTATTTGGGCGCGCAGATGTTGAAGAGTTCAGCAATCTCACAAATATCCTCTCCATATATGAGGCGATTTCTGGGCAATGTATTAACTATCACAAATCTGCCTTCACAGGAATTGGGGTTAGCGACCAGCAAATGGAAGAATTAGCGGATACCGTTGATTGTGGGAATTTGAAGCTTCCAATCAAATATTTGGGTCTCCCGTTGGGATTAAAAAAACCAGTTGTGCGGGCATGGGAGCAAGTTGTTCAGCGATTTGAACAACGGCTATCTTCGTGGAAAGGTAAACTTCTCAGTAGTGGAGGTAGGCTTCTTCTGGTTAAATATGTCCTTTCCAGTTTGCCCATTTTCTTTATGTCGATGTTTGTTTGTCCGAAGGGCGTGATATACCGTCTAGAACAAATCCAAAGAAATTTTCTTTGTGAAGATTCTGGTCTCGACAAACAATATCATCTTATGAATTGGGAGACCTGCCAGCTCCCGATGGCTTGTGGAGGGCTCGGTATTCGAAGTCTGAAACATACAAATGTGGCGCTGCTGGGAAAATGGTTCTGGTGGGCTGGTTCGACTAGCGAAAGTTGCAGTCTTTGGCGAACAGTGTTAGCTGAAAAGTATTGGCAATCGGTTGAAAACTGGGGAATTAACATCACGGCCCATAGAGGCACATCAGCTTGGTGGAAAAGCATTGGTGAAACTTGGCCTTTGTACGGTAGATGGATACACTTCAGCTGGGGATGTGGCTCCAGGATCAAGATTTTGGGATGATGCTTGGGTGGAGAGAGAAAAGCTCACGTCGGTATTTCAGGATATATATAGTTTTGCCACAAACAAAGAGGGACTGATCAATGATTTCACTTCAGATTCAGGCGGGGGAAGAGCATGGGATATAACCACGTGGAGACTTCTAAGAAACGAGGAGATAATGTCTTTCTCCAGCCTGTTGTCCATTATCTATGGTATGCAGCCTAACCCTCAACGCCAAGACCAGCGGATATGGATTACAGGTAAAGATGGCAAGTTTACCGTCAAGTCGTACTATAGGATGCTTATCAGCCAACCCTTAATCAAATTTCATGGAGCAAAGCTGTGGATCAACTATCCCTCCAAAAGTCAAATTCTTCACTTGGACTCTGCTCAGAGCAAAAATCCTTACGATTGATCAACTTATCCGGCGAGAAAAGGAAATAGACAACCTTTGTGGCATGTGCCTCCAAGAGGAAGAGACTGCTGCTCACCTCTATGTCTGGAGTGAGATTCTTACTTCCTTTGGTATGTCCTGGGTGGTGCCAGCCTCTCCTTACCAGAAGTTTATGGCCTGGTTGTCGGACGACATTGAGGGGTTGAGTCGGGAATATTGGAAAGTGACTTCTTTTGCAGTCTGCTGGAACTTATGGCTTGAGAGGAATAGGAGAACATTTGATAACAAACGTCAGCCGGTAGGGATGATGATCAAGGATACCAGGGACCTGATGTGCTTTTGGGTTGATAGGAACATTGTTACTGTTCTAGGAGAGAAATGCCCCATGGGAGCCGGGATAGAATATGCCCTCCGGGGGCTGGTTTTGCTTTCAGTCGTTCGGTATCCTATGGCTGTTCTCTTCTTTCTCTTGTATTGTTTTGTTTTTTATTTCCTCTTTTGATTGTGTTTTGTATTGTTCCCCTCAGCACTTTGCTGGCCTTAATAAATTATATTTACCGATTAAAAAAAAAAAAAAAAAATTATCTACTTGGGTTACACAACCTGTTTTGGCCTTCCAAACTAAACTGGGTCTGATTGTCTGATTTGGCTTTTTAATCATTATTAGTGATGCCAAGTTCATTGTGGTCCGACTTTTCTGTCATTGATTTCTAATATACTACGTTAGTGTTATAAATGTGAACTTCTAACCTTTCTTCTTTCTAACTTCTTTGAAGGTTGAATCAGAAATATTTTGTCTGCATGGTGGCTTATCTCCATCCATTGAGACCCTTGACAACATTCGAAATTTTGATCGTGTTCAAGAAGTCCCTCATGAAGGTCCTATGTGCGATTTATTATGGTCTGACCCAGACGATCGCTGTGGTTGGGGTATTTCTCCACGAGGAGCCGGATATACCTTCGGCCAAGTAAACTATCCTCCTCTTTATATTTCTTTGAAGTTTTTCTGGTGTCTTCTATCATGTTATTGGTTATTACAGGATATATCGGAGCAATATAATCATACCAACAACCTAAAGCTAATAGCTAGAGCTCATCAGTTGGTCATGGAGGGATACAACTGGGGACATGTAACTATTTATGAGCATTATTCTTTCTGGTTTGAATGGCTTAGATGTCCCTGGTCTAATCCGCATCTGTTTAAACAGGAACAAAAGGTAGTAACTATATTTAGTGCACCTAATTATTGCTATCGGTGTGGGAACATGGCATCAATCTTGGAGGTTGATGATTGCAAAGGGCATACATTCATCCAGGTCTCTCTCTCTCTCTCTCTCTCTCTCTCTCTCTCTCTCCATCTATCTATGAATTCACATACACACAATGTTTTAACTACTTAGCATGCAAGCTATATCAACCATACCTCTCAATGAGATCTGAGACAAAACACAAAATCACATGCAAGTCATTTAACTTGATCTGGTAGCGGTATTCTCGTTTTTTTTTTTATTGTTTAAAGGTTGCTATTTGGAAGTTTAAAATTGCCTTAAATGTATGTTTATAGAATTAATTATACTGCTTAATTTGCCTTTTGAATTTTACCTTTGAAGGTTAAATATTTAGTATCTATTTTTATGTGTAAATTTTAGCCTTTTCATCTAATTAAGGTTCAAAATAACGGTTTTGGAATGCGACATAGACCACCTATAAACTGGTTGGATGTTTTTTATATGGAACTACTAAGTTGAGCTGGTTTGGCACGTAGGTTCGAAATCTAACCAAATAGGACAAATATGTGAATGAAGCCAAATGTTCGATAGTGTCATCAGTTGCTATACCCGAAGACCATAAGTGTAGTCAGGGATGCTACACTCGAGCCAATTGGGCTCCACGTGACACCCAATCCGAGGATCAAATACCACGTGCTCATGTACAATAATTCACTCAAAACTATGTGAACTGTAAACTAGTACGTAGCAAACTACTTCGCAGTTCGGTTCAGTCTTTGGTTAGCAAACCAGTTCACTGTCTGGTTCGCCCTTCTTTTACCTAAGTTTTTATAAAATCTGAAGATGTTGATTAAGGAATTTGGATGTAAGCCTCATTTTTCGAAAGTTAAAGCAGCTATAAATCATTTATTTGTTAAAAAGATTTAATATTTTCATTTGAAACTCATCCTACTCCCAGCAAATGGCGAACCACAAATTGTCAATCTGAATTCAAATTGAGCAAACCAGTGAATCTAGTAACGTTGGTGTAGCTTCCTTATACTAGTTTTATTCCCTTCTTTTTCACGTAAAATCCGTAGACTCCTTTAATAAAAGAAAGAACTGGTTCTGTTTGGATTCCTTAAATGCTGTCACGGTTGATGTCCATTAGTTATAAACTTATTATACACTTACCCTGTATGTTTCTGGGGATGTACAAATAAACCTTGAAATTGATGTTTATTTTGCAGTTTGAGCCAGCTCCAAGGAGAGGCGAGCCTGATGTAACCCGTAGAACGCCTGATTACTTCCTATGATGTTGTTCTCTGAGTTCCGGTTGTTTTTCTCACAGCAAGCTTATCTTTGTTGGTTGAAGGGGGGTTGGCAAGTAATGCTGCTGATTAAAATTTATAATTTTGAGCTGCTATGCTTGGAGAAGAAACATGTAAAATGAGCAAGTAGCGGATTTGGCAATGCTGCGGCCACATGTATCATTTCCCAGAAACATGGTAATAATTATTTTTTTCTCATCTGTTTTGTCTTTAGAGGGAAAGCTATTATATGGGTAGTGAGTATTTTTTTATAAGATTTTTTTTGTATTTAACTGGTCAATGATTCACTTGTTACTCGGATGGCGGTTCTCTTTTGAATTTTCCCTTGATGATGAGCTACGTGACTACTACTTTGTACACGAAACTCTTAGATACTGACTTAATTTAGTTGGTTGCCTGATCCGGTGTTCTTCCATGGTCAATGGGGAGCCTGAATCAGACGATGGATCGACCTGCTCTCTCTCTCTCTCTCTCTCTCTCTCTCTCTCTCTCTCTCATGGATTGCAAGGTAATGACAACAGGATATTCGTGAAGTAAAACATTAGGAAGTTGTAAGATTTATGGTGAGTATAGTTGGTAATCTCATATTATAACATTCTTTTCGAGGTCTTGGTCAGGTATTATTGAGATTACCGCAATTTCATGTGGCTCATGTGTTTGTCAGTCATTATAAGGCATTTTGATTCTGAGTAAGTAGTAATATGTAAAGATCAATCATCACATAAATTTCTTCTTTTCTAAGTGGTTCATGTTTTTTTCACTAGCAGCTGTTACAAGAGAATTGATTTGAGTGATCATATTATTGTGTCTTCTTCTTCGTCGGAATGGATGACTGAGATGCATAATTGTATTGTGTGCAAACAGTTCCCCCTTCAAAGTGCATTTGTTCTGATATGATGATTAATATCTCGCATATGTTCCCTGTGGTTGTGTATGGTTGAGATGAATGAAGAATCATCCATCACACAAGCCCTAAACCCTCTCCTTGCCGCAATCCTCGAGTACCAGTATAACAATTGTTAATTAGGCAGGAACAGGTGGAGGCGGAAATGCACTCATGAATATGGTTGATTCAATGCTGATTAAACCCGAATATAGTTCGGGTAATTTTGACATAAGGTCATTTGATCCGGCCATAAGCTTTTTCCATGTCCAATTTAATGCCATTTATGTTGATGCATTATTATTACAAGCTTATGGGCAATTAGGATATCGTCATTAATTGCTCTACCGGGGGCAAAACATTCATGGGTTTGGGGAAGTAAGTTTCTCCGGTAGGGCCACATCCCGTTAACCATTAAACAGGTGATAATTTTACAAATAAAATTATAAAAACTAATGGGTTGAAATTGGTGAACCATATAAAGGTTAGAGTCTTCAGTAGCAATAACGTTTTCCTACTCAGTTTATGTGCTAGAGAAAATGTAATGACCCAAAATCCCTTTCAAGCATAATTGGGGATTTCAAGTCATCATTTACATATCATGATTGTGAGGTAACAATTATAATTACGATACATGAAAAAGGTAGTCAATTTTTTTTTTTATAAATCAAAAGATATAACTGTTAAACAATTCAAGTATTCAAATGATAAAAAATTAATAACTAAATTGCCTATGACAGCCGTATGTCATGATAACAAGCGATCCAACATCACTATTAAATACAATTAAAATAGTGACAAAAGAAAGTAAAATCTTGATTTAACATAATAGTTATAATAATTTTAAATAAAATATTCAACCATACCTACAAAGAAATTAGACATATATTGAATTCAGAAAATATTATTGATAAACTAATTCAATACTCACGAAACGTATAAAGCCTATCCATAACACACATTGAATTCATAAACATATGGTTGCGCCATTATAGTTGCCTACGTATCCAAATTAGGATTAAGCCAATCGTAATTTAAATACTTATCATTTTCATAATATAACTGATGCATAAGAGAGACTCATAATGCAGTAAGAGTTATAAGCATTATTTAACTTGATAGTCGCAGTTTTTCACGTGAAAGTAATTTTATACATTCCATTTCATATAGGGGAAACTTTTGGATCGGATGGCTCAATCAAGTCTTATGAAATCCTGTGATAGTAATTATACTATGAGTAGAATGTGACATAACTTATTCTCATTGTTGAATTCGTAATTTATTTATAAGGTCTTAGAATTTTTTCATTTTCACAATTTACGTCTTACATCATATCTTAGCTTATTTCGCTAATGGCTTAATTCTCGTGGCTTAACTTATCTTATCTCGCTTACGGCTTAGGTCCCGACGCTTATCTTAACTTATCTTATCTCGCTTACGGCTTAGATCCCGAAGCTTATCTTAAACATTTTCATAATATGATTGATGCATAAGAGAGGCTCATAATGCAGTAAGAGTCACAAGCATCATTTAACACGATAGCCGTATTTTTTCACGTGAAAGCAATTCTATACGTCCCATTCCATATAGGGGAAACTTTCGGATCGGATGACTCGAACAGGACTTGTGAAATTCTGTGATGGTAACTACATCATGAGTAGAATGTGATATAACTTATTCTTATTGTTGAATTTGTAATTTACTTATAAGGTCTTAGAATTCTTTCATTTCCACAATTTACGTCTTACATCACATCTTAACTTATTTCGTTAACGGCTTAATTCTCGTGACTTATCTTAACTTATCTTATCTGACCTTCGGCTTAGGTCCCGAGACTTATCTTAACTTATCTTATCTCGCTTACGACTTAGGTCCCGAGGCTTATCCTAGCTTATCTTATTTCGCCTACGACTTAAGTCCCGAGGCTTATCTTTAGGTCCACGGCTTAGGTCTCGTTCACTTTATTCTTATAGGTCCATAGCCTAAGTCCCGTTAACCTTCTTCTTAAATTAGTTTAGCTTATCATCCTTGTTTTTAACACCATAACATATTCATCGTATCAATTTAAATCGTAATTTAAAATAACTTAGGCGCATAGATAATAGCCTAGGACTATGTATAGTAAGACAGAAATACCAACCGTCGATAGTTGGCCAACTCATATCACCAGATGCAAACATCCTATTATTTCACCGAAGGTCGCGAACCTTTTACTAATCACCGAAGGCGAACCTTCTATTAATCACCAGAGGCGAACCCCCTAATAACTATCAGAGATGAACCCCCTACAAATCACCAATCACGGTCCTCTTACTAAATCACCGGATGCAAGCATCTTAGTAAATGGACTCGGTATTCGATATGAATCGTTAAACAACCCGATTACTTGCCAACGAATAATAACTTTCGTGCATCGTCTTCATTTTGCTTAATTTTGGTTCATATCATAATTTCGTATAAGTTTAAATCACCTTACATCTTATTCTTACATGTCATCACATCATAACCTAGCATATCGACCGTATCTCATAGTATAAAAAAATATTATATTTTAATAATAGAAGTTTGGAAGGTTAAATGAGTTTATGAACACTGCCATTGTATCCAGAAGACGCAAGAACCCAAAAATAGAGTCCTGATTTGCTGAAATCAAGCATTGGATTGAAAAGATACATTAAATATATAGTAATTGGACGATTATAGTAAAAACTTATATGCTTGCAGCTAATTGCGTTCAAAACACGTCAAAACCTCAAGATAGGTATTAGCCATGATCGAAACAAGTTTATTATATGATAAACATCTCTAATTAAATTTTCATAAGTTTAAAAGTTATTAGAGGTTATTAGAAAACCTTATATTATAATTTCTATTAATTATTTTTTTATTTTTTGATATATCAGGTGTGGGTGCCAATGCATCTGCAACACTGAAAAACCTCAATTTCAAGTCATAATTCATTTTAAATGGATGCCAATATTGAAAAATATCCAACATTTAATTTTAACATAAGTTTATTAATATTTTATACTTATAAATAAGGGGGTACTAGCTTTTATGTCATAAACGATTAACCGTATGACTAAATGAACTATACCATCGTGTCTGGAACACTGGAAAACCTTAATATACATCCCAGTTTCTTTAAATAAGATCTACGTGATTTTTTTTAAAGTTAAAAATTCATATTTTTATAGTTTTAAATTTTATGTTATAATATCAATTAACTGAAATCATGAATTAGGAGTTTAATTCATCCAATCTGATCCATCATATGGAAAATAAAAATAAAATAATTAAGGGTAGGTCACTGGACCCAACCTCTAATTTTACCTCTAGAGTACTCTAATAGAAAAGTCAAAATTTTGCTAAATCAATGGTTAATAAGTACTAATCACTAAAGTTATTTTTCGAGTCCTATCGCACAATCTGAACCGTCAGATCTAAATATCACCCTCTTTTATGAGGGGTCCATTTCTGTAAATTTTCTTATGTGAGCCCACAGTCCCAAAATAACTAAACCTCCTTTTTTTGTATAAGGGTGGTCTTAGATAGTGGTTGCACCATTTTCTGGTGTAACTCCAATGCAGTGACTCTGACCAAAACAAAAGGTTCTACCTGTTACCTAGCTCCATCGGAGAGGTGCCTCTTTCACAATTCTACAAATCTTAATGGATCAAGGTCGGCCAATCCGACGATGACAAGCGTCGGCCGATCGGGCAGCTCACAAGACTTTAACCAATGCTGGTTTGGTTGTTGGCCATTCATCGCCGGTGCCGGACAATCGGCCCAAAATGGCCTGCAAAAGTTTTTTTTTTTTTTTTTTTTAAGTTACATAGAACAGAGGAAGAAGAAATCCTCCTCTTTTTTTTATTTTTAGGGAAAGGGCTAGGGAGTGAGAGTTCTAGAGAGAGAAAGAGTTTGAAAGGGATGTGTTCCCGACTAAGACTTGAGCGGAGGTTTTTTTTTGTTTTTTTTTTTAGAGATGGTAATCTCGTATCCCTTAAGATCCGATTTTCTTGGAGGTGTGGACTATATCCACTCTCGACACTTTCAAATTTAAATTAGAAAAAGAATTTTTTTTATTTTATTAACCTAACACCAATCTTTTGTGTTTGTGAATCTAAGATCGTTGGAAATAGAAATGGGGTGTTACATCCTTCCCACCTTATAAAAGAATTTCGCCCCTAAAATTTTCGTACCTTGGTGGAAAAGGTGTGGATATAAGGCACGCACCTCCTCTTCCTTTTCCCAAGTGGCTTTTGCAGGAGTGTGATGGTCCCATTGTACAAGAACAAGAGAGATAATCTTTCTTTGTAAGGCATGCTCCTTTCGATCTAATATCCGTACTGGGTGTTCCACTATTGTTAATTCCTTCTGTACCTCAATAGGTTCAATATTAATAACATGTAAAGGATCACGTTGATACTTTCGCAACATTGACACATGAAACACGTTGTGAATGCCTTCAAGCTTAGGAGGAAGCTCCAATCTATAAGCAATTTCTCCCACTCATGCTTTGATTGGGAACGAGCGAATAAACCTTGGGCTTGACTTTCATTTTTCTCCAAATCTCATCACACCCTTGGTTGGTGAGATTTTAATAAACACCTGATCTCCAACCTAAGAACAAAATCATCAAGGAGAGTGATATTTTAAGATCATTCTTCAATACGATTCTAGAACAAAGATATTTAATTAGAAGTTACCACATACCTAGAACTCCACGTCTCAACACTTTTAGTCCGTATAGCTTTTCTTAAGACCTTGAGCAGTTTTCAACCTTTCTCCAATTACCTTAACTCTTTCAATAGTTTGCTCAACTAACTTTGGTCCCAGAAGCTTACGATCACCAACTTCTTCCCAACATAGTGGGGATCTGCATTTTCTTCCATATGGAGCTTCGAATGGTGCCATCTGGATGCTTACTTGATAGTTGTTATTGTAAGTAAACTCCACTAATGGTAAGTGTTCATCCCAATTGCTCCCAAAATCAAGGATGCAGGCACACAACATGTCTTCAATGATTTGATTTACCCTTTCTGTTTATCCATCGGTCTTAGGTTGAAAGGTCGTGCTATAATCAGATCATGAACCCATGGCCTTCTAAAAGCTCTCCCAGAAGTGAGAGGTAAACCTTGGATCTCTGTCGGACAAGATGCTCACAGGTACTTCATGTAGTCGCACAATCTCCTTGATGCACATATTCGTTATCTAATTTGAGTTAATCATTGTGTGATAAGGTAGGAAGTGAGCTGGCTTAGTGAGACGATCGACGATAACCCATATAGCATTGTTCTTCTTCATGATTCTTGGAATGCCTACGATGAAATCTATCGATAAATTTTCTCATTTCTATTCCGGAATGGGTAGGGGATGTAGTAATCCTGCAGGTTTTCTATGTTCTGCTTTCACCTGCTGACACACTAAGCATTTGGTGACGTATTCTGAGATGTCCTTTTTCATGCCATTCAACCAGAATTGCTTCTTTAAGTCCTGGTATATCTTTGTACTCCCTAGGTGGATAGAATATTTTGACTTATGACCTTCTTCGAGGACTTGTTTCTTTATTCTCTCATTGTTAGGTACACAAATTCAACCTCTAAAGGTTAAAGCACCATCTCCTCTAAAGTGGAAGTCTTCATTCTTTCCCTTGCGTACAACAATTTCGATGTCAACTAAGTCACTATCGATGCCTTGGCTTTGAATAATCCTATCCAAGAGTAGGGATTTGATGGTTATGCAAGCCACCAATCCTTTTTCGTCGATTCCAAATCTTGCCCAGATTCCATGGCTTGTTGACTCCTTAACATTTTCAAATCGATAGGTCTTGAGCCTTGACAGGTTTCCTGGGACATTGCGACTAAGGGCATCTGCAACTACATTGGCCTTTCCTGGATGGTAGTGGATTGCGCAATCGAAGTCCTTCAAGGTTTCTATCCATCGTCGTTGACGCAGATTCAGGTTAGGTTGAGTAAGAATATATTTCAAACTCTTGTGATCAGTGAACACATCAAACCGGATCCCATATAAGTAGTGTTTCCAAATCTTGAGAGCGAACACCACAGCTGCCATTTTTAGATCATGAGTCGGGTAATTCCTCTCATGATTCTTTAACTGTATGTGATCCTAAAATAAACACCCCCTTTATAATCATTACTCACTTGGTATGTGATTCTAAATTCTTTTTGGCATTTCTACGCGTCCCTTCAATACATGGTCAAAGTTTGGCCTCTGCCCCATTAAGCTACTGCATTAAATTTTTTCCAAACTTTGACAATATTTTGGATGTGGGATATAATGTTATTTTTCTTTTTTTCTTTTTGGAGGTGGACCTCATCTACCTTGTGCACGTTGCCTCAACATCCGATCTTCAGATTAGGTGCCACTTGGCACCCAAATGAACTCTAATGTAGCATTCCGTTGTCCTTCGCAACAGCAGGTTTACTGAAAGCGCTTTCGTTCGAAACCCCTTGAAACCAATTGACTTCTCAGAATCAGACAACGGAGATCGTTTTCCCACCTGATCTTCCACCCAATGGATCTTTAGACCATGAGCGTACCATCAGAAGGCCAATTACTGATTATATGTACCTAAAAAGTGGCTCTAAAACTATATGAAACACATCACGCTCAAACGTGAATTTAGGACCTAAAATCATATGGCACACATCGTGCTCAAATACGACACGTGTATTAAAAAAATGGACCATTGGATGGTAATATCATGGTCTCAAGAACCATTGTATTGAAAATCGAGGTGAAAAACAATCTTCGTCATCTAATTCCAACGAGTCAATGGGTTTGAGCACTACAAAAAATAAGACTATTAGCGGCAGTTTTTTTAACAAAAAACTGCAGCCATTAGTACTGTCGCTACCAAAAACTGCCACTATTAGTTCTGCCGCAACCTAAAAATGCTTTAATAGCAAGTGCTGCTGAAACCCATTATTTTTGTAGTGGAGGGGGTTTCAAACATTAGCGCTTTCAATAAACCTGTTGCCGTGAATAGAGGTTTCCCAACCATAGAGAACCTTTAAATGCGAGCTACAACATGCACACGATATTTGTAGCATGGCACATGATTTAAATGGCACAAAGATCTAAGGTTTCTTAATATCCCTGCTTTGTATGGATATGTAGGTAGACTTGGTACTTGGTAGGACTGTCAACGGGCTGGGTTTATGCCAGGCACACCTAAAATCATCGATAATATTGAGGGTTATTGCAATGACACAGACCCACATGTCACAATATTGTCTGGTTCTGGGTTTAGGTCCCGCCTCGATTTTATTTTTAGCATAGGCTTAAGTCCCCACCCAAAATACATCATCATGACATGTAGCGTTCGCAACCACATATAGCTCAGGATTAAGACTTTTTCCCTATTCGATGTGGGACCATTACAGTTATTTTTATAATTTTATTAAAAATAATATATATATATATATATATATATATATATATATATATATATATATATATATATACTGTACGTATATTAATATACTTAATTTATATTATTAAAAGAGATGCACGGGTCAGGTCGAGTCAGGCTTATGAGCTAAAACTTTTTAAGCCCTTACCTGGACTGATGCAAGGCGGGCTTTTAGTCTTGAGGCCCTAGCCTAACCATATTGACAACCTTATGGGCTCTTAGCTTTTTTTTCCCTAGCTCAAAGAAGTGCCTGGCCCAATTTACAAGTTTGGTGTACAAACCCAGTCCATCAATCTATATAAGTTGGTATTAGATGCATGGCCAAAAATTGTCAACCAGCCATTCTCAAAAGCGCAATTGTACACCCTTAAATCAAAGGAGATAGAAATAAATATCTTAGAGCATCTCCAAATATTGAGCGAAAGCTCACACACTAACCTACGATCTCACAATGAACGATCAAATAAAACGCAAAAATAGATGAAAATCAATCACAAACACACAAGAGACAATATTGACATTATTCGGCAATATGCCAACGTCCATGGGTAACGATGATTTACTGTATTGATAATCACACAATAATACTAGAATACTCAAGCCTCCCCAAAGCTCTCCTCAAAACCCTAGATAAGTTTTTTCAAAGCTTTACAATGATATCTCTACTCTAAAATTCAACCAAGAGCTTTCTCTTTACATAGAAGACACAAATCCAACTTTTAATCTAAGAGAAACTAGATTTATATAGAGTCTGAACGTAACTGGACCGTCACAGGTCCTTCAGGTTAAAGTCAAACAACAATTCAACCTCTAAGTTAGAGCGAAACAATAATTCTCCACCTGGCTCTAAGTTTCACCAGTTACTCTTTCTTCCGATCATCGTTATACTGGTAACACCGCTGTCATTAGCACCCCGAGGGTGCTCAAACCCCCTGAACGTTGATCAAATCTAAACAATGCTTAGACGACCGCCGGTACTACCTTTGTCATCATATCTGCAGGATTGTCTTTCGTACTCACCTTCAAAGATATCTCGCAATCTTCAATTACTTCTCATGTGAAGTGATATCGTATATCAATGTGCTTGGTATGAGCATAATATATGTGATTCTTTCCTAAGTAAATAGTACTCTAGCTATCGCAGAACACATCGACACTTTCCTTTGCGATCCTCAAGTCACCAACTAAGCCCTAAAGCTACAATGCTTCTTTCACTGCCTCTGTTACAGACATATATTCTGCCTCTTTAGTAGATAAAGTCACTGTATCTTGTAACATCGACCTCAAGCTAATCGAACCTCCTAATAGTGTAAACATATATCCTGTTGTAGACCGACGCTTATCCAAATCACCCGTGTAATTTGAATCTCTGTATCCGCATAATTGATGACTTGTACCACTATGAAAAACCAAACCAATATCCTTGGTATCACGTATGTACCTCATAATCCATTTCAGTGCTTGCCAATGCTCACTACCTGGATTAGCCATAAACCTGATAACTACGCTAACGGCATGTGAAATATCCAATCGAGTGCATACCATAGCATACATCAAGCTACCAATCGCACTCGCATGGGAAACACGAGTCATGGACTCACACTCTTCATCTGTAGTAGGAAACATGTAAGCCGAAAGACAGAAGTGAGCTGCTAATTGAGTACTCACACCATTTGAGTTCTCCATCCTAAGCTGTGAGAGTACCTTCTCCAGATAGCTCTTCTGTGTCAGACACAACTACCATTTCTTTCTGTCTCTCTGAATCTCCATCCCAAGAATCTTTCTCGTTACGCCAAGATTCTTCATCTCAAACGTCATGCCAAGTTGAGATTTTAACTTGTTGATCTCCACCATGCTCTTTACAGCTATAAGCATGTTATCAATATATAAGAAAAGGTTAATAAATGAGTCATCCGCTAGCCTCTTGAAGTAAACACAACTGTCATATTCACTTCGAATATAATTTTGGCCCACCATGAACGTGTTAAACCTCTTGTACCACTGTCTCGGCGACTGCTTCAACCCGTACAAAGACTTCTTCAGTTTTCACACTAACCTCTCTTCTCCAAGAGACTTGAATCCTTCAGGTTGGTTCATATAGATCTCTTTCTCTAGATCACAGTGGGAGATGGACAATATTGTAATCCCAGGGTTGCAAGTTCGAGCCCAACTTATCTATATAAAAAAAAGATTATTCCTTAAATGGCTTCTCTAGATTGATGCATGCTAAAAAGAGAAAACATTTGCACCAAACAACTTATCAAAACGCACATGGGTTGATCTCTCCATTGTGGCCCAAAACGCACATGGGTTGAACACAATCCCAGCTAGGAAGTGTTTGTCAAAAACCTGGACAAAATGAAATATAATATATCTGGGAAATCAATTGATCTGTAGGTTGTTTTTGTACTCCATTTGCTCAATTGTGAGGATGGTATTAACATCTTTCTCCGTGGGGCCTTTCTCCTGGAAATACTGTGCCTCATTTAACAGGGTGTCAACCTGCAAAGAACCTTTCATTAATAACAAAACCTATATGTGA
Source organism: Chloranthus sessilifolius (assembly GCA_021018995.1). Lineage (NCBI taxonomy): Eukaryota > Viridiplantae > Streptophyta > Magnoliopsida > Chloranthales > Chloranthaceae > Chloranthus > Chloranthus sessilifolius. Next base: position 328,917 of record CM037587.1, read on the forward strand.
CCTGATTAGATAAAAGAATCCATATAATACTAAAAATTCATGTGATAAACATATGAGTTTAAGGTTAACTTACCAGCTTCCACCTTATACTTGGATCGCAGAAAAAATTTACATTCACGTCGCCATGAACATCCACGGGGCGCAAAGGTCTCAAGCCATCTAGAAATACACTCATATGGATGAGGATTTGAAAGATAAATGTAATCAGAACAGGGTTAGGCAAATGAGCATAAAGAATAAATCCTAAGCAATTGGCTGTAGAATTATGGATGTGAATATACCTTACTATTCATGAACTGTCGAGACTTCATAATTTTATTCTCTAGAAGTTTAGTTAAAAATCCCAGTAGATGAGCCTCTTCCTTCTTGTAAAGTTAGTTGCACAATACAAAACAACAATTTATCAATATTTACACATAAATTTGCATGCTCAATTGAGAATTTTATTGTAGTAAAATTTAACCACCATATCAAAAGAGTATATCACCCACCCTGCATGATCTCTTCAGCTCTACAGGAAAGGACTCATGAACAAGGCATTTTTCTTCCACCTTGCCACGTAGCTCCATTCTGATCCAATAATGACAGTACACAAATACTACAATGAAAAGCACCCAGTTAGGCCACACGACATGCATCTTTGACCATTCTAAGTGTTTCACATGTATGGTCATTATGTACCAAATTCAGCCCAAAAGTCATCTGATTATAGAGATTTCGTATCGACGGTTAATAAAGAATATATATATATATATATATATATATATATATATATATATATATATATATATATATATATATATATATATAGGCATACAGTGTATGAAAACTTACCCACTTAGGTGTTATTTATGAAGAAAGCTCATCAAAGAACGGCAAGAAAGAAGCCTTGAGTATTTTGATCGAAGTACCCAAGTAGTCACCAACCTGTATTTAGAAAAGAATCTCAAGGTTAGGAACACATGAATGACATTTGTATGCAAAATTTGATTCAAGACAACTGGAGTAACAAAATTTCATTAAATAAAATTATAAAAAATAAAACATAATAACTAATTGAAATTTTTGAAGACAAACTTGATCAAAGACTTCCTCTTCTTGCTTATTTTCTCCTTTAAGTAACCCCCCTTCCTTGGCATCAAAGTCCTCTGCTTTGGTCCTCTCTGCTCTTTCTCTCTTTCTTGTTGAGCTAGCTGTGATCACCTGCTTTATCTCATCCACATTGCATCTCACTTGGTTCTCATCAAGAAGTGGTCTAGAAATCTGGAAGAAGAACAAAAAAATGGAAGGGTAGATTCAAGATGTGATCGTGGACTTCAAGAATATTATGGCAGAACATAAAGTGATCCACCCGGAAAAGTTCATGTTAAAGCATCAATTCCCACATTCAGCAATCATCAACATATGAAATATATACTACTTATGTGAGACATCTCTTAGCAGCAACATCAATCAAAGAGTAAAAAATAATAAAACAAGATTGAAAAAAAGGAAAATAAAAAAACCGAAAAAAAGGTAGAAAATCCATATCATGTAGGCTTCTTCTCAATAGCCCCAAAGCACAATAAGAATAGATGTACCATATGCTGAGTAACCAAATATCTATGCTTCATTATATTCTGATATAGATCCACTTTTAATAAATCATACACGCCTTCCAATCAATAAATAATTAAATAAAAGGGATTGGACCAAAGAAAGTCCCATTCTTATAGAACTACATGAAACTTGACTAGAAATATTAAGGCAAATTAAGACCATCATAAGAATGCACTCATACAGCAACAATCAGAATATCAGACAATGGAAATAAGACATACCCCTTATTAACTGTATCCACCAATGCATTTGGCAATGGGAAAAGCGGTCCATGGACTTTGTACACATCGCAGCTAGATTGATCGTCTGCCAAAAAAATAAAAAAATCTTAATAAGCGAAGAAAATAAACCTAGAAATCGCAGATCTGAACTTGAATCTTACTTGATTTTGATCTGAAAGATGTACATTACAAATACTAAAACACGAAAGAGCATGGGTGCCAATCACATTTCTAAGGTACCGGTTCGAAAGTGGTTTGGTAGTGCTGAGGAAATTATAAGGCCGGTGTCATGGCTAAAGCTGGGGCTCATGTGGGCCTTGCAGTGATCGACTGATTTTGTAAGTGGTCAGGTAGTGCTGAGTGAGCTCGTTGGTCATTCTTATCGATAAATCAGCAAAGTCATAAAATCGGCCCCTTGATGCAATCCAACTCCAACAGGGAAATCAATTGTCACACCACAGATCTTTCAATGTGACCAAAATACCTAAGTGACATTAGTTAGGATGAGGAATCTCAAATTTATAGTGTCTCGAGATTGAAGTAGCTAGTCATTATAGTAATTTTATCCATTCTAGTAATAATGGACTGGCTTAGATAGTAGTCTTTGTTTTTTTTTTCCTATTTCCCTGGATCTCTTTTCATTTTTTAGGACTCAATCTCACATTCCCCCACTAGCAGAACGGCGATTATATCGAGGATTTGCTGCCCAGAGCCATAAAAATTAATTAGCTCTATTCAAACTCTCCATCATAATAAATATAAAAATTAATTAGCTCTATTCAAACTCTCCATCATAATAAATGATCAAAGCGATCAAAGACCACCCTGCGGAGGAGAGAGGACTCATCTTGATACATAGGAATAAGGATGAAACCATACGCTTGTGAAGTATAACCTATAAGCTATAACATATCTTAGAGCTACCCAGCCCATGCATTAAGCTCAAGATACAACCAGTTGTAAAGTTGGAGATATTATTTAGGCCATCTTAAAAAATCTTAAAAATTAATCTCCATTGTTTATTATTTTTGAGGCTTGAAATCTCAACCATCAAAATCAAAATGTTTAAATTTTTCCTTTTAATTTTCTTTTGTTTTGTTTTTTTCTTTCAAATTATCTCAACAAAATGCACCCAAGCTTGATCCATATGGATATTATTATACCCTCACCAGGGTCCTATACAAAATGCACCCAAGCTGCCTGGTGACTCCACTAAAATAATATTGAACAACATCGGGCGTTAATATTCAAAATCTGAAAATTACCAACAAAGTCCCTTACCTGAAATCCCTATAGTGCAGTAAACCAAGGCAAAGATCACGCCTCCAAAACTTGCATCCCTAGGAACACTCACACATTTGCACCCAAAACCTATGCATAAGAAAATAGATAGAATTACCTCCGACTCAAGACAAGAAAAGTCACTATTGGATCAAAGAATAAAACCATGCATACCTTTTCAACGGCCAATTTCTCAACCCTAAAGTAGGAGATGAAACATGCTTAGAACAAGATATTTTAAAAAAAGATTAATGTCTAGTTCAATTCTTGAATTGCTTCATTTTCTAAAAGTCTAAAAAAATAAACGAAAGTACAGAGTTCTAATTTTTTTCTTCTCAATTTTCTCCAAATAAAAATAAAATAAAAAATATATCAAATCTTATCACTGGGTCATCTGATTAAACTAATATTTTAACATCCTCTGAAAAGCTATGGCATGTCAAAAGCCGACCATTCGCAAATGTTCTGAAATCATCTCATTTGATCGCAACTCTTCATTTGAACTTTATTGTTCCTCCTTTGCCTTTTGGGGCTTGGGCTGCAACAAGAAAAGTAAGAACTTCAAATTTACCCCTAAACAAGATCAAATAAAAATACTTATGAAAATAAAATCACTCATTAAAATAAAATTAAATTTACCCCTAAACAAGATCAAATAAAATCTATAAGTCCCTTGGGCCAAGTAATAATGTCACCAATTGTAACATCGCGCTCACATATAATTCCGTATTGACCTCGAAAATATTATCAATTATGATGGCGTATGAATCTTTTGACATTATCGCCTCTCTATGCACTCGCCCTAGTGCAATGACTTTGTTCTTAAAGTTTTTCAGTAGACAACGCATGAATGGTTGGTTCACAGGTATCTCAGGCTGAACCGATGATGGTCTAGTTCCCTATAAAAAGTATAGCCTTTTAACTTTAGAGTTTAAGAGAGACTAAAACAACAATGCAAAAGTACTTTCAATAAGATAAGACAATGACAATTCCAATGATTATCATTTCATAACATTGAATTTATACTTGAGAAGAAGAACCGAATTGATCATCCGATGTCGATATAGATGTTCCTTTAGAAGGAGCTAGAGGTGATAGTAAATCCACTTTTTCCTCAAGGATCTTTCATGCTCTACGCTCCTCATCAAGCTCATGTCTAAGCATATCAACCTGTGATTGAATGCTCTCATGTGCTCTCTTTTCCTGCTAAGCAATCTCCCTAGCCATAGCGGACGCTTAAATGGAAATCTTAGATTGCAAACAACAAATTTACGTAGGACATAAATCTAACACAAATCAATCATAACAAATTTGTCCTTGCTAGGAGAGGGTTTTATTAAAATGGCGAACCTTACACTTCCGGGTATCGCAGTCGATTCCCCGTTAATTATATCAAAATTGAATACCTCTGATTAAAAGCTACTAAATAAAAAATAATGTAATTACATCTCTGAAATAAACAAAACTAAGATTCTAATTCTAAGTCTTCATCGGCATCTTCAATCCGTCATGAGATAGATGGATAGCAGACTATCTTCATCGAAGATTTGAGAAATATGAAATAGGGGACGACGGATGGGAGAACTCCTCCAAAAGCCGAGTTCATTTGATCGAAAAGCACGAGTCATTACTGGAGCAAGAAACTTGTGGACAAGTCTTAAAATGAATTCTTGTTCTCTGGTCTCAAAGATAAATTCGAATACCAAATTCATTTTTCGGACAACTGATTATCAGAAGAGTTATCACTTTCAGTGATAGAGTGTCTAATCATGAGTTAGATATCGTCAAATTCCTTAAAATTTGATGATCATAGATGATTTTATAATAGATTTACCATTGGATTTGATCAATATCTTAAGATTTAGTCAATGTATAGTAAATCCATCGTTGAATCTCATTACGATCTCACATTATGATCATTTGACTAAAAGTCAATGAATCCACCATTGGATTTGATCAAAATCACAAGATCTGATCAATATGCAATAAATCCACCGTTGGATCTCATTACGATCGCACATGATGATTGTTTGACTAAAAGTTAATGATTCCACCGTTAGATTTAACTATAATCACAAGATCTGATCAATATATAATAAATCCATCGTTGGATCTCGTTACAATCTTACATTATGATCGTTTGACTAAAAGTCAATAATTCTACTATTGGATTTGACCACAATCACAAGATCTAGTCAATATATAATAAATCTACCGTTGGATCTCATTATGATCGTTTGACTAAAAGTCAATAATTCCATCGTTGGATTTGACCAAAATCACAAAATCTAGTCAAAATACAATAAATCCACTGTTGGATCTCATTACGAACTCACATTATGATTGTTTGACTAAAAGTCAATGCGTCCACTGTGAAAGAATTTTCGATCTCGAGGTTAAGGTCCAAATCCTCATTTGAGGGAGTGATGATCCGAATCGCGAGAGAAACTCTAATTATCATAAATTAATATTTTAGGTATTATAGTCTGAAATTATTCTTTGGGTTCGTGATTGCAACCCGTATGAGCATCGAATTTGTTATTACAATCTGAGTGTACTACGAGTTATGCTCAAGATCGTATCCACGTGGCTTAACTATTTCTAAGTATGCAAGAGATTGGGTACGAGTCGTAACGCGTAATCCCAAATTGTAACCATAAATCCTACTTAGGATGAGCCGTAGCTCTTATCCTAAGCGTATCTCCTTTAGGTAAGGGCCATAGCCCTTATCCTAAATGTCTTAATCCTAACTTATTCCTCTCATTCACTTTTAAAAAAAGAAAATTAAAAAAAAAAAAAAAAAAAAAAGAATAGTCGAAATCTCAGAGATATCCTAAATCTTTTTTAGAAGAGTCGGAGATATTTTCGGCAGAGCTCTCATGTCAGAATTTTCGGATCCCTTTCAATGAGGACAGGTCTATTATTTATAGATTTATGGTAGCGGTTAGAGAAGTTACTATCCTACGATTCTCATAAGGTTTTCATAAAATTAACGATTGAGAGAGCTGCATAAGTTTTCATCTTCATGTGGATTGAGAAAGATTCTTCTCACGTACGTCATTCTTTTCTCATAACCGCCTCGGTGGCTAAGTATGTTTCTAGCCACTTAGGTGTATAAGTGCTTTTCTATCCACCTAGGTGGATAAGTATTTTTCTAGCCAGTTAGGTGGCTAGGTATATTTTCTATTCACCTAGGTGGATAAATATTTTTCTAGTCACCTAGGTGGATAAGTATTTTTCTAGCCAGCTAGGTGGCTACGTATATTTTCTATCCACCTAGGTGGATAAGTATTTTTATATCCACCTAGGTGGATAAGTATTTTTCTAGCCAGCTAGGTGGCTATGTATATTTTATAGTCACCTAGGTGGATGAGTATTTTTCTATCCACTTAGGTGGATGAATATTTTTCTAGCCAACTAGGTGGCTAAGTATATTTTTCTATTCACCTAGGTGGATAAGTATTTTTATATCCACTTAGATGGATAAGTATTTTTCTAGCCAACTAGGTAGCCAGATATATTTTCTATCCACCTAGGTGGATAAGTATTTTTCTAGCCACCTACATGACCACGTATATTTTCTATCCACCTAGGTGGATAAGTATTTTTCTATCCACCTAGGTAGATAAGTATTTTTAGCCAACTAGGTGGCTAGGTATATTTTATATCCACCTAGGAGGATAAATATTTTTCTATCCACCTAGGTGGATAAGTATTTTTCTAGCCAGCTAGGTGGTTAGGTATATTGTCTATCTACCTAAGTGGATAAGTATTTTTCTATCCACCTAGGTGGATAAGTATTTATCTAGTCAGCTAGGTCGCTAAGTATATTTTTCTAACCACCTAGGTGGATAAATATTTTTCTAGCCACCTAAGAGGATAAATATTTTTCTAGTCAGCTAGGTAGTTAGGTATATTTTCTATCCACCTAGGTAGATAAGTATATTTCTAGCCAGCTAGGTGGCTAGGTATATTTTCTAGCCACGTAGGTGGATAAGTATTTTTCTATCCACCTAGGTGGATGAGTATTTTTCTAACCAGTTAGGTGACTAAGTATATTTTTCAAGCTACCTAGGTGTATAAGTATTTTTATATTCACTTAGGTGGATAAGTATTTTTCTAGCTAGCTAGGTGGCTAGGTATATTTTCTATCCACTTAGGTGGATAAGTATTTTTCTAGCCACCTATGTGACTACATATATTTTCTATCTACCTAGGTGGATAAGTATTTTTCTATCCACCTAGGTGGATAAATATTTTTCTAGCCACCTAGATGGGTAAGTATTTTTCTAGCCAGCTAGGTGGCTACGTATATTTTCTATACACCTAGGTGGATAAGTATTTTTCTAGCCAGCTAGGTGGCTAGGTATATTTTCTAGTCACTTAGGAGGATAAGTATTTTTCTATCCACCTAGATTGATGAGTATTTTCCTAGCCAGCTAGGTGGTTAAGTATATTTTTCTAGCCACCTAGGTGGATAAGTATTTTTCTATCCACCTAGGTGGATAAGTATTTTTCTAGTCAGCTAGGTGGCTAAGTATATTTTTTATCCACCTAGGTGGATAAGCATTTTTCTATTTACCTAGGTGGTTACATATATGTTTTAGCCACCTAAGTAGATAAATATTTTTCTATCCACCTAAGTGGATATGTATTTTTCTAGTCAACTAGGTGGCTAGGTATATTTTCTATCCACCTAAGTGGATAAGTATTTTTCTATTCACCTCGGTGACTACGTATATTTTCTAGCCACCTAGGTGGATAAGTATTTTTTTAGCCACCTAAGTGGATAAGTATTTTTCTATCCACCTAGGTGGATAAATATTTTTCTAGCCAGCTAGGTGGCTAGGTATATTTTTTATCCACCTAGGTGGATAAGTATTTTTATATCCACCTAAGTGGATAAATATTTCTTCTAGCCAGCTAGGTCGCTAGGTATATTTTTTATCTACCTAGGTGGATAAGTATTTTTCTAGCCAGCTAGGTGGCTAGGTATATTTTTTATCCACCTAGGTGGATAAGTATTTTTCTATCCACCTAAGTGGATAAGTATTTTTCTAGCCACCTAGGTGTCTGACATAGTCCACCTAGGTTTGTGGACTTTCATCACGCCCACAAATCATGGCAACAGGGTCATTATCTATACTATTTTCTCTGATGAATGGATCAGATAAGGCAAGCCTCATAATTTCATCCTGAATAAAATAAATAATGATTAAATATAGTGATACTAAAGATCAATATTAATTATTTATCAATAACAAATGAATAATTAAAATAATCTTACTATTTGTGTGCCTAAGGACTTCCCATCCTTTTGAATGCATCTTTATCCTTTTTAATGCACTTTTTATTTCTATTTATTACTATGGTGTTGGTGATCTCAACCAAGCCCAAATCAACTCATTGACACCCATTCAAGGTGACCGACCTTGTCATAGCAGTCTATAGTTGATGCAATCATTGGAATTTTTTAGTTGAGCAAACTAATATTGGACTTCCTATTGTTACATGAGCAAGCCATTATAAAATTCAAATTAGTACCGGTATTGAATATAGGAGAATATGTTTTGTTTACTTTAACTTACTAAGGTTGCTTATAACAACAATGACAGGATAAAAAAAAGGTAGATTCTTAAATACAAGTAAAAATGGAAGCATGGGTCAAAATCTCGAACAATACTGGTACGTATCGGATACATACCTATATCACTGGCTAGTGGTACACGAGCCTAACAGAGGAAGCATTACTGACATTCCTCAATTTTTATATAAAGCAAATAAGAACCTTTGGCACCCAAATGTCTATCTCATAAACACCATGATCAGTAACATAGCTGAATAAACTACAAAAAAATTAATTGATCAACAAAATAACAACAATAATTAATTCAATTGCGAAGTGTTAGATGCATATCAACCAACTCACCTCACAAATCAAAATTAATTAATCAGACCTAGCAGAAAGCAAAGTTGTTCAAGTAAAAGTTTTAGAGATATTTCAAGCTCTGAAATGAAGATACTCAAGTGGAACCTTTAGGCATTTACCAGCCACACAAACAAAGTGCGATGGAAGGGAGGAGGGGATGTAAAATTTGGTTTACAATTCTCCTGAACACAGCTCTACTGAAACTGAGAGCTCCTGGGTCCCTGATTCACTCATTGGAGAATATAGTATTGGGCCTATTGGCAGTGGTTCTCAAAGCCCGCTAAATCAAAACATCCTAATACTTGTTATGATCATTCCACCTCTCTTGGGAGAACTATCATATTTGACCCTGTAACGGAGGGCCCTAACCTGTATAGAATATGGGGGTATTTAAAACCATGGTCCCAACTAACAAATCACACATAAAACCAGATAGAGAACCATCTAATCGGTGAACTTTATCATCAGGTGATTAAAATAAGAACAATGATTGATATTAGAGTGCATTGATGGGATGGTGTTCAAGTTTCCCAAAAAGTGTGATTTTCAGGCCCAATTCAGTTCAATGTATGAGATATCAGTTTAACATCTAATACTTATGCCACTAATTTACAAGAAATATATATATATATATATATATATATATATATATATATATATATATATATATATATATATATATATATATATATATATATAAAGATTACAATATTATATATATATATATATAGAGAGAGAGAGAGAGAAAAGGTACTCCAGTGGAGTACCCTCATTGTATTCCAAGGTCCACATGGAACTCCATGTGGTACCCAAAATATCTTTTGAGTCCCACGTACACCAAGGTGGCATTGTTTAGATCATTTCCATTATTTTTCCTTTTCAAAAAACAACATCTCCACTGTATATTTTTGAAGCTTAAAATATGGATCATTGAATCACAATCAAAACTCGACTTTCAGTTTTAAATTTAAATTTTGATTTTTTTATTTATTCAAATTGTTCTATATAGCATATTGAAGTTTGACGTGGCACCAAAACAGTATGAAAACACATTGGCCAAAACAAAATTATCACCTTGGGTTAGTTGCATCATTAATTGTGCCTTTGGGAGTATGGTTGATTCAATGCTAATTAAACCCGAATATAGTTGGGATAATTTTGACAAAAGGTCATTTGATCTGGTCATAAGCTTTTTCCATATCCAATTTAATGCCCTTTATGTTGATGCATTGTTATTACAAGCTTATGGGCAATCAGGATATCATCAGTAATTGCTCTATGAGGGGCAAAACATTCATTGGGTTGGAGAAGTAAGTTTCTTCGGTAGGGCCACATACTGTTAACCATTAAACAGATGATAATTTTACAAATAAAATTACATAAACTAATGGGTTGAAATTGGTGAACCATCTGAAGGTTAGAGTCTTCGATAACAATAACGGCTTCCTGCTCAGTTTGTGTTGGAGGAAATGTAACAACCCAAAATCCCTTTCAAGCATAACTGGGCATCTCAAGTCATTACTTACATATCATAATCGTGAGGCAGCAATTATTATAATGATACATGAAAAAGGTAGTTAATTTTTTTTTTATGAATCAAAAGTCATAATTATTAAATAACTCAAATATCCAAGCGGTAAGAAATTAATAACTAAATCGCCTATGACAGTCTTATGTCATGATAATAAGTGATCCAACATCACTATTAAATATAATTAAAATAGCTATAAAATAAATAGAAGTCTTGATTTACTATGTCTCTCGAGATACTCACTAGGAGTGAAACTATATAACGGTTTGGCTCTCAATTCCAATAAAACTGTGAATATACAAAACATAGTAGTTATAATAATTTTAAATAAAATATTCAATCATACTTATGAAGAAATCAGACAGTTGGGAAATGATCTTCGGGATTCTCGCCAGTGGCATTCTCTTCTACGAAATCCTCCTCGTAGCTCTTCTAATCTTGATCGGTAAAATCTGTCGACATAAAGTCGGAGGGTGAGCAAAATTGTCATGGTGCTCAATAGGGGAGCTTAATGTATTCTATAGATCTAGCTTAAACTTAACATGGATTTTCAACCATCATATCTCAATGCATGTGCTTAATCTTAAGCTTATCGTGTGTCAAATATAAGTTGTATTATTTTAAATAGATATAGAAAGCTTATAATATCTAATATATCTGACATATGATTTTTAGAAAATATTACTAATAAACTAATTCAATAATCACGAAACGCATAAAGTCTATCCATAAAATATATACTGAATTTATAAGCATATGATTGTGTCATTATAGCTGCCAATGTACCCAAATCGGGATCAAGCCAACTGTGATTTAAATACTTACTGTTTTCATAATATAATTGATGCATAAGAGAGAGACCCGTACTGCAGTATGAGTCACAAGCACCATTTAACCTGATAGCCGCATCTTTTCACGTGAAAGCAATTCTATACATCCCATTCCTTATAGGGAAACTTTTCGAATCGGATGGCATGATCAAGTCTTGTGAAATCTCGTGATGGTAACTACACCATGAGTAGAATGTGATATAACTTATTCTTATTATTGAAATCGTAATTTACTTATAAGGTCTTAGAATTTCTTCATTTCCACAACTTACATCTTACATCATATCTTAGCTTATTTCGCCAACAGCTTAATTCTCGTGCTTATCTTAATTTATCTTATCTCACCTACAGCTTAGGTCTCGAGGCCTATCTTGACTTATCTTCTTTCGCTTACGGCTTAGGTCCCGAGGCTCATCTTAGCTTATCTTATCTCGCCTATGGCATAGGTCCCGAGGCTTATCTTTAGGTTCACGGCTTAGGTCCCGTTAACCTTCTTCTTAAATTAGCTTAACTTATCATCTTTATTCTTAACATCATAACATATTCATCGTATATGTTTAAATCATAATTTAAAATAACTTAGGCACATAGATAATAGACTCGGACTATGTATAATAAGACGAAAATACCTACCGTCGATAGTTGACCAACTCATATCACTGGATGCGAACATCCTACTATTTCAACGAAGGCCGTGGACCTTCTACTAATCACTGAAGGCGAACCTCCTACTAATCTCCGAAGGTGAACCCCCTAATAATCACCGGAGGCGACCCCCTACTAATCACCGGATGCGAACCCCCTACAAATCACCGGAGGTCGCGGTCCTCTTACTAAATCATCGGATGCAAGCATCCTACTAAATAAACTCAGTATTCGACATAAATCATTAGACAACCTGATTACTTGCCAAGGAAGAATAACTTTCATATGTCATCTTTATTTTGCTTAATTTTAGTTCGTATCATAGTTTTGTATAAGCTAAATTCACCTTACATCTTATTCTTATAGGTCATCACATCGTAACCTAGTATATCGATCGTATATCATAGTATAAAAAAAATATTATATTTTAATAATAGAAGTTTGGAAGGTTAAATGAGTCTACGAACACCGCCATTGTATTTGGAAAACTTAAGAACCCTAAGATAGAGTCCTGATTTGCTGAAATCGAGCATTGGATTGAAAAGATATATTAAATATGTAGTAATTAGACTATTATAGTAAGAACTTATTTGATTGCAGCTAATCTGTAAGTCATTAGGTTAAACGGATAGTGTCATTGCTTTCAGAACATGTTAAAACTTTAAGATAGGTGTTGGTCGTGATCGAAACAAGTCTATCATATGATAAATATCTATAATTAAATTTTCATAAGTTTAAAGTTTATTAGAAAACCTTATATTATAATTTATATTAATTATTTTTTATTTTTTGATATATCAGGTGTGCAAACGGACCGCACCAATGCATTCGCAACACTGAAAAACATCAATTTCAAGTCCTAATTCATTTTAAATGGATTGCCAATGTTGGAAAATATTCAGCATTTAATTTTAACCTAAGTTTATAAATATTTTATACTTATAAATAATGGGGTATTAGCTTTTATGCCATAAATGATTAACTGAATGACTAAATAAATTATACCATCACGTATGAAATGCTAAAAAACCTTAAGATGCATCTCAATTTCTTCAAATAAGATCTATGTCATTTTTTTTAAAGTTAAAAATACGTATTTCCTATAGTTTTAAATTTTATATTATAATATCAATTAACTGAAATCATGAATTAGGGGTTTAATTTATTCAATCCGATCCATCAGATGGGAAATAAAAATAAAATAATTAGGGGTAGGTCACTGGACCCAACCTCTAATTTTACCTCTAGAGTACTCTTATTAATAAGTCAAAATTTTGCTAAATCAATGGTTAATGAGTACTAATCACTAAAGTTATTTTCTAGGTCCTATCACACAATCTGAACTGTTAGATCTAAATATCACCCCCTTTTATGAGGGGACCATTTATGTAAATTTTCTGATGTGGGCCCACGGTCCCAAAATAACTAAACCTCCCTTTTTTTATATAAGGGTGGTCTTAGATAGGGGTTGCACCATTTTCTAGTGTAACTCCAATGCATTGAATCTGAACCCAAAACAAAAGGCTCTACCTGTTACCTAGCTCCATCGGAGAGGCGCCTCCTTCACAATTCTACAAATCCTAACGGATCAAGGTCGGCCAATCCGACGATGACGAGCGTCGGCCGATCGGGTAGATCACAAGACTTTAATTGGTGTCGGTTTGGTTGTTGGCCATTCATCGCTAGTGCCGGACAGTCGGCCCAAAGTGGCCGACAACAATTTTTTTTTTTTTTTTTAAGTTACAGAGAACAGAGGAGGAAGAAGAAATCCTCTTCTCTTTTTTTTTTGAGTTCTAGAGAGAGAAAGGGTTCTAGGGAGAGAGAGTTCTAGAGGGAGAAAGAGTTTGAAAGGGATGTGTCCCCGACTAAGACTTGAATGGAGGTTTTTTTTTTTTTTTCAGAGATGGTAATCTCGTATCCCTTAGGATCCAGTTTCCTTTGAGGTGTGGACTCTATCCACTCTCGACACTTTCAAATTTAAATTAGAAAGAAACTTCTTTTTATTTTATTAAAGGATGGGTTTCAGTGCTAGGAACTAACACCAATCTTTTGTGTTAGTGAATCTAAGATCATTGGAAACAGCAGCGGGGCGTTACATCCTCCCCACCATATAAAATAATTTCGCCCCCCAAATTTACTTACCTTGGTGGAAAAGGTGTGGATATAAGGCACGAACTTCCTCTTCCTTTTCCCAAGTGGCTTCTGTTGGAGTGCGATGGTCCTATTGTACAAGAGGGATAATCTTTATTCGTAAGGCATGCTCCTTTTGATCTAATATATATATTGGGTATTCCACTATTGTTAAATCCTTTTGTACCTCAATAGGTTCAATATTAATAGTATGTGAAGGATCACATTGATACTTTCGTAGCATTGACATATGAAACACGTTGTCAATGTCTTCAAGCTTATGAGGAAGCTCCAATCTGTAAGCAACTTCTATCACTCGTGCTTTGATTGAGAACGGGCAGACAAACCTTGGGCTTAACTTTCCTTTTTCTCCAAATCTCATCACACCCTTGGTTGGAGAGATTTTAATAAACACCTGACCAACCTAAGAACAAAATCATCAAGGAGAGTGATATATTTTAAGATCATTCTTCAATACGATTTTATAACAAATATATTTAATTAGAAGTCACCACATACCTAGAACTCTACATTTCGACGCTTTTAGTCTGTCTAGCTTTTCTAACGACTTTGAGCAGTTTTTAACCTTTCTCTAATTACCTTAACTCTTTCAATAGTTTGTTCGACTAACTCTGTTCCCAAAAGCTTATGATCAGCAACTTCTTCCCAACATAGTGGGAATCTGTATTTTCTTCCATATAGAGCTTCAAATGGTGCCATCTAGATGTTTGCTTGATAACTATTATTGTAAGCAAACTCTACTAATGGTAATTGTTCATCCCAATTGCCCCCAAAATTAAGGATGCAAACACGCAACATGTCTTCAATGATCTGGTTCACCCTTTCTGTTTGCCCATCGGTCTTAGGATGAAAGGTCGTGCTATAATCAGATCGTGAACCCATAGCCTTCTGGAAGCTCTCTCAGAAGTGAGAGGTGAACCTTGGATCTCTGTCGGAAACGATGCTCACGAGTACTCCATGTAGCCACACAATCTCCTTGATGTACATATTTGTCATCTGATTTGAGTTAATCATTGTGCAATAAGGTAGGAAGTGAGCTGACTTAGTGAGACGATCGACGATAACCCATATAGCATTGTTCTTCTTCATGGTTCTCGAAAGGCCTACGATGAAATCAATCGATAAATTTTCTCATGTCCATTCCGGAATGGGTAGGAGATGTAGTAATCATGTAGGTTTTCTATATTCTGCTTTCACCTGTTGACACACCAAGCATTTGGAGACGTATTCTGAGATGTCTTTTTTCATGTCATTCCACCAGAATTGCTTCTTTAGGTCCTAGTACATCTTTGCACTCCCTGGGTGGATAGAATATTTCGACTTATGACCTTCTTCGAGGACTTGTTTCTTTATTCTCTCATTGTCAAGTTCACAAATTCTACCTCTAAAGGTCAAAGTACCATCTCCTCTAAAGTAGAAGTCTTCATTCTCTCCCTTGCGTGCAGCAATTTCGATGTCAACTAAGTCACTATCAATGCCTTGGCTTTGAATAATCCTATCCAAGAGTAGGGATTTGATGGTTATGCAAGCCACCAATCTTTTTTGTCGATTTCGAATCTTGCCCGGATTCCATGGCTTGTTGACTCCTTAACATTTTCAAATCGATAGGTCTTGAGCCTTGACAGGTTTCCTGGGACATTGTGACTAAAGGCGTCTGCAACTACATTGGCCTTACCTGGATGGTAGTGGATTGTGCAATCGAAGTCCTTCAAGGTTTCTATCCATCGTCGTTGACGCGGATTCAGGTTAGGTTGAGTAAGAATATATTTCAAACTCTTGTGATCAGTGAACACATCAAATTGAATCCCACATAAGTAGTGTTTCCAAATCTTGAGAGCAAACACCACATCTGCCATTTCTAGATCGTGAGTCGGGTAGTTCCTCTCATGATTCTTCAGCTGCCACGATGCATAGGCTATCACTTTGCGATGTTGCATGTGAACACAACCTAAACCACTATAGGAGGCATCATTGTAGACTTCATAGCCATCATTCCCTATAAGGATTGTGAGAACCGGAGTTGATGGTAGTCGCTTTTTTAGTTCAAAAAAATTGTCCTCGCACTTCTCATCCCAATTGAATCTGCCATTCTTTCGAGCCAGCTTTGTGAGAGGCATTGCTAGACTAGAGAAATCTTTCACAAATTTTCAATAGTTTCCAGCTAGTCCAAGGAAACTCCTAATCTCGGCAACACTTTTTGGCCTAGACCATTCTGATAAGGCTCGTACTTTGTCGGGATCAACCGAAATTCTTGCCGCCGAAATAACATGTCCAAAAAATGTTACTTTTTCCCTTCAAAACTCACACTTACTAAATTTTGCATATAATTGGTGCTTGCGCAAAACTTGCAGTGTAGATTTTAAATGTACTTCATGTTCTTTATGAGTTTTGGAGTAGATAAGGATATTGTTCACAAAAACTACCATAAAGCTGTCCAAATAGGGTTTAAAGATTCGGTTCATAAGATCCATGAATGTTAGCATTTGTCAATCCAAATGGCATGACAAGAAATTCAAACAAGTCGTGTCTTGTACTAAAAGCAGTTTTTGCGACATTTTCGATGCGTCAGTTCCTAGTAACCCAACCTTAAACCAATCTTCGAGAAGAAACAAGCTCCTTGGGGTTGATCGAATAGATCTTCAATTCTTGGTAGTGGGTATTTGTTCATCACTGTTACCTTGTTGAGTTGTTTATAATCAACACACATTCGTGGTGAGTTATCTTTCTTCTTTACAAAGAGAATCGGAGAAGCCCAAGGAGAAGAATTGTTTCGAATGTATCCTTTCATTAGTAGTTTGTCTAACTGAATTCTCAACTCTTTCAATTCGACTGGGGCCATCCGATAGGATGCCCTAGAAATAGGAGCGCTACCTAGAGTTAAATTGATAGTGAATTATATTTCTCGCTCTTGTGGCAATCCCGAAAACTCTTAAGGAAAGACATCTTGGAATTCCTTCATAACAGAAATCTCTGAGGGACTTGGTTTACCCATTTCTACATCTAATGTCGTAAGTATCGGAATTACTTTCTTTTCAATTCCACGAAAGCAAATAACCTTCTTACCTTCTGGCTTGAAGCAGACCAATTTTCTGAAGCAATCAATGTTGGCGTGATGTGTCATGAGCCAATCCATCCCTAAAAGAGTGTGAGGAGCCCGAATCGATGAGGATATCTGCAGGGGAGCCATATATTAGCAAAGTTCTTGAGGATAAGGGTTTTTATCATGTTAACAATGTGATAATACTATGAAGTGTAATATTTATATATATTCATATGTGTGCGCACATTTATTCATATGTTATATCTACTCCGTGATAAGGAAAAGAAATGTATAGGAGAGTAGTTTGAAACAAATGTAGTAGAAGGATTTAAGGTTATCATACCTTGGATCACATCATCGGGTGCCTGAGCATCCTCTTCGGTGATGGCATTCATCGTAGCTTACCTTACCGGACGAGTAGGCTGCTCTGATTGAGTCTACTGAGGTGCTGGTTGGGGGAAGTCTCTGATAACATGTCCCAGTTTTCCACATCGGAAATAAGTTCCTAATTCGTAACAGCAAACTCTGGGTTTATGTTTTCAATTGCACGTGGGGCAAGGCTCATACTATACGAAACCAGATGTAATGTGGTGAGCCTGGGTTGGTGCAATAGATTTCGAAGTTGGAGGCATAGTCATAGGCTTCTTTGGTGTTGAATACTGAGACTGTGTAGTCCTTCATGGCGGTAAGGTTTGTAGCACTAACCTCGGCCTCCTATCATAAGGGGTGAAGCGGCTAGTATGATTCTTCGTCGGTGCCTTCCCTTTACCATTTTCTGCTTGACGTTGTTTGAATTCCAATGAGCATGTCTTTCTGATCTTTGTTCTCTCAACAACTTCACTCATCGCTGGTAGTTGAAACATCATAACTCGATCTTATATTCCAGGGCGGAGCCATCTTCAAACTTTTGGGTCTTATGTTCCTCAGTTGCCACAAGGTGAGGGGCATAACGTGACAATTTGGTGAATTTTGTCTCATAAACCAAAACCGCATCAGAACCTTGATATAAATACATAAATTATGCTTCTTTTTGTCGTCTTGCCAACAAGGGAAAACATTGTTTGTTGAAAGCTTTTGTAAATTCTTGTCAGGTCCATTGATTGTGTGCCCCTTCTTGTTTCTCATTGCTTATTAGCACTCTCCCACCAATGTCATGCAATGCCCTTGAGTTGAAATATTGTTCATTCTACTTTTCGTTGATTAGGTGGCCCTAGGACCAGGAATATTTTTTCTAGTTCAACTATCCTTTCTTCTGCAACCATAGGATCTCTGTAGCCATCAAGTGTAGGTGGCTTCATCCTTTTAAATGACTCCTAAGCAGAGTGTGGAGCAGTGTTTGTAGTGCCCTGACCCGCAGCCAGTCTATCCATAGTCATAGCTTGGTGGGTCATGGTGTTAGTCATCATTTCGAGCACTTGTTGTTTTCTATCTCCACCATTATTCAACGGAAATCGATTTGCCCCGTTGGCAACTTGCTCTTCTCCATTAAGATCACCATCACGATTAATTGTCCGCTTATGCTATGGAGCCATGATCTGTTTCACAAAGGTCTTGGATTAAAATTCAGAATTTGATTTTTATCCTAATCAGAGTCCCATGAAAATTTAAAACCTTTGCTTTAATACCAACTTTGTAACGACCTAAAATCCCTTTCAAACATAATTGGGGATCTCAAGTCATCACTTACATATCATGATCGTGAGGTAGCAATTATTATAACGATACATGAAAAAGATAGCTATTTTTTTTTTATGAATTAAAAGTCACAACTGTTAAACAACTCAAGTATCCAAACAGTAAGAAATTGATAACTAAATCACCCATGACAGTCGTATGTCATGATAATAAGTGATCCAACATCACTATTAAAAGCAATTAAAATAGTTACAAAATAAAATAAAGTCTTAATTTACTATGTCTCTCAAGATACTCACTAGGGGTGAAACTAAATAACGATCTGACTCTCAATTCCAATAAGAGTAATCTCCTGCATTAGAAAAGTATTACAAATTAAAATTGTGAATATACAAAACATAATAGTTATAATAATTTCAAATAAAATATTCAAGCAGACTTACGAACAAATCAGATAGTTGGAAAATGGTCTTCGGGATTCTCGTCAGTGGCACCCTCTTCTATGAAATCCTCTTCGTAACCATCCTGATCTTGATCGGTAGAATCTGTCGACATAAAGTTGAAGGGTGAGCAAAATTGCCACGGTGCTCAATAGGGATTCTTAGTGTATTTCATAGATCAAGCTTAAACTTAACATGAGTTTTCAACCATCATATATCAATGCATGTGTTTAATCTTAAGCTTTTCGTGTTTCAAATATAAGTTGTATTATTTTTAATAGATATAGAAAGCTTATAATATCTAATATATCTGACATATAAGTTTTAGAAAATATTACTAATAAGCTAAGTCAATACTCACGAAATACATAAAGTTTATCCATAAAACATATACTGAATTCATAAGCATATGGTTGTGCCATTATAGCCGCCTACGTACCCAAATCGAGATCAAGCCAACCGTAGTTCAAATATTTATCATTTTCATAATATAACTGATGCATAAGAGAGAGACCCATAATGCAGTAAGAGTCACAGGTATCGCTTAACCCGATAGCCGCATCTTTTCAAGTGGAAGTAATTCTATACGTCTCATTCCGTATAAGGGAAACTTCCGGATCGGATGGCTCGATCAAGTCTTGTGAAATCCCGTGATGGTAACTACACCATGAGTAGAATGTGACACAACTTATTCTTTTTGTTGAATTTGTAATTTACTTATAAGGTTTTAGAATTTCTTCATTTCCACAACTTACATCTTACAGCATATCTTAGCTTATTTTGTCAACGACTTAATTCTTGTGGCTTATATTAATTTATCTTATCTCACCTACGGCTTAGGTCCCGAGGTTTATCTTGACTTATCTTCTCTCGCTTACGGCTTAAGTCCTGGGGCTCATTTTAGCTGATCTTATCTCGCCTTTGGCTTAGGTACCAAGGCTTATCATTAGGTTCATGGCTTAGGTCACCGGATGCGAACATCCTACTATTTCATCAAAGGCCGCGAACCTTCTACTAATCACCTAAGGCGAACCTCCTACTAATCACCCGAGGTAAATCCCCTACTAATCACCGGAGGCGAACCCCCTACAAATCACCAGAGTCCGTGGTCCTCCTAAATCACCAGATGCAAGCATCCTATTAAAGAGACTCGGTATTCGACATAAATCGTTAAACAACCCGATTGTTTGCCAAGGAAGAATAACTTTCATACGTCGTCATTATTTTGCTTAATTTTGGTCCATATCATAGTTTCGTATAAGTTGAATTCACCTTACATCTTATTCGTACATGTCATCACATCGTAACCTAGTATATCGATCATATGTCACCGAAGGCCGCGAACCTTATACTAATCACCGGAGGTGAACCCCTTACTAATCACAGGAGGCGAACCCCCTACAAAGCACCGGAGGTCGCGGTCATCCTATTAAATCACCGGATTCAAACATCCTACTAAATAAACTCGGTATTCGACATAAATCATTAAATGACCCGATTATTTGCCAACGAAGAATAACTTTCGTACGTCGTCTTTATTTTACTTAATTTTGATTCATATCATAGTTTCGTATAAGCTGAATTCACCTTACATCTTATTCTTACATATCATCACATCGTAACCTAGCATATCGGTCGTATGTCATAGTATAAAAAAATATTATATTTTAATAATAAAAGTTTGAAAGGTTAAATGAGTCTACAAATACCGCCATTGTATCCGAAAGACTCAAGAACCCTAAGATAGAGTCCTGATTTGCTGAAATCGGGCATTGGATTGAAAAGAAACATTGAATATATAGTAATTGGACTATTATAGCAAGAACTTATTTGATTACAGCTAATCTGTAGGTCATTAGGTTAAACGGATAACGCCATTGCGTTCAGAACACGTCAAAACCTCAAAATAGGTGTTGGCTGTGATCGAAACAAGTCTATCATATGATAAATATCTATAATTAAAATTTTATAAATTTAAAAGTTATTAGAAAACCTTATATTATAATTTCTATTAATTATTTTTTATTTTTCGATATATCAGGTGTGCAAACGGACCGTGTCGATACATCCACAACACTGAAAAACCTCAATTTCAAGTCCTAATTCATTTTAAATTGATGTCAATGTTGAAAAATATCCAACATTTAATTTTAATCTAAGTTTATAAATATTTTATATTTATAAATAAGGGAGTATTAGCTTTTATGTCATAGATGATTAACCGTATGACTAAATGAACTATACCATCGTGTTTGGAACGCTGAAAAATCATAAGATGCATCCTAGTTTCTTCAAATAAGGTCTACATGATTTTTTTAAAAGTTAAAAATACATATTTTCTATAGTTTTAAACTTTATGTTATAATATTAATTAACTGAAATCATTAATTAGGAGTTTTATTCATCCAATCCGAATCATCGGATGAGAAATAAAAATAAAATAATTAGGGGTAGGTCACTAGATCCAACCTCTAATTTTACCTCTAGAGTACTCTTATCGACAAGTCAAAGTTTTGTTAAATCAATGGTTAATGAGTACTAACTACTAAAGTTATTTCTCAGGTTCTATCACACAATCTGAACCGTTAGATCTAAATATCACCCCCTTTTATGACGGGTCCATCTATGTAAATTTTCTGATGTGGGCCCACAATTCCAAAATAACTAAGCCACCCTTTTTTTATATAAGGGTGGTCTTAGATAGGGGTTGCACCATTTTCTGGTGTAACTCCAATGCATTGAATCTGACCCCAAAACAAAAGGCTCTACCTGCTACCTAGCTCCATCGGAGAGGTGCCTCCTTCACAATTCTACAAATCCTTGTCTGCCAATCCGACGGTGACGAGCGCCGATCGATCGGGCAGATCTCAAGGCTTTAATTGGTGCCGGTTTGGTTGTTGGTCATTCATCGCCGATGTCGGGCAGTCGGCCCAAAGTAGCGGACAAAAGTTGTTTTTTATTTTTTTTTAAGTTATAGAGAAGAGAGGAAGAAGAAGAAGAAATCCTCTTCTCTTTTGTTTGAGTTTTAGAGAGAGAAAGGGTTTTAGGGAGAGAGAGAGAGACTACTAGAGAAATAAAGAGTTTGAAAGGAATGTATTTCGGTGTTAAGCACTAACACCAATCTTTTGTGTTTGTGAATCTAAGACCGTTAAAAATAAAAGCGAAAGGATCCATAAAATGTGCCAGTTCATCATCTCTATCAAGTAGGCGCTACATGTGATCCTGAATCCCGATCATTCGACTGCTTAAAGAGTCCAACAATTGTTGGTGTTATGTGTGATCCTAAACAATTGTTTACAATTTAAGTCCATTTAAAAAAAAAAAAAAAAAACTTCCTTTTCTTTGGTCCATTCATTCCAATAAAACGAAGACTTGGAAGAATCTCAAAAGCCAAATTTCAGATTAGGCCCCAGTCATGGCCAATCAGCTCTTGTATAGGGATGCAGTAAGGGATTTTGTGTTTTTGGATTCGGAACCTCTGTTCTACCATTTGGTGGTTATAGCTTAAAATATTGTCAATTTAAGATTCTGATAGTGCCACTCACATTAGTGACATTGTAAGAAGACCATAATACCCATACAAAGTTAATTAATGTTTTTGGATTTGGAAACTCTTTTCTACAATTTGGTAGTTATAGCTTAAAATATTGCCAATTTAAGATTCTGATGGTGCCACTCACATTAGTGACATTGTAAGAAGACTATAATACCCTTACAAAGTTAATTAAAGGGTAAGCACTATTTTGAACCGTGCTAAATTCCAAAATTTTGGATGCCTACTTTTCTGCATCTTCTTCCCCTTTATTCGTCATTTATGCACTGCTATCGACACATTTAATCCAACTAAACAAAACCCTGTAGTCCAGCTGAGCGCCAATCTTTAAATCTCAAAGGTATGAGATCATTTCTTATATTTTCATTTAAGAGTAAGTACCCACGTGATGCCATATATATATATATATATATATATATATATATATATATATATATATATATCAGTGGTGGACACATGTATGGGCGATTGCGAGTGTTCGCCGGCACTGACTTTAAAATAAATAAAAATTTAATATTTTTTTTGTTTTCATAAGAAGAGTGTGTAAAAAATCTCCTTAATTTTGCCTTGGATACCTCTATTTGCACTCATGCCATCTCTGAAAGTGCTCACGTCAAAGACTCTTTGAAGACTATTGATTGCTTCAAATCAATGATAGAGATCATGTTTCAGCCCAACATTCCACATAATAGATCTTGAGATCATGGCACACCTATCAGACGGTAAAGTTTTTATTCCATGTATCACTGATCTCCAAAAAATGGTCCTAAATTCACGTTTGGGTGTGATGTCTGACATATGATTCAAAGACCTTTTTGGGGGGATCTGTGACACCTTAAATAAAAACTGACCGTCTGATAGGTGCGTCATGATCTTAAGATCTCCTGTGTGGAATATAGGGATGAAACATGACCTCCATCATTTGATAATGCTTAATCAATGGTTATCAAGGGGTCTAAGACGTGGGCACAAACAAAGGTAATTCTTTTGCTTTTCTTATAGTAATAAAATATTTTTATTTGGCAATAATCTGGGGTCCACTTCTGAATCTTTTCTTAAGATAAAATTGTATAAAATCTTACGCTAAAATTTAGGGAGATAAAATATGAGGGGAATAATTTATTTGCAATCTTTAAAATTCAAGATGCTTTCTTCTCAACTCAAGTTTTGTATGCCACACCTATTTTACTATTTTGAATTTGATGATGAAGATAGGTTTTAAGCCTAATTTTTTACACAATAGATCTTGAGACCATAGACTTGCCATCAAACACTAGTTTTCTCTACGTGGCACACATCTCAAAACGTAGCCATAATTTAGTGTGATGTGTGCCTCATTACTTTTTAGTCACTTTATTGAGATTTGTGCCACTTAAAATAAAAAATTTGACTGTCGGATGGTATGCTCATAGTCTCAAGATTCTTTGTGTGGAAGATTGAAGTGAAAAGCGAACTCTATCGTCTAAGTCAAATCAATCAATTATTGATGATCAAAAGATCGTATAAAAAAGATTAAACGCAATGATCAAAAGATCATATGTAGGAAATGTCATCTAAGTCGTCAAATTTGAAAGCCATGATCAAAAGATCCTATGTTGAAAAAATTGGCACGAAACATGATTTTTATAATAATATATATTTAAAATATGATATTATATATTTTAAAATTATAAATAAATATATATATATATATATATATATATATATATATATATATATATATATATATATATTGTTTTTTTTAACTTTTTATTTTTATAACTTAGGGTAATCCCAAGTTATTTTTTATTTTTTATTTTATATATATATATATTGGTTTTTTTTACTTTTTATTTTTATAACTTAGGGTAATCCCAAGCTTATGCTTGGACTAATCCCTAAGGGATGCGCTCATCCAATTATGTAACGAGCATTTCACGATTTATACACCCTACGAAGCATCCTCTTCTCGAAGAAGGGAGATGCCATATTATGTCATTTGATTGGCATTGTTTACTTTTAAAAAGAGGTACTTTTTGAAAATAATGTACGGGAACCCAAATGGCCTCATCATCGATATTGTCAATATTTTTTTTTTAGGATCCCACATGGCATAGACAACCCAAATATAGTGTCTGTGCAAACTGCTCACAGAGAAGAGCTGATTCGGTGCACACTGGGAGGAGACCCATACAAAGAGTGGGAGAAGGCGTGGGGATTAAAATCCATGACCCGTTGCTTCCACAATGGAAGAGGATACCCATTGTAGCAATTTGATCTATAGAAAGGATAGCCACATCACAATATCTAAGGCTGTGTTTGGGTTAGCTCTAATAATAGCAAAAGTAACACTACCTGCTCTCCATCAGTACATATAAAATCTGCTCCAGCGGAGAGCAAACAAAGAACAGTTTTATCACTTAAAACAGTTCCTCGCCAGAGCAAATACGATGAGAAGTTGTGTTACCAAACGTGGAGGCTAAAGAACGAAAGAGCTGCTCTTTGCCTCGAAAGAGCTAACCCAAATGCAGCCTTAGACCAATATTATAGCATCCTTGTGTTACACTAAGTTATCATAATGACTAATATTGTAACTGTGATGACTTTTATGTTGAGAATTATTAACATGATGTTGATATAAGCTGCGTATGACATAGCTCTCTGTTAATCCTTGCCATAACAGAGTTCATTTGCTTTAACAGGTTCCCATCCTATTTGCTAACATCTGCTACCTGCTTTAATAGGTACTCCTTCTCCTTGATAACTCTTTGCATGGCAAAATTTTATACATGATTTATCAGTTCAACAATTCTATCCTCCTCTTAGCTCACTCATTGTCAAAGCAGATTTTATTTTCTCTAGTAGGGAGTTAGTCCAGAGCAAAGAGTTTGTTGCCAGAGTAAGTAGATCCTTATTTGCTGGGAGTTACAAAAGAGAATGAGAGCCAACTAAAATAATTGAACTCTGATGTGGCAGAAGTTAGCAGAGAGCTATGCCATAAGCAGCCATATTCTATGAAAAATAAGATTTAATTTAATTTAAAAAAAAAAGAGTTGATTAATAGTAAAATAAGCAATAAAAAAAGTAAAAAAAACATTCAAGCTGAAAACAAATGATCTATTTGTCACCACTATATTATACTGATGGCCAGCCTATTAATTCTTCTCCTCGTTCGTCCTTCTTCTTGTCTTCGTCTTCATTATTATTCTCATTTTGCCCATCGTTGTCCTTGCACTTGTTTTTGTTGTCTTCCTCTTCCTCGTCCTTGTCCTTGTTGACGATTTCCTTGTTGACAATTTCCTTTTGGCACTTGTCCTCATCCTTTTGACCTCTCCTAGGAGCAATTAGATGTACAAGAAAATAATAAAAAATGAACTAAGAAAATTTTGGAGAAATTTGAGGAAACTATATATAACAAATTTACTATGGAGGTTTTATTTTTAAGAGGAGCCCTGTTTAATCCTATCGTCTTAGGGTGTACCATTTTAAGAGGAGCCATGTTTAATCCTATCGTCTTAGGATTAAATATAAAGATCATATGTTTAATCCTGTCGTCCGCAGGATTGCATGATGAGTATCGTCACAATAAATATAACACTCCTCGTTTTCTGATGCATTTATCTAATTTTTTGTTACATGTGCTAAGATAGACTATATTAGGAATATTATAAACGTACGACAGATTTGTTGAGGACAAAGTGCTTGCCGTTGACATGGTATAACTGGCTGCACCGACCAACACTAATTGAGCCTTACTGTGCTTGTAGCCAATTGCTTCGCGGCACATCAGCTGCTTGCACTTATCTGCATAAAATCTGTCCTCCAAATAACACCGTCCTACCGTGTTAAGAACTACCTCATACTTTTCTTGTTGGTACCTTAATGAAACTCTGAAGCTAGATGCATCCATAATTTTGTGTTTCTACCAAAGTACAACTACTGGTCAAATCCTACGGAGTTCAATCAGTTGAAGTGATCAAGTTTGTTGAGATATTGATTCATGATTTTTATGCTTTGAGCCATTTAAATATTCTTTTCTCGTTAATTTTTTTTTAAATGAATGAGGTTTAAAATGGCTCTAAGGCACATAGTTAACTACATTGTCTTAAGTAAACGCCGGATCCCGTCACACAAATGAAGATGCAAAAATTCTACGAATAAATCTACCTTCATGATACAACCTAGTGTAATCTTTATCAAAATATTACTTTCTCTTCTTGTGATGACCTAGACCCACTACTACGATAGTGTCTAGTTCTGGGCTTAAGTCCCCTCCGTGGCTTTGTTCCTAGCATGGGCTTAAGTCCCCACCCAAAACACATTGTGACATACACTTTATAGTCTAAGCTCTGGAAGTTTCTCTGTCCGATGTGAGACATACAACCTCCCCCTATAAAAGAGTCGTCCATGGCTCTGATACTATATGTGACCAACTCAAGCTCACATACTACGGTATTGTCCGGTTCTGAGCTTAAGTTCCCTTTCCGATTTTATTCATGGCATAGGCTTAAATCCCCACCCAAAACACATTGTGACAGAATGGTATCAGAGCCCATGTCACGATGCATTTTAGGTGGCTTAAACCCATGTTAGAAACAAAATCGAGGAAATTTAAGCCAAGAACTAGACAACATCATGGTATGTGGATTTGAGTCATTACACTTCTAGATTGTACTTTCTATAAATCTCTTAATACATACTTATCCTTATGAGAGAGAGAGAGAGAAAGAGAATATCTAATTGGGTAAAGTTGATCAGGGATTATAATTTATTTTTTTAAAGGATGCTTACCCACTGTTAAAAATGTGGT
This sequence comes from Chloranthus sessilifolius, assembly GCA_021018995.1. Taxonomy (NCBI): domain Eukaryota; kingdom Viridiplantae; phylum Streptophyta; class Magnoliopsida; order Chloranthales; family Chloranthaceae; genus Chloranthus; species Chloranthus sessilifolius. Next base: position 356,561 of record CM037587.1, read on the forward strand.
AAAATGTCAATGTTTAATGCATTAGGTTGATGGGAGCCACCTTTGACCACTAATTTGAAGGGAAAAAAATCTTAAATTTTTTTTTTCTTCTTTTAAATCACATGCCATTTGGGACAACACTCCAAATGGGGTGTTGTTTTGGAGAACATGTGCCACATGCCAAGTGATTTGGCATTGATGTGTAGCCCAAGCGGGTTACATTGAAATGCACCATACCTTTGCCTATGTATAAATACATTAATAATGAGAAATTTGGGGTCAATGCTTGGTGACGTGGTAGAAAGCTTGAATTGTCAAGCGTGAAAACGCGAGTTCGAGTCTGAGTCTGAAGAGCTATCATTTGTGTGTATAAAGCCAGAGATTAAGTTTGCATCGTGTCCATCGCTCGCAACACATACATAGGGACCCACACTAGGTAATGACTTTTGTATTAAGTATGAGATATTATGGTCTTATACAAATTTGATAAACCTAACTTGTGAGTTTGAGACGAAAAAATGTTTGTTTTTATCAATTTTTGGCTAATGCAAATGTGTTGAATCTAAATTTTTGTTATTAATTTTAATTGTCGACTCTAAAATTCAAACAATTAAAGCCTATATCTACCTTTTAAGTTTGCCCGGATTCTAATGTTTAGTACAAAGTCAAAATTTTCTAGTTATGTTAAAAAAGGCAAATATTGTAGATGCATCAATTAATTTTCCATCGTTGAGATGCATGAAATCCCTTTTTACAAAAGAAAAGCTGTGGATTCCATTTAAGAGAAAGACAAGAATAGCCCATAGTTTGAGGATATTTTTGTCCTAATCATTTACTGATTAGTTAACGGGAGTTTGCACATTTTTAATGTTTAAATGTGGGTGGGGACTCAGGATTCTTATCAAAAAAACAAAAAATGTGGGTCAGGATCCATTATTTGAAATCGAAATGGTTAAAAAAGCCGAAGTGGATAAAAAGCAAGCAACCAACCATGGGGAGGGCGTGAGTCAGGACTGGGACCCAAAAGGGCACTTGCAGTTGGTTTATTATATATACATACTTTAGAGGGAGAGAGAGAGAGAAGCAAATGCATATTCAATTTTGTTTTATGTATTGAAGATTTGGTGCATCTCTTTTCGACCGCCTCTTCCGCATACTTCCGCAGTTGCCTCCACCAGAGTCTCTTTTTTCAGTCTCTCTCTCTCTCTGATTCTTCTGAGATTAAGAGGAAGCTCATCAATCCTTGCCTTCTATTCTACACTACATATAATCTGTGGGCCAAACCAAATACGAAGATGAAGAAGAAAATGGAGGAAGATTCAAAGATAAAGATTGGTGTCTGCGTCATGGAAAAGAAGGTGAACTGCGGCTCGGAGGTTCTTTTCCTTTTCCTGTTGTCCCCACCATTTCCAAAACCAAGCCCATTTCTCTCTCTCTCTGTCTCTCTCCGAATTCGAAACCCCGCCCATTTCTTACCATTCCTCCGCCCCAGCGTCAATAGTGATGTCCTTTCTTTCATCTCCTCTTTCTCTCTCTCTCCAAATTAAAAATATTCAAAAGATTTGTTTATTGTTCATTTTTTTGGCTCATGGGTATTCAACTTTTGATCTCAGGTATTCTCTGCTCCCATGAAGCAGATCCTGGATAGGCTGCAATCATTCGGTGAATTTGAGGTATCTATTGATTCCCCATATAAAATACTATTTTTTGATCGCCATATGTAGATGATACACCGCTAAGTCATACATGGATTTTAAGAGCACAAAATCTAAATAAAAAGAATGGAGATGAGAAGGCCACTTTAAACTCGCTTGATTAATCTTCACCGCCCTTCTCTTGTGGGCACATAGCTTGTTATTGATAATCCCGAGCTAACAAGATTCAAACCCAAATTCAAGACTAATATAATGCTTAACATCTTATATTTCATACATTGTTGTTTACTTGTTTGTTAATTTGGGTAGTTACCATTGGACTTCTTCTGTGTCGGCCTTCGGCAATTTTGCATCCACTCTTACAAAGCCGTGGTCGATGTTCTTTTACTGCTATCATTTTTTGTTTTGATTTCATACATTGTTTTCAAATTGCCCCTGGCCCATATGTCTTTAGGATGGAGTTCTTCACTGGCTTCTAGGATCGAAACATAACCAGCACTCATGGATGTGGTGGTTATGTTCATGGGGGTTTCGACTTGCGCTAAAAGTCAAGGACACCCAACTTAATTTGGAAAGTGGATATGGAAGAGGCTTATGATTGTGTTAATTGGAAGTTTTTGGATTATATGCTTCAGAGAATGGGGTTTGGAATGAAGTCAAGGGCTTGTTAGCCCCTGGTTTTCTATTATGATAAATGGTTCATAAACCATGTGGTTATTTTTAAGAGCTCTAGAGGCCTACAACAAGGTCGACCGGTTATCCCCTTTTTTGTTCAACTTTATGGGTCAAGCTCTTAGTAGATTAATCAATAAAGTGACCGGCCGTTTCTTCTTAATGGCTTCAAGATGGTGAGGGAGGGGCCAAAGATTTCCCACCCTTCGTAGATGAGACTATGATTTTTTACAGGGCTACTAGAGAAGAAGCCTGAAATCTTAAGCCCACTCTTTGATGCTATGAGGTTGTCTCAGGTCAGAAGGTGAATATGGAGAATGCTTGCTTGATTGGAGTGAGGATGGACGGCAAGGAACTTGAGATTGTGATTACTCATATCGGTTGCAGATGAGACCAACTGCCATCAATTGTTTAGGGCTGTCGCTGTGCATTAGGAATTGGTGTAGGATTCTGTGGTATCCGGTTGTTGAGATGTTGGCTACATGGAAAGGGAATTTTCTTTCTAGAGGCGGGCGTGAGGTGTGTCAGCATCAGCGCTCTCAGTTTTATGAACCAGGTCTTTTTGGGCAAGTGTTTCTGGCGGATTGGGGAGGATAGAGTTGCTCTTTGGGTTATAAATTATTGGTTGCTAAATAAGAGTGGAGGAGGTAGGTTGGCAGGTGAATGAGGTCAGATCAGGAAGAGCTTCAACTTGGTGGAGGGGTGTGCATTGTCTGAGATTTTTCAACAGTAGTCAGAGACGACAGTTAGATACTTTCTGACAGGATAAGTGCTTGTATACAATTTAATGACAAAGTAGGTCAATATGGCAGATCTGGTCAGGAACAATGGGCTACAGAGATGGTGGGACGTGCAATTCAGAAGATGCTTCCGGGATAGTCAAATTAATATGGTTATGGACCTGTTGGATGTGTTGTATGGGGTTGTCCCGAATATCAGTAGAATGGATTGGAGGGCCTTGATTCTTGGCAAGAAGGGGTGTTCTTAGTCAAATCCTTCTACAATTGCCTCAGAATTAGGGTGCAGTCGAAAAAGGTTGGAAAGCAATCTGGAGGGTGTCCGCCCTCATAGAATTTGGGTCTTTGCTTGGACGTGGCTCTGAATAGAGTCCTTATGATGGTCCAGTTGATAAAAAGAGGTATGGACTTGCGTAATATGTGCTTGATTTGTGATAGAGTGTAGGAGAACACTGCACACCTCTTCATCCATTGTTCGTTCGGGGAGAGCATTTGGATTTGGGAGCAAAGGATGTTTTGGGCTTAGTGGTGTATGCTTAGTTCTTTTAGAGACATGGTTAGCAGCTGGAGGGGTGTCATATGGTTGGGGGTGGAAAGAGATGTCTGGGAGGCTACTTTGCTAGCGTTTTGGTGGGTAATATGGATGGCAAAAAAAAGGATAAGATTTTCAGGAACAGGAGCATAAATGATGGGATGGTTATCAAGGTGGCTACTGGTTTGATGGTGGAGTGGGTAGGGGTGATGTTGCAGGTGCTCAAGGATTTTGGGATGATAGGCTGGTGTTTTATCACGACCCACGATTTCAGTGTCACAAATAATGGGATGTGAAGAAATATGCATATCTCACAATCCACTTTAATTATGCAAAATATAAAGATTCATCTATCATTCCATTCCATAATATACAACATTAATTACGGTCCATTTATTCAAGAACCGAAAAATCTATCAAAATTTACACAAAATCCTATAATATGCAAAAATTTTCAACTATTAACAAACAGTCTACAATCACTTATATTTGTACCTGATAGATTTCCCAAAGACAAGCTCTGCAATCGCCACAAAGAAACCCAGTTGCACTGTTCACTTCTACTCTGAAATTTTAATCCACATAATGAGCAATATTCCAAAAATTGCCCAATAGAGACTACCAATTTCTAAATAAGAAAGTGACATGCTAAAATAAAATTTTAGGAATTAAAAGGCATTCATAATGGAAGTAGAAAACCTGCAGGGATAACAAAATCTATGTAGGATTAGAATTTCATAAAAATTCATGTTTTCACAAATATCGACAGGTTTTTCAATTTTAGGCTCAATTTTCTTCAATCTCATTTTCACACTTTGGAACTTTGGACTACATGCAACCCCTCTCCCTCCTACACAGGAGACTTCCTCATAAGCCTTCACCTTGGCCAATTGATGGATCTGACTTATACTTTCGAAGCATGGAAAATATTGAATACACAGGCTAATTGTGGAGGCCAACAATACTGATTTTGTGGGACTTAGTACATCTTCGTGCTACTTGGATAAAATTGATGGGCTACTTTTAACAGGTTCTGCTTCACTTCTTGGTTATTTGGTACACAAAGTCGACCTTGACCATAGCATTCTGCCATTTGAATGAGAAAACTCAGCCACCTTCCATTTAAAAATCTCTTGCTTTTCTCAACTCTTTTTTTTTTTTTTTTGATAACTTGGGTATCCGGGCCTCGTAGAGCACCCGCCTAATCCCAGGGGCACATGCGCACCCCAAATTCAGCACATGCCGGGTCAGCACAGGATATAAATCCCTAGGGTGGACTCAAGGGGGGGAGTGGGTTCGAACTCAGGTTTCCTGCTTTTGGAAGCAGGTACCTGGCCAGCTCACCTAACCCCTTGAGGTTAAGCTTGCTTTTCTCAACTCATCATCATAATATGTACATTTCTTATTTGCTTGAGAAGCCTGGGCTGAAAAGAATATTGATCTGCTGTATCTGCTGCTTGACATAACATTCTTTCATCCTTAAATGTACCATCAAATTGGATGATTTCCTCCTTGAGGCGTCAGCCACAACATTAGCTTTATCAGGGTGATATAAAATTGTATAATTATAGTATTTGAGAAATTCCATTCACCTTGGCTTCCTCATATTTAAATCCTTCTGGGAAAAAAAATAATTTTAGGCTTTTATGATCAGTGTACACTTCTAATTGTTCTCCATAAACATATCTTCAATCCAAAGACTATCTCAGCTAGTTCTAAGTCATAAAATCCTTTCTCTCCGCACCATTGTGGTACTGGATTTGCCTACATTATTCCCTTAGAACAACATTAAACCATCAAGGCTAGCACCCAAACCTTAAATGCCATTTTCGTGATGAAGCCATATGATGCATACAAATAAACTAACCTTATGAGTATCATGAAAGGATAATCAATGCACATGTAGATATATCAATATAAAAGGCAAAACTAAAGTGATGAAAGCATATGGTGACTTTGCTTGGAAGGGCACATAATATCTAACAGTATTCATATTCATCTTTATCTTTTTGATGACGGCATGTTCTTTACGTTGCAGATAAAATTTTTTGGAGACAAGGTTATTCTTGAAGATGCAATAGAGAGGTATGTGTTTGTATAAGTTACCTAATAATTGCTTTTGTTTGCAGCATTTGTTCATGAGAAAAGATACACGGAAGTTCTGTAGAAACAAGTTTCTTTGTTTAAGCTGCACCGTCTAATAATTGAAGGATGGTGCAAGCTTTATACCCATATAGAACTTGCAGCATGGGTTCCATCTGCTGTAGCACTCAATGCTCTTTCCTCTAAAAAGGATGGTGCAAGTTTTATACAAACCCTTTTTGTATGAGGCTTTCACCATATCTCCTCTTATGCTTGATATACAATTGCTACTTATTTGTTTCATTGCAAGTTTTATGAGCCTTGTATCATGGAAGTTGAAAGTTAGTGATACTGAATAAGTTGATTAGGAATCTATTTGACACGTAGTGCTCAACTTGCTAATCATTTTCATTTACCAACTGAAATTCCATTGAATTTCGAACTTCCTTTTGCTTTTCCCAATCTTAAAGAGTAAGAAATAAGTGGTTTTAATTTGTGCCAGAGTAGTGTGTTATGTTCTATGCTTGGGCTTCACACATGTTCAATTAACATACAATGGTCATAAAATAAGAATCATGCATTGCAAGATTGAAATTACGATAAAATTCGAGCTTTTGATATGCACCTATTTTTGGAAAGTGTGAAGGGAGGGATTGGAAACAGTCTAGGATATATATATATATATATATATGTATGTATTATTATTTTATTTTATTTTTATCATCTGGCATTTACAATAATACTCCAAAATTATGTTTAGCAAAAAATATAAGGGATCAACATCACCACTTGGAAGACAATGTACTTGGATATTATCTTCTCAAATGTCACTGCAAATAGACAAAAGGGAAAACATTCATCAAATTAATTCTTAGCAGAAACCCTAATCCATATAATTTTGAAGTAAAATACTAGTCCCGTGTATCAAAATTAATATCATTTGAAGTGTTTCTTTTGGAAGCATTAACATGGGGTAGGCTTCTTCAATCTCCTTCCATAATCCCTTTTAATACTTCAAGAAGGTAGCCAAATTGCAATTATCAGCCAACACCTTTCACTATAATAAAATCATGAAGATGCACTCAGCTATGTGGGATTCCCAAATTCCCTTATTGACTTCAAAGTCCCTCAACAGAGGAATCCAACTTTAGATTTATCACTGTAAAATCTAGATGCACATGCTTGAGGATAGACAAAAGCCCTAGAAAAGTAAGAGAGTAGTTTAGACGGAAGAGAGAGATATCATTAATCTCTCCTTAGACATGCTTTCGTTTGACTTTAAATCCCTCAACAGAGGATCCCAACTTTAGATTTATCACTGCAAAACCTAGATGCACAAGATTGATGATAGACAATAGTCCTAGAAGAGGGGAAGAGAGTAGTTTAGAGGAAAGAGAGAGATATTAATCTCTCCTTAGACATGCAAATTAAGTCTAGCTGTTTCATATTCACATCACTACCGTTATAAAGAAAAGCTAATCTACTTTTTCCTAAGTAATATAAGTGTGTGCCCTGTGAAATAATACTCCTCTCAAGCTGGTTCTTATACATGATCATGGCTAGGTTGGAGGTGCCTAATCCACTCTTCCCTAAGAATGTGACATAAATCCCCCCTATAATAACACCCACTCTCAAGCTGTTTTTTAGATGTCAATCCTGTTTAGGGTGGAAGTTGGCTGGGTTCGGACGAGGCCAGGATATGCTCGAGCCTGGTTCACGCCCTAGCAAGCTTGTGGCTAACTTGGCTCGACTTGATTGTCACTTTGTGTTGGGCCCAAATTCCTTGGCATTGCGCCACTTTGTTTTGTCGATTTGAACTCATGACATTTTGAAGCAAGTAAATTGCCCATTAGAAGCCTTTCATTGACTGAACTCAAATATTCTAGGGAATCCATTGTTGTAAGTATTTATGTCATCAACTTTCCATTTCCTTAGGAGATCAATGAGGCACAAACTTCTTCTTTTTGTGTGAATAGTTTTGACTTTAGAGGTTAGATGATGAAGTTTGTTTCCGGTTTTTGGACTTTGGAGCTTTTCTATTGAGCTAGGGGTAGAATTTTCTAGTACAAGGAAGAGAGGGGGGGGGGGGGGGGGTATACTTCACACTAGGCAATGAAAACATATATAGAGTTTCTATATCATATACTGGACTGGCACATGTCCTTCCAAAAGTAATCGGTGTTTGAGGGGGGAGCGCAAAAAGGTAAGTAAAGACCTGTCATCAATAGCCAAAAGCAACTGAAGGCAGGGTGGCAAGCCGAGAGAAGGGACCTAGTTACTTATTGGCAGTCAGAGAGATGCCAGTCAGCGTCTGAGGGAGAGCAGCTGGGACAAGGAATAAAAAGCACATCACAAGGCTTGTCTATGTTACCATATTTGCAGTCTATCTCTCATTTAAAAGTCCCCACAAAAAGTTGAGTACATAAAAAAATTTCAACTCTTCGAAGGTGGATGTTTTATGTAACTCTGATATCATGGCGTATAGCTAAAGTATTATGTGTACAATTGTTACTGTCATGCACAAGTTAAACCTCTTATGTGAACCTGATATAATAATGATGGAATAGATATGGCAGACAGATGGAAAATTTCAATTTTTGGAATGCATTTGATCAATGTTTATATTCATATTGTTAGTTTGAGTGTTCCATTTCTATCTTCTGAGCATTCATAGTCTAATAAATTCAAGTTGGTTAGTTAACCAATTCATAGGTAATGAACGAATAGATTGTGTTGACTATTTGAATTGTTGATTTTAGTTGGCCGATATGCGATTGCTTAATAGCTTTCTATTCCTCTGGTTATCCACTCCAAAAGGCTGAGGCATATGCTACTCTGCGAAAGTGAGTTTTTTTACTATGTTCTATCAAGTTACCAATAATATTAGCTTCTTCAGTTGGTTTTATATTGTTTGATTGTTGCGATGAGTTTATAATATCTTATAGTTACTTATAATTGATTCTAATTTCATTATTCATTGCTTTTAGAGCTGAAAGATGAAGCTAGAATTTCATATGTTTACCTGGTTGTCATTCACTTATTTTAAATTATCACTCTTGTTATGGGTTATAATACTTGGTCATAATTTAATAATTTTATTAGTACATAATTTGCATTAGGATATTTTCTTTTTCCTTGCAATCTTTTTGAAAAATCTTTAGCTATTATTTATTGTTTACTTTCGAGCGACCTTCTAACTTGGATGGAGTTTCTGATCATTAAGAAACAGATTATATTACTAAGGGAAGATGCATGTGACGTCCCCAAATCTTTACACCGGATCAATGCTCCCACTTAGAGACATCACACTACATAATCATTCCTTTTAGACCCCTAATATAATATAAGTAATGATCCGCTTTACACAACGACTTAGATTCAATTCTCTTGTCTTTAATCTAAGTCCAATCCAATGATTAATCTAATTTAGCTAGCCAATTTTGTTTTTTCCTTTTTGCGTGTGGGTCGCACTAATGCATGCACCTAAACAAGAATCATAATTATTGAGTGAACAAATAAGAAACACATGGCATAAATAAAAAGAATATAACATGATTGAACTATGAATTTAAAATCTCATAATGAAAGTCTATAAATTCGTCCATTAAACATCCATAACTATCCATAATTCAAAACTTTCCATAACTATTAATACGATGATTGAAAAGTAAAATCCTAACTACTAAACTCCTAACTATTTGCTTAGTGAACTTTTAGGCTTTAAAGCCTACCTCGTCCAAGTCCACGTTAACATTCACTGGTCACCCGAAGATAGGGTGTGAGATAAACCAAGTATGAACTAGACATACTAATCCAATCTTGTGTCTGCATACATCAAACGTTATAACATATGCATATATATCGTAGTTCTAATCATGGTTTCATTTTTATATTCTTCAGTCTCTTTTAGTTTATTCTTCCAATCATCTTTTCATTCATAATTTTATTCATACTTTTCATTCATCATTTCGTTCTTGATTCATTTATCTGATCATCATTTATATTTTTACAACTCATTATTTCATTAATGATTAGTTACTATAGTTTTTTGAGACACTCATTGGTTCAACAATAATTGCTCGCTTCAACTTTGAATCACTCGTCGATTCTACGACGATTAACTCCTTCATATGAGTCACCCATTGGATTCGGGCTGGGTATGGCATGCAATGATTGCTCACTTTAACATTTACCACTCAATGATCCTGTCTAAACGGTAGCTCTACAATAGAGCCGAGCCAACTCGACTCGCCCGAAAATGACAGCTTCTGCTCTCTTAAGCTTGGCTCGAGAGCCAAAGCTGAACTTTTTATTTAAAGCTCAGTTGAAGTAGAGCCGAGCTAGTGCTGAGTTTGTAAAGCTCGGCTTGATTAATAATATATACACTTTTTATATGTAATAAAATATATTATATATAATTTTGATATTATTTTTTTACCTTTTCCCCCTAATTAGATTCATCTAATGGTTACTTTATAATAGATAAATATGTTATAAATATGCTTATAATTCTCTTTTAAAGTTCGTGCGCTCTCTCTCTCTCTTTGCAGCCATTAAAGCTCTCTCTCACTCATCTTAGTGAACAATCCCTAGCACGACAATTGACCAACCAATCAACAGCTACGACCAACACATATTCCGCTACACGACATTGACTACACCTACACAGCTGAACGCTAGTCACCATCATCTCCATACATTATTCAGTGCTAAGGGCAGCAAGCTCTACATCTCAGATTCACCAGTAACCTTAATACAAGATAATCAATATTTAGCATATTAAATTTAAACATATTTTTCTCCAATCTATCCATTAAATCCTAAAGGACTAAAGCATCAAAAGATATTAGGCTTTTTATTTTTAAAATTTTATTAAACCTTTCATCTATTAAAAAAAGAAGAGAATATTTAAAGCAAAATTATGAAAGAAATTTATTTAGCTCAAAGCTCGGTTCCGCCCAGCTCGAGCTTGACATAGCCGAGCTAGAGCTGACCCAAACTCAGGCTCGGCTCGGCTCGGTTGCAGCCCTTCTGAACAGTGTGTCATTGGTTGACCACATCAATTTGAATTACCTAATGATTCTGTTTGCGCGGTGTTTCACAGATTATTCCCATCAATTTGGATTACTCAGTGATCCTGTCTTTACGGTGTTTCATTGATTAATCCCAGAAATTTTATTTCATTTTTTAAACGTTCACATTTCGTGCATTAGTCATTACAGTCTTGGTTAGTGTAAATTTTTGTCATTTATTGTTTTAATATCTTTAATCATGGTAATTCAATTCCTATCATAAACGTTATGTGAATTAAAAATTCAACATTTTTTTAACTTGTGTAAAGTAGTCCTAACATGATCTCAAAAGTTAGTAGCATGTGTAATTTTTTAATAATTTCTAACATCAATAATTCATAAAATTGGATGAATTAATAAATTCGAAACATTATTTTACAATTTGTGTATGATCTCTATCAATAATTTAAATAATAGAACAATAACATCATTCCAATCACGCAATATACATGCATGAACTTTTCTGTTTCTAAGGTTTGATCCTATAATGAATTCCTAGAAGAAAATGTGATTTGAATTATGTATGCTAACAAGGCTTGGGTGTCTAAACCCCATAAAACAATCCGATCAAAATAATTCATCGTAAAATGGCTGAAAATAAAACTAGTTTCATGAGATATTTGATTCAAAATATAAATCTCTTTTCCCTAATAAGGTTTGAAGAGACACCAATTAAAATGATTTTTCACAGCAATTAAGTAGAAAGGATATTTAGACATGAAACAATTAACTATGGGGTGCTCTATAAATATTAAAATTGAGAATGCTTTATTTTCTTATAAACATAAAACTTTAGAAGAGATATTTACAAAAGACCCTATATCCTTAATTTTTCATGATTATAACAATACAAAATTTTAGGAAAGATTATTGCAATGCCCAAAAACCATCTTCTTTAAAATCACATAAATATATAAAACTTTTAAAAAGATTAAGGCAAAATCCAAAAATCTCTTGTTCCTATAATTTTGTTTTAAATCACAAGAATCATAATATTCTTAATTTCCCATAATCATAATAATATAAAATTTTGATGTATTTAGGCACATAGATAAATAAAAGTATGATTTTTTCATACCTTATGGTCTTCTTGAATTCCTGTTCTTGAAAATCTTGAATTCTACAGGATCTTGATTTCTATCTTTTCTTGATTGATTTCTTCAATGTTTTCTCGATTGGTTTCTTGAATATTTGATGCTTTGATAAACCTTGGAAAGACCTTCTAAAGAAATATTAAAATGTTGATTTTGAAAAGCTGTCTTGTGAATGATGAAAATTTTGATCGTGAAAGACTTTCTTGAAGTCTCTACTATATATATATATATTGATTGGTAAAGGTTACAAGCTTATATTAATGACCAACGAGAAGCTGAAAAAAAATACAAGCCACAAGCAACTGACACAAAAAGGCACCAAAACGGTAAAAAGCGAAAACCAAAAACAAAGAAAATCAAGAAACAAGACATAAGGGCATGAGACCCAAAGGGGTCAAAAGAACTCGATAGATGAAGGGGAAAAGTGGTGCCTAGCTTGGGTCCCAGGACATTGAATCAACTCCATTCCAATCTTTATCCAGGACCACCCAGTGGCACATGAGATCTTTGACATCCTTCAAAATCAAACCCGTAGGGCGCCCGCTTCCAGTTGAAAATCTAGGCATTCCTTTCGAGCCATAATGACTAGATCATCGCAAATATACCCACCCTCCAAAATGCCCCCAGTTGGCCTTCCAAGCTAACGCCAGACCAGGCCAAAGCATGCTGGGGAAAGTTGCACGGGGCCACCCAACTCATATCAAAGGACCTGAGGATGACCACCCAAATTTTGGTGGCTACCCAGTAGTGTATAAATAGGTGCGAAGCCGATTCTTTCGCTTGCAGGCACATAGCGCAGACATTTGGCAAATTTTTTCCCCTGCGGATTAAATGGTCGATAGTGAGGATCCTTCCCCGGATCAGGGTCCACATGAAAAATTTGATTTTTGGCGGGATCAGGGCCTTCCACACATCCGCCCATCCCCACATGATTAATGGCCTACCTGACAAGACTCGATAGTACGATTTAACACTGAAATTACCGTTGAGCGTGGGTAACCAAATCCGCTTGTTGTAGCGGTTCAGTTTCTGCTTTGTTCAGTAGAGCAAAGCCAGCAAGGCAAGGAGAGGGGCCTCCTCCTCCCTAATCAGTCTCCGGGTGAGTAAGTTCCACGCAACTCCAACCTCCCCCTTCGACAAAAACGCAGACACTGCGCCACTCGGTTGAGCTCGCGATGCAGTGAATCACCGAGAAAGTCTCCTTAAGCAGCCTAAAGTCCGCCCCCAAGAGTCGTCCCAAAACCTGATACGGAGCCCATCCCCCCAACAAAAAACGCACCTAGCGGGAGTACGTCGGCCAAGTCCCGCAAATCGCTTTCCACCAAGCTGAGACGAAGTTGTTGGTGCTGACATTAGCCCCCCAATTCCCGTCCAACCAGCCGTATTTTTCCGCTAAGATTGACAACCACATGCTTTCTCTCTCACTGATCAAATCTGTACGCTAAAACCACTTACCCAGCAAGGCGATATTGACCAAGTGCAAACTCCGGATGCCTAACCCTCCACAATGAAGAGGAAGCTGGCAAATTTCCCAGCTAACGAGATGGAACCTTTTATCGAACCCTGATCCTTCTCACAAAAAAATCCTTTGGATTTGTTCGAGCCTACGGATGACCGCCATAGGGCATTTGAAGAGTGACATGAAGGAAATGGGGAGGCTAGAGAGGACCAATTTCACCAGGAGTCTTCCTCCACTGCTTAGGAGCTTGCCTTTCCATGAGGCTAAAGTGCATCTCGAACCTCCGAATGACGGGATCACACACCCCAACGTTGGGCTGATGAATGCTGAGAGGAAGACCCAAGTATGGGATAGGGAGGTTGGCTATTTGGCTGTCCACCGCCTTAGCCATTGGGTCAGCACACTGTCCATCACACCGATACCCGAAGCCGTAGACTTTTGTAAGTTCACTCACTGCCCTGAGACCGCCTCGTAGATCGCGAGAACCTTTGCCAAACGCTGAATCTCCCCTTCGCCCGCCTTGCAAAAGAATAACGTATCATCCGCATATTGAAGGTGAGAGATCCAACGACTTGCCGAGCCCACCTAAACCCCTGAGATGAAGTTACGGAGCAGCGCATGGGAGGTTAGGCCATCAAGAGCTTCCTAAACCCTATTAAAGAGGAAGGGGGATAGGGTATCCCCCTAACGAATACCTCTTGAACTTTGGAAGTAGCCTGCCGGGGTCCCATTAACCATGATCGAAAACCACGTAGAGGAGTAGCAGGCCTTCATCCATTTTCTCCATTTGACCCTAAAACCCAACCTGCTTAACATGTAGTCTAAACGCCCAATTGACCTTGTCGTAGGCTTTCTCAATTTCCACCTTCCACAGGATGGCGGGTCGACCGCTTCTCTGGGCCGGATGAACCACTTCTTGAGCGACGACCACCATATCGACAAGTTGTCTACCTTTGCACAAAGGCTCCTTGGTTAGCAGAAATGATGTTATCCATCAGCGGTTTGAGATGATTTGCTAAAACCTTAGCTAAAATCTTGTACAAACAGTTTAACAGGAAAATGGGACGAAAATCCTTTAGATCCTCCGCTCCCTCTTTCTTCGGAATGAGCGTTATAAAGGTGGACTTTAGGCTCCTCCCTATGTAACCGCCCCTATGGAATTCTTCAACCACAACCATCAGGTCTACTTTGATCAGCTGCCAGAAGCTCCGATAGAACTCCATGGTGAAACCGTCAGGGCCCTATGCTTTGTTTCTTCCACTGCCTTTGATGGCCCGCCAAACCTCGGGCTCCTCAAAAGGCCTTTCTACCGCCAATTGGTCCGCCGAAGAGGTGGAATGGAAAGACAGACCATCCAACTGAGGTCGGAGCCATCCCTCATCCGTATATAACCCTCATCCATGCCATACAATTATTTAGTTCTTCTCTTTTCTTATCTTGAAGAGCCTTTTTGAAAAGCCTTCTCAAAATCTTGAAAGGCTCTTGACAAAGCCTTCTTGAAATCTTGAAAGTGTTCTTGACAATTATCGTAATCATTTACCAAAGGAACACCAAATTCTTGAAGTAAAAAGGTACCTCAAAGAAGAATCCTAAATTATAGGAGTAGAAAGGTACCTCAAACAAAGACCTTAATTCTGGAAGATCCCAACAAAAAAACCTCAAGTTCTTGAAGTAGAAAGGTCCCAACAAAAACCATTATTTTTCTTCTCTCTTTTACTTTCTCTTTCTTCTTCCTTTTTCTCTTTGTTTTTTTTTACTTAAGGTGCGCGGGAGATAAACCACATCCCTTTTTTTAATTAAATGGGGCTTCTCTTTCTCTCTTTCTTTCTCCTTCTCTAACTCCATATTTTCTTTTTCTTCCTTTTTTCTTTTCTTTTTTAATTCATTAATGGGCCTTAAAGCCCGACCCAATAAGTCCTCTTATAAGGTCTCTAAGTTAAATGGCCTAAAAGCCCTATCATTTCTTGGATCTTTAAGTTTAATGGCCCAAAGGCCCCTACCATAAATTTTATAGCCCAATGGGCTTTCTTGGTCCCTAATTAATTGGCCCTAAAGGCCCAACTTAAATTTTAGGCAATCTATCTTCACTAACTGGGTTCTAGGTCCTTGAAAAATGTGAAAAATTCGTAAAAATTCAGAAAAGTAGAAATTAAATTAATTAGAATTTCTATTTGCACTCCATAATTTCCAACTAATTTATGAATAAAATTCAACATAATGAAGAAATATAAACCAACATTATGATTAAATATTAATCTAGCACATGACATTATTCTCTATAAATCATGAAATTTAAGGTCGTTAGTCGTTACAATGCAGGAATAATAAAAAGATTAAGAGGACAAATATAATAAAGGAAGAGAAAAGGAAATCATTCACGTAATATTGCAACTCAGTGAGTCCCATCAAGGTAATAGGGACGTGGCCAAACAAAATTTCAATCCAATTTAATTCTATGTTAAATTGTATGAAATTAAATCGTATGATTCTTATAATTTAATTCTATACTACATTTTTTACATCAAAGTTCATACATCCAAGATGTTTGGTAGGAGTTGCATCCTAAGTTGTCTTAAATGAAGACTTCTGAACTCCGAGATGTTCGGGCTCATTTGAATGGGAAGTTGAACTTCTTCTGGTTTGTAAGAGACTCATGGTATAATGTTCTTTTGTTTTGTTTGAGTAGAAAGCAATGATATACTTTGTTCTATAGATGTCTTTTAATGGTTGGTGAATAAATTATCGTCTGATATAATAGATTATGGAAAATTTAGTCATATATTATTGTTTTTGGATTTATTTAAAATTATAATATTATGTCATATTTTTCTTAATTTTAAATAATAATAAAATCTTATTATTTAATAAGTTATGATCGTCTTAGCAATCTTATGATCTGACTTGATTCTCGAAACCATTTAAATTGTCCTTATTAAAGAATTAGCTTGCGACTCACGATTTTTATGCGAGTTTTAAACTGGAATAGCTGCAACTTTAAATCCTTGATTTCTTGGGGTTTTAACTGGAATGGCTGCAACTTTAAATACTTGATTTCTTGGATAGAGTTTGTCTTCTCCACTGGATATTGAATTCCTTGCCTATCTTGATCAGGTTCAAAACAGATTCTAGGGTATTAGGTTGGGGGTAAAGGTTTGTGGTATTAGGGTTAAAGGTGGTATTAGGGTTAGAGTTAGAGAAGGAAAAGAAGTAAGAGAGAGAGAGAGGCAGATAATTAGTGAGAAGACTTCGTGAGTTAGGAGTTCCTCACTACTCACTAGCATATATTGTGAGTGAGAAATAATACATACACATCCACTATAACTAACCATGCCCAGTACATAGAAAGAGAACATGAAACATAAAACCATGCTAACAACCCTCCCCATCAAGCTGGAGCAAACA
Organism: Chloranthus sessilifolius; assembly: GCA_021018995.1. Taxonomy (NCBI): domain Eukaryota; kingdom Viridiplantae; phylum Streptophyta; class Magnoliopsida; order Chloranthales; family Chloranthaceae; genus Chloranthus; species Chloranthus sessilifolius. The sequence continues at coordinate 373,245 of CM037587.1, forward strand.
AAATCATGCATGCCCAGCTTGACAGTAGTGTCTTGAAGAAGCAGAGGGTCCAACCATCTTAGTGAAGATATTGGCCAGCTGTTGAGAGGAAGACACATCCAAAAGTTCCACAATAGGTCCCAAACCTTTTCTCTAACAAAGAATATTCACTTCAATATGCTATGTACGTTGATGTTGAACAGTGTCGGAAGCAATCTTTTATGCAACTTCGTTGTCACAAATACAATGTATAGGCATAGGAACACTAATCGGACAGCCGATAAATAAGAGAACACCGCAGTTGCTTATCAGATTGACGGTGATTGTGTGATTAAGTAATAATATTGTGCTCATACTCTTAGGCAGTTTAATTCAGATTTTTATTTTTATTTTTTTCAGTTTTTCAGTAAATTATAGAGGGATTGATCAGTACTTCAAGCAGATTATTGGAGTTTTGTTCGAAACTGTCCAGTGAACAGATTCTGCGCTGTTAATACTTTAAAAGCAGGGCCTGTTAGTTGTGTTTAAACATACTAACTCTGTTTTTCTAAGTGGATTTTCATCCACAACTTGATTCTTACTATTGATGGCTGCAGTCTTCATTACCTTGGAAGGTCAAGTTCCTGGGTCACCTCCTTTGACTGTGTCCCTTGGCCACTTCTATGTGTCGAGTCCTGGATCACTTCCTTTGACTGTGTCCTTTGGTCCCCTCTAAAGGTCAAGTCCTAGGTTATCTCCTTTCTGTTTATCTAGGGTTAGAATGTTAAGCTTATACACTTTTGTTGGGTGTATCAACTCAGAAGAAATTACCATTTTTTCCTCGATCTTTCTGAGAAGTGACCATTTCATTCTTTCATTAAATTATCATTTTACCCCTTCACTTAAAAATATGAGTATTATATCCTTCAATAGAAATTGTTATATTATTAGAACAATTTTGATTATTACAGGAACAATTGTCGTAGTTGTATTGAATTATATCATACTTATAAATGCTTTTTCTGTGTATTTTAGGCCCTTTCTAGTGAATGAACTGGAACAGCAACACCTTCTCCATGACAGAAGGAAGGTTTATGAGGTATGCAACCTAATTTCTTTCTTTCTTTGGAATTTGTGTTTATGGTGCTTCAATTGGTCTTGGAACTCCTGTTTAAGGCCCAAAATGTAAAATATTACTGAGCATATCTAATCCTAAATGCATGGTTTATAAATTACATATATATATATATATATATATATATATATATATATATATATATATATATATATAGATATTTGATCGGTAAAAAGTAAATCATTCCATAGAAAACAGCGAGAAGCTGTAGAGATTACAGAACGAAAAAAACCGCTGAAAGATGGGGACAAAGAGCTAAAAAACATCAACAAAAACAGATCGATGAGCAAAACAAAACAGAAAAAATCTTCAACGCAGCTGGGGCCCCCGTCCCATTCCTCTGACAGAGAAGGATAAGGAGCGCCACATGCCCTACCCCCCATATTTGTCCAACAGAGACCAGTGACACATCAAATCTTTAGTGTGACTTAGAATAGCCCCGATGGGGTGTCGTTTGCGGCAAAAAACTCTAGCATTTCGTTCCTGCCAAATGCTCCACAGGACAGCGTATGGCCCCACTCTCCAAAACGTACCAATTTGGCCACTCCAGCTTATCCCATTCCAAGCAAGTAATAGATCGGAGAGATTTTCCGGGATTACCTAGCTAAGATCGAAAGAGTTTATAATTGCACCCGCACCCCAGATCCTAGAAGTCACCCAGCAATGCAGAAACAAGTGAGGGTCTGATTCTTCCATCCGCAGGCACATGGGACATCTGTTTCGAAGGATTTTACCGCGAACAATCAGGTGGTCCATCGTCAAGATGCGTTCTCTTAGCGCACTCCAGACAAAGAAGCGGACTTTGGGGGGTATTGGAGCCTTCCAAATGAAGAAGCATGAGGCTCTAATCATAGGTCTGCAGGAGAGGAGCCGATAAAAAGACTTGACAGATAAGTTCCCGTTTTTACTACCCAACCAAATCCTTGCGTCATTCCAAGGTAGTATACAATCTCTTCCTCCCTCAAATCCCTTCTCATGGTAACCTCCTAGACCGGAATACTACCTTTCTGTGATAAAAAATCAGTAGTCAGTCCCTGAGAATTCGCCGACTCTAAAAATCGAATTGTATATCAGTTTTAGGGGATATAGGAATAGCCATGGGTCCTCCCAGAAGGAGATTTGGGAGCCATCTCCCCAGCTGAAGCAGACCCATCTAGAGTAGTCCTTCCAAATCGAACTTATGTCTTTCCACCAAGCAGAATAATTATTGTTTCGGTTAATATTAATCCCTCAATAGCCTGCCAAACTGCCATACTTCTGATGGAGAACAATCCTCCATTGCTTATTCCACTCCGTTTCTCCCCCCGCCCGCCATAACCATTTGCCAAGAAGCGCAATATTAGCGCGGTGTAAATTTCTTATGTAGAGTCCTCCGAAGTCCTTAGGCAGCTGGCACACCTCCCAAGCCACAAGATGATATTTTTTGTCCCCAGTCACGCATTCCCATAAGAAATCTCTTTCAATTTTTTCAAGGGCATGGATGACTGCCATTGGGCATTTGAACATTGACATGAAGAAAATCAGCAGGCTAGAGAGCACTGAGTTCAATAATTGAAGACGTCCCCCTGAGCTAAGGTACTTTCCCTTCCATGCAGCCAACTTCTTTTGAAAGCTTCGGATGACATCCTCCTAATCCCTAGCCTTCGGCTTCCTTGTCCCTAGCGGAAGGCTTAGATAAATGATGGGAAGAGATGAAGCAGAGCAATAGGTTCTAGTAGCCAGTTCCTCAATAGCCCTCGGTTCAAGATTAATGCCAAAGATAGTGGACTTCATGAAGTTGACCCTCTGCGTGAAACAACTTCATGTATAGTTAGTATATTTGCAAAAGCCGACATTTCATCATTATCAGCAGTATCGAAGAAAATAGTATCATCGGCATATTGGAGGTGCGTCATCGTGAGTCCATTCCTCCCCACCGAGATACCCGAGATTCTGTTCAACGCCTGGGATTTGCTAATGAGGGCCCCCAAGGCTTCCCTAATCAGATTGAAGAGAAGAGGAGATAGAGGGTCACCCTGCCTTAAGCCCCGCAAACTTTTGAAGTACCTCGCAAGGGTACCATTGACTATCACCGAGAACCAGGGAGATTCAACACAAGCTCTCATCCACTTCCTCCAAGTATCTCCAAAAGCTGAAACGTTTCAGCATGTAGTTTAGGCACTCCCAGTTGACACGGTCATATGCTTTTTCCATGCCAACTTTCCAAGCAAAAGACAGCACACGGGAAAGGGCAGCCGAGTGCACCACCTCATGAGCAATAACCGCCACATCGGTTAGTTGATGCCCCTTAATAAAGGCCCCTTGTGTTTCAGACACAATCGAGCGTAAGACCAGCTTTAGACGGTTAGTGAGTACCTTAATGAGACTTATTAGCCGAAAGTTTCAAATATCAGACGCCCCTTCAACTTTTGGAATGAGGGCGATGAAAGTCGAGCTGAGGGTTCTGCCAATCCCAACCCTCGCATGAAATTCATTAAAGAAATCCAGAATGTCGAACTTTATGCAAGGCCAGAAGGTAACAAAAAATTCCATATTAAAACCATCCGGCCCCGGCAATTTGTTTTTCTTGCTTCGTTTAATAGCGCCCCAAATTTCCTATTCGGAGAAAGTTCTTTCCAGCCCCTCCCTATCAACTTGGCTAATGGTAGGGATGGAAAGACCATCTAACCGAGGTCTATTCCAGCCCTCATATTGTAACAAGTTACAATAAAAGTCAGCTATTTGTGCTCTGATCTTCTCCGGTTCCGTAAATTCAGTCCCATTCACCACAATTCTAGTAAGGATTTTCTTCTTGGACCTGGCATTAACTACCATATGAAAGTACTTTGTATTGTTATCCCCAACCTTTAACCAATGGACTTTGGATTTTTGCTTCCAACTCATCTCTTCTTGAAAGCTTTTCTCACTAAATCCCATCTTTAAATTCAGTCTATCCGCACATTCAGACTCCATCAACGTCCTTTCCTCCTTGACGCAATCCAGCTCCTTAAGACGGTCGAGTATAGTCGCTCTCCATTCGTGCGTTAGCCCAAAGCTCTCTCTATTCCATTTTTTTATATGAGCTTTTAGATACCCCAGTTTGAAAATTAATCGAAAGGGAGCCGATCCACTTGGATTAGTCTTAGCCCACCAAGTCGGAACGAGAGCTTTGAACTTGTCACTCATCAGCCACTGGTTCTCGAATCAGAAAGGGGTGGGCCCCCTGCCCGTTGCCCCATAGTCAAGCAGAAGGGGCCTATGGTAAGAGATTGCTCTGGCTAGACCTTGAAGTGTCGCATGAGGAAAGCAATCTAACTAATTAGTAGTCACTAAAAATCGGTCAAGACGGCTGAAAGAAGGCGGCTGTTGTAGATTTGACCAAGTGTAACGGGCCCCCAGCATAGGCAAGTCTACAAGAGCCCAGTCATTTATGAAGGTGTTGAGGTTTGCCATGTCGCATCGATTTGGCAGGCTACTAGATGTTTCATGTGGGTAGCGCAAGGCGTTGAAATCCCCCCCCCCCCCCCAACACACACACACACACTCCAGGGAACTTCCCACCTAGCAGCGATCGCTGCCAATTCGAACCAAAAATCATCCTTTTCACCAGCGTCGGTGGGTCCGTATATACCCGTAAATGCCCAACATTTGCCATTGTCCTTGTTAATCAGTTTGACCGAAGCCGAGAATCGACCTATTTCCTCATCGGTTTTTAGAAAGAGGGAAGAATTCCACGCTAGGAGGACCCCTCCTGAAGCCTCGACTGAATCAACACCGATCCAATCCCATCTATTCCCCCCAAAGCAAAGGAAACTTTACTATTATCACAAGCTCCCCATTTCGTCTCCTGAAGAGTGATAACTGCCGGATTAATCACCGAAATAACCTGCTTCACTTATGCTCGTTTCTTCGCATTGCATATGCCCCTGGCATCCAAGACATTATCTTCATATTGTAAATTATTGAACCCGATCGACTAGATCTGACCTCAAGTGGAACCCGACCCTCTCCCATCTGACATGCCCCATTCCAATCTCCCAAGTTCCCTGGACTTTGGTTTCCTCTTTTTTATTGGGGTATCAGCTGCCGGGTTACGCCTCCTCTTCGTAATGACTCTGATTATTTTCCCGAGATCTTCATCCGAGCCCGAGTACGACATCCCAAGTTCCTTTTCGAAAGCAATAATCGCTTCAAGTACAAATCTGTGTTTGTTCTTCTTTTCAGTATGGTGGTGACTTCCGATCGACTGGATCGGTGGATCAAAGCCCGGAGAGTAGTCCACCCACCGTCCGTAGCCATTATAGTACATCGAGCGGATCGGGAGAACCTCATCAGACGAGGATGAGCACTCGGCAGAGTTACTTGACGATGTTTCAGCCCTCATCATCACGGCCCCTTCCGAAGATGACGTCGAGGAAGAAGAGGATCCAGACTCCCGCCCCAGAGGTATTTGCAACACCGGGTTATCCTGAGGGCCAAAAAAATGGGAACATTGAAGGCAAGCTTCCAGAGGCCCATCCCGAACTGATTCAGGCCCAGACTCAATAGATCCACTGTCAGTATATTTTATAAACTTGGGGCCCCACAAACAGTCGTGCTAGCCAGCAGATTCGGTCCTGAGTGTCTATCGGGTCTACAAATCCGATAAGCCACCCCGTCCAAAGTAAGGGAAACACCAAAAGGTCTAGGTAGAAAGGACACCGTAAAGGAAGACCCGTTCACTAGCATTGACATAGTGCGACGAAAGAAAGCTGCATAAAATTAGGGAAAAGGGTCAAAACCCCTTTCGAAAACCATGTGCTGGTTTTCAACCGACAACCTTTGAACCAAGCCAACAACAGTTTCCTTCAAAAAGCTTCTAGAGGCTTCATTTGAAAAGGACTCGTCCCTATCCTTAACCCTTAGGCCTCCATCTGTCATCCACTTTCCACGCGTTGCCTCAAGGACCTTGGGTCCCAATCCCGAAAAGGCAGAGAGCTATAAACAGCCTGACCCTCCGCTAGCTCGTCAGCATCCCCATCTCCGGCTTTGGAGAGGATACCCAAAGAACAAAGGTCAATCTCCACCGTAGAAGCAGTCAATGCGTTGAAGTTTGAAGACCGCTGCCTGAGATTCGTTGGCAGAGAAAAATTGTGTATCACCAACCCTGAAGACGGTGGAGCATCGACATCAGCGAGATTGAAAAAGGCTCCTCCGGTGAGGCATCTCTAAAATCCACCTCCCCCTCTTCCAGCTCCTCCATCGTTGGAATACCCATATCATGACCTCTAACGATCCAAGTACATCTGCCGGAGGAGGCCGTCAGTGCAATCGCTCTCGGGATCCCCTCCTTGTGTTGCCGCTGGGTTTTCTTACCTCTACCTGGAGATCCTGTCGGCGAGGACGACCTCCTGTGGAGCCTCGTATCCGAGGGCGAGCCACCCCTCGAGGTATGCACAGATGGAAGCATGGCCCCTGGTTCCCTGTGCCTGAATGGGTTGATCTCCGTCGAGATTTCTTCAGTGGAACCACTGAATATGTTTACCTCGGGAATCCCGGACCGCTCGGTTTCGTGATGCACATGAGTCGGGTGGATCATCCTCAACATCAACTCCACTTCTACGAAGACAGTGAGTTTTTGGCCGTTGAGGCTGATCTTGCAGGCTTGGGGGTTTGTCTCCCAGTTGTCGGATCTCACCAAGATGCGAGCGTATCGAGTCTCCCACATGTCTTCCATGCTCCAGTTGATGAGAATACATCCTCCACATTTTTCGGCAATCCCCCAGAGGACCTCAGTGGTCCAAGCATGGAGGGGAAGACCGAGTAGCCGAATCCAAATACCCCTCGTCCATCGGTGAAGCTGAAGAAGACTTGCTTCTGGCACCCATCGGTTACAAGCCACAGGTTTGCCATTAATGGAGGAGACCTTTTTGCTAAGGACTTCGTTCGCCGTTTTGCTCGAAGGGCACCGCAATAGAAACTTAGTATCGGAAATAGCCGAAACAACCGACCTATTTTGTAAGTTCCATTGTTGTAGCCAAAAGTAAATGTGAATAGGTTGTAGGGTATCTTAAATGAAATGAATGATAATCCAATAGTCTTTAATGTTTTTAGCCAATGAAGTAAAAACAGAGCTCAAAAAACATAGATGGTTGTCATCCTCCCCCTCATCAAGGGAAGGAAGATGCACGTGGTCGGCCAGAGTTCTGGAAGGGGCCCCCTTTGAGGCATCAGCATAGGACGTCCCAAATCGTCTCCGTGCCAGATGCAGAAAGGGTCCTCCAATCCTGTTACCAGAGACACGTAAAGCATGCCCATGGGAATCCACAATAGACCAGCCCTGCTGTAGATCCCGGAGTTGGGCTCCGTTAACAAATGACTGATGCTTAGGGCTAGACCGCAAGGTATATTCCTGTGCACTTTTGATCAGAGTTCCATGTGCCCGAAGTGAAGTACATCCAAACCGATGGCACATGGATCTTCTTTTGAAATTAACATTCCGGCACCGGGAGCAAATCCAGTCCCCTTCCCTAAGAACCAGCACGTTCCTCATTTTAAATTTGGATTCAAACTATTGAACTCGAATTCAATTTACAAATCACATATTCCCAATTATAGATGTCATTTCAATGTAACAGAAACACAATAAGAAGGAAAGCTAGGATGCCTACTCCAAAATGTTTTTATTGTACATGAAAAACCATGTTCTCACCTTACAGGGATTGGAAGAATTACAACCAAAAGTGACTTTAAATCCTACAATCAGAGCTTCGGAATTGCCATCACCCCGACTTGTAAAAAGCAAACCAAGTCACGAAACAATAAAAGAATCTAATGAAATGCTAAAAGAAGAAGCTATAGGAAATAAACTGTCTGCATTATCCACTGCCCCACTTCACCAAGCTTTTGTACGAAGTTGTAAGGTATTACATACACTGATACACACGGCAAATGTCATACTCACACACCCATTACAGCCACATAATTAAACACACCATGATACTAACAACAAAGAAAAATGAGTCTTTTGCCTGTGACACTTCATTGATGAGTGGTAAGCTCCTCTGTCAATGAGAGAATTCAAAGTTTTCTTTATGTTCAAATGACTAAAGATCATTTCCATATCCAGCATGAATATGGAGAAATGGTCTATAGTTTCCATGGTCCTCCAACGATATGAATCGATTTCCATATCCAGCTGGCATATGGACAACTGCGAAATGAAACTTCTGTAGTTTCCAAGGTCCTTGAACAAAACTCAAAACGAGAGAGAAAATTAAACCCACCTTTCATCAAGTTTTCAGGTGTTGACAACTTGTGGTTGATGACAAGCCAAGCACAACAAAGTTCTTAATGATTCTTTGATGAAGCCATATAAAATCTTTCCAATTGACCTTCTGGAGATTCTTTGGACTGCTTGCCAAACAAGCTTGAAGTGAAGTTCCCATTGGCAGCCGACTTCCAAATGATTTTATCTTCGGGTGAAGGATTGGGAGGATGGGCAACAACTTCTTTTTAGGTTTCACGCGTAGGCTCAGTGTTTAGAGAGTTTTCTTCCTTTTGTTAGATAATCCTTTTATTCAATCCTACTCCGACACTTATACTTATAGAATTTTTCTGTGCCAAAACTTGGTGGTACATGGACACCTCTCAATGCGGCATGCACGAAAAATACCACCTGGTACCAGATAAAATTAATTAGGGTTAGGATTAGGTGAGGAGGAAGAAGAGAAGTGGACGAAATTAGGGTTGAGTTCTTGGTCCTCAAACCCTTTCTATTATTAATATTTATACTGACCCATTACAATCTCACATAAATCGAGAACAATGTAATAACCATACTACGTAAGTGGCTAGTCCACTGCTCACACACCCAATGTACATAGCTACATCCACATATTCTAAGACTGCCCCACAAGTTGGCAAATGGATGCCAATCATGCCCAACTTGGATGATATATCTTTCATTCTACCTCTCCCAACAGCCTTGGTGATGATGTCAGCTAGTGGTCTTCGGAAGCAACTTGTGGTCTGCAAAACTCTTTGGATTCAACTTTCTCCTTCATGAAGTTACAATCCACTTCTATGTGCTTTGCTTTTTCATGAAACATGAGATTTTCTGTAATATGTTTCGCTGCTTCATTGTCACCATACAGTCATTGGAAGCTCTGGTTGAACACCCAAGTCATTTAAAATGAACTTCAGCCACATCCCTTCTCTAGAACCTTGGAACAGCTCTGTACTCAGCCTTGATGCTGGGATTGGAAACAACTTGTTGCCTTTTGCTCTTCAAGTAGCTAGATTACCTCCTAGGAAAGTGACATAGCCACTTGTGGATTTTCTGACTCATTGACCCATAGCTTGCATCAGTGTAAACCTCTATATTCAAATGTCCATGATCACAATAGAAAGTCCTTTTCCAAGGTTGAGCTTCACATATTTCAAAATTCGATAGACAACATCAAGATGAGAAAAGCGTGGAGCATGCATATATGACAAACCACGCTGATCACATATGTAATATCCGGGCTGATTATGGTGAGATAAACTAGTTTTCCTACCGAACACTGATACTTAGTAATGTCCTTCAAGAGTTCACCATCTTCAGAGTTGGTCCTATGACTAGGATCCATAGGAGTGTTTATAGGCTTGCACCCAAGCATACCAACTTCCTTCAATACGCCAAGAGCATATTTCCTCTGAGACATGGCTATCCCTCTGTCTGATTTGCTCACCTCAATTCCAAGGAAGTATCACAACGACCCTAGGTCTTTGATATCAAAGACCTTGCTCAGGTAGCACTTCAATTTGAGGATATCTTCACTGTCATCTCCAATGACAAGGATGTCTATCAACATACACAGTGATGACAGCGATACATGCTCCTCTTTTCACAAAGAGTGTATGGTCATAATGGTTCCTCTAGTATCTAATTTGCATCACAACTTCAATGGATTTCTTGAACCATGCCCTTGGAGACTGTTTGAGGCTGTAAATGGCCTTCCTTAGTTTGTGTACTTTCTCCCCTGAAGAAGAAACCTAGGAGGTAGGGCCATATATGCTTCCTCTTTATGATCACCATGCAAGAAGGCATTCTTGATATCAAGTTGGATAGAGAGGCCAGTCCTTGTTAGCAGCTAGAGAGAGGACTCAAATAGAGTTGAGCTTAGCAACATGTGCAAACGTCTCCTAGAAATCATTACCAGGTGTTTGGGTATATTGCTTTGCAACAAGTCTTGCCTTGTACACCTCCCTATGGTCCCATCAAGGCGATACTTTACAGTGTACAGCCACTTGCATCCAACAACTTTCTTCCCAACAGGCAACTTAGACACCTCCCATGTATTATGTGCTCAAGGGCTTTCATTTCCTGTTCCATAGCATCTTTCCATTGGGCTGCAATAAGGCTTCATATACGAGATATAATAGATGTGGAATCCAAGGATGAAATAAATTTAGAATAACAAGATGACAAAGCATGATAAGGCACAAACTTACTGATGAGATGTCTTGTACCTTTGCAACGAGCAATGAGAAGGTCAAGATCAGAAGGGAGAGAACCTACATCGGGCGTATAGCTTTGATCCATGTTGTGAGCAAGAGGGGGTTCAGGGTCACCTTGTCCTCCGTTCTTTTTCCTTGCAAAGACCTTGCCTTTCCTAGACTTATCCCATTGTGAGGCACTGGGATTTGGGATCACTCGCATTGGCAATCTCCTAAACATCTTCTTCAATGTCCTCTCCCAAGCATGGAAGGGGGAGAGGATTCTTTGCATAATCACAAAAGTGACGTGGGACGGGAACACTAAAATACGTGAATATGAATTTTATCCAATTTTTCCGAAATTAGATAAATTAATTCAAGAGTAATCTCTAAACTATCACGATACCTTCAGGTTCGTAGAATTTCGGTAGGTAAATCACGCGAGATCCGAATAGGGTGTCCAATCCGATGCGCAAGTCTCGTTATATTTGAAGCGGGATCGAGCCTATAGATAGGACTCTAGCTTTTCCAGGCTTGGGCGCTCGTCTTCGATCCGATGTAGATTCACGGGTTTGAACTAGGGTTGTAGAATTTGTTAGGTTTGATGGCTCGTATGGAAACTAGGGTTTTTGATGGAAATAGGTTTTGGGTTTTGGATTATGGATTCAATATGGGTAATGGATTAATAGAGAAAATATAGAACAAGACAATAAAAGATCAAAAGATAATAGATGGGAATCACTCTCTTGGTCTCACACCAAACCCATCTCAGGCAAAGAATACTCAGGCAATAATACATTCAAATATCCAATCAACTAAGTAAAAAGTGTTTACAAGCCTCTATATATAGGTCACAAATACTTAAACTCGAAATAAAGAATCCCTAATACTAGTAAAACACTAAAAAGGCAACTTTCCCAATTAAAATAGAAATCCCGTCTTTGGAAGTCTGGCTGTGACAGCATTATGGCGGCTGACTAGCTCTTGACCTTGTGACAACATGCTACTATGGCAGCGCACTGCAGCGGCTGTGACAGAGCGCTGCAGCGCTGCTCTCCTGGCGGTTTCAGTCTGCTTTTCTTCTCCCTTGAAACTACGGTACTCAGGCTTCCTCTACGCTTCTTCTGACGCCGAAAATCTGTTGTGGCCCCAAATCCAAGGCTCCCGAACTTGGCGTTCCCCGTCAAAAAGTCACCGAATTTTCCAAAAAGTTGGCGACTTGGGGGTGTGGGTTGTGACAATGTGGTCGCCGATCTTTCGGCTGAGTTGGCGACTTTTGTGATGTTTAATTTTTATTTTCTTTCACTTGTCAACTTTTAATCCCCTGCTGCCCTAATCCCTTCATCTCCACTAGTATCCTGCCCTAACCACTTCGTCCCCTCACCCCTGTGACAACTTCCGGCGACGGTCCAATGATTTTTTTCTTCTTCTTTATCTCTCTCTCTCTCTCTCTCTCTCTCTCTTTTTCTTTTTACTTATTTTTAAAAAAAAATTTTGTTCTTCTTCTCCTCTTTTTCTCTCTTTCTGTTTTTCTGTTTTCTTTTCTTTTTCTTCTTATTTTCTACTACTTCTAATTTTCTTTTCCTTCCTCTGTTTCTTCTGTTTATTTCCTTCCTCTTTTTGGCCTTCTTTTCCCCACCAACTGCTGAAAATCTCCTAAAATCAGCCACTAAAATCCCATTAAAATGGGGATTAGTGCAAATCCCACATTTACTTAATGGGATTTTAGAGGCTGCTTTAATGGGATTTTTTCATGGGATATTGATGGGATTTTAATGGGATTATCATGTAATTTTACTGCTGATTTTAATGGGATTTTAGTGGCTGCTCTGATGGGATTTCATTAATCCCTCTGATTTTAATTGGAATGACTGAGTGATGTTATGAGTTTTGACTTATGATGATTGACAAAATCTCAATTGTGCGATGTTTTAATATTTTTGAGTATTTTGTACTATTGTCTTCATTAAAATCACTATTTTCACTTCAAATACATTATGATATCTTTCTTATATATATATATATTTTAGTTTTTAAATTTTCCCCGATTTTTTCTGACTTTGACCTATTTTTACCGAATTTTCCTGATGTACCCATGTCGGTTTATTGCTGACTCCCGACTTTGTGACACGAGTTTCTGTGCACTCTTCACTACGTGGACACCCCTTGAAGAGGGCATTGAGAGGGAGCATAGAATGGAGTAGGCTCGAAAAAGGTAGCATCCATAGTAATAATGGATGCACCAGTGGATGGTTTGTAGCAATTGTTACCTTTAGATATGGCAGGGTACCCTTCACACATTTAGCAGCTTTGGCTGAAAGCTTATCACACTTGTTGGAGGGGATGTGAACAAACCATAGGTACCCAAAGGTTCTAGGAGGCACAAGGAAAAGCTTTCATGTAGGACATAAAATCTGGAAAGGAGATTTGGCACCAATAAAAGGGGTAGGCATCTAATTTATCATTTTACATGAGGTGAAGACAGCTTCACACCCCATAGGTATTTGGAAATATTCATGCGTAACAATAAAGATTGTTAGACCTCAAGGAGGTGGTGATTCTTCCTTTCTGCTACTCCATTTTGTTGCAATGTGTAAGGACAAGTGGATTGCAACTGAATACCATGCATGCGAAGAATCTTAACTGAATACCATGGTAAGATTGAAAATCATGGGATGGGTATTCTCCCCCATTGTCAGATCGTAGAATCTTAACTTTAACATTGACTTGAGTTTCAATCCACTTGTTATATTGAGAAGATCGCATTGACCTCACTTTTTATCTTCATAAAAAACAAAGTGATATATTGGGTGCGATCATCAATAAAGGAAACAAAATAATGATATCCACCACCAACAACGACATGAGAAGGTTCCCAAACATCAGAATGTACTATTTGAAAGAGAGAATCACATCTACTAGTAGACAATGATGTACTGTTCCATGATGTTTAGGTAACTGGCATGTTTCGCATTGAAATTTTTTGTAAACATATGCATCAAACATAGAAGGAAATAAAATGTGCAAATGGGGAAGGGTAAGATGTCCAAACCTCCTGTGCCATGGATGGGCATTCTCCATAGAACCAGACATAGCAGAAGTAGCAGCCATACCAAGTGGGTTCGGGTTTTTCAAAGATGTGGAAACTCTTTTCCTCATGCCCATCACCAAAAGCCCTCCCCGAAGTCGGGCCCTGAAACAAACAATAGGAGGGAAAGAAGATTATGCTGCAGTTCATATTTTTGGTTTGTTTCCTAACATACAGAAGACTAAGAGGCATCTGGAATATATGCAAGGTAGAGGATAGAGAAAGACTACCAACATGAGCACCCCCTTGCCCCTGCACAGGACAAGAGAACTATCTGCTACACGTATGTGACAGGGTGAAGGCATAGGAGAAATGAAATCAAATGCGGTAGACATACCAGACATATGGTCTGTGGCCTCTGAATCAATAATTCAGGAGGGCTGGGAGGTAATAGTGGCATGAACTGACCCTATGGTGCTTGTCTCTGCAAGGTCTGATCATTAGCTACCTGAAAGTTGAGGTACTCCTAGGACTCTCTCTGGGACAATGTTACTGACGGGGACGCCGACATCGTAGACATCGGATATGGACCTTTTTGCGTGTACCGACGTTGGAAGAGGCAGAATAGAAATCAAAACTAGGCGAAAGGGAAAATTCTGGAAATGTAGAAGAGGCCCGAGTACCATAGCCTCATAGGAGAAGCAGATACAAACCGCGAGGAGAACAGTGTCGAGCGAGCCCTCGCTCGAGCGGTTAAAATCCTTGCTTGAGCGGGCCCTCGCTCGAGAGACCACTTAAGCTCGCTCGAGCGAGCCCTCACTCAAGTGGTTAAAATCCTCGCTCGAGCGAGTTACAGTGACGGAAAATTTTCGTTTTTTGTTTTTTTTTTACCTTTTTAGTCTTTTATTATTTTAGGACTCTTTTAGTTGCTAGTTTATATTTTTTAAGGTTTTCTTAGCCTATATAAAGGCATTGTAAACATTCTATTAAGGATTGATTATTGATTATTGAATGAAAAGAGCTTTTGTTTGTGTGTGCTTGAGATGAGCCTCTACGAAGAGTGAATCTTCTCCCGAGAAGTGTTTGGTGCGAAGCCAAGGGTGTGAAGCCTGCGAATCTATCTTTTGTCCATCTATCTATTTTCATCTTCTCTTTGTGTGTTGATCCTTACAATCCTAAATCAGCCATCATCTCTTTTAACATCCTAAATCATAATTTTCCCTACACCGTGAATCGATCCGATTCAACAACCGTAGATCCCAGCAGAGTTATTAAACCTTCCGCATCAAATAATCAGAAGAAATCAGTGATCCCATCATTGAATTGAGAGCGCCATAATATGGAAAACCTAGAGTTCTATCTCTAGGATCGATCTGCGCTGCAATCTAACGGATCTAGCTCCTGTACTGAACCCTGCCTGAATTATGCGTGATTCTCCCATGGAATACTACGAAAACCTGAGGTATTCGTTATATTTTGCAAGTTCTATTGTTTAATTTAATTCTAATTTAATTTCGGCAAAATCAATAATTGCATTCACGTAATTTAGGGTCCCGTCCTACGTCAGTTTTAATTGACGGGAACGCCGACATCGTAGACATCGGATATGAACCTTTTCGCGTGTACCGACGTCGGAAGAAGCGGAATGGAAATCAAAACTAGGCGAAAGGGAAAATTCTGGAAATGTAGAGAAGGCCTGAGTACCATTGCCTCAGAGGGGAAATAGATACAAACCGCGAGGAGAACAGTGTCGAGCGAGCCCTCACTCGAGCGGTTAAAATCCTCGCTCGAGCGAGCTACAGTGACGAAAAATTTTCGTTTTTTGTTTTTTTTTTTTTTAACCTTTTTAGTCTTTTATTATTTTAGGGCTCTTTTAATTGCGAGTTTTATATTGTTTAGGGTTTTCTTAGCCTATATAAAGGCATTGTAAACACTCTATTAAAGATTGATTATTGATTATTGATTGAAAAGAGCTTTTGCTTGTGTGTGCTTGAGATAAGCCTCTACGAAGAGTGAATCTTCTTTCCGAGAAGGGTTTGGTACGAAGCCAAGGGTGTGAAGCCTGCAAATCTATCTTTTGTCCATCTATCTATTTTCATCTTCTTTGCTTGTGTGTTGATCCTTACAATCCTAAATCAGCCATCATCCCTTTTAACATCCTAAATCATAATTTTCCCTACACCGTGAATTGATCCGATTCAGCAACCGTAGATCCCAGCAAAGTTATTAAACCTTCCGCATCAAATAATCATAAGAGATAAGTGATCCCATCATTGAATTGAGAGCGCCATAATCTGGAAAAACCTAGAGTTCTATCTCTAGGATCGATCTGCAATGTAATCTAACGGATCTAGCGCCCGGACTGAACCCTTCCTAAATTATGCGTGATTCTCCCATGGAATACTACGAAAACCTGAGGTATTCATTATATTTTGCAAGTTTTATTGTTTAATTTAATTCTAATTTAATTTCAGCAAAATAATCACTGCATTCAAGTAATTTAGGGTCCCGTCCTGCGTCAGTTTTGGTATAAGAGCCCTAGGTTCTAGGTTAGGGCATATTGGTGTGACATTTAATTCCATAGCATTTTAATTTTCATTGCATCTTATTTCAGTTATTATTTGTGCACATCTAGTGTTTGATAAAAGTCCTTATTCATTTTGAGTCACATGTGCATGTCATTTCGATGTCTTTGATGTCATGTCATTTATGTCTTTATTTGTGTGCACGTCATGTGTTTGTTAAAATTCCTCAACTGTTGTGTGGCCCATAGAATTGTGTCTGAGTTATGTTTGTGACAAACATCATGAATGAGTCACTTGCACGCCACCATAAATTCGTTACCCGTCATGAAAGGATGCTAGCCGAACGAGGAAATCGCTACACAGCAAAATCTTGGCAAAGTCCCAAAAGTCATGATGAGACTAGAGTTAGGGGATACCCTCATCAGCGTGAACCCGAGTACAATCCCGCCGAAAAGTTTATAAAATCTATTCGAGATGAAGTTCCATGTTTTGAGGGATGGCTAAACCTCAAAACCTTCGTGGAATGGCTATCTAGTGTGGAAGAGTATTTTGATTGGTATGGCGTACCGAGTGAGTACAAAGTTAGGTTAGTGAAAACAAAGTTGGAGGGTAGTGCCAAAACCTATTGGACTAATGCTGAGCTTTTACGCGACTTAGCTCATCGTAAGCCCATCACACAATGGGAAGACATGAGGGAGCGACTTATCGAGAATTATGTTCCTCTCACACACCGTCATCTTTTACGATTTTTAAAATCAAAGACAGACAAGTGTCCTGATTGCTCCAAGTGTCATGGATTTGGACACTTTGCTTACCAATGCTCCATAAAACTTCCCACTCCGAATTTAGTGACTAAAAGCGAAAGTTCTAAGGAGCCGGAAAGTATGAAAGTAGAAGAGGAAGTGTATGACCCGAGGACCGTAATGAGTGAAGAGGAGATCGAAGAAGCTGAAGAAAGTCTAGTTTGTGTCAAGGGGGCTTCTGGTTTCCTTGTGGGTAGTAATGTTGAGTCACCCACGCACGATTCGATCGAGTCACCTACGCACGATTTGTTAGAGCCCGTAGAGCCAATTGTGCACGAGTCCTTGTTGGTGGTAGAATCGCGTGCACTTGAATCTTTAAAGTTGGTTGAACCGAGCACACACGACCCAATCAAGTCACTTACCCATGAGTCATTGAAATCCGTTGGATTGAGTCCACATGAGTCATTAATGTCCCTTGATTTGATCACACATGAGTCACTAGTGTTGGTTGAGTCCACTGCACATGAGCCACCATTGCTGATACAGGCTACTACATGTGAGTCGTTAACGTCGCATGCACATGAGAGTATCGAGTCCATTGATACACGTGCACATCATAGTCTCAAGTTGCGTACTGCTATGCATTCCAAGTCTTATCGTGAGTCATCTTTTGAGTCTCATTCCGTATTGCATGCCGAAATTAAGTTTGAAATTAATTTATGCAATGAAGCTCTCAAAATATTGATGCAGTTACCTAAGACTTTTATGGAATTTCAATTGAATGATTATGCGATGGTTCGGGTTAGGCCTGAACGATTCCCATCGGGAGTCGTAAAGGATCTCTAAGCCCACGGCGCTGGACCTTTTAGAATTGTGGCAAGGAGCGGACCTACTGGGCTCAACTCTACGTTCAATGTGGAAGACCTAGTTCCTTTTCTGGGCTCAACTCCACCACCTTGCAATCCTTTCCGACCGCCTCTTATTCACGATCCCATCCCAACTTTGCAACCAATACCACTTCCCTATCCAAGCAGGCAGAGACAAGAGATAATGGAGGAAATTTGGGATAGTCTTGTGGCATTCACCTGCGGCCGAAAATTTCTGGTCTATGAGATGCATAGGGTTGGCGAGTCGACTACCGAGAGTGCATAAGCCAATTATGAGAGAGTTCGTCGCTTGAGATTTTGTATTCCCGGTCGATATCACGATCACGCTTCATCGGGGACGAATTTCTTCGGGTTCGAGAGAGTCGATGCGAAACTTCAAAAGTATTTGGTAGAGTGGCTTGGCTAGCCGGTTCATTGGGCTCGTCAAGGAGAGGTTTACTGGGTACGTCCCTCTACTATGGACTGAGATAATGCTCATACATCACTGAGTGTCAAGATTCATTTCATGCGTGTTTCATCGGTGATGAAACATTTTGAGTCGGGGAGAATTGACGGGGACGCCGACATCGTAGACATCGGATATGGACATTTTCGCGTGTGCCGATGTTGGAAGTAGCGGAATGGAAATCAAAACTAGGCGAAAGGGAAAATTGTGGAAATGTAGAGGAGGCCCGAGTACCATAGCCTCAGAGGAGAAAAGATACAAACCGCGAGGAGAACAGTGTCGAGCGAGCCCTCGCTCGAGCGGTTAAAATCCTCGCTCGAGCGAGCTACAGTGAGAGAAAATTTTCGTTCTTCGTTTTTTTTTTACTTTTTTAGTCTTTTATTATTTTAGGACTCTTTTAATTGCGAGTTTTATATTGTTTAGGGTTTTCTTAGCCTATATAAAGACATTGTAAACACTCTATTAAGGATTGATTATTGATTATTGAATGAAAAGAGCTTTTGCTTGTGTGTGCTTGAGATGAGCCTCTACGAAGAGTGAATCTTTTTCCCGAGAAGGGTTTGGTGCGAAGCCTGCAAATCTATCTTTTGTCTATCTACCTAGTTTCATCTTCTCTTCTTGTGTGTTGATCCTTACAATCCTAAATCAGCCATCATCCCTTTTAACATCCTAAATCATAATTTTCCCTATACCGTGAATCGATCCGATTTAACAACCGTAGATCCCAGCGGAGTTATTAAACCTTCCGCATCAAATAATCAGAATAAATCAATGATCCCATCATTGAATTGAGAGCGCCCTAATCTGGAAACACCTAGAGTTCTATCTCTAGGATCGATCTGCGCTGCAATCTAACGGATCTAGCGCCCGGACTGAACCCTGCCTGAATTATGCGTGATTCTCCCATGGAATACTACGAAAACCTGAGGTATTCGTTATATTTTGCAAGTTCTATTGTTTAATTTAATTCTAATTTAAGTTCGGCAAAATCAATCATTGCATTCACGTAATTTAGGGTCCCGTCCTGTGTCAGTTATTGAGGGTGAGGCCTGAGATGTAGATGTAGGAGTGGGCTGCTGAGGAATTGAAGATACTAGAACCCCCTGGATCCTCCTCGACATGATAGGTTCTACCGGACTGAGTGGGTGGGAACTGAGGTTTCCCAACCAAATCCCAACACGTCTCTGACAAGTGTTCCTTCCTGCCACAGTGATATGCTTAAGCTTGGCTTTCTCCTCTATAGAGAGCCCACCTCTACCACCACAGCCTCGGGTTCCAAATCGACCATTACCACGACCTCTAGACTCAGAAAAAGTAGGTACGACTGTCCTCTATGAAGTCTGAATCGATACACCCATCACTCTCATGCGGGTCTCCTCTCTCCGGAGGAGGGTAATCACAATCCCAAGTGGCGGTAACTCCTCTCTGCTCAGAATGCTAGCTCGGATATGCTCAAACTCCAGATTGACCCCTCTTTGTAGGTCAGAGATCTTCTTTGTATCACTATCCTCACGCGGGATCTTCAGGCACTGGAAATGGAAACATGTTGGCTTCATACAACATTCACTACACTTGCCACTTCGCTGGAAGTGTGCAAGTTCATGCCACATCCCAAGTAGCTGGGTATAGAAGTCGCCGATAGGCTTCTCTCCTTGACGCATCTGACTTCTCAGTAAGGCTGGAGACTTTAGCATAATCATATTTTTGAGCATAGGCCTCACTGATGGCCAACCATAGCTTTCTAACCGATAGAACATACATAAAGCAGCTGCTAATACTGGGTTACATTGAATGTAAGACCCATGGCATCACCTGAGTAGTAACACACCGCCAATTATTGTACTTTGGATCTGTAGGATCGAGGTCAGGAATAGATCCATCTACAAATCCAATCTTCCTCTTTGCACATAGGAGCAGTTTAGCAACAGGAATAGATCCATCTACAAATCCAATCTTCCTCTTTGCACATAGGAGCAGTTTAGCAAATCGGGACCAGACAAGATAGTCCGGACCATCAAATTTCACCGTAGTGATTTGAAGTTGATGACATTCTTCAGTGTTTCCACCCATATTGATTTTACTTCATCCATCTTCAACCACTAGAATTGAACACAAATAAAAAGTAGTATGTGGCTGCCCTACAAGTGCAACGCATACAACAAATCAAATGCTCATGGAATCACACTTGCCACGGTGACCGAGGGCTTCACCACCAGACATAACTCACATTCATGCCCTTACACAACCCGAGACATCCCCGGAACCCCAAAAATTGCAATATCCATCAAAATGCGACTCATATTATTGAGAACAAGCTTCAGCTGGGATCACAACACGAAATCAGATGGAATACGACTACTTTATGCAGTTCCGACGAAGATCCGGCTAGTTCCGGCAACACATTCGACAAAAATAACCATCACAATCAATAAACAAAGCACAAATCACATACGACAAGGGTAAACGAGAGTTTTACATACTCTGCCACCTTGTGATCTTTCCAGTGAGGTCTGGGAGACTGGGATTTTTCCGGCGAGGAACAAAATCAGGAATCAAGAGGAAGCACCATATATCTGCACATCCGACAGAAATAACCACCATAGTCAATAAACACCATCCGACAGAAATAACCACCATAGTCAATAAACAAAGCACAAATCATATACGGCAAGGGTAGACGAGAGGTTTACAGACTCTGCCAGAGAGTGCTGGTACCCTGTGATGTTTCTGGCGAGGTCTGGGACTTTTCCGGCTAGGCACAAAATCAGGAATCAAGAGGAACCACCATAGATACGTTAAAAACCAGACAAATTACCATAAATTGAATGTTTCTAACCCTAATCATGCATTTCGATCCACCTTGGACCAGATTTAGGGCATTTTGGGGGTCTCTGCTTCAAGGTTGGAGGACTGGTAACGTTAAGGCTGGAGGTTGAAGATGATGTCCCTCGATGTTGGGGGAAGGTTTTCCAGCAATTTTTTGCCGTCGGGCCAAAGGAAAAAAGTTCAAATGAGTGGTCTGATCAAAAGCTCATGTTCATATCAAGTTTTCGGGGCCAAAGATTGACTGCTGACATCAACAACAATGTCAACACATGGATCAATGCATCAGAGATGGAAATAAATTTTGATGACGGATTCAAGGCGATTGATGCTGTGATATCAAGATTAAATTAATTAGGGTCAGGGTTAGGTGAGGAGGAAGAAGAGAAGTGGAGGAAATAAGGGTTGAGTTCTTGTTCCTTAAACCATTTCTATTATTAATATTTATACTGACCCATTACAATCTCACTAAATCGAGAACAGCGTAATAAGCAAACTACGCCAGTGGCTAGTCTGCTACTCACACACTATGTACATAGCTACACCCACATATTCTAACAATGCCATCAAAGTTTGCCTCATTTTGGCACTGTAAAATGAGTTGCCATTGTAGAAAAGACTGTGTAAAGTAATATTGTATAAGGTAGGTTTCTCAATTACATTTTGACAGGGATGCCGACATCATGGACATAGGCTTTGGACCATATCGCCTGTACCGACGTCGGAAGAAACAAAATGGAAACCATAACCAGGCATGAAGGAATAGCACAAAGGAGTACACAGTCGATCGATCGATCCAGGCATTCGATCGATTGATTGTGGGCAGGGGGTCTTAATTTTTTGGTGAATTCCTGTGCTCAGTCGATCGATTGAACACAAATTGTGATCGATCGAATGTGACCCGAGACTTTGAGCGATTTTATATATATATATAAAAGTCAGATTTGCCAAAAATCGAAAATTGGGTTTTATGGGCAAACTTATCTTTTTTAGTGTTTTATTTCTTTAGGGTTTTCTTTTTTTGGGGCCTCCTATATAAGGTCATTAAAAAACATTGTAAAGAAATTATTGATTATGAAGGAAAGATCAAATTGCTTCAATCTTGAGATGAGCTTCTTCGAAGAGTGAATCTTCTCTCCCGCGAAGGGTTTGGTGTGAAGCCAAGGGTGCGAAGCCCACGATCCCCTATCTATTATTATTATCTCTTCGGTTTAACTTTTTCTACTTTCTTACCGATCCTAATCAACCCATTCAACCATTAATGTAACAACCCAAATTTTTTGACTTTATTTAACGGTATTAGATGATGTACCACACAATGCATGGTGCTAACGCTCCACACCGGAACCCACCCACTTTTAGAAATAGTCTGATTTTTTTATATATCAATATTAGACTCATTGCGAAATACTCGCCGATACGATTCCAACGATATATAATTCGCCGATTTTCGACAAGAATATAAAAAATTACGCCCTTTTGAAGAGTGAAGCAGGTTAAAGGGCATAACTGTAATTTCGGGAGAGAATCACCATTTGCTTTGGTGCTTACACAAAGCGCTGGAACGAAACCTCTTCTCAAGCTATTCAAGTCACGTATGAATTCTCCTTGCGTGGAAAAACTACTATTTTATTAAATCTTGTACGGGAAGTCTTAATTAGAGTTAACCTAAAAAGGGAATTAGAAATATATTCACTTTTTCTCTCAGTTGTCTCTCTCTATTCTCTCTTCTCTGCAAAAGTTTCGGCAGTGCCATCTTTCACAACTCCTTGCCGGATCTCCATTGATTTTTTGATCTTATCAGAGAATCTTCCACCACAAAGTTCCTCATCGCCGCGACTGATCTATCGTAAGAAAGGAATTCTCGTGAAAAGACTCGGGCATATTGTCTCTTGAATCCGATCTCCATCAACCCAAATCATTGTATGATTCGAATCACACTTTAACATGTGGATGCCTCTAAATCCATCTTAAATTATTCAGTTATTTCTTAAAAGAAAACCCTAATTTTCCTCCAATTCTAACTAAATTCGGTTCTTAAAAACATAAAAATTCGGCCTAATATCGATAGGATCGTTTTTCCCAGATTTTTGTGAAATTCAGTCAAACTCTTCAACAGGCACAGCCTCGGTATTTTGGCCATAACTTTTTACTCTGAATTCGGATTGACGTGATTCTTGTGGCATTGAAAGAAGAGAATGAGCTTTACAACTTTGTGTGAAATAGCAATTTCACGAATATGATGTTTTAAGGGTCAAAATTAAACTGCAAGTCGGGATAAGTTTTAGATGATCCAAAGTTGCACAGATTTGACATTATTCTCTGAACTCTTGAGTTATTTTATGCTCAACTTATCTCATGACCTGCAAATCACTAAAACTATATAAAATATATTAAATAACTTTTATCGGATAGAAATCTAGAAGTTTAAGGGGTCAAACATTAACGTTTTTCAACACTTATTATGTGTTATCTCTTTTAAGGCTCCTACAACCCTTGAATGGACACGTGTGCCCCTTTAGAATTCAAAAATACGTTTGATCGCTATACCAATCAATCACCAAGTTCCATAGACACAGTTAGCCCTAATGAAGTATATTTTCAACTCTATTACAAAATAAATGTAATTAAATATTTCTTATTCTCTGTCTTACTTCAATATTCGTGTGTTATGCTGTATATTAATTTTCTTTAAAAATATGAAATGCTTAAGATTTATTTTATAGTTTCTTCTTACATATGTTCACTATTATCATATAACATTCATCATATAGAAAATCACGATAGGACATAAGCATATAAGTTAAGAATAAGATATGACACATGATATAAGCCTTCGTCACGGTAGAGTTTCTTTCACGGTCAGGTGGCACTTGAAATGTAGGCGTCCATATACGGATGCAACCGTCTATAGTAGTATGGGATGCCACATGAAGTACATCCGGGTTACTACGGAACCTATCCCTTGGAAAGCGTGATTTGTGAAGCCTATTGCACTGTAACCCATTCTAACTAAGTTTTAAGTAAAGATGATAAATGAATATGTTAAGATACATGTACGTTAAGAAAGTGGGGACTTAAACCCACACAAATGTGAAATCGGAGAGGGGACCTAAGCCCATAATCGAATAATGATATAATATATTAAGATACGTTGTGAAGGCCAGCTAAACATAAATTAATTTTCTATACGTGCCATACCTTACGAGCGACCGTAAGGGTCTAACGTCTGCAGCCAAGACGGGTCTTAAGGACATTATAGCTTTGTCTCTAACTAAGGGGACATTGTGGTTACTATGTCGGTAACCTCATTTGGCTGGATGATGGTTTATGTTATAATATGGAGGTTAGGTGGTTATCTACACGTGGACCTCGCGTGATAGGCTCGAGCAGTGATCCTGGCACATGTCTTTTAAACAAGATAAATTAGATACGAAATACGTTGTGTAGGCATATGGAACAATAATAAGACTTACGATATGTCACGTATGCTAAGTTGATGAGAATAATAGGAAAAGAGATAAGAAAATAGAAGCATCATATACTTTTCATTTTATCCTATGCCCCTTTCAGTTTGATTATGATATGCTATGAGTATGGGTAGTTTTGTTGTTTTATTAAAATGCTGGTTTTATTTTCAAAATGCACCGCAATTCAAGTGATTACACACACGACCACCTGAGTAAGTTATGGTGGATCGATTGTACAACCCACTGAGTTTATGCGACTAAGTAAACTCACCCCCTCCCAAAATCTAACAGTTTTAGGTGAAGACTCTGTTTATCCTGTTTATGATGACACAGAAGCTGTTGTTCCGGAGGCGGCTCATGTAGATGATGACATCGGGTACCACTTGGATGAGAGCGTAGATCCGACTGACTTCTATGAACCTTGAGTGCTATTTAGTTCTAGACATTGGATTTTATTTCCTTTGAGAGACATATTTTAGTCTTTAATACTTTGTGAGTTTACGTTTGGGATCATTTTACCCTACGTAGAACTTGGTTTACTTCCTATCTTAGATGCATGATTAGGGATTGTCTGTTTATTGTCAACTAAGGTTTCCGCTGCTAATTTATGAGTCATTTATCATTTAATGCTATCTTAAATGCCTCGATCCATATGCTAAGTCAATTTATAGATTATGTGTATGTCCGTTTATCGCCTTAACCAACGTGCGGTGTCATAACACGAAATTCTAGGCCCTCGAGATCGGGTAAGGATTCTGGGTCGTGACAATTAACTTGTGATTACTTCGAAAATCCTAAATCCTAGATTTCACCTGAGCCATTAAACCAATCCGAATCAATACACCCTGAGAGAACCGGTAATTCTACCTTGGATCTGCGAGCGAGCACCCTAATCTGGAAGCAGCTAAAGTTCTATCTCTAGGATCCCCCTTTTGCGAAATTAACGGATCTAGCGCATCAGACTGAACCCTACCCGAATCAAATACGATCATCCATGCGGAAAACTATGAAACCCCAAGGTATCGTGAGTATTTATTGATTTTTTCTTGATTAATTTTGTTTAATTTATGCAAATTAGCATTTCATTATCATTCACGTAGTCTAGGGTTGTCGTCCCGCGTTAATTTAATATCAAAGTGTAGGTTCTAGGTTAGGGCATCTTTTGCGTGACATTTTAATTTTATTGCATTTTATTTCACTTGTATTCATCAGTGTGCACAACTAATGTTTGTTAAAAGTCCTCATCCTTTGTTGGTTCATAATTGCATGTCATATTAGAACTTGTGTTAGTGAGCCGTGATCATCATGGACATGAGCGAGGTTGTCGATGTCCTTAAGGACATCAAAGCTGAATTGTATGCGATCAAAAATAGGATGACTGTTGTGGAGCAATCCCAAACAATCCTTGAGGCTTCCAATGGTAGGTTGCTAAACCGAGTCAATCAGTTAGTCGGGGTTCATGAGCACCTTGAACAATACCGTGAGCGTGATGGTTCACGCTTCGAACGCGGGGGTCATCAGAATGATCAGAATAAGAACCATAGGGTAGATCATCGTGGAGATGACTACCACTCGGATGGGAGACTCCTTAAAAATGTTTGAGTTGAGTTTCCAACTTTTGATGGAAGAATGGGCCCTAAAGTCTTCCTTGATTGGATGTTCGATATGGATCAACATTTTGAGTGGTATGGCATGAGCGACGCGTCAGGCTCGCCAAAATGAAGCTCATTGGCCAAGCTCGACTCTTTTGGGCCAACGTCCAGCGCATAAGAATGAATGCGAGTTGTGATCCAACCACCCGTTGGGAGGACATGAATGTACGACTTACAGAGAACTATGTTCCTTTATCATACTACCATCACCTACTTGATCAATTGTAAAATTTACGCTAAGGTAGTACACCCGTGACCGAATACATTGGCAAATTTGAAGAGTACATGATGAGAGCCAAGGTATCACAAGATCCTCAAGTCACTTTCTAGATTCCACATTGAATTGCAGTTCGAATTACAAAAATAGTTGATCTCTCACCCCGTTGAAACTCTTGAACATTGGTACGCTGTTGTTCAAGACCTTTAACGGTATTTGAACAGGACGGTGGTGAGGCGACTTAAATCCCCATACCAACATCGTGCCGGAGAGATGGGGCTTAGTGCTAGAAACCGACCTCCCAAACCTACACAACCCACTCCCACCAATGTGAGGTTTGACAAAGGAAAGGGCGTGGTAGGAGAATCCTCGAAGGGCGGTTCTCACATTAAGTGCTATAAGTGCCAGAGGCTGGGACACTTTGCTGCCCAAGGCCCTATGAGAGACCCCCCAAAGGAATCTCTTTATTGAAGGAGAGGGATATGAGGATAATGGATATTTTGAGGAAGAAATCTTCAAGCCGGATGTCACACCTAGTGATAAGGAAGGTGATGACAGTGGTCGTGCTCTAGTTGTGAGGTGTGCCCCAGACAACTTCAATGGGATGAAAAAGAAGATTGGCGTAGAGAGAACATTTTTCACACCTTCACCAAATGTGGAGAGGAGTTGTAGGGTTATCGTGGATAACGGGAG
This sequence comes from Chloranthus sessilifolius, assembly GCA_021018995.1. NCBI lineage: Eukaryota > Viridiplantae > Streptophyta > Magnoliopsida > Chloranthales > Chloranthaceae > Chloranthus > Chloranthus sessilifolius. The sequence goes on from CM037587.1 coordinate 400,262, forward strand.
TTGCACCAATGTGGTGTCGACACACACCATCGCCCGCTTAGGGCTTACACTAGAAGCTCACCCGAGACTATACAAAGTCGCATGGGTTGACTCTTCATCCATTCCCGTGTCCCAAAGGTGTCGTGTGTCGATTCAATTGGGTTCGTATTCTGACACCTTGTGGTGCGATGTGGTGCCGATGGATGTGGGCCATATTATTTTGGAAGGCTGTGGCTTTATGACATGGATATGATCCTTCTTGCACGCTCATGTATAAGGGCAAGAATATCACCTTACCCTTACCTCTCAAGGCACCATCGACCACCAAAGCAGAGAAGAAGGGCGGTCAATCTAAGACCATCAACATTGTGAGCCCTTCGAAGTTTAAGAGAGCGTCTTTAGATGAGAGCGTGGTGTACACTGTCATCACCGTTGAGCGTGCTTTTGAGTCAATGGGCGAATACCCTAAGGAGGTTGAGCCGATTTTGAAAGAATTTGCGGATGTCTTCCCAGAAGACTTACCGAATGAGCTCCCTCCCATGCTTGACATTCAACATGCCATAGACTTAGTCCTCGGATCTACTCTACCAAACTTGCTCCATTATAGGTTGAATCCGGTTGAACATGCCGAGTTAACATGGCAAGTCGATGAGCTCCTTTGGAAGGGGTTCATCCAAGAGAGCTTGAGCCCTTGTGCCGTACCTGCACTACTCGCACCTAAGAAACATGATACTTAGCGAATGTGTGTGGATAGTTGGGCCATTAACATGATTGCGGTCAAGTATCGGTTTCCTATACCGAGGCTCGATGACATGTTGGATATGATGGTTGGTTCCACTATCTTCTCTAAGATAGACCTTAAAAGTGGCTACCATCAAGTCCGTATCCGCCTCGGTGATGAGTGGAAAACCGCCTCCAAGACCAAAGATGGTCTTGATGAATGGATGGTCATGCCTTTTGGGCTATCTAATGCATCGAGCACTTTTATGAGGCTCATGTTCCTAGGCAAATTCCTTGTTGTGTATTTTGACGATATCTTGATTTATAGTCATGACAAGGAGCAACAGCTGATTCACCTTAGGTTGGTTTGCGAGACCTTAAGGGGAGAAAAATTGTATGCGAATTTCAAGAAGTGCACATTCATGCAACTATCCGTTGTCTTCTTGAGATTCATTGTTTTGGCCAACGGGATGGTTGCGGACCCCGAAAAGGTTAAGGCTATTGTGGAGTGGCCTGAACCTAGGAATATTCACGATGTCTGTAGCTTCCATGGCTTGGCTACATTCTATCGTCGCTTCATTCGAAGTATTAGCACCATTATAGCTCCCATCACCAATTGCATGAAAAAATGGGAGTTTCAATGGAGCAAAGCCGCGACGAGAGCCTTTGCCGAGATTAAAGAGAGAATGACTAGTGCACCTATCATGCGTCTACCAGATTTTTCTAAAGTCTTTGAAGTAGTATGTGATGCATCGACTGTAGGTATAGGCGGATTGCTTAGCTAAGAGGGTCACCTTGTGGCCTGCTTTAGCGAAAATTTTAACGAGACGAAGCAAAAATACTCCACCTATGATAAGGAGTTTTATGCGGTCGTCCGATCCCTTTGGTATTGGAAACATTACCTTAGACCGCATGTGTTTGTGCTATTTTTGGACCACGAAGCCTTACACTTCCCAAAAGAAATTGAACCCAAGGCACGCGACATGGGTCGAATACCTCCAAGGGTTGAATACCTCCAAGGGTTTACATTCGTGTTAAAGCACAAGGCCGGTGTTGAAAACAAAACAGCTGATGCGCTTAGTCTTTGGGTGGCGACTTTGCAAATCATGAGCACCGAGGTTGTTGGATTTGAGCAATTGAAACAAGAGTATCCCGAGTGCCTAGACTTTTGGATGGAGTACAATGCTCTCCTTGATAATCTGACCAGCATTAACTCCAAGTATACCCTGCAGGTCTGGTATTTGTTCAAAGGCAATTGCCTATGCATCCCTTGCACTTCATTGCATAACTTCCTCATTTGGGAGTTACATGCCGAAGGGATTGCTGGACATTTCGGGTGTAACAAGACCATTGCGCTCGTAGAGGATAAGTTTTACTGGCCTAGCCTGATGAAAGATGTTTCTTACGTTGTGAAATAATGTCGTACATGCCTAGTGTCCAAGCAGAGTAAAGAAAATATTGGCCTGTACACCCCGTTACCCGTGCCACACCCCGTGGCAAGACATCTCAATGGATTTCGTGCTCGGACTCCCCAAGACTCCGCGAAAGCATGATTCCATTTTTGTAGTAGTGGACCGCTTCTCCATGATGGCCCACTTTATACCCTGCTCTAAAACCTTTGATGTGGCTCATGTCGCAAAATTATTTTTCGGGGATGTTTTGCGTCTCCATGGATTGCCCAAAACCATCGTATCAGATGGGGATGTCAAGTTCACTAGTTATTTTTGGAAGACCTTGGGGCACATGATGGTTACCATGCTACAGTTCTCTTCCGCATATGACCCTCAAACCGATGGCCAAACCGAAGTCACCAATAGAGGCTTAGGTAACCTCCTTCATTGTCTTGTTGGTGATCACATTAGGACTTGGGATTCTATCTTGCCAATGACCGAGTTTGCATATAACAATTCAGTCAATAGGTCTATAGGCATGAGTCCATTTGAGGTCGCACATGGTCATAGGCCTAGAACACCTTTAGATTTAATCCCCATGTCTGCATCACATCGAGTGTCCGAGTCCGCAGATGCATTCGCATAACATATTCATATCTTGCATGCCGAAATTAGACAAAAAATTAATGCAAGTAATGATTAATACAAATAATCGGCGGATGCGCATAAGCGTTTCAAGGAATTCCAAATCGGCGATCATGTGATGGTTCAGATTAGGCCTGAACGATTCCCATCGGGATTCCCAAAGGAACTGCAAGCCCAAGGGTTTTGGGCCTTTTATAATTGTAGCAATGAGTGGTCCTAATGCTTACGTTCTTGAGCTTCCTCCAGATACAAGGATTAGCTTAACGTTCAATGTGGAAGATCTAGTTCTTTCTCTGGGCTCAACCCCACCCCCTTGCAATCCCTTCCAAACACCCCCTATTCACAATCTTAATCCAACCTTGCTGCCTCGTCCACTTCCTTCCCCATGCAAGCAGAGGAAGGATGTAATCGACGAGATATTGGATGATCTTGTGGTGTCCACCCATGGTGGAGGATTTCAGAAGTATTTGGTGAAGTGGATGGGCAAGCCGGACTCTGAAAACACATGGATAAATGAAGAAGATGTTCGTTGCCTAGACCCGGACATGCTCGATCGATATCACGACCCTGCTTCATTGGTGATGAAGCCCTTTTGGTTAGGGAGAATTGGCAGGGACGCCGACATCATGGACATAGGCTTTGGGCCATATCGCGTGTACCGACGTCGGAAGAAACGGAACAAAAATCAACCAAGCATAAAAGAAGAACACAAAGGAGTACACAGTCGATCGATCGATCCAGGCATGCGGTCGATCGATTGTGGGCAGGGGGTCTTAATTTTTTGGCTAATTCCTGTGCTCAGTCGATTGATCTTACGCAAATTTCAATCTATCGAATGTGACTCGAGACTTTGAGCCACATTCGACGTCTCGAATGTTGCTCGAAGTCTCGAGTCACATTCGATATATGTATATATATATATTGATCGATCGATTTTAGAATCGATCGATTTGTCGTGAAGTCAGATCCACCAAAAGTCGAAAATTGGGTTTTATGGGCAAACTTGTCTTTTTTTAGTGTTTTATTTGTTTTGGGTTTTCTTCTTTTGGGGCCTTCTATATAAGGTCATTAAAAAAGCATTGTAAAAAAATTATTGATTATGAATGGAAGAGCAAATTGCTTCAAGCTTGAGATGAACTTTTTCGAAGAGTGAATGTTCTCTCCCGCGAAGGGTTTGGTGTGAAGCCAAGAGTGCGAAGCCCACGATCTCCTATCTATTATTATTATTATCTCTTTGGTTTAACTTTTTCTGCTTTCTTATCGATCCCAATCAACCCATTCAACCATTAACTTGTGAGTACTCCGAAAATCCTAAACCCTATATTTCACCTGAGCCATTTAACCAATCCGAATCAATACACCCTGAGAGAACCGGTAATTTTACCTTGGATTTGCGAACGAGCGCCCTAATTTGGAAGCAACTAGAGTTCTATCTCTAGAATCCCCCTTCTGCGAAGCTAAGGGATCTAGCACATCGGACTGGACCCTATCAAATACAATCATCCAAGCGTAAAACTCTGAAACCCTAAGGTATCGAGATTATTTATTGATTTTTGCTTGATTAATTTTATTTAATTTCGGAAAATTAGCATTTCATTATCATTCACGTAGTCTAGGGTCGTCGTCCCGCGTCACATTTCTATGATTTCCCTTCAGTCTTACTTTACTTTATATGATCAATTGTTTAATATTTTTATTTATTCTATGGTCGTGCTGCCATAGTAGAATTTTAGGAAATTGTTGTGCAAAACTCCTCTGAAACCTTTCATTAGCATCCGTGCCACGTGTCAAGGTTACACTGTTTTTATTTGGAATAGTGAAACCTTTTTGCATTTATTCACTACAAGTGAAATTTCAAGCTTATATGTGAGCACTACTTTTGAGTAGTTTCTTGCATGTTTCCCGAATCTTCATGTGCTTGACATTATCATGCATCTAGAAAAGCCTCAGTTTGACAAATTATGTTTCTTTTATTTTTTAATCTTGTTGATTTCTTTTTATCTTCATGAAATGGCTGAGGGTACTATAAAAAAGTTCATTTTGTTACATTTGTGAAGATATTAGCTATTTTTCATATAACTTGCATGGTTCTTATAATTTTGTGTTTTCCCAATATTTTAGCTTCAAAAGTTTCTAAAACTGGATATTTAACTTTCTTGGCTTGTTTCTGTTTTGTCATTATTTTTTATTGGAGGGTGGGAACTAATGTGTTTCTTTTTTATATTCAAGCGTCTCGAAATGTTTGGAATTCCTGTTCCAAGATATGCTCTTGTAAATAGGGAAACCCCTTGTCAAGAGCTGGAGTACTTTATTGAGCAAGATGATTTCGTTGAGGTTCATGGGAAGCGCTTCTGGAAGCCTTTTGTGGAGAAGCCTATTCATGGTGAGTCTTTGCCTTGCATATATCATGTAGATTCAATTACTCAGTTTGATTGTTGATTCTTTTGAGGGATAACAATGAACTTTTATTGACTGGATAGAATTTTGCATATGTGCATTAGCCTGTTCTTTATTAGATAGGAATTTTCCCTGTTTACAACTCCATTGGCTCAGGGTAACTGCACTAGTAATAGATTGGAGATTCTAATTAATGTCCTTTCCCTCTTGATATTCCATATATGCATTTTTTTTTTCTTATCATGCATGATGCATCAAAGAAACTTAGGTTTCAACAAAGTAATGCTACATTTTGTCCAAACCCACTACTCATCTCTCTCTGTCCCTCCCTCCTTCTATCATAGGAGTCGTTATGACTTTTAGTATTAATCTCCTTGAAGCCTATGTGGTCAGTAGTCATGAATAATGAATGCGATTTTGATTATCAAATTTTATTTCTCAATGGACAAAAAATAGCAAAGATTCAGGTTTTTATTACTTGAAGTATGCTTTCTGGCATTTCCTCCTTTGGAAAAATGGGGCAAACTTTTAGATGGTTTTATTTTATTTTATTTGTTTGCGAAATATTTATACTGAATATATTAGGGCCCTAAACTTTTTTTTTTTTTTTTTTCTTTTAGAATGGGATATTACTAGTACACATTACTACAAAAGTAAACCGATTTATAAAGGTTTTTCTCTGAAGGCCCGAGGAAATGTTATATGCCTTTTTTTTGCCAGCAATTAAATTCTAGGAACTTGAGTATGAACATACATCTCTCGCTGAATCTGATTTGGCAAGCAATCCAAAGTACGATGTGAAAACTCACTCTCTAAACACTGCATGTCTATAGATGTAAAGGTGGTCTGGAGGAAGGATGAAAAAATGGTATCCTTTATGGACAATGAAGGAGTGGATGAAAGTGTTCAATGTCCCATGACCAATGAAGGAAAATATGTAAGAAAGAAAGAAAATTTGATAGTAGTCGTGCTCTAGTTGTGAGGTTGTCCGGGGCACACCTTACAACTAGAGCACGACCACTGTCATCACCTTCCGCATCGCTAGGTGTGACATCCGGCTCTAAGACTTCTTCCTCAAAATATCCATCAGCCTCATCTCCTTCTCCTTCAATGAAGAGATTCCTTTTGGGGTCTCTCACAAGGCATTAGGCGGCAAATTGTACCAGCCCTTGACACTTATAACACTTAATTTGAGAACCGCCCTTCGAGGATTCTCCAACCACACCCTTTCCCTTGTCAAACCTCACATTGGTGGGAGTGGGTTGTGTAGGTTTGAGAGGTGGGTTTTCAGCACTAAGCCTCATCTTTCCGGCACGATGTTGACCGGTTTGGGGAAAACCTAGCCCGATTTGTAGTCGGGCTGGGTTCGGTCGTAATTTTGGGGTAGAAAAATAATCAGGTTTGCCAAGCCCGACCCTGCTCGGCCCATTGGCAACCCTAGTTACTAGTTTGATAAACTATTTCTTATATAATGTTCGTTGTTTATGATGTTTATTTATATTTTGTATTTTATGTTTGTTAATTGTTGGTTAGTACTTGTTACTTGTTAGTTCATTAGTTGGTACTTGTTACCATTATTTGTCAGGTGTTACTATTAGTTTATTAGTAGTTACTTAGACACTAGTGCTGCTTGTTAGATTGTATTTTTTAGGGCACATAATGGTTATTTGTTTATTTGTATTTTACTAGTAATGATGCATGTGCGTCGCACATGGGCAATTATCCGACGATATAATGTACGTGCATTGCACATGGTCTTCAAATCACACAACATACTTGATGGAATCACATGCCATGTGTTCAAAAGTAATAAAGGAAATAACTTTATATTTTAATTTGCCGATTTGACAATTTAGATGTTTAGCGCACATGTGCTTTAGAATAGTCTGATTAGAAGGTTGTGAATCAATCACCGTTCAATCTCCTAACTAAACAGTAGTAAATTTCCAAATACAGATTAGATTTATTCATAGGCTGCAGCAACACCTTCCTCGAACGTTATATGGGTTACCAGATAGCAGGAGTTAAATATAGAAGAAACACAGGAAACTTCGTGGGGACTGGAGTATTAGTTCTTCGATGGTAACTGACCTATGCAAATGAAGAACTGGAGAGGGTCGCTTGAGAGGGTCGCTTTGTTAGAAATGTGGCACCATTTTTCATCAAATGTGCCTTGTGATTCGAAGACCATGATCTAAAAGTTTATGGTGTCTAAGATTGGGACGAAAAATTTCTATCATGTCATTCAAAGCAAACAATCAATGCTTTTAAAATGAACGACTGAAACTGATTTTAGATATTTACAGGCTAGCCATTCATTTTAAAAGCGTTTGACTGATTGAATCACATGATAAAAGTCATGCACCTTAGCGCGTAGGCACCAAAGACCGTGGGCATCACAGGTGCGCCTCGCACTTTTCACTCCACTTTCTAGGGTATACTTATTAACATTAACAAAGGTTCCCACCTTTGTTCTGGGGTGTAAATACATGTCATGGACGCATCATTCTGAGTTCCATTGTCTTTTCGTAGTTATAGTCAATTGTTTTCATAAAGAATGTAATTCTGATATGGTCAAACATACGATTTGCCACATGGACAGTCATTACCTTTTCCTGCATGTTTATATTATGATGACTTACACTTTTTGCTGTTGTGAAGGGGATGATCACAGTATAATGATATACTATCCGAGTTCTGCAGGCGGGGGCATGAAAGAATTGTTTCGGAAAGTAAGACCTTCGTTGGCATATGTTCATTGTTTTATTAAAATTTTAATAGTTATGTCGTACTTTCTTTAATTGTTTTTTTGCGATGAAAAAGATTGTTGCAATAGCGAACAAATATAATGAAAAACTCGTTAGTTATGTAGAAGTGAGATTTGCTATGGTTTTTCAAATATCATATTTCTTTGTAAGAAGAATCGACAGGTTTTCTATAAAATTTTGCACCTTATGTGAGAACAAGGTTAATCTGTCATTGTTTTTTATGACCAGTACAAATAATCATACGGCATAGTAATATATAATACATCTGCAAACTGTGAGGTAGGGAGGTAGTCTCATTTGTCTTGCCAGTTGTAGTTAGAATATCTAAAGAAAATTTTTACTTCCTAGTCTGACTGTGTGAACAATACTTCACAAGTTAATAGAGTTGATGATATTTGAATCCTTTGAAAGGATTACATCAATTTGCATGGAGTCCCTTTTGAGCCATAATGTTATATTAAAGTTTTGCTATATAACTTGCTAGAAACAAATGATCGAACTATTTTGCAACCCTTACAGGTTACGTATTGTGAAAATTCTTACAACCAATTTTCTAAACTCTGCTAGGACACCCTGTAGACAGACAAATGGGTGGATGGATGAACAGACTGAATGACTGTTTTTTGAAAATTTTGTTCTGCAACACATTTATGGTTTTTAAGTCATACTATTTATCTAAAGAAAAACTGTTTTCATACCACGAAAAACATGAAATACAGCAGGTTAAGTTTTTATAAAAACAGTTCCTTACTAGTTCATATATGCGATACGTAAATTACAATTATCTTATTACCTGGTTTATAATGATGTTCTCATCTACATTAAAGTTTGTATCGAAACTTGCTGCAGAAAATTCTGTAGATGTTTGTTTACCATACATTTTTAAGATTTAAAGAACAACATAAAAAATCTGTAATAGATTTTTCAGCTTCAGAGAGAGCATAAAGGAGAACACAAAGGAGTGCACAGTCGATCGATCGATTGCGGACTAGGGGGACTTAAATTTTTGGCGAATTTTTGTTCTCAGTCGATCGATCGAACGCTATTTTCAATCGATCGAATGTGACTAGAAACTTCTATGCGATTTATATATATATATATATATATATATATATATATATATATATCGATTGATCGAGTACAATTTTCGATCGATCGATTTGTAATCTGAGACTTCTATATATATATATATAAATCGATCGATCGAGCTTAGCATCAATCAATCGATTTTTTGCGTAAGTGGGTTCCGCCAAAAGACGAAATTTGAGTTTTTGGGCAAACTTGTCCTTTTTAGAATATTTGTGTAACGACTCGAAATTTCCACACGGAACAACGTGAAACGCTGGGTCGTTAGATCATTATTCATATTTCTATAAGCCAAATTTCATTGGTAACAATGGAAATCAAATTTACTATAAACTGAAATCAATGTCCAAAGTCCTTATGAAAGTACTAATTCAATAACAATACCACCGGTGTCGGCCGTTCGTCACACAAATAGTGGCACTCATATCCCGATTTAATCAGATTATGCTAAAGACAATTCCTTTAAATCATACCAAGTCTAATCACAATTCTTCACTATGGCTAGAAATCTTCTGGTGAAAGATCTCTCTCATCCTCTGGTATGAAATGAGGATCTTCTTCGAGTTCGGGGTCCTGGACAACTTCAGTACTTGTGACACATGGTGTCGGGGTGAGCTAAAAATTCCACGAGCTGAGTAGGACAATCACAATACCAATTTCATCTTAGTCATTCAAAACATAACTTTCAATAACCATTTCGATATTGATATCTAAGAATTCAAAATTTAGGAAGTCTCATTATCATATTCAAGATTTAATTCCATACGATTGTCTAGTCAAATTATTTCATGTTTCACATGAATGCAAAGTTAACGTGATTTCCATTACATGTTAAATGCAACTTATTATGTTCATGCATGACTTAAATCATAACTTAAAAATCTCTAAAGCAATATAGCGCTCGAGCCAGTGGCAGCCGATGGGAATCTTAACCATCGTCGTTCATGAACAATTTTTCAATATGCTCAAGCTCCTGCGTTGTGAGGAATACTTGTGCGGTTCAGAGGCCGTCGTCACGGTTCAGAGTGTGCCGAAGCACGATTCAGTAGGTGCCAAAGCACCATTCAGTAGGTGCCGAAGCACAGTTCAGTAGGTGCTGTCGCACATGATTCGTTCAGATCAACTCTTCAAATCACATGCATGTTCTAATACATAATATTGTGTTCATATATCATAACTAATACAAAATTCAATTTCAGATATTGAATGTTCAATGAGAGTCGATATTCAAAGAGTTCCACATGTTCAATGCATGTCCTCCAAATTCAGATTTCAATGTTTAGTGGGAATTCAATATTCAATGAGTCCATATGTTCAATGTACATGCAATATTTCACAATTTCCAAGTGCTCAATGAGTTAAAATTATTCAATGGGGCAATGCTTAATGAATTTAATCGTTCAATGTGTATACCATATTCAATGAGTTTCAATTATTCAATAGTACCACAACAATCAGTAAGTTTCAATATTCTAATTTTTGTAACAAAGAGGCCATTTTCTAACTCATTAATCACTAAAAGACTATGAATCAAAGTATAACATACAAGTGTGCATTGCAATTCCCATACCTCGGGTCCTAGCGTCGCAGAAGGAAGTGAGATGATCCCTATCAATAGCGACAAATTCCCTCTTCTACATCACATACACAAGTGATATATCTATGGTCGATTATGATCACAAAAAAATTCGAAAGTACTTAATACTACCCAAAGAGAAACCTAAGAAAAAGGTTGAAAAGGATAAAGTTCGGCATGACTCGCTCGAGCGACAAGCGGTATTCGCTCAAGCGACCTATTCTAGAGAAATTCTATGAAACATTGACATAACTTGTTCGAGCGACTTACTCCAGAAAGAATTTTGTGCATTCTTCGACATCTCGCTCGAGCGACAATCAAACTCGCTCGAGCGACTTTCAGCCGAAAATTTGGTTTTATTTTTGAAGCGTCTTCACTCGAGCAAAAAGTGAACTCGCTTGAGCAACCCTGGGCGAGTATGAAAAACAAACCCTCTTTCTCACCCAAAATCGAAGTCCCGAAAATAAGAAATAAAATCCGACAAATATGTAACTAACATTTGAAAATAAAATAAAATAAACAATTTTAGGATGCGAAAATAAGAGATGGTAATATCCACCTTTTGAGGCGTGACGGTGGATCTACGATGAACAGTGTTGGAGGAGATTGAGTTCCACACTTAAGCTTGTCCACGGTTTCCTCCTTCTTCCTCTTGATCTTAAGGGTGATTCTTGTGAAGGAACACCCAAAAGGTTTTAGGGTGAAGTGAAGAAAAAGGGTTGAGGGAGAAAAGTGGTGACACTAGGGTTTTCTCAAGGAGAAGAAAAAGAAAAGACGGCTAGGGTTGTCTTAAGAAGAAGTCTATTCTTAAGAAGAACTTTCGGAGAGATTATGATATAGGGTTCTCCGTAAGACACCTTCTTATACCTTTTTGGAGATCATCCGGTGTTAAGCCGCCACATCAAGGTTTACTTTAAGGTTCACAATAAAGGTTCAAAACTCACGTATCAAGTTTCGAACCTCTGACCTTTTGCCTATAACTCGAGTCTCTAATCAGTAGGCTATCACATAACTTGTGTCAAGTAATTGCAGGAATTAATATAAGAGTCTTGAAGACCAACACATGTATCCTTTGGTCAAAATGTTTTGAAAAGTCAAGGCATGCGGTGTATTTATTATTAAGCGCATATAGATTATTTCGGTGTATCAATGACATGAAAATCCGAGTTGTTACAATTTGTTTGAGGTTTTATTTTGAGACCTCTTATATAAGATCATTAATAAACATTATAAAAAACAATTGATTATGAATGAAAAGCTATTTTGCTTCTGCTTGAGATGAGCTATCTTGAAGAGTGAATCTTCTCTCCCGCGAAGGGTTTGGTGTGAAGCCAAGGGTGTGAAGCCCACAATTTTCTATCTTTTATTTTTATCTCGGTTTATCTTTTCTCTATCTTATTTTCTGATCCCATAAACCCCATTTCACTCCATCTCAAATTAAATCCACCAAATTCCCTAGCCTTCATTTGAACCGTTGAATCGATCCGATTCAATAAACCCTAGATTTCACCTGAGCTATTAAACCATTCTGAACCAAAACACCCTGAGAAAACCAACGATCACATTTTGATTGAAGATCGACGCCCTAATCTGAAAGCGGCTAGAGTTCTGTCTCTAGGATCCTCCTTCCGCAAGGCTAATGAATCTAGCGTAACGGATTGGACCCTACCCGAACCAACACAATCATCCAAGTGGACAACTATGAACCTTAAGGTATCGCTATTATATATTGATTTTTGCTTGATTAATTTAGTTTCATTTCGGCAAATAGCATTTCATCTTCGTTCACGTAGTTTAGGGTCACCGTCTCGCGTCAGTTTTGGTATCAAAGCTTAGGTTCTAGGTTAAGGCATATTATCATGACATTTAATTTCTGTGCATTTTATTTAATTTGTGTTCATCAGTGTGCACGTCTAGTGTTTGACAAAAGTCTTTATTCATTATGGTTCACATGTGTATGTCATTTCGATGTCGTTTGATTTTGTCATTTGTGTCTTCATTGGCATGCACGCCTTGTGTATGATAAAATTCCTCTTTCATTGTTGGTTCATAATTGCATGTCATTCTAGAACCTTGTTAGTAAGTCATGATCACCTTGGACATGAGCGAGGTTGTCGATGTCCTTAGAGGCAACAAAGCTGAATTGTGGCGACCGAGTCCAAATTCTTGGCGGAGTCCCAAAAGTCATGATGAGACTAGAATTAGGGGATGCTCCTATCATTATGAACCCGAATATGATCTTGATAGAAAATCTTTAACTCTAATCAAGTCGAAGTCTCAAATTGTGGGTATGGCGAACCCTAATACCTTCATGGGATGGTTGCCTAGCATAGAAGAGTATTTTGACTCGTATGATGTATTGGATGAGTGTAGAGTTGAGTTCACCAAAACGAAGTTGGTGCTCCACACTAAAACCGATTGGAATATTGTAAGATTTCGACACACGATAGCTCATTGTAAGTCCATCACACGATGGGAGGACATGAGGAAGCGACTTATCGAAAAGTACGTTCCTTTCACGCACTACCACCTTCTACGTTGTTTGGAAGCTAATGTGGATAATCGTTATGAACACACCCTCCTTGAGTCAATGAGCACCTACACTAAAGAGAACTCTAATTTCGAGGTTCAACCATTGAAACCCGCGAATACTCCTACGAAGCTCCAAATGGATCATCGGAAAGGAGTTGCCCACGAGAGATATAATTTCGGGGTTCAACCATCGAAACCCATGATTACTCCAAATCCCCAAATTGATAATGGGAAAGGAGCGATTAGAAACAACCCTAAAATTAGTGGTTGCAACAAATGTTCCAAGTGTCACGAATTTGGACACTTTGCTTACCAATGCCTCACAAGATTTTCCTTTTCGAATTTATTGACTAAAAGAGAGTTCTAAGGAGCCGGAAAATGTGAAAGTGGAAGAAATTGTGTATGACCCAAGAACCGTGATGAGTGGAGGAGATGGAAGAAGCTGAAGAAAGTCTAGTTTGTGTTAAAGAGACCTCTATTTCCCTTGTGAGTAGTGATGTTGAGTCGCCCACACGTGAGTCAACTGAGTGACCTACACGCGACTCGACCGAGTCATGTACGCACGATTTGTTAGTGTCCGTAGGGTCGAGTGCACTTGAGTCTTCGAAGTTGGTTGAACCAAGTATACATGAGGGAATCAAGTCACTTACCCATGAGTCATTGGAATCCGTTGAGTCGAGTCCACGTGAGCTATTAGTGTCACTTGATTCGATCACACATGAGCTGATAGTGCCCTCCTAGTTGGTTGTGCCTAAGTCGTTAATGTTAGTAGAGTCAAGAGCACTTGAGTCGGTTACATGTGAGTCGTTAGCGTCACATGCACATGAGAGTATTGAGCCCATAGATACACTAACGCATCATAGTCTCGAGTTGCATACCGCTTCACTTTCCGAGTCATATGGTGAGTCAAGTTTTGAGTCTCATTCTTCATTGCATGCCGAAATTATGCTTAAAATTAATTTGCGCAATGAAACTCTCAAATTATCGATGCATTTACCTAAGACTTTTATTGAATTCCAATTGAATAATCATGCGATGGTTCGGATTGGACCTGAACGATTCCCATCAGGAGTCGCAAAGTAGCTCCAAGCTTGCGGCGTTGGGCCTTTTAGAGTGGTGGTAAGGAGTGGTCCTAATGCGTACGTTCTTGAGCTTCCACCAGATACATGGATTAATTCAACGTTCAATGTGGAGACCTAGCTCCTCATCTAAGCTCAACCCCACTTCCTAGAACTCCTTTTCAAACGTCCTTTCTTTGTGCACCAAACTCAATCCCACAACCCCTATCTTTTCTTTCGAGCAAAATGAGTAGTGAGGTCATTGAGAAGATCTTGGATGATCTTGTGGCATTCACCTGCGGCAAAGAGTTTCTGGTTTATGCGATGAAGAGGGTTGGTGAGTCGACTACCGAGAGTGCATGGGCCACTCATGAGAGAGTTCGTCGCTTGAGTTCCTGTATTTTTGACCGATATAACGATCACATTTCATCGGTGATGAAGACTTTCTAGTTTGGGTGACGGGGAATGCCACGATCGAGAGCCTTGGATTTAGGCTCCAACATAATTTTCAGCTTCAGAAAGGCATAAAGAAGAGCACAAAGGAGTGCACAGTCGATCGATCCCAGGCTTCGATCGAATGTGAGCGGAGAAGTTATGTGATTTATATTTATATAAATCGATTGATCGAGTACCATTTTCGATTGATCGATCGATTTGTGACCCAAGACATATATATATACTCGATCGATCGAAGCTTAGCATCGATTGATCGATTTTTTCGCATAAGTGGACTCCGTCAAAAGATGAGATTTAAGTTTTAGGGGCAAACTTGTCTCTTTTTGGTGTTTTATTTGTTTAGGGTTTTTGTTTTGAGACCCCCTATATAAGGTCATTAACTAAGCATTGTAAAGGACAAATTTTGATTAATGAAAAAGAGCTTATGCTTTCTACTTGAGATGAGCAACTACAGAGCGTGAATCTTCTTCTCGATAAGGGTTTGGTGTGAAGCCAAGGGTGCGAAGTCCACGATCTCTATCTATCTTATCTGTCTTTTGGTTTTATCTTTTTCTGCTTGCGTATCGATCCTAATCAACCCATTTCAACCGTTACCCTGCGATTTTCTCAAAACCCATTAAACCCTATATTCACCAAAGCCATCAAACCAATCTGAACCGTTGGATCGATTTGACTCAACAAGCCCTAGACCAAACCGGTGATTCCATCATTGAACTGCGAACGAGCGCCCTAATCTGGAAGCGGCTAGAGTTCATCTCTAGGATCTGCCTTCCGCAAGATTAACAGATCTAGCGCACGAACTGGACCCTACACAAATCAACATGATCATCCATGCTGAAAACCATGGAAGCTTAAGGTACTGCAGTTATTTTAAGATTTATTGCTTAATTGATTTAATCTAATTTCGGCAAATGGCACTTCATTTTCATTCACGTAGTTTAGGGTTTTGTCTCGCGTCACCGGGAGAGTTGATGACAAACTTCAAAAATATTTGGTAGAGTGGGTTGGCGAGCCGGGGAATTTGGTTTGTTGAGGAGAGGTTTACAGTGTGCGCTCCGATACAATCGATCGGGATGATACTCATACGCTACCAGATGCCGAGATTGTTTGGGTTAGTTGCAAGGAGTTTCACCGATCGGTCCCCGATACACTTGATTAGTACTACATGCGTCTTTCCTTGGTGATGAAACATTTCGGGTCTGAGAGAATGATGGGGACATTAGGTTTGAGAGCGTTGGATTTCAGGCCGCAACAAAATTTTCAGCTTCAGAAAGAGAGCATAAAGGAGAACACAAAGGAGTGTGCAGTTGATCGATCCTAGGCTTCGATTGATCGACTACGAACTAGGGGGACTTAAATTTTTGGCGAATTTTTGTTCTCTGTCGATCGATCGAATGTGACTAGAAACTTCTATGCGATATATATATATATATATATATATATATATATATATATATATATATATATATATCGATCGATCGATTTTTCGCATAAGTCGGTTCCGCCAAAAGACGGAATTTGAGTTTTTGGGCAAACTTGTCCTTTTTAGAATATTTGTTTTGGGGTTCACTCCATCTCAAATTAAATCCCCTGAATTCCAAACCCTAGCCTTCATCTGAACCGTTAAATCAACCTGATTCAATAACCTTAGATTTCACTTGAGCCATTAAACCATTCCGAACTAAAACACCCTGAGAAAACCAGCGATCCCATTTTGATTGAAGATCGACGCCCTAATCTGGAAGTGGTTAAAGTTCTATCTCTAGGATCCTCCTTCCGCGTGGCTAACGGATCTAGCGCAATGGACTGGACCCTACCCTAACCAAGACGATCATCCAAGTGGACAACTATGAACCTTAAGGTATCACGATTATATATTGATTTTTGCTTGATTAATTTAATTTAATTTCGGAAAATAGCATTTCATCTTCATTGACGTAGTTTAGGGTCCTGCGTCATCTTAGCAATTATCATGCCTTCTGAAAAGGGGAAAAACACCTAAAAACTGCATGTGGCAGCTTTCAAGGACTATGTAATAGTCCAAAAAACCCATAACTGATCATTGTTTGGTTTGTGGATCCAAATTCATTGAATCATAGTTTGTTTTGTGGGTCCAAATTCAATGGTACTGGGGCCAAATTTATTGATAAAAGATGTTTTTTTCTCATAGTTTATCATGTAGGTGAAAAGAAGATTGAATGATTCTAGAAGAAGGGCGTTTGATTAGAGAAGGGATAGAAATAGAATATATGTAGAACGAGGTTTCATGTGTGAGCTTAAAACTAAAAAGAAGTGATGGAGAGGGAGGAAGAGAGGTGGGAGGGAATAAAACATGAATGTGTGAAGTTTGATGATGTAATCCGAAGAGAGGTTGAGATTCCCTTTCTAAATCATTTTTATTGTGTTTTGGCTTCTATTTTAAGGTGTTTGACTAGTTTGTTTTTAGCCTTTATTATTGAGTTAGTAATGTTAGGTTGTTTTAAGTCAAGCTAGAAAGTTACGGTAGGATTGAAAGCTTTTTTTTTTTTTTTTTTTTTTTTGAAACGGTCACAAATATATTAGATCATAAAAAGTTACAAAAAGAGAAATGAAACTTGGCAGGTAGCAAGGAGCAACCGGAACCAAAAATCCCGCAAAAAATAAAAGAAAACAGCTCTCAAAACATTCTGCTTCGAAGCGACCTGTCCGAATTGCAAAATAGCAATCATCGACCGAAAAGAAACCTACTGACAGCACTCTTCCCACAGCCTAAGGAAGAGCTGAAGGCCATCGTTGAAGATCCTTATCTGGCAGGCGTTCCAACCGATGAGTAGATCCCTCGCATCTCTAATAATCAGCGTAAACGGTTTCGCCTTGCGATTGAAAATTCTGTTATTTCTCTCTAACCAAATTGCCCAAAAGACAATGTAGACCGTCATCGGCCAAACCTCTTTCCTCTGATCACCAAATTCTGTTTCTTTCCATCCCTCCATGAGTTGGCTAGGCCATTGCGGTAAGACCCACTCTATTTTAAAAATCTGACATATTTTGTTCCAGATCTTACGTGCAAAAGTGCAGTGTAAGAAAATATGCTCCACCGATTTGGTTCCCCTCATGCAAAGCATACATTTGTTAGTTATCGGGATGTTTTTTCTGATGAGTTGGTCCCTTGTAAGGATCTTCCTTTTAGCGACGAGCCAAGCAAAAAATTTGATCTTTGGCGGCATTCTGATTTTCCAAAATCCTGTCCAAATGTTACTCGTAATCGCAGATTTGTCCCGCTCTTTGTGGCTGTTGTAAAAAGACTTGACGGTGAACTGACCATTGGTCTTGTGCCTCCATTCCCTCATGTCTGCCCTGCCAGCCATTGGTGTCATCTCCCCAACAATGTTGAGGAGTTCCATATGTTCCTCCTCTTCCCACCCCCACAACCGTCGCCTGAGAGGGATGTTCCACACACATGGCCGTGTCGGCCCCATGGAGTGCAGCGTGCTTTAGAGATGGCGAGCCCAAAAATAGTAGGGAATCTTTCGCTGAAGGGCCGGTCTCCAGCCCAAACATCTGTCAAGAATTTGATAGTTTGCCCATCCCCCCATTTGAAAACCGTCCCCAGCGTGACTTCCTGCTTACAACTTTTGATAGCCTTCCACCAAGGTGATCGATAGTTCGGATGCGATATATCCTGAGTTGGAGAACCGTACTTTGCCGTCGCAATTTGGTGCCAAAGATTGTGTCTCTCGTTGTCATTCCCTAGCCTCCAAACCCACTTAGCTAACAAAGCTTTGTTCATTAACCGCAGATTTCTGATGCCTAGTCCACCGTCTTCCTTAGCTTCGCAACATTGGTCCCATTTAACAAGGTGAAAATTTTTCCGCTCCCCCGCTCCCTCCCATAGGAAGTCCCTAATAATCTGCTCAAGTATCTGAATGATGCAGATCGGAGCATGGAGAAACGACATCATAAAAAGGGGGATGGACGCAAGGGTGGATTTAATAAGCGTTAGCCTTCCGCCATAGCTTAACAGTTTACTCTTCCAAGTCGCCAACTTGGTCCGGAATTTCTGCACCATCGTATCCCATAGCCTAACTCTCCTCCTCCCGAACCCTAGCGGTATGCCTAAGTACAAAATAGGGAGCTCCGCTGAAATACATCCGATATCCCTTGCGACCACAGCAGCTATATCAGCGGGGATGTTGATTCCCGATAGACTGGATTTTTGGAGGTTTATTCTCTGTCCCGAAACAGCCTCAAATATCGTGAAGATGCCCTTGATTATCTTTAGCTCCCTGTCCCCATTATCCGCATTACATAAAACAAGCGTATCGTCGGCATACTGCAGGTGGGAAACAGTGGGCCCTGCATCAGCCGTTTTGAGACCTCTTATCAAGTTTCTGTCTTCAGCTCTGTTAATCAATAAGTGTAACGCCTCCCCAACACAATTGAAGAGCAAAGGGGATAGCGGGTCCCCTTGCCTAAGGCCCCTTTTACTTCGGAAGGAGCCATGAGGAGTTCCATTAATCAGCACGGAGAAACGGATCGACGCATAACATCCTTTCATCCAACACCTCCACTTCTTGCCAAACCCCATTTTGGTCAACACATAATCCAGAAAATCCCATTGAACCGTATAGTAGGCTTTTTCCGTGTTGATCTTGAAAATCCAGCCTTTTTTATTGCGCTTGTTGGTGGAGTGAATAGTTTCGGAGGTAGCCACAACAATGTCCATAAGTTGTCTTCCCGGAATGAAAGCGCCTTGAACATTGGAAATTAATTGACCGATCACACCCTTTAGATGATTGGCAAGCACCTTAGATATGATTTTGTACGCACTCCCGATGAGACTTATTGGTCGGTAATCCGTAATTGACGTGGCTCCCTCTTTTTTAGGGATCAACGCAATGAACGATGAATTCATGCTCTTATTAATCTTTCCCGTAATGTTGAACTGATGTGTCATCTTCATAAAATCATTGCTGATGGTCTGCCAGCACTGTCGGTAGAATTCGAAAGTGAATCCATCCAGACTTGGCGATTTGTTGAAACCCGACCCTTTTAGGGCCCTTTTCACCTCCTCTTCGTTGAAAGGTCTTTTGTGATCTGTAGCTTCTTGAACGGATATGGATCGAAAGTGAATTCCCTCCATCCAAGGTCTGCTGATCGTGTCATTATTGAATTTCCGCTGGAAGACATGGACAATATTGGTCGCTAGACTATTCGGTTCCGAGAATTCCTCGCCATCAATCTTGATGGAAGTGATCTGATTCCTTCTTCTTCTCCCATTTGCAACCACGTGAAAAAATCTGTTGTTCCCATCTCCCTCCCTTAGCCAATGGGCCTTCGACTTTTGATGCCATTCCTGTTCATCCTGAAGGATCAGCCGATTGAATTCACCCCGGAGGGCAGATCTAATATCTTTCTCGGTGTTGCTTAAAGCCTTTTCTTCCTCCGCTGTGTCCAACGCCGCAATTTCAGCCAATATTTTATCAGTGCGTAACGTAGTCTTACCATACATCTCTTTGCTCCACTCCTTAATTCTGATTTTCAGATTCTTGAGTTTGGCACAGAAAACATAATCAGGGGAGCCCTCCACAAAATCATGTGTCCACCACTGATGAACCCGTTGCTTGAAGTCCTCAATCATCAGCCAGGAGTTGTTGAATCTGAAAGGGCTCGGCCCACATTCCTCCCGTCGTTGCTGGCCAGTCGACAGGATAATGGGTCTATGGTCTGAAATGGTGGTGGTCATGACAGTAACCTTGTGATCCATCCGAAAGTTCAGAAAATCGGCCCGACATAAGAATCTGTCCAGCCGGCATAGAATTGGGCGATCTTGGCCATTGGACCAAGTGAATCTCCCCCCTGTTATGCCGAGATCAATCAGAGCTCCTTGGGAAATACAATCGGCAAACATATCCGAAGCCATAACGTCGATCGAACCCGAGTTTTTCTCCTTAGTGCTTAGTAACGCGTTGAAATCCCCTCCGATACACATCGATAGATCCCATTTTTCAATCACCGCACTAAGTTCGAAAAAGAAATCCTTCTTGCTTGAATTGTCGTTCGGGCCATAAACAGTGATGGTGACCCACTCCCTTCCATTGCGTCGGTCCTTTAGGTGAGCAGCGAGGAGAAAATTCCCCGATTCGGAATCCATCAAGGTATGTCGGTCAGTATCCCAAGCAAGAAGAATCCCGCCCCTAGATCCATCTGCTTCCAGCGCGATCCACTCCGAGGCAGGTCTTGGCATCACTGAACGGACCATCGCAAAGTTGGTACTACCCCATTTAGTCTCTTGCAATCCAATAACCTCCGGGCACCATTTATTCAAAGCAGCCTTCACCATCGCCCTTTTATCGGCGAGTCCTAACCCCCGCACATTCCACGATACGAAAAGCGAGTTTACCATTAACAGAAGAGAAAACCGACAGCCCCCATCCGGCACGGCCCCAACCTAGGAGTTGGTCTTCTTAGACAACCCATTGCGGCCCTTCCCATTCCTTTGCTTCTTCTTTCCTCTGTTATATATAACTCCGCGGTTTCCTCTGGTATAAATCAGTCCCCATCTGGATCGAATCCCGCTCTTTCTGCCTTTCAGCCTTTCCGATTTCACCATCTGTTTTCTGTTGTCCAGTATTTCCCCGTATAACCTGATCAGCCCTTCTCATCCCTCATGGTAGGTGATTCCCAGTTTGGAGCCTATCTGGTAAATTCTTTCCCCATCTTCTACCTCCTGATCATTCACCCTCTCCGCCGACTTGTCCATCGATCCGTCACAATCCTCCCCAACTTCATTGAGCATTAGAGCCTCCCCGGGCAACGTTTCAGATCCGGCTACCATATGTTTTCCTTTAGGCTCCGCATCTCGCAGGTGTAAAGAGGAGATTATGACTTCGTAGCTCAGATTATATTCCTAAGGGCTCATCTAAAGGCTGACAATGGAGACTCTGGTTCTTTATATTACCTAAGAAATATATAAAAATAAAGATGGTCTGTCCAACCGTACGCTTTGAACGTACTCTTTAAAAAAAAAAATATTAACGGAGGAGCTTGTATCCAGAGTTTTTTTTAGTAAGTTGGTTAATTTGACTAACTTTTCTGATATCGGTTTGCTTGAAACAACCGAATTCATTCTTGAATTCATTCTTGTTTCTAATGTGAAAATCACACCAAAATCTGGTTCTCTACTTGTTAGACAATTTATGGATTGTGGCAATTGGTATCAAAGCACGTTCTTCCTGTGGGGAAAACTTTCATTCAGGGATTTGCATGGTAAAGATAAGACATTGTGTCACACCCTAAAATCCACATATATAGACCTTGGGGTATGAGCTCAGTCATATTGAAGGACCTAGCAACATGGAGTTGGAACAGATAACAAACTAACAAAATAACAAAAATATTTATAGTGCAACTGGTGCCGAAAGTACAATTTCATTACAATTATTGCATTAATTCTATTTTTTCCTTTTTTCTGATATTTCGATCATTGATTTAGATCCTTACTCTATTTTGATAAAATATTTGGTTTGAACAACAACCCAACAAGCTAAATTTGATTATAGTCTCATGCAAGTCAGACATACAACGAAGCATTTCAAATTATGAAGGCAAACATAAATAAAATTTGAAAACATGTGTTGAAAACGTATAATAATTTGTAAATCCGTTTTAGATTACAGAAAAGTTGATCATTTTGAAAAATCGAACTAAAATGTACTTTAAAAATCCTTTTTACTAAAAATAATTATACTCAATGAGCGGTTGGATTATCACACACAACTAAAGCTACTACATAGCTACGAGCAAGGATACCAGGTGCTCAACAATCATCATATGTCTACCCTAAATCTCACAACCGCTCATTGTCAGATCTTAGGCCTCACACACGTGAATCATACATGAGCACTATATAATAATGCTTGAATTTCTAAAATAACCATCTTTCTCATCTTTTCCTAAGCAGAATAAATACGAACGCTAAAATTAAATAACACCAACTACGTGTGCAGCCCACATACATTTTACAAGCAGCAATAAATTAGCACCTTCAATGAAAATATTAACCAAATACGATAATCAATAAAACTAATAATCATTCAGTCATTTAATGTTTAAAATCCCAAAGAAAAACAAGTACATAAATAATCCCATCAACCAAAATATAATAAGAAAGTCTAAAATAATGATTCCAGTTTCTTTGGCTTAAATCCTTCATCATCTCCATTGTACATCCCATCTTGTGGCGCACTATCGTCATATGCTCACACTCCGTCTCCAGTGTTGCCTGTCTCAATTAGCCACCCAAAAGAAAAGGGTGTGAGATAAACTCGTATGGTCCAGACATGCAATCTTGAACGCACATACCTCCTACGCATCTCAAATCACCATTAATATCTTTTCTTGTGCATATGTGAGAATCATGGAAAGTGTGCATCATATAACGAGGAAGAGTAAACATCATTGGAGAAATATAGCAAATTAAATATGAGAGAATATACTTGATCTTCCTACTTTAATTTGCATAGAACATAACATAAATTTAAGATCATAATCATGCTGAAGGTTTTCTTCATTTTTTGATTTAATGCAATGCATGTTCATGCATGCACATAATGCCCTTTCGTAGGTTTCATAAGATCTTCCCCTCAGGGCTGAGATCTCTAGCCACTCATTGGATCCGAGCTGGTGATGACGTGCAATGATTGACCTCTTAATTCATATCCTTATATGCACGTGATGCATGCATAAATGTTACTTTTTTAATTTTCTTTTCCTCTAACCTAAACCCTGATCTCGATGTTAATTCCCTTCCACAAGATTTGTCTTGTTATTACCCACTGATAATACTTGTACATGCATAGGCCATCCACAAGTACTTTTATGATGAAACTCCTTGTTCTGAAGACTATGATATTCAGGGGCTTCGTGTGCAGAAACTTGTTGGGCATGCCCTGTCCTTATTTGAAAAGGTGATGCTTGGGCCTATTTGTGCTTGATAGAGAGTGAGGCCAAACCTCAAACTTAGTAATTAAAAAAAAGGACAAAAACTAAGAGTCATGATATATATATATATATATATATATATATATATATATATATATATATATATATATATATTTTTTTTTTTTTTTTTCTCATTCCTTTTTGTTTATAATGGTGACAAGCAAATAGAACACCTTACACTATTTATTGTAGGTTAATCCATTACCCACTTTTCCTAAATTAGGTAGTCTTAATTTTCAGGTTTTATTTATTTGTTTTAAAATTGTCTCTGTTTTTGGCTGAAGTTCAAATTTTAATGTCTTAAAATTAGAATTTCTGCAGTAGGTTGTTTACACAGAAGTTGTTGACAATGGTTTGGAAGTCAAGGTTTCCACATTTTGGGAAGTCATTTCTTGAAAAGCAATTAATATATAATCCATGCGAAACGTTTCGGAATGCATGATTGTTTTGAAATGCACATGAAGCTCATTTGAAATGTTTCATAAGAACTTGTTAAACATCTCAGAAATATAGGTGGAAAGTTCCAGAATCGCATGCTGTATGTTGAAGGACTGTTTTACTATGCCTTTTTTTTTTTTGATCGGTAATGCAAATATATTGAAGAAGCAGCAAGACGCTGAAAGGAACAATACAGTCACAACGGCCAAAAAGAAAGGCAAAGAACAGAACAAAAAATGAACCCGGAACCGTAGCAAAAACAGACCACAGTCCCAGGCCAACAAAAAGACAACCAACAAATCTCCCCTAACCCGGGTCCCACTGAATCTCCTCACCCCTTGGTTCAGCGCAACCTCTAAGGAACCAAAGGCACATGAGATCCCTGACCGATTTGAGGATCATCCCCACTGGTCGCCGTTTTTGTTCAAAACCCTGCGGATTCCGCTCCATCCAGATGGTCCACATGACAGCATATAAACTCATCTTCCAGACCTTCCCCATTTGACCTTCCAAAGAGACTGCAGACCAAGCCAAAAAATGGTGGTGGGGAGAGTACGGGGCAATCCAGCCCATACCGAAGGATTTAAGCATGATTCCCCACATCTTGTGAGCCACCCAACAGTGGATGAAAAGGTGCGCTGCCGACTCCTCCTTTTGGAGACACATCACACATTGGTTCGGCAGAATTTCCCCCCTTCTATATAGCTGATCTATCATGAGAATTTTGCCCAAGAACAAGGTCCACACAAAAAATCTAACGTTGGGGGGAGTGGGCGCCTTCGACAATCCCGCCCCTTGAAATTTAACTAATGGCCGGTTTGTAAGCATCCGAAAGAAGGACCTGCCATTGAAGTTCCCGTCTTTAGCGGGGAACCAAACCCGGGAGTCCTGCCTGTGAGAGTTCTTTTTCATGCTGTACAGTAACGTTAGCAGTCGGGAAAAAGAGGAAATCTCCTCGTCACGAAGCGTTCGGCGAGTAACCACACCCCACACCTCCCCCCCTTTCGTCTTTGAAAAGAAGTCTGCTACAACCCCATCAGGGTCCTTGGTGATGCAATATATATCCGGGAAATAGAGCTTAAGAGGCCCGCTCTACGCCCAACTATCCTCCCAGAACTGGATTCGGGTTCCATCGCCCCAATTATATCTTATTCACCTCGCGTACACATCCCAAGTACCACATATTCCTTTCCACCACGCAGAGAAACCAAAATTTACTACGTAGTTAATCATCCATCCGCCGCTCATAAGCCCATATTTTTCGATCAACACTGAACACCATAGGCTCCCCTCCCGGTTTAAACCTGCCCGCCAAAGCCATTTCCCCAGCAACGCAATGTTCACACCCTGTAAACTTCGAATTCCCAGACTGCCACAGTTCATGGGCAGTTGGTAGGTTTCCCAGTTCACAAGATGGTATCGTTTATCTAGACCCGAACCTTCCCAGAGGAAGGTTTGCTGAATTTGTTCGAGTCTATGTATCACTTTAAGCTGGCATTTGAACATAGTAAAATAAAATATGGGGAGACTAGCAAGAACCGACTACACCAAAACTAGACAACTCTCACTGCTGAGAAGTTTCCCTTTCCACGAGGACATCCTTCTTTCAAACCTTTGAATAACTGGATCCCATTCCCTGGCCGTTGGATTTCGGATTCCGAGAGGCAACCCCAGATATTTAATAGGCAACTTCTCCACCCCACAGTTTACTGTTGCAGCTAAACCAGCCAATAGCTGATCACCAATCTCCACCCCTGTAATAGCTGATTTGTGTAAGTTGATACGTTGGCTCGATACCGCTTTGTAAATTGAAAGAATCTTATTCAAGTACGAGAACTCTTCCACATCTGCCTTCTCAAAGAGGATGGTGTCGTCCGCATATTGGAGATGCAAGATGACACGACCCACCGAGCCCACCCGAATGCTGGATATAAACTGCAGCTGTATTGTGCGCGAAATAAGCCCAGCTAGCGCTTCGCTCACTATGTTAAACAGGAAGGGAGATAGGGGGGTGTCCCTGCCGAACCCCACGAGAGCTTTTGAAGTAACCCGCAGGGGACCCATTAATCAAGACCGAAAACCAAACCGACGAATAGCAGGTGCGCATCCACCCCCTCCACCTAGACCTGGAACCAAGTTTGCCGAGCATGTAATCTAAGCACCTCCAATCCACCCAATCGTAAGCCTTTTCCATGTCCACCTTCCAAATAGCCGCAGGGAACCGCGCACGATGGGCGGAATGTACCACTTCTTGTGCCACCGCCACAAGGTCCACCAACTGTCTTCCTTGAACAAATGCCCCTTGGTTCTCCGAAATGATCATACCGATTAAAGGTTTGATCCGATTAGCAAGCACTTTAGAGATGATCTTATAGAGGTAGTTAAGCAAATAGATCGGGCGAAAATCCGCCAGGTTTTCGGTTCCATCTTTTTTCGGGATGAGGGTAATAAAGACATCGCCCGATAAAGCTATTAGCATGGAACTCATGTAGAACCTCCATGATATCCTTCAGAAGCTGTCAGAAGTGGCGATAAAACTTCAAAGTGAAGCCATCGGGCCCCGGGGCCTTATTTTTTCCTCTGTGCTTCATGGCCCGCCACACCTCTTCTTCTAGGAAACGCCCTTCGACATCCACCCCGTCTCTCTCCGAAATGGACCGGAATATCAATCCATCTAGTTCCAGACGCCTGCAGCCCTCATCGGAGTATAGGTTTTTATAAAAGTTAACAACCTGAGATCTGATCTGATCCAGATCCGAGAAGATCTCGCCCTCTACCGACACCTTGCTCAAGTAGTTGATTTTGTTCCTAGCGTTGGCGACAACATGAAAGAATTTGGTGTTATGATCCCCCGCTTTGAGCCATTGTACCTTCGCCTTTTGTCTCCAACACACTTCCTCAGCAAAACATTTTTCATGGAATGCCAATCGTTTCATAATTCTTTCTCCACTTTCAGATTCCGTGAGATTTCTATGCTCCTCGATATTGTCCAGTTCCTTTAATCTACATAGCAAAACCTCCTTCTCAATGTGAACCAGCCCATATACATCACTGTTTCAAGCTTGAATTCGACCCTTGAGCCATTTCAGCTTTGAAATAAATATGAAAGCCGCCGTCCCCGCTGGTGAAATCTCGTTCCACCACACCGCAACCGCAGCCCTGAAACCGTCATCGAGAAGCCACATATTCTCAAAACGAAACGGGGAAGGCCTATTACCCCGCGAATCGCATCGAAGCAATAAAGGGCGATGATCTGAAACTTCTCTAGCGAGACCTTCCACTGTAGCTGCTGGAAAAATGTCGAGCCATTCGGAGGAGCAAAGAAATCTGTCTAGGCGACTAAGAGTTGGTACCTCCTGCAAGTTGGACCAAGTGTAGGTAGCCCCCGAGAGAGGCAGGTCTATCAAAGCCCAATCCGAAATAAAGGCATTGAACTCGTGCATAGCCGCTGAATCAACAGGTCCCCCATTTTTCTCGTGGGGCCACCTGATAGCATTAAAGTCTCTCCCTAAGCAGATCAGGAAGTCCCATCTAGCAGCGATGGCGGCCAGCTCAAACCAGAAGTCCCCACGATTACCACTATTCGTAGGGCCATATATTGAGAATGTCCACGTTTTCCCAGAGTCCCTATTTCGGAGCACAACAGAAGCAGAGAATTGACCCACTTCATTGTCGATTTTGTCGAAAAGCGAAAGATTCTAGGCTGCTAGTATACCACCCGACGCTTCGACAAAGTCGGCCCCAGTCCACCCCCATCGATTTCCTCCCAATACTGAAGCCACTTTAATTTTGTCGCAGCATCCCCATTTTGTTTCTTGAAGAGTAATAACTGTCGGATTAGCTATGGCGATTATCCTCTTTACATCCACGCTCTTAGAGCCGTCGCTGATACCCCTCACATTCCACAAAAACATCCTCATCAGTAAACCGAGAAAAGCCCTCCCAACCAATAGGACGAGGGCATTACGCATCCTCGGATCTCCTCCCATCCGACATTCCCCACTGTAATCTCGCGAGTTCCCTAGATTTGGACCGCCTCTTCTTGTTGGCCGAAGCATTCCGGTTTATCAGAATGGAGCTAAAGACCTCCCGTAGTGCATCGTTTGATCCTTTAAATTACATCCCCAATTCTCTGCCTACGCGAATGAGTTTGTCAACCTCATCGAAACCGTTGGATCTGCCACCGGAGATCGCGCTCGCATTGGTAGAAGCTCACGACATCGGATTCCCCGTATTTTCCTTGAAGGAAACTTGGACCCAGCTGCCTGATTCGTCTCGCCTTAGCAACCGGATCGGGAAGATCATCGCCGAAGAAGATGCAGAAGAGGAGATAGAGTTAGAATCTGATGTCGAAGAGGACATCGGGGTCTCCAGAGAATCGCCGAGGCTAGGACAACCGACAAAACTATTCTTTAGTTTGGGGGTGGAGGTACCCTCGACTCTGCTAGGAAACATTGTCGGGTTCGAACGAGCACGGACCAGAATCTGGTCCCCAAGCATTGTTTGCATCCCTGCAACTGAAAGTGCCCCAAATTCCCGTGTCCATCAATGCCTGGGCCCAGAAATGAATGCCCGACACCCACGGGCCCATTACCCACCTAAAGGTGGTTGTTGTGAGCCCCGGCCCCGATTCCTCAACCGAGGACAAGAAAAACGATCCACAAGAAGCCCATTTGACAGCCCATGTTAGCTGTCTAGTGTCTACTACGAACCCTTTCCCCACCATGTGTAGCCACCCCCACACTTCCCTCCACTAACTTTTCATAAAGGGTCGACAACACATATGATATTGTAGCCTTGTCGGCCGAACTTCCAAATTGACTATTAAAAGGAGCTAGAAACCCTCCACGTGGACCGTCTTCATTTGTCACAGCAGCACTTCCTGTGGAACCACCTAACAAAACCGGCGGTAAAGAAGCCTATGGTTTTGACTTTTCCACCTCTCGAAAGCAGCTCCCCTCCCTTGAGCTCGCGCCACCTGTTTCGACCTAGCCACGTGTCGATTCCCCTCTCATGGGGTCTTCCCAATGACGAACCCGCTTCTCTTTAATAGCCGAACTACTATCCCTCGTGGCACATACGGAGATCAAACTCCAATCCTGTGTGGCCATCGTGAGCGAAACCCCCATTGTGGTCGTTGAATTTTCTTGTGGTGTTAGATCTGGACTGGAAGGCCCCTTGTCGTCGGCATCCACTATCGTGCTCATTTTTCCGGTGTTGCCCTCCCAACTTTGCGAGCAACTCGACCAGGGTTCCGGTGCCGGCCTAAATTCCCCCTCTTCCAGATCATCCCACCGAGGATTATGGCCCCCGACGTTGACCCAATGCTCCTCGCCGCGGTCGGCCGCCCATGCTGTGATATTGTCGCGGGCACATCCCCCTGCGAGGATATTTTCTTCAACCAAATGCCGACATCTACCCCATACCCAGCTGGTTCGATGAGAGGGCACGAGTTCTTCGCCGGAACCACCGGGTATGTCTTCCTCAATTCTGATGGGCCTCGACGTTTCCTTCTCCGGAAGGCATAGGAGGAGAGCCCGCTCACTCAACTCCACTTCTATGAAGATCCGAATGTGTTGTTTGCCAACAACGATGACACAACTTCTAGGGATATCCTAGATGCAGCCGACGACGACCAGGATCCTGGCGAAGCTCGTATCCGACAAGCCGGCGGTGCTCATCCTGACCAAAATGAGCGACCCACAAACCGCACCTATCGCATCGAAGACCGCAGGAGTCCAGGCATGCAGCGGTAGAACTCGACGCTGCAGCCAAATTCCGCCATCGAATAGGCAAGGGGAAACCTCACCATCGGACATCTCCCACCTCCGATAGACCACCGGAACCCCGTCAATAAAAAACTTGTTGCAAGAGCAGAAGCCTGCGGCGGCAGCCTCGTAGTGAAAGCGCACAAAGTAGCTGGTCGGTGTAACCAGAGAAATGGAAGGTCGAAATTCGAAGGCCCATCTACCGTGTAACCATCTGTAATGGGGAAATGAAAAATCACCCAAAAATGAGGTTGGTTAGCGCCCAAAGCTCTTAACTCATGATTTGTGCACTCGATGATAGGCATTCCGCCACCAACCTTCTTCCCCACATTAACAACCTTTTTTGGGCGGCACCCCGCTTGAGACATCGTCTCGGAACCCGAGGTGTTTAAGCATTCATCATTCTTAACCACCTAGGCAAAGGAAACGGCCTGGTGGACCCACCCAGTGTGCGGAAGGTTGTCGGCCCCACCTTCAGACACCGGTCCCGAGATGCCTCTAAATCTCTTACCCGCAATGGACCAGCCGTTACGACGGCCTTTGGCCTGGGTGCCATTGAGGACCACCTGACTTTTGGTCCTTCCTCCCGGAGCAATGAAGTTCTTAATATCGATGCGGACTCCTGCCGTTCGCCTCACCAGACAGCCATTGCGATGGCACTGGAATCGTCTAGTGAAGTTAACGTTTTGGCATCTGGGGCAAATCCAATCCCCTACCCGCAGCACCACTGGCGCAATTCTTTTCATTATGCCTTTTGATTATCTATTATCGGGCCCGTTCGCCTTTTCTTTTACTATACATTTATGTTTCGAAATCTATAGAATGTATAGATTACAATTTACTTTAGTATTGGTTCCTTATGCCATTATTCTCTCATGTACTTCGTTTATGACTTCAATATTAATTCTTACTGGATATGGAAAGAGTGTTCTTCATTGCTTCTTTACGGTTTCTTGTATGCTTTAGAACCATGGCCCTCAATTGTTATGGTCTTTAGAGCGCCGGGAACTTCTCTAAAGAACATCAGCGATTGCAGTGACCCCTCTTATTATGATACTCAATTTTTATTATGTGATTATATTAATCTTTAGCCATGATCATGTGAATAATATTTGATTATAGAGTTTTAGAAAATTATAGCATATTTTTGGATTATGTAATTGCAGGTGGGTAATCGGTCAAGCGAGTTTCGTCCAGAGGTTCGTAGAGTAAGACGCGAGGGATCATATATATATGAGGAGTTCATGCCAACAGGAGGAACAGATGTCAAGGTTGTCTAATCTATGCATTTGATTTGTTCCATAATTGAATCTCATGCCATTCTCTGGGTGTTTCAACTACAATTAATTGTGTTTGGCATGTATCTTTTTCTGAACCAAGTTTCTAGATACATTCAGGTATTGTGTTTTCTAGTTATTTACATTGATATTTGATCTCCTTTCTTTATGTCTTGAGTGGCTGATAATGTTAGTTCCTTGAAGAAGACAATGAGTTTCTTATATATGCTAACATCTTATGTGTGCTGCTTGTTGAGTGGAGTTGGAAGGGTTTACCTCAGGGTAGAACACAGACAAATAAGGGAAGAAATGGAGCATATACTGGTTTTGCGGTTAACTGATGATGCTAAATTATAACTCCTTAAAATGTCCAGGAACTTTAGATTTCTGTTTCATTAACTGTATATTAGAAGAGCTACTTTTTCTTATTATTTTTATTTTTTTGACATTGTCACATTCTGGTACAATTTAGTGTGCTCGATGGCAAGGACTTCTAGCGTCTCCATACTGAGAGCATTTTGCTTTTCAATTTTTAGGAACCAGAGTTTGGCATTGTCACATTTAGACACATATCAGCGTGCTTATGGAAATAACATCTAGTACTTCCCTTTTGAGAGCTTCTAAATAATTATATCATTTTCCTTTTATTATTATTTTTTTGTTTATACATTCTGTGAATATTGGGAGTTTGGAATTGGTGCCCTTGTTTCCACAGGTGTATACTGTTGGTCCAGAATATGCACATGCTGAGGCAAGAAAGTCTCCCGTTGTTGATGGTGTTGTCATGAGAAATACTGATGGGAAAGAAGTAAGTAGCATATGTCAATTGTATTTATGCATTGAATCAATGCCTTTTTATTTGAAAAGAGGGGGGGGGGATTTTTTTTATCTTAAGAGTACTACTTTTCTGATTCTTGCTAGTCTATGTGGTATCATTTGTTGTCCACTTTCTTTTTTGTGTATATGTGTGTGGCGCGAGTAGGGGCAGATAAGGCCTAAAGTTTCATTAATGGCATGTACAAATTTTTTAACATTAATTAATAGGGGTGTATTCGGTTTGGTTTGGTCGGTTTTGGACCAAAACCACAAACCAAACTGGTCCTAATCGGTTTCTAAATTTTCAAACCAAACCAAACCGTCCAACTCTTAAACCAAACCAACCCGATTAGATTCAGTTCGGTTTGGTTCGGTCGGTTTCGGCTTTCCTATAAGTTCTACTTGCACATCAAAATTTTCTCAACTTCTCAACCGGTTTTCCTATAAGTTCTACTTTATTGCTTTACAATTTAGGAATAACCTAAAGACAAGGGAAGGATAAAAATATGCATTTTACTTAAATGCCCTTTAAAATTAATCAAAACCCCTGCCTATATATATATAATTACTTACAAACTACATTTGGTTCGGTCAGTTTCAGCTTGGGGAGGCTTGGAACCGAATCCAAACCAAACTTTTCGGTTTTCCTTTTTTCCAAACCAAACCTAAACCGGACCAAACCTGGCGGTTCGGTCCAAAAAATGCACAGCCCTATTAATTAAATAGAAAGTGAGAGGATGTCGGAAATATCACACATCCCCCACCTTGACAGTTTTTCTCCGTTCCTTCTTCTCTTCTCCTTTAAGTGATCTTTTATATTGGTTTTCTACTATTTCTTGATTCTGTTCCTTAATAATTGTGAAATCCCTAATCATATTTTAAGATTTATATGGTATCAAAGTGAGGTTAGGGCTTCATTTCTTTCTTCTTAATTCCTTGTTTCTTCTTCCAAGTTGTTTTTTAAACATCATGTATTAGAATTTTCACTGTTCGATACCTTAATTTCATCGTGTTTTTCCTACAATTTCATGGTTGTTGGCATACATCGTGCCCATATTTATCTGTGGTAGCCTTCTTTAAAAATAAATCGACAGAAGGATGTATCTATATATGATGTGAAGATTGTTTGGTGTATTTGAAGTACTGCTGTCGGTGGTGTCTAATGGTATTTTCATACAAAACAGTAAGTGCTCTGTTAATTTGTTACTTTCGTTACAGTCTCTGAAAACTGACCATAACTCCTCAATAAAATTGTGTTTCTTAGCTCATTGGGAAAACCTACTTATTTAGGCTTTCAAAAAAGACAACTTTCACATTAATCTTGACTTTGGTGTTTGAAAATATGTCTCATAAGAGTGATAGGATTGGAAATCGAGCACTCCATGGCTATTAGATTAACGACCATTTGTGGTTGTTTCGTTGTATAGATGGATATCAAGACTTATATCATCCACACCTAATCGTTGGGTGTCCCGATCACCTCGTTAAGTTGTTTGCTCTTCAAAAATCCTGAGTGAGCGATGGTCAAGTCAGCTGATGACCCTCCTCCCCTGGTGCTAAGGGCGGGAGACTGGTTTTGTGCCAGTTGCCGTAATTTGAATTTCCGTCGGCGGCTGATTTGCCATTGTGCTGGGTGTGTTTCAACCAGAGGGGAAGGTAAGATGGTCAAGTCGGCTGATGACCCTCCTCCCAAAGGGATCGTCAATCACCAAACGATCTTGAATGGGAACCAGCTACGGGATCTACATGACGGTTGGTCAATCGCGGGCATAAAAAAGTTTCCAAACCTTAGGCACCACGATTCCTCGTAAGCCGAGGCGGCGAGAGCTCGCTGGCCCGAACGAATGAGGGAACGGTGGGTGGGATCACCGGCTCCCCCAGTTGGTCCCCCAGTTGCCATTGTGCTGGGTGCCCTGGTTGAGTTTAGTTCCCCTCAGTTTGATTCTATGGCAAAAAATCTGAAACTCTACTGGGTTATCTTATACACAATCAAAGATACTTTATCGCTATACCATTTACATAGATGGATTCAAATTCCTGGGGATACACCGATAAACCTACAGTTTCTATTATCACTAACACAAAATATCTCCTGAGATTCCCCTCGGCCACTGGTGCCACGGAGCTTCGGCAACAAAAAGCTTTTCGGATTGACGGGGCACCAGTGGAGTGTCGGGCGTTGGATCCTAACGCTGAGGACCTTCAGCTACAATGGTGGGAAGGGAATCCAGAATCAAAAAAGGAATCCTGAATCAAAAAAGGGTTTTAAGGTGTTTCACCGAAGAAGAAAGGTTTTTAAACGTCTTCGGGGATCGACACGTGGGCTACAGGTACACGATGGGTACTCTCATTTTCAGCAGAGGGTTGACTTAGTGCAGAGTTGGTCGAGTGAGGTGGTTGCTACTGTGGATGACGTGGCTATTGCTAAGCTTAAGGAGTGGCTGGTGGAGGATAGCTCTGTGGACACGTGGATTGCTTGGTCATCATTTCTCCCGTGCGGAGAACAGCGGGAGGCGGGGACTGCATGGGTCGACATCTGGCTTGATCCTGGTCGCTTTAGAGTGATTTTGGGTCGGGGATCCACGTTCAGGGATTTCCGGGTTGCGGTAGGCCACAAATTGTTGGGCTTGGGGTCAAGACCTTGGTAGTTCTACTGGGAAACCTTCTTGGACCTCGTGTGATACGGGATCCACCCAGGGGGCTTCTGACTATGGTTTGCATTGTGCTCTATCTTCTTCGTCGACTACGGAGAAGGACTTGAGCCTGGATCGGGAGGCTGGTGGGGGTGAGAAACTGCCGGTCGGTAGCCTTGGCCCGTATTCTACCTCACGAACCTCTATTCTGGTTTCGGCGACTGAGCAGGACCCGGGGAACTCGTGTTCTCGATCTGTGAGGAGCTCTGGTACCCTACGCCATGAGTTAGCTCCGAACTTGCACAGTCATGGAGATTAACCGATGGGTACGGATGTGGAGTCTGATATGGTGGGCACGGATGCAGCCGAGATTGATCGCATGATCTATGTTGGGCGTGAACTCTGTTTATCGTTTAAGGGGACAGATGGAGAGCTACGCGAGGTTTTCCAATCCATCTTGGCTAAGCTCCAGGAGATCAAGAGGAAACGTCGAGGCCGGTCACGGGAGCTGGCGGGGTTACAGTGGGGAATGACAGATGGGAGGGGGCCTAGGTTTCAGCCTTCCGGGGTTAGGGCGGGATGTATCGGAGTTGGACATGAAGATGCTATCATGGAATGTAAGGGCTATCTGTGATGGGAGCAAATGAGCCGGGGTAAAGCAGGTGATCGCTACGCGAAATCCTGCGGTTATTACCCTTCAAGAAACTAAATGGGGCAACTGTGACAGGAGGAAAGTCGGAGCGACGCTTGGAGGTAACCGTTGGGATTGGACCAGGGCTGATTCCGTTGGCGCCTCGGGCGGTATTCTGGTAGCGTGGGACTCGAGGTTCTTTGAAAAGGTCAACGAAGAGGTGGGAGTGTTTGCGGTTGCGGTGGTGTTACGAAACAAGGACTCCGGGATTGCGTGGGTGTTTACGGGCATCTATGGGCCATTGGTTGACAGAGACCATGAGGATTTCTGGTTCGAAATGGCGTGTCTCGGCTAGGTGGCACCTTCCCTTTTATCTCGGGGGAGACTTCAATGCCATTCGCTGGGGGTATGAGAAGCAGGGTGGGCAGAATTCATTCATATCCGACTGGTCTTTGATGGATGTTCCGCTTACCGAGGCGAGATTCACGTGGTCTAATCTGCAAGAGAACCCCTCCTTAAGCAAACTAGACATGTACTTATGTAATCTGGAGTGGTTAGATTTATTTCCGGGAGCTAGGCTTGAATGTTTACCTCGTACAGAATCCGATTACCGCCTGTTAGTCCTTACCTGCGATTCGAGGACGAAAGGGACGTCGTCGTTCAGGTTCGAGAACATGTGGTTGATGGATGAAAGGTTTCCGGAACTGGTTCGGGAGTGCTGGGCTGAACCGACTCCCCGGGAGACGGCGGCCTACAGATTCATTTCCAAATTGCGCAGGGTTAAGGAGAGAATAAAGGTGTGGAATAGGGAGGTTTATGGATCGGTTCAAGGTACTAAGGATGTGTTACTATGCCGGTTGCAGGAGCTGGACAACATCGAGGAGAGCAGAATTCTGACTATGGTTGAAAGAGATGAAAAATTCCTCAAAAAATTACAGTTTAATAACGTTTGCATGGCTGAAGAAGTGAGCTGGAGACAAAAGGCCAAAGTTAGATGGCTCAAAGAGGGTGATGCCAATACCAAATACTTCCATGCAGTGGCCAACGCACGCAACAAGACGAACTATGTGGGTAGCATTGTTGTGGACGGGTTGCTGTATTCGGATCAGGAGCAGGTTCAGGATAAGATCGTCGAGTTCTCCGAACAGCTATATACTGATGATGGGCTGACATGACCTGAACTGGATGGGCTAATGTTTCAGGCTCTATCGGAGGAGGATTGCACGGAGATGGAACGACAGTTCACCGAGGATGAGATCTGGCGGGTGGTCAGATTTGGGGCCAGGAATAAGGCGCCGGGACCAGACGGCTTCCCCATGGAATTCTTCCATTTTTTCTGGCTGAGTACTAATCCTGATTTGATAGAGGTCCTCCAATTCCATGCGTCGGGCTTCGTTGGTCGGAGTATGAATTTTACTTTTATCGCCCTCATACCCATGAAAGACGGTGCTGAAGATATTGTCGACTTCTGTTCGATATGTCTCATCAACTGTCTATACAAGATTATTTCCAAAGTCCTTGCCAATTGGCTCATACTGGTTATGAGCAAAATTATCTCCGCAAATCAAGGAGCGTTCGTGAGGGGTAGACAGCTTGTCGCTTTAGTTGCGGTGGCCCAAGAGATGATCCATTCAGCGCATATTGATCGCAGACCGGTCATCCTTTGGAAGGTTGACATGGAGAAAGCGTATGATCGTGTAAATTGGGACTTCCTGGATTATATGCTCTACAGGTTGGGTTTCGGCACCAGATGGAGAAGATGGATACGGGGTTGCGTTGCCTCTGCCTGGTTTTCGGTCCTTATAAACGGCACACCTGCGGGGTATTTCAAGAACTCCCGAGGGCTCTGGGAGGGAGACCCCTTATCCCCCTTTCTCTTCAATATCGTTGCCGAAGCGCTGTCAGGTCTGATTGGGCGGGTGAGAAGTCTCCATCGCCTATTCGATGTTCAAGTGGGAAGCCTTGGCAGATCCATATCTCATCTTCAGTACGTGAATGACACACTATTTTTCAGTAAGGCTGAGTTCGGGGAATGTAGAGCTCTTTGTGACGCGTTGGCTGTGTATGAGGCCGTCTCCGGGCAGTGTATCAACCTTTCCAAATCTGCTATAACTGGTATTGGGACTGATGATCTTTTGTTATCTTCGCTGGCTCAAACGATGAATTGCACATATGAGAAACTGTCAATTAAGTAACTAGGACTGCTGCTCGGGCTTCGTCTACCTTCGGCGTGGGATTGGGAGCCGGTGGTGCAACGGTGCGCGAAGAGGTTGTCCGCGTGGAAAGGGAAGCTGTTGAGCAGTGGTGGTCGCCTTGTCCTTGTTAAAGCTGTTCTTTCTTCGCTGCCTATATTTTATGTCTATGTTTAAATGCCCGGTGGCAGTCGTTAACAGGCTGGAGTAGATTCAACGAAATTTCCTGTGGGAGGGCTCGGGTGTGAACAGGAAATATCACCTGGTGAACTGGGATACGTGTCAACTGCCGGTTAGTTGCGGAGGGCTGGGCATTTGTAGTTTGAGGCAAACGAACATCGCGCTCCTTGGGAAATGGTTCTGGCGAGTAGGAAGACTGGAAGAGAGGGACCATCTTTGGCGGGAGGTGTTGTGCGAGAAGTACGGGTTATCCATTGGTAAATGGGTCATTCGCACATCAACACATAGACAGACGTCTGCGTGGTGGAAAAGTATTTCCAGCATTTGGCCTGTGTTTTAATAGGGGGCTGCAGTTCAGTTGGGGCTGTGGCACTCATATTCATTTTTGGGATGACTCTTGGGTGGATGGCAGGCCGCTAAAAGAGTCCTTCCCCGACATCTACGCCATATCAACGAACCAGTAGGGGATGATCGGGGAGTTTGTTTCGGAACACCAAGGGGGCAGAGGGTGGGAGGTGACCACTAGAAGGTTGCTGCGGGACGATGAGGTTGTGTCGTTTGCGTTGATCTAGAAGTTGTATGAGGCTCAGCGACACAACCAGGGTCATGACCTGATCACTTGGGCCCTTTGCAGGGACGGTATTTTCAGCGTCAAATCCTATTATAGAATGATTTCTAGAAGACCGTTGGTCAGGTTTCAAGGCGCCAAGTTGTGAAAGGCTAGCTTCCCTCCGAAAATTAAGTTCTTCGTTTGGACCCTCTTCAAAGAGAAAATTCTTACGTTGGACCTGTTGATCCGTAGGGGGATGGACATTCCTAATTGTTGCGTTATGTGCAGCAGAGGGGAGGAGACTGCCTCGCAGCTACTGATACATTGCGAGGTGGCACAGGAAATCTGGAGCATTGTGTTAAAATCCTTTAGGATGAGCTGGGTTACGCCAGCAAACCCATACCTGCAGTTTCTGATTTGGTCGGGTGTGCACATGGAGGGTCAGCTTGGGGAATACTGGAGGGTAGCCCCTTACGTTGTATTCTGGCATATATGGTGCGGGAGGAACACTAGGATTTTTGAGGGAAAAAGCAGACCGGTGGGGATGATTATGAAGTCAGTCAGGGACCTCATGTGGTTCTCGGTCGCTAGAAAGGGTTCTGCACCAGAGGAGGAGACGTTACTATGGGACCCGGGTTAAGTTGGGGCCAGGAAGCTAGGCTGTGTGTGTTCTTGGTGTCTGTGTTATTTCTTTTTCTTCCTTTTTTTTTCATCTCTCTTTTGTATTGTAATGTCAGCGCCTTACTGTTTTTCAATATAGTTATCGTTACTGATAAAAAAAAAAGTTGTTTGGTCTTCATGCTAGATATGAGCTAGGTCATGCACAAAGTCCCGGTGGCTGTGGCAAAGGTGGAGAACACAGACTGTAGTAGCGTTTCAGTGTGGTCTTACGTCATTATGTTGCCACTTGCTGGGATCTTCATGGGAGTCTGCTTACGCTAAGTAACCATGTATTCTGGGAGAAATCGTGATTATTCTTGTGACACCATCTGCCCTTAACAGTTACCCAGGTCTTCAGGTGATATGGTGATTTATGTTATCTCGGGAAGATTATTTCAAGTTTCTCAGAAGCCAAGAACCTTCCACTAGTGTTCTTTTGTCTTGTACAACCAATTTGCAAACTAGGATAGTTCATTTTTTTGTCGGAATCTTTGACCCTTACGTATATTGCGCTTTGTATGTGCCAAAATGGGCAGCGTCTGAACTTTATATCTTTTTTAGATTGACTCCGTTTAGGAAATGTGTACTGTTTCTGAGTTCCTCTCACTTCTTATAGAATTTTCTGCCTCCAACTTTGTGTGATTTGTGAAAATCATTAGAATAGTGATGACTAATGTAGTATTGCAAGAGTTTGGGTTTATGGTTGCTCTTAAGGTTAAAAACTGATATATTATATCGATATATTTTTGTTGTTTTTTGCAGGTGAGATATCCAGTATTGTTGACTCCTGCTGAGAAAGAAATGGCAAGAGACGTTTGTATTGCTTTCAGGCAAGCGGTAAAGTTATCTTAATTCTATGCCTGAAATGGTACCATGTCATGGCTCCTGATGTGTCTATATTTTTGTCTCGTTTTTTAAAGTTTCTTCCACTTTTAGTTGTAGATTTGAATTCTTTATTTTTATTTTCCTATTGATGCAATTCCCATATTATCTTCCAGACAGACCCTTTAGAATGTCCTTAAGCCTTTAACGGCATAGAAGAGTATGGTTAATACCTATTTTATTATTTAGTCATTCAGGGCAGACATCTTTAGAATGTCCTTAAGCCTTTTACGACATATGAGAAGGCTTAATGTTTATTTTATTGTTAATTCATAATATTTTTTTTGTTTTTTGGATTAGTGTTGTACATTATATATTTGATTTGTACACCCACACATATGTTTTGAATGTTTATCTGTTTTATTATCAGTTTATTACTGTTTCTTTCTTCATATTGTTAGTTAGACTAATGAAGCTAAGACATCATATACCCAAAGGGCATATTCAACAACCTTTTATTCTACACAAAGGAATGCCATAAGCACAAAGTGATATATGGGTGTACATTATGTATGGTTGAGAGACTGGATTTTTTCTCTCTGCTATCTGTATTGATTGCAAGAGGCTTGCATTTTGAATGAATTTATTTTAAAATTTTTATTGCAGGTTTGTGGATTTGATCTCTTACGTTGCGAGGGGAGATCGTATGTCTGTGATGTTAATGGATGGAGTTTTGTGAAGAATTCGCACAAGTAATGCCTAACTGGTTATTCTCTTTGTATATTATTTAGGATGGGCGTTACGAAATTGCAATGTAAAATGTTATTGATGTATGTTCTCAATAGTGTTTGGTGCGCTCATCCTTATGAAATGAAATCTGTGCAATTAAAGCAGCTCTTTTCAAGTATAGGTATTATGATGACGCTGCATGTGTATTGAGGAAAATGTTTCTGGATGCCAAGGCCCCTCATCTTTCTTCAACAATTCCACCAACTCTCCCATGGAAGGTAAATGAACCAGTTCCGCCGTCTGAAGGACTAACAAGGCAAGGGAGTGGGATAATTGGCACATTTGGGCAGTCAGAGGAGCTGCGTTGTGTTATTGCCGTTATCCGTCAGTAAGATATATTGGAACTTAGCCTCTCTCCCTATCCATGTTGACACACTTGCATCCATTTTTCTTTCTCATAACACTTTTAACATGGCAGCGGTGATCGGACTCCCAAACAGAAGGTGAAGTTGAAGGTTACTGAGGAAAAGCTTTTAAATTTGATGTTAAAGTACAACGGCAGGAGGGCTAGGGCTGAGGTTTATCATTTCTCTTAAGGCTTTGTTCACATTATAATGTAACTCATAAAAGCGTCAAGAGCATTGATACTTTAGGTTAGTAAGATTCTGGTTTGCATTTTGCAGACAAAACTCAAAAGTGCTGTTCAGTTGCAAGATCTGTTGGATGCCACACGAATGCTAGTACCACGCAGCAGGTATGCATTCTAAACATTATGGGTGCCATTGGTTAATGTTTTTGGTCATAGACATTTATTGGCACTGATCTGGTCAAACAACCCTCATCTGTTCTTATTTGAGAGGGATCACATCATATATCAGACACACACACACACACACACACTCTCTCTCTCTCTCAATATATATATATATATATATATATGTATGTATGTATACACACACACTCTCTCTCTCTCTCAATATATATATATATATATATATATGTATATATATATATATATATATATACACACACACACACACACACACACACACACACACACACACTAGTAAAAGGCACATGCTTAGTTGCACAAAGCGGAAGCCAGATTGGAAGCAGATTCGGGAGCAGAAGCTGCAGAAAGGAATTTTTAAAAAATCTAGGCAGCGGGAGTGGTAAGGAAGCGCCGACAGTGTGTGTGTGTTTGTGTGTGTGTGTATATATATATATATATATATATATATATATATATATATATGCTTGGCTCAATACTGTTTACGTGTGAATAGTAGCGGCCCGATAATAGGTTAACACCGTGAGTTGAGGCATAAAATTTTTAAAGAGCTAGTAGTAGGTAAGCGACCCAAGTGCCAAGTGAGTTGCTACTCCAGTCACTTTTGGGATGTGTTCCCTATGAAATCATCAAGTGTCTCATTCCCATTTGACAGGCATGCCATGACCCAAAGATCTTTAGTGCAAAAGATTGGGATGAAAAATGAACTTGATCAATTTAGTCAAAGCAGTCAAATGCAATATCATGTAAATACAATATACCATGGGTCAAAATACCGGAAATCCGATACGTATCGTCCTGACCTCCAGGACGATACGTATCGGGTATCGTTTGATACATTCAATGTATCGGCGATACATTGAATGTATCGGTTTGATACATTCAAAAAAAAAAAAAAATCCCCAAAAAATATGAAAAAATAGCAAAAAAATCTGAAAAATTATATTTATTTATTTTGTATTTATTTCAACTATTTTTGTTTTTATTTTTGATTTATTTGATGCATTATTTAGATGAATATATAAGTCACATGCCTATTTTGTGACTTAACCCAAGTCACATGCCAATTTTGTGACTTATTTTTGACTTAAGATCACATTTTTGACTTAATATAATAGTTCTTCTAACATTATTTTTGACCAACTGATCACATGCCTATTTTATTAACAATATTTCATAATTTGATCGACGCAGCCACGCATAAACTAAATTACAATGTATATTGACAAAAATAAATTATATATTGTCAAAATTAATAGCTATGTTGATAAAAATAAATTTAATTGTATATGGAAAACTTACTTTAGAGCCACATTGAATTTCGGGTTGGTTCTTGGCCCTCATGATCATCATCGTCATCGGTGCGCGAGCTTTCCGGCCTTTGCCTATAATGTTGGCCATATTGATACCCATGATCATAATATGGCTCGCAGGTAGTACGTAAAGGCCGATCCATCAAAAATCTGACCAACGAAGTCA
This sequence comes from Chloranthus sessilifolius, assembly GCA_021018995.1. Classification (NCBI taxonomy): domain Eukaryota; kingdom Viridiplantae; phylum Streptophyta; class Magnoliopsida; order Chloranthales; family Chloranthaceae; genus Chloranthus; species Chloranthus sessilifolius. The sequence continues at coordinate 442,817 of CM037587.1, forward strand.
TATGGCACCGGGTAGGTTTGTTGTGGCTGGTAGTATGGGTTACTAGTTGCTGAATCTTCGGTATTTTGCAAACTGAATCCCCCGAAGCTAGAAGTCATATAACCCATATCCGTATTATCTTGTGGACCTTGTGGTGGTAGTGGTGTTTGATATGATTCCGATGCTCCTCTTCCTTCAACCCCTCCCATTCTAAATGTAGGAGTGTCGAACTGTGTTAACGGTGACGAGTCATTGTCCCATGCCGCTATATCTCTATGAGGATTAGAGGTACCAGCATCCTCCCCTCCACCACTAGTGCCAACGTCCCCTCCACCATCATCCTCACCACTCCCATCATCACTACCGGGCTGCGTTTCGTCATCAGATCCAACCACTGAATAACGATTCAATCTTCTTTTCCGCCTCGGTGGTTGGGAAGCCTGCTGCTCCGCTACTCTTTCAGCATTGTCCAGCCATTCAGTGCTCTCAGTATCCAAGACTGCCTCTTCTCTCTCTTCGACATTGATTCAAAGGGTCATCCTCCTCGAATATATAATCCAACTGGATGTGATCAAAATATTCACTGTCTGCAAGGTAGAATATGATAGATGAACTAGTATAATATGTAAGTAAGACTTCATATAATTGAGGATCTAAGACTTCATGTAATTGCTTACCACGGTTGGTCCTCAGATATTTCTCGACCCTTAATCGCATGTTAGTGGCGATGAGACTAACTTTTCCAATCGGTCCATAGTTAGTCTATTCCTTGTCTTAGTATGAATGAGAGAGAAAGTGCTCTAATTCCGCTCGCAGTTGGACGAGGAACACGTTTGCGACAATACCCTCATTGCTACCTGCCTCAATATCGGACCAGCACCTCCATAATGCATCCACCAATCAGCGGGTTTGTCGTGTTAAATTTGGGATTGCGCCAACGGGGTCCTAAATGACCCATGTCTCTTGCGAAACATGTCAATCTATAAAGATGAAACACAGTAATACACATATCAATAAATAGATGATAATATCACATGACATTTAACTTATTAGTTATAAGGTATGATACTATGATTACTCACATCTCTTATGGCTTGACCTTGGTCCGCCAACTCAGGGAGCATTCTTTGGATTACATTGAGCAAACCGGTATACACTTCATCAGTGTCACTCAGCTCGAAGCGTCGCGTATACTGGAAGACTGGATTCAAGTAGTGTGCTACACATCAAATATGAGCAATTTCATCAGAATATGAAAATAATGAATAAATAAATAAAAATCACTACATAATTGTGCAACATGTTATACCTGCTGCATGCAAGTACTAGTGAAATTGTGCATCCCATCTCTTGTCGATAATCGCCCAATATCGTTTATATTTTGTAGGGCATTTGATTTTTATAGCCAATTTTGTCTTATCCATTGACTTATAAACGTACCCCATCGTTGGTTTCTCATCACCATCAACCAATCTCAACACTTGCACCAACGGGGTAGTGACGGCGATCAGGTGGTCGACATCTGCCCAAAACTGCGTGCTGTAGATCAGGTCAGCAACTTCAGTGCAAGCTAGTCTCTTTGCTCGTGGGAGTCATATTTCATGTTGATTCCATTCTTCCGACGACACCATGCTTTTCAGCTCACGCCTATATCTAGCCAAACTCTGTAGGGCTAAGAACTGTATTGCAAAACGTGTAATCGCAGGTTGGAGCAACTCATTGTTCGTGAAGGCTCTCATTAAATTGGTCCTTTGTTATGCAGGTAGGAAATGTCGTTTTTCCCTTCTGAATAGTTGCCTGTGCCTTGCTTCTCTTTCCTAAATCCTCAAGAATGAGGTCCACGCAATGAGCGGCACACGGGGTCTAGTACAGGTGACGTCTCTTCGTCATTAGTTGTAATCCAGCGGCTTTGTAATTTGCCGCATTGTTTGTTACCACCTGCACAACCCGCTGCTCTCCAACCTCTTGAACTACCACATCCATTAGTTGAAAGAGGTAGTCAGCAGTCTTTACATGTCTAAAAGCATCAACTGATTTCAAAAATACTGTCCCGGCATCGCTGTAAACAAAAAAGTTGATCAAACTCTTTTTTGTGGGACCAGTCCATCCATCGCACATAATTGTGCAACCTCTCTCATCCCATACATCCTCAAAGCTTTGTACATAGGCAGTTATCTCATCGTACTCATCTGTTAGTAAGGGCCCAGATATCTCGTATGGAGAAGGCTTTTTAACTCCTGGACCAACTTTTACACTTGTATCAATCATGCTTTTGAAGTACGGCGACTCTGCTACTTGGCTCGGAATGTGGTTGTATATAAAAAACTTGGCAATGGATTTTCCAAGCTTCTTCCCCATTTTTGTGAGTGAGATTGCACTCAATTTGGTTTGTTTGGAGCTTTCAGTGCGATACATGAATGGATCTATGAGGGCTGTAGTACGGCCTCTAGTAGATGACCTATAATCCCTCCCGGATGCTGACTTACGCAACCCGGCAGTCTGCTCAACATCCTCATCATCCTCAACAACATGTGGCCTATGACTAGATCCACCACCGGTAGCAGGCATGGATGGGCCCCTCAACCTGGACCGAAACCGATAATCGACTTCTTCCTGATCTCAACAAGCATTCTTCCTCGACACTTTCTCTCATAGCTCGCCATTCCGCTCATCCTCATCATCCTCAAAAATTGATGTAAACTCTGGATCTGGCCTCCTGATTCTCTCATACATTTCTCTATCACGATCGGCTTCAGCTTTTTTCTTTCCCTTTGCCGCTTGTAAACTAGCTCTGATATTTTCTTTTACTTCTCTGGGTACACTGGGACACCCTATTGTCACGCTGGATCTGTCGATCGTACCATATTTATTTATTTCACTTGCATGAATGAGCAAACGATTGCATTAAAGTAAACATCTAATTTACACTTGAAAATAAAATTTATTTTTTAATTATTGCTATTTTAAAAATATTAGATTGTATTTTATTAAATTTATTTGATATTATTCTAATTTTTATAAAATTTAGATTACATTTGAAATTTTATTTTATATTATTCTAATTTTTAAAAGATTAGATTATATTTTACCAAATTTATTTGATATTATTATAATTTTTGAATATTTATTTAATATTATTATAATTTATGAATGTTTATTTGATATTATTTTAATTTATGAATATTTATTTGATATTATTATAATTTTTGAATATTTATTTGATATTATTATAATTTATGAATGTTTATTTGATATTATTTTAATTTATGAATATTTATTTGATATTATTATAATTTTTGAATATTTATTTGATATTATTATAATTTTTGAATATTTATTTGATATTATTCTAATTTTTAAAAATTTATTTGCTATTATTCTAATTTTTAAAAATTTATTTGAAATTTATTCTATATTATTCTAATATTTTATGGGACATATCCCATAATATTAATTATTTTAATTATATGTCACCCATAATTTTAAGGGTATATGTGACCCATATTGACCCATATTGACCCATATTATTAATTATATTAATTATTTTGTGACCCATAATTTTAATTATATGTGACGGTCACATATAATTAATATGGGTCACATATAATTAAATTTATTATTAAAATTAATATGGGTCACATATAATTTAATATGGGTCACATATTAAATTATATGCGACACATATTAATTAAGTTTAAATTATATGTGACCTATATTGTCCCCATTATTTTATTAATTAAATGTGACCCATATGATATGTGACCCATATTAATTTTAATTTTAATTATATGTGACCCATATTGATTTTAATTTTAATTATGTGTGACTCATATTGACCCCATTATTTTATTAATTATATGTGATCCATATTATATGTGACTAATATTAATTTTAATTTTAATTATATGTGACCAATATTGATTTTAATTTTAATTATATGTGACCCATATTGACCCCATTATTTTTTAGTTATATTAATTGTTTTGTGACTCATACTTTTAATTACATGTGACCCATAATTTTAATTATTTATATTATTTTTAATCCATAGTTTTAATTAATTTATATATTTTAATTATTTTAATTATTTTAATATCTACCATTAAATATGGTAGTTCTTCCATATTTATGGGTAGGTCTACCATTAAATATGGTAGATCTAACAAATTTATGGCTAGATCTACTATATTTAAGGGTAGATCTACTATATTTATAGGTATCTACCCTTAAATAAGATAGATCTACCTTATTTTAACCTTTAAAATGAAATAAAACGATGGGAAAATGATAAAACACGTACCTTCCGCGTTGATCCTGAGCTTGTTGGTGCGATTCGGGAGCGATTTGGGGTGAAAATATGCAAAAAATGAAGAAGAAGGAGGAAGGAAGAAGAACAGCAAAACCCGACTTCAAATTCGGGTTGCAAAAGTCACCCACGTAATGGGCCCCACCACAGATTCGTCAAATTATCGGACGATAATTTCAACCTTTTTTGAATCCCACAGAAAATTCGAAATTATCGAACGATAATTTCAAATTATCGTCCGATAATTTGATATTATCGTCCGATACGGACGATATTTTGCCCGTATTGGACGATAATATCACTATTTTATATAGGGTACGATACATACCCTATGTATCGTACCGCTGGCCTCCAAAACCGATATGTATCGTCCGATACGTATCGGTATCGGACGATATTTTGACCCATGCAATATACCACTAATTTTGTAGGGATTTTGACCACTTTGGATCAGATGATGGAGACCGTTTTTTGATCCAATCTTTTGCACCACTGATCTTGAGATTATGGGTGTCGATCCCATGAAACACATGGTGTTCCCCATCAGACCCATCCCAAAAAGTGACCTGAGCTCCAATAGCGTAGGCACTCTGGTAACTAATACCAACTCATTTAGAAGCTATAAAATGTTATGAGTAGGTGTAGGGGTATTAATTTAAATGCCTCTTAGGGGGACTTTAATATTAAAATATTTTAAAGGGTATTAAAGCCTTTTAGGACCTTTAATGTGAATAGTAAAAATTTGAGGGCATCAGTTCTGAAACTACACTCACAACGCACACCCAATATTACAGTTAACATGGCATAATTATGTTACACATATGTCCTAATATCATTGAAATGAGTTCTTTCGAGAATGTTTCATCTTCCATCAACAGATATGAGAAATTTCGTAATGGGCAATAATGTTCTGGTTTCCAGTTTTATAATGCCGAAAAAATGGACACCAGAACAAGAAGTAAAGATTTTGATTATGTCAAAGTAACCTTGACCTAGATGCTTACTTTTCACCACTATTCTTCTAGGAAGGTTATGCCTTAATGAGACGACTTGCATAGAACCTGCACATTCTGCATTTGGAATCTTGGTCTAACAACCGTCTAGCAATTTTTAATTAATCTTGACAACCATAGCAACATGCAACATACCCAACATTGATCAACTTCCATAAAAAAATATTAAAAAGGTTTTTTTCCACCGTAGGATTTTGGGTCAAAGTTGAAAAAAAGAAAAAGAAAGGATATATATATATATATATATATATATATATATATATATATATATATATATATATATATATATTTGTGTGGGTAGTCTGTGGTAACACTGTGATGGCAAAAACGGCAAAAACATCATGTTCTTGTTACATAAGTATATGCAAGGATATGACTAAGTTACAAACATCATTTAAATAAATGGTGTATATATGATGCATTCACAAACATCAGGACAACTTTGAGTAGATAGCATCTTAACCTGTAGTGTAAAAAGCATCATGAAAGAGAATCATAAAGCAATTGATTATGCATTTACATCTAACATGCCTCATAATTGAACTTAAAAAGATCTCGAGTTTCTTGCATGACCGTCTCAGTTGAGCTAGTGTCTTATGTGCTTGAGAGCTCTATTCTCTTGAGTTCTTTGTCTTCCCCTTGATGATAAATTATGTGTCTTGCCTTGTGTGTTCAACTTTTTTTTTACCCTCTTTTTATCTAGTGTCTTTACCCTAGGATTGTTTCGTATAGAGACATATGAAATTTGGTTGATTTATACTTGGTCAATAAAGGTAATCTCTAACTCAATCCTTAAGGGATAAATGCTTACATAATGTCAAGAAGTAGGTGTTTATAGACTCTTCCATTGTTCGCTTTTGTAATTGATTATAGTAAATGACTCCCTCATGCTTATTCATTTGGAAAATTGAGTGATTCAATCTCCATTTAGGATTATAGTGCATTTCAGGAAATTATCAACTACTTGAAGATTATGTACTTCCTTTAGGTGAGTTCCATCCAATTGTATGCATGACATTCTGTATGAATTGATAGAACACGCCATTTTATTTTGCAACCATGGTATGTTGTACATCTCTGAACAACTAAAGTCAAATATCAGAAGATATTTTTAATTCCATTTCCGTGAGGGATGTAATGATTTATTTGTTGTCTCATTATTGCACATTTTCATCAGGTCATTCTCTTCTTATGCTAAATCGTGGCCACTAGATTGTTTTTATTTTTTATTTTTATTTTCTATGGGTAAGCAGGATTCGAACCTGCGATCTTGAGGGAATTTTGCTGCATAAATAATGCCATTCTAATTTTTGTTGGTACTTGACCTATTTATAGGCCTGGTCGAGAAAGTGATAGTGATGCCGAAGACATTGAACATGCTGAGAAGCTTCGCCAAGTTAAAGCCGTTCTTGAGGAGGTTGTTTTAGTCTTACTTGGTTATTCGTGAAAATTTTCTTTACTTTGAAGCTTATGTCATCCCATTTCCAACTTACACTTGTTTCAATTTTCAATTTCTTCCTTTTGTTTTGTGATGACCCGAATTTTGACATACTAAGGTGTATGGAAATTCATGTCGCCAACTTAAGATTATAAGGTTAATGATGTTCGATTCACATAAGGATAGAGAATTATAGATTTTGTTTTTGAAAAATGATCATAATATGAAATGAAATAAATATCCATAACTGGGACCATAAAATCTTTGGCGTACAGCTAAAGTGAGCACGAACGTTGCTTCATAGTTGCGAAAAACTACTTAACTACTTCAATCATCATGAGTGCATTTCTTATAATTTAACATTTCTCAATATCTAGTTTCAATAGAAAAATTATTTTCTTGTAAACTGGGGATGGACCTCGAAAGGCTGCCTACATACCTAAATAGGGACCAAGCCGTCGTTGCTCTCATCCATTTAACATCATGCAAGTATTCCTCTTTTATTACTCAGTCATCAATCAATTATTAATGTTTTAATTTCAACAACTAATTGGAACTTAGTAGACAATCATATGAGCAAGAATTGAATGATGCATATGATTTCTTAATATTTTTTCTTGGTGATGAAGCATGCATGATGTACCTTATTGTTTCACATGACTTTGGCTTATCTTAACACGTGAAAATTAAAACAAATAACTTCAAATATAGCTGGTACTTGCATAGGTACCCAATTCTACTAACTATAGAATGCTAATACCATATATCTGACTTGCAAGTGTTTGACAACCATATAACCAAAAGCAAAGTATAGTCGACAACTAAGCCTCATCAGGAATAACATAATCTATGCCAATGAGAACTAAACAAGGGCTCGTTTAACCCATGAGATAACTTATTCGGGGTGTCTGAAAATATTATAAATTGTCTAAAGACCTTATCTTATACTTACAACCGCCAGGTTGATTGGCTTTTGTGTCATCATTTGACCGAGGAATGCACGGTACTCAAAAACAAAAATGTAAAGCAAGGTATAGTCGACAACTAAGCCTTATCAGGAATAACATAATGTACGCCAATGAGAACTAAACAAGGGCTCGTTTAACCCATGAGATAACTTATTAGGGGTGTCCGAAGACATTATAAATTTTCTAAAGACCTATTTTATACGCACATCCGCCAGGTTGATTGGCTTTGGTGCCATCACTTTTGACCAAGGAATGCATTGTGCTCGGAAACAAAAATGTAAAACATTTCATTCTTATACTTAACCAGACTTCACAATTTAATTTTCTTATCATATTACTTTTTTTTTTTTATCAGTAAAAGAAATATATTGATGAGTAGCAAGACGCTGGAAAACCAATACAAGCAGACGACCAAAAAGAATAGAAAAAATACAAATGGGCATGCAAAAGACTGAAGCAGCCCACAGAACAAAAACAACAAAAACAAAACTTAGCCCAGATCCCAAAGGACTGACCCCTCATGGATATTGGGCCTGCCCCTCGATACCCAGCTCCATAGCAACTTCGTTATGGACTTCATGATTATCCCCACCGACTGGTATTTGTGCTCAAAACTGCGTAAATTCCTCTCTCCATAGACCCCAAAAGACCGCGAAAGTGGCCGCATCCCAATACTCCCTAAGAGGACCCTCCAAATTATTGATCTCCCAGCTCAGGTACAGAAAATACGGCTTCTCCGGCATCACCCAACTCACACCGAAGGACTTAAGGATAATGCTCCAGATTTTCTGCGCCACGTCACAATGAATCATCAGATGAGGAGCAGTCTCTTCCCCCTTGTTACACATGACACAACAGTTTTGAATCTCCTCTTCCCCCTCCAAATCTACTGGTCCAGTGTAAGAATTTTTTCTTTAAATAACGTCCACACAAAGAACCTCACTTTAAGGGGAACGACCTTCCTCCACAAACCAGCCCCTTGAAAAGTGATCAACGGCCGCCTCGTGAGCAACCTGTAAAAGGATTTAACTAGGAACTATCCATCTTTATTCTGCCCCGAAATCCTCTGATCTTGCCCGCTATGATGCCTCCTAGCCGCATACAGATTACTCAAAAGATTAGAGTAAGAGACAACTTCCTCCTCGCGTAGAAGCCTTCTCGTAAGCACCTCCCACACAGGCCCCCCCTCCGATTCCGAGATGAACTCACCGATTTTGCCATTTTGATTGACGGTGATGACATGAATGTCCAGAAAGGACGTAGTAAGAGGCCCGCTCTCCAACCACACATCCTCCCAGAAGCAAATGCATGTACCACAACCCCACCTAAAGCTGACCCCTCTGACGTAGGTCTCCCACGTTTTGCATATGCCCTTCCACCAGGGATACCTCTGTTGACTCCAATACTGATACCCCAGCCCCCAAGTGACTGACTGTACTTCTCCACCAAAACCAGTCGCTAAAGACTTTCTCCCTCCTCCCTTCCCGCCCGCCAAAACCACTTCTCGAGCAAAGCAATATTAGTCCAAAAAAGGCTGCGAATACTAAGACCCCCATTGCATATTGGCAATTGACAGGTCTCCCAATTCACCAAGTGATACCGCTTGTCGGTGCCCGACCCTTCCCACAAGAAGTTCCTTTGAATTTGTTCCAGGCGATTAATGACCCCTATCGGACATTGAAACATAAACATGTAAAAAATGGGCATCGAAGATAGGACTGATTTGACCAGCACAATCCTTCCTCCACTGGTCAACATTTTTCCTTTCCAAGCAGATAGACATTGTTGGACCCGTTGGATAACCGGTTCCCAATCTCTAGCAGCAGGTTTCCTGAGCCCAAGGGGAAGGCTCAGATATTTGATAGGGAACTTTGCGATCTCACAATCTACCGTCCCCGCCAACTCGACCATCAGCCTATCCTCCGCCTCATAAATAGATAGAATATCTACCAGTGCCGCGAATTCCGAAATGTCAGCCTTTCCGAAAATAATCGTATCACCCGCAAATTGTAGATGTGAGATAGACTTGCCATATGCTCCCACCTTAATACCATATATCAAATTAAGATGACGAGTTTGCACTAACAGCCCGGATAAAGCTTTGTCCACCATGTTAAACAAGAAGGGTGAGAGCGGATCCCCTTGACGGATACCTCTTGAGCTTTTAAAATACCCCTCCGGAGTGCCATTGATCAAAACCGAAAAGCAGGTGGAAGAAAAACCCCTCATCCATCTCCTCCATCTTGTTCCCCCAACCTTTCAAGCATATAGTCAAGACACTCCCAATTGATCCGGTCTTACGCTTTCTCCATATCGACTTCCCACAAGGCAGCCGGCCTTTGGCCATGATGCGCGGATTGGATAGTTTCCTGCGCCACCGCGACCAGGTCCACAAGCTGTCTACCAACGACGAACGCCCCTTGATTTTCCGAAATAACCTGGCTCATTACCGGTTTGAGTCTATTGGCAAGGACGACCTCAACTATTTTCTTATATAAACAGTTTGTAAGAGAAATAGGCCGGAAGTCCGCTATATCCACCGCCCCCTCCCTCTTAGGAATAAGAGTGATGAAGGTAGAATTTAGGCTCCTCCCAATGCTATCGGCCGTGTGAAACTCATGCATGAAATCTAACAGGTCCGCCTTAATTGTGTTCCAAAAGTATCTAAAGAATTCAATTGTAAAACCGTCAGGTCAGGGAGCTTTATTTTTTGCCCCGCCTCGAATTACCCTCCACACCTCTTCTTTGCAAAACTGATTTTCAATGGACATCCTCTCCTCTTCCCCTATCTGTTGAAACTGGATCCCATCCAGCTGCGGTCGTGGCCACTCTTCATCCATATACATATTCCTATAGAACTCCACAACATGCCGTCGGATGTGTTCCTTCTCTGAGTAAGTCACCCCCTGAACCATGACCTTGCTCATGCAATTATTTTTATTCCGCGCGTTAGCAACCGCATGGAAATACTTGGTGTTCGCATCACCCTCCTTGAGCCATCGAACCTTAGCCTTTTGACGCCATTTAATCTCCTCCACCAGACATGCAGAATTAAACTGAATTTTCCTCCTATATCTTTCCTCTCGTCCTTCGTCAAGTTTCGCGATTCTTCTATCTCGTCCAACTGTTTGAGCTGCAGCAAGAGGGCTTCCTGTTTTTCATGAACCCTCCCGAAAACCTCTTTGTTCCACATTTTACAGTTCTGTTTAACCTGTCTTAACTTATCTATAAATTTGCTCTCGGCCGTCCCCTGAGATATCAGTTACATCCACGAAACCGGCACTAAATTCTGAAAGTCCTTGTCCAACAGCCACATGTTCTTGAAACGAAACAGGATCGGCCCACCCCCGCGTGCTTCACAAGTAAGAATGAGAGGACGATGATCTGACACCGCACGAGCCAAGCATTCCAGCCTAGCTCCCGGGAACATATCCATCCATTCAGTGGTACATAAAAAACGATCAAGCCTGCTCATCGAGGGATTGGATTGGAGATTCGACCACGTAAATAGCACCCCCGTTAATGGCACGCCCATCAATTCCCATTCGTCAATGAACGTATTGAAGTCCCACATAACAGTCGTATCCGGCGGCCCCCCTTTCTTCTCGTCCCCCTATCTTATAGCATTGAAATCGCCTCCAAGGCTGAACGGACTCTCCCATCTGGCAGCGATCGCCGATAACTCCCACTAGAAATCCCCCCGTTCCCTATCAACAGTGGGGCCGTAAATGCCTGCAAACATCCATGTCTTTCCCGATTCTTTACTCCGGAGAAGAACAACAGCCGAGTAGACACCGACTTCCTCATCCATTCTATCGAATAACTGATTGTTTCAAGCCAGTAGAATACCCCCCGAGGCACCCTCGGAGTCCACCCCCAACCATTCCCACTGCTTGCCCCCAAGCACCAACGCAACTTTTCTGTCGTCACAAATTCCCACTTCGTTTCCTGAAGGATAACGATGACAGTTTTTATGGATGCGATGATCCATTTAACCCCGACATGTTTTCTCCCATCACATATCCCCCGCACATTCCATGATAGCATCTTCATAATCAACTAATAGACCCTCGCCCGGCCCAGAACCATCAGGGATTAAACCCCTCTTCGCACCCTCCCATCCGACATACCCCACGACAGCCTCGCTAATTCCCGGGCACTTCCTCTGCGCCTCGACTTTGACCTGTTTCTGCTGACCAGCACCAATCGTAACACCCTTCGAAGCTCCTCTTCAGCCCCCCCGAAAGACATCCCAAGATCATGCCCGACTCGAGTGTCTTATCCTCTTATCATATTACTTATCAACTTATCACTTATCACTTAACAACTTATCAGATCTTACAACATATGTGATCAAGTGTCTTATTCAAACCTATCATTCTTCTTTTAGGATGGCTATAATGTGATAATACCCTCAACTAAATCGTACCATAGGTCATGAAATATCCCATTGTAAGCTTCCATCATTGCGTCCCATACCACCATGGTTTAAGAGATACTGTGAGGCAACCATGGGTCTCAGTTCAGTGCTAGTCTTGGTAGTAACCTAACTTGACTTTATATATTTAGTAAGGTTATTTTTTAGGGTTAGGGAGGGAGGGAGGAGGGAGGGAAATGACCTAGCTAAGGTTGGAGTCGCTACTGGCCTTTATATTAAATCACAAGGACTAAAATCCCCTTACATTATACACACCTAATATTATGTCTAATACACCACTAAATAACGTATACACATACATATATCCGAATACTCACCCTCAAGCTAGTACGTAGATATCTATCATGCTCAGCTTGACATGAATATTCTGAAGTTGCGAGCGACCAAGCGCCTTATTGAAAATGTCTACCAATTGCTATGTGGAAGAACCTTTAGGAGTATCAATGATGCCGGCTTGAATCTTCTCTAGAATGAAGTTGTCAACTTCAATATGTTTCGTTCTGTCGTGAAGAACGTAGTCAGCAACAATATCTATAGCTGCCTGATTATCACAATGAAGGGCCATAGGAATAGATGGAGGACATCCGAGCTCAACGGGAAGTGAGCGAAGCCTAATAGCTCACACGTGCCATGCTCCATTGCTCTTTATTCTGATTCTGCACTAGATATAGAGACTGCATCCTGCTTCTTACTTTTCCACAGCACCAAGTTACTCCCAAAGCACAATATTCAGAAGTAGAATGACGATCGCTAGGGGCCCCAACATATGCGTATCAGTGTAGCAGCATCTGCAAGACTGTAATGATAAAACTTGAACTAGTATTATATATATTGTCTTACTCTTATAGACACAAGATTCTCCCAAATTGTTATGAGATCCTTAGATACTCAATTGACTTTATATAACTGAGAAAATATGAGGAGATTTAAAGTCAAGGTTAAAAATCTCAGCTAGGAAGGAGGCTACAACGTGGCCTAGTCATATTCTCTAGAAGGATGAGTTGGCAGAGTTGTATACTTGGCTAGGTTGGACTCAATTGAGTCGAAGCCCAGTTTAACTTGATTTTGATCTGGGCCAAGTCCTTGACCAAAACTGAGATTTAAATCCTTGGTTAATAGGAAATTAGATTGGTCTTGATTTCGTTAGATCCATGTTTGTGGAAAATGAATTAAATCATTGTTTAAAGGATGGTTCACTCCCTGGTGTGTGGTATATATGCTTTAACAAGGATTCTTGCCTATGATGATTTATCCATATCTTGGGAAAAAATATTGTTATGTCAAAGCATAGTTCATTTCAGAAATGGAAATTACATTGCTTGATCTTGCCTCAAAGCTAAGCAATAACCGCAGATTTCCTTATTCTCATCTGTCAAGTATATTTGAGGTATTCCTTCAACTCTAGTGTTATGTTTTGGGACATCAACTATGATGTCAACAACATCAATACACAATAAATAAAATGGCCTATTTCCTTTTCCTTTTACTAACATGGATTGATCACTTGCACTACTTTGAACCTAAACTTTAACACAATCTATTTAAAAATCCACTATCTTAGCTCATATATTGCTTTCTTCAATTTGCAAATTTGATTTGCGGCTCCCTTTCCTCAATATTCATGGAGAACACATAAACTTCTTTCTTGATGTTGCCATCAAGACATATTTGACTTATATTGGCAGTCAATTTTGTTTTAGGCTACAGAATGTCAAGTGTGTTTATCTTAGCCACATGAACGAATGCTTCCTTGAGGTAAATCCATGTGTATGGTGAAATCAATGGCTAATAGACAAACTTTGTATTTCTCAATCACTTTTTTGTAAGTGAGCTTCAACATATAAAGCCATCAAGAATTCACCACAACGCTGAACTTAAAATTCAAGAAGAGATTTCGATCATTTAGTGTTGTACAATAGTCGAGCTCACACAACAACATTGCTTAGTCCTTAAATCAGAAGTTTTTACTTGTTAATTTAAGATCATAGCTAACTGTGCTGGATATGCATAATAGTGAACAGATCTGTCACCTCTGTTCACTTACATTCATCAAACTATGACCCAAATTCTATGCCAATACAACTGCTTACTATAAGAGACGAATCATAATAAACAACACTGTTTACTTTTATTAAAATTGATACAAATAAGCGAACTACATAATTTTATATACCAATTTACATAATAAGTGAAATAAACCTTGAGCTTGTAGTGGAAGCTCTATTCAAATCTGATGAACTCCTCACAATATTGATGAGTTTCTTCTGTGATAACAAGAACTAGACTAATTCACACTCGAATTCTTACTGAGTTATCCTATCTCTCTGTACTCTTCTGCCTTTTTTCTGTATTTTCTCTTTGTTTTCTTCTATATCTCCCTTGCAACTGGTTTCATTAACTATTTATAGAGAAATTGAGGATCTGACTAAATTCTTATTGGCTTTGACAACATGGCACACAGATCGAGACTGATACTGTTAAAATAAGCTTGTTCAACGGTCCTTTGACATCTTTAATTCTTTCCCCTGAAGGCATCTTCATATGCTAGGTCTAAACCAATAACAATGTGGCAACAGGTGAGTTCCAATTGATTACTCCAGATCTGAGTTTTGAACCAATAGAAGCGAGACATCTGGCAAATTACTATTGGCTCAGCGAGATCTAACTTCTGGATCAATAGGAACTGAGTATTAGATGCTTCCTCTATGTGCACTTAACCGTCACTAACTGTTTTGCCTTATTTAACCATCACTGAACATTGATTTAATGCTCTCCGCTGATCTAGAATTGATATCATCACTGAGTGCTGAACGCTGAATTATTATGATCGCTGAACTTTAGACTTCTCATTACCGCTGAACACTGATACTATTATCAATCACTGAACCAATGCCACCTCGTAAAGATTAACGCAATACTGAGCAATTGTTAATACTGAACACTGAAACTAATACTGAATGCTGAAATTGAATACTGCACCGATATCAACACTGAAAGCGTAACTATGCTTTTCATTGCTGAATACTGTAATGAATACCATTGCTGAACAGCGCCTGTTAATCCTGATGACATCTCAATAAAAGGTTATTGACCCACATACAATCGCACTCTTCCCTTCAAGTGGAGTTGAAATACTTTTAACAAGAGCATGAAATACATGATAAGGTGTGTAAGAAAGCATGAAGGCAAATATATAGTTAATCTGCGAAGGCGTAAATTTATTAATGAATAAAGATACGTTCATATTGCACTTAGCGAGACACTAAGCGCCAAACGGAAAAGGCAAAAGGAAAAAATGAGTAGAGTGACCCCATGCCCGACCAGGGGAGTCTAGAGCTTCAGTAATGCTATCACCCTGTACTCCAATCAGGCCACTCACCGAGTCACATAGCTCCAAACTAGGGATCTGAGAGTCCTTTCGGGTTGAAACAGGGTTCAAACCCCCAACAATGTACAACACGTAGATCACAAAGAGAGGGAAGTCAGTGCCCAAGAAATCATGTTTTGCCAAGTTGCCTTTAACACCATATCCACCCGCCTACATTGTTTCTTAATGATTCGTGCATTTCATTTAATCAACAGAAACTGAAAACAATACAAATGGCCAAGCTCCAGAGAGTTTGGGACTGACTCTGGAAATTAGCAGGGAGGTGCAAAGCAAGCATCTCATCACAATTACCCAAGAGACAAAGCAATACCCCAAATTTTTGAAAGACAGTTCAAAATCTGCATCGCAAGGCCACAATGCTACATCAGATGGATGACAGATTTGTCCAAAGAAAGCACATTTCTTTTTTTTTTTGATTGGTAATAAAGATTATATTAAAACCAGCAAGGCGCTGAAGCCGAATACAATCAAGGAACACAATCAAAACAGCATACATCGACAATTAGTACACCCAAACCACTCAGGACCCCCTATCCCTCTAACCTTTAACCCGGGTCCCAAAGGAAATTGGAGCTGCTGTCCTCATGCCCTCCACACTTTCCCCAGAAATTCACTAACTCCGAGACCGTCCTAAGAAAGCACATTTCTCATCACCCGCTACCAGTAACACCTCTATTGGTGAGGAGGTCTCTAGTTTTAAGTCGACCCCTTGCCACACACTAGTAAAAAGTCGCCCCCTTAGGAGGGAGCGGGAGCCTATACAAATTCTTGTCCACGGACAAAAGGTTAGCGAGCAATCGGAAAGGTGGTTAGAGAGGCTGCACACCGGAAAGGAGCCGTTAGGTTCCCAGTTCCATCTCCGTTGATCCTCTCTTGAGAGAATGGAAATGGAAGGGGGGAGATAATTTAGAGGCCTAACTGAATCAAAACTCCAAGAGGAAGAGCCACCATGGGAGGCACTATTTTCATCAACCTGTTATTAGAGAGAGAACAATTTTGTGAGATTAGTAGCCAAGGGACTAGCACTCATCCACGTATCTAGACAAACTAGGATTGAATAGCCATTGCTAATGGTAAAAGAGTTACCACACAAAAAGCCTTCAAGGGCCTCTTTTAACCTGTTCCACCACCTGGATCACCTCTCAAGAAAAGAAAGGTGATGGACCCAACCTGAGTTTGGGATAGAATATTTAGCGCGAATGATCCTCGCCCAAAGCTTATCCCTATTAGTGCTAAGGCACCGTAATATTTTTCTGAGGAGAGCAAGGTTCATCTCCCTAATTCGCTTAACCCTAAGATCTCCATCCTTCTTAGAAAAGCATACCACATCCCACTTGATTAAATGGATGTGCTTAGTAGGATCAGCCCACCCCAAGGAATCTAGCTTGGATGCTCTCACTTCTCTTGATGACTGTAGCTGGGCAAAAAAAAAGGCTCATAAAATAAATGGGGAGGCTAGAGAGGCAAGTTTTAATGAGTGTTACCCGGCCCACCATAGAGAGCAAACTTCCTCTCTGAGTTGCAAGCCTCCTCTTATGGAGCTCAATAATGGGATCCCAAGCCGCAATATTAGGTTTACCAACACACAAAGTGATACCTAAGTAGAACGAAGGTAGAGAGTCTGCATTTCCCCCAAAAACATTGACCAACTCCAAAGTTGTAGCAAAATCAATCCGCATACCAAAGATAGAGGTCTTGGTCACATTCACCTTTTGGCCTGACACCGCTTCATAGAAATGAAGAACCGCTTTAAGGTTGGATAAAGAAATATTGAGAGCATCACAAAAGATAATAGTATGATCCCGAATTGAAGTTACGAAATGCATGAGCCTCTATTTGAAGTAGCGAAGCCTTTAACCATACCAACCTCTTTAGCTTTATGGAAGAGCTCATTAAGACCCTCCCCCACAATATCGAAGATATATGGAGAAAGCGAGTCTCCTTGCCTAAGGTCACAAGTGCTTCTAAAGTAGCCACGAGAAGATCTATTCACAAGAACCGAAAAAGACGATGAGTAGCAAGCCCCCATCCAACTACTCCAAGTTTGGCCAAAACCCATACGGTCAAGGAGGTAATCGAGGAACATTCAATTGACACTGTCACCACCCCAAGAATATTATCTCTATAGCAAGAGTTGACATTCATGAGCAATCACGACAAGATCAAGACTCTGATGGCTACTAATGAATGCAGATTGTGTCGGAGGATTGATGGTCCCCATCAATGGTTTAAGGCGATTCACAAAGACCTTCACCAAAATTTTATAGACGTTGCAAAGAAGGCAAATAGGTTTAAAATCCGTTAACGAGTCGGCTCCCATATTCTTCAGGATCACCTTAATAAATGTCGCATTGAGAATTTTCCCAATTTTCTTCTAATAGGGGAAATCTCGAAAGAAGGCTATAATCCCTACCTTCAAATTTTCCCAGAAAACTTGAAGAATTGGAGGGAGAACCCATCGGGTCTCAGTCCTGTTCACCAACCATTATCTGAGTATAACTTAATCTTGACCCCGATAATCGCATCTCTACCTTCCATCAATGCAGTAAATGATAAGGTGTCGGATGGAATTTCGTCTTCTTCTAGCCGAAGCTCATGCATGAAAATTAGTAGTGTTCCTATCCCCCATCGATGGATTTATTCCTATACTCCTCAAGACCCTTCTTTTTTGCTTGATCATTAGCTAACAATGTGATGGGGACATCAAGATCGAGAGTGTTGAATTTGGGCCGCAACAAATTTTCCAGCGTAAGAAGAAACGACGTAAGAAGCGACAAAAAGTGGCCTTAAAAAAGACTTGAGGCGTGCTTTAGTCAATCAATCGATCCCAGATATTCGATCGATCAATTGAGGATAAGGGCTTCTGAGCTTTGGTGAATTTATTCTTCTCAATCGATCGATCGAATCCAAACTTTCAATCGATCAATTGTGGACCGAAACTTCGAGTGATTTTATTATTTATAAATCGATCGATCAATTCTAGAATCGATCGATCGATCAATTCTAGAATCGATCGATCGATCAATTCTAGAATTGATTGATCGATTGACCGTGTAAGTCAAGTCCTCCAAAAGACAGAATTTAAGTTTTTTTTGGCAAAACGTGCCATTTTAATGTTTTATTGCTTTAAGATTTTTCTTCTTTTGAGGCCTACTAAATAATGTCCTTATAAGTATTGTAACATGCAATTAATTGATTATGAATGAAAAAAGAGCAAATGCTTTCAGCTTGAGATGAGCTTTTGAAGAGTGAATCTTTTCTCTTGTGAAGGGTTTGGTCTGAAGCCAAGGGTGCAATGCCCACAATTTCCTAACTTTTATCATTATCTCTATTTATCTTTTTTCTGCTTTCTTCTCGATCCCATAAACCCTATTTCATTCCATGTCAAATTGAACCTCCTGAATTCTAAAACCCTAGCTTTCATCTGAACCGTTGGATCGATCCGATTGAACAACCTTGAGAGAACTAGCGATTCCATTTTTGATTAAAGAATGATGCCCTAATCTGGAAGCAACTAGAGTTTTATCTCTAGGATCCCCTTCCACGAAGCTAACAGATCTAGAGCATCAGACTGGACCAAACGTGATCATCCAAGCGAAAATCTACAAAATCCTAAGGTATCGCGAGCGTTTTGAGATTTTTTGTTTAATTAATTTAGTTTGATTTCGACAAAGTAACATTTCATCATCATTCACGCAGTCTAAGGTCGTTGTCCCACGTCAGTTGTGGTATTAGAGACATAGGTTCTAGGTTAGGACATCTTTTGCATTGCATTTCAATTTTATTGCATTTTGTTTCATTTGTGTTCATTAGCGTGCACATTTAGTGTTTGATGAAAGTCCTCATTTATTTTGGTTCACATGTGTATGCCATTTGATCCATTTGATTTTATGTCATTTGTGTGCATGTCTTGTGTTTGTTAAAATTCCTTAATTGTTGTGTGGTCCATAGTGTGTTTATTATAGTATTGTGTCTGAGTTGTGTCTGTGTCAAGCATCATGTATGAGTCATTTACACGTCACCATGAATTCCTTACCCGCCATGAAAGGGTACTAGTCGAACGAGGGAACCGCTACACTCCAAATTCTTGGCAAAGTCCCAATAGTTGTTATGAGACTAGAGTTAGGGGATACTCCCAATATTGTGAGCCCGAATATGATCTTGATAGAAAATTTCTAAGGCCTATTCAAGTCAGAGTCACAGATTTTAAGGGTATGGTGAACCCTAAATCCTTCGTGGGATGGTTGTCTAGCATAGAGATTTTTTGTCCCGTATGATGTGTTGGACAAGTGTAAAGTTGAGATAGCCAAAACCAGGTTGGTGTGCCGCGCTAGAACCTATTGGAATGGTGTGGAGTTTCGACGCGAGTTAGTTGGATGTAAGCCCATCACACGATGGGAGGATATGAGGGAGCAACTTATCGAGAAGTATGTTCCTTTCATGCACCACCTTCTACAATGTTTGGAAGCTAATGTGGATAAGCATCATAAACACGCCTAACTTGAGTTAAGGAGCACCTACACTAAAGAAAACTCTAATTTTGGGGTTCAACCATTGAAACCCGCGAATACTCCTAAGAAGCCCCAAATTGATCAGGGGAAAGGAATTGTCCACAAGAGATAATTCTAGGGTTCAACCATCGAAACCCGTGTTGCTCTTTCGAATCCCCAAGTCGATAACGGGAACGAAGCGATTATTGAGAGCCCCAAAACTTGTGGTCGCAACAAATGTTCCAAGTGTCACGGATTTGGACACTTTGTTTATCAATGCCCCACAAAATTTCCGCTCAAAATTTTTGACTAAAAGAGAGTTTTGAGGAGCCAGGAAATGTGAATGTGGAAGAACTTATGTATGACCCTAATACCGTGATGAGCGAAGATGAGATAAAAGAAGCTGAAAAAGTCTAGTTTGTGTTAAAGAGACTTCTATTTTCCTTGTGAGTAGTGATGTTGAGTCGCCCACACGTGACTCAACCGAGTCACCCACGCGTGATCCGTAGAGTTAGTTGTGCATGAGTCCTTGTTGTTGGTAGAGTCGAGTGCAATTGAGTCTTTGAGGTTCGTCGAACCGAGTACACGTGAGTCCATCAAACTAGGTATACAAGAACCATTAGTGTCAATTGAATCGAGTACCCTAGTGTCTTTGGTTTTGGTTGAAGCGAGTACGCACATGTTAATCGAGCCGAGTGTACATGAGTCATTAGTGTCCCTTAATTCGATCACACATGAGTTGATAGTAGTCACAGAGTCTGTTGTGCGTCAGTTGTTAATTTTAGTAAAGTCAAGAGCACTTGAGTCTGTTACATGTGAGTCGTTATCACCGCGTGCATATGAGAGTGTCGAGTCCCTAGGTGCACATACACGTCATAAACTCGAGTTGAATACAGACCTACTTTCCGAGTCATGTTGTGAGTTAAGCCTTGAGTCACATTCCGCATTGCATGCTGAAATTACGTTTGAAATTAATTTGTGAAATGAAAATCTCAAATTATTGATGAATTTATCTAAGACTTTTATGAAATTCCAATTAAGTAATCATGTGATGGTTCGGATTGGATTTGAAAGATTCCCATTGAGGATTGAGAGGACCCTCCAAACCCGTCATGCCGAATCTTTTAGGATTTTGGAAAGGGGTGGACCTAAAGTATATGTGCTTGAGCTACCTCAAGGTATGGGGGTTGGTTCGACACTCAATGTGGAAGACCTAGTTTTTTGTCTAGGCTCAACCTTACTTCCTAGAACTCCTTTTCAAACGTCATTTCCTTGTGCACCAATCCCGATCTCACAACCCTTATCTTTTCTTCCTCCAAGCAAGCTGAAAAGCGAGGTTATTGAGAAGATCTTAGATGATCTTGTGGCATTCACCTGCGGCGGAGAGTTGCCGATTTATGAGTTGAAGAGGGTTACTAAGACGACTCCCGAGATTGCAGGGTTAATCATGAGAGAGTTCACCACTTGACTTCCTATATTTCCGATAGATATCACGATCACACTTCTTTGGTGATGAAGTCCTTCAGGTTCGGGAGAGTTGTTGAGATGCTCCAAAAATATTTGGTAGAGTGGGTTGGTGAGTTGGCAGGTGGTTCGTCGGGGAGAGGTTTACTATGTGCGCTCCGATACAATTGACCGAGATGACAATCATACGTTATCAGATGCCAAGATTGTTCGAGTTAGTTGCAAGGAGTTCCACTGATTGGGCCCCAATACACTTGATCAATATTACATGCATGTTTCATCGGTGAGTAAACGTTCCGAGTCCTAGAGAATTGATGGGGACGTCAACTTTACCGACCGATGTCGCGAACTAGTTTCATCGGTGATGAAACATTTCAGGTCCTAGAGACTTGATGGGACATTAAGATCAAGAGCGTTGGATTTGGGCTGCAACAGATTTTCTAGCGTAAAAAGAAACGACGTAAGAAGCAACAGAAAAGTGACCTTAAAAAAACTTGAGGCGTGCTTTAGTTGATCGATCGATCCCAGATATTCGATCGATCGATTGAGGACAAGGGCTTCTGAGCTTTTGGCGAATTTATTCTTCTCAGTCGATCGATCGAATCCAAAATTTCGATCAATAGATTGTGGACTGAGACTTCGAGCGATTTTATTATTTATAAATCGATCGATCGATAGATTGACTGCGTAAGTCAAGTCCTCCAAAAGACGAAATTTTAGTTTTTTTTGGCAAAACATGTCATTTTAGTGTGTTATTGCTTTAGGGTTTTTCTTTTGAGGCCTACTATATAAGGTCCTTATAAGCATTGTAGCAGCCAGTTAATTGATTATGAATGAAAAAGAGCAAATGATTTCAGCTTGAGACGAGCTTTGAAGAGTGAGTCTTCTCTTCCGCAAAGGGTTTGGTGTGAAGCCAAGGGTGCGATGCCCACAATTTCCTAACTTTTATCATTATCTCTCTGTTTATCTTTTTTTCCTGCTTTCTTCCTGATCCCATATTTCATTCCATTTCATGTTGAACCTCCCAAATTCCAAAACCCTTGCTTTCATCTGAACCGTTGGATCGATCCAATTCAACAACCTTGAGAGAACCATTCCACTTTTAATTGAAGAACGGCGCCCTAATCTGGAAGCAACTAGAGTTCTATCTCTAGGATCCCCTTCCGCGAAGCTAGAGGATCTAGCGCATCAGACTGGACCCTACCCGAACCAAATGTGATCATCCAAGCGGGAGTCTACGAAATCCTATGGTATCGCAAGCGTTTTGAAATTTTTGCTTAATTAATTTAGTTTAATTTTGGCAAACTAACATTTCATCATCATTCATGTAGTCTAGAGTCGTTATCCCGCATCACAATGGGCCCATTTCCTCTAACCTATCAATCGCTTGAATCTGAACCAGCATATTGGCTGTGCAAATTTTTACATTCCCAAACATCACCTTGTTCCTCAACTTGATTTTTTTCTTTAAGAGGCCTCAACTTAGTGGTAAGAGTGTATAGAGGGGAGCTGTGAATGTCAAAACGCCTTCCACCACTTTGGAATGAGGTCAATGAAGGATGGTCTTTTAACCACATATTCTTGAATCTAAAAAGGTGAAGGGCACTAAAGATCGTCCTCCGTAGAAGCTTCCAAGAGGCTGTGGATGTGATCCGAAGTAGGTATAGGCATCCCTTTTAAGTCCCAAAGGAGCGGAAATGATCCACCCAATCATTAGAACATAACACCCTATCCAAACGGTCCATGTTAGGCCCATCTTGTAGGCTAGACAACATAAGAAGAGCATCCTCGAAGTCGACATCAATTAAATTTGCACCCACCATGAAGTCCGAGAAACCCAACATGCATGGAATAATGGGGCCTAGAACATTTTTCTCCACAGAAAAGTTAATCACATTAAAGTCCCCAGAAACAGCCCATGGAAGCCTCTATCCCTCATTATTAGCATTCAATTCGACCCAAAATAACGGTCTTGAGGCCATCTCATTCAGCCCATACGCAGGAGATAATCTCCAATTAAAATCATCAATAACCTTTTAAAAATGCACCGAAACAGAAAATAATCCAGCAATAGCCTTGGTCAGATTACACTCAGATCGTCACCAGTCCATCAGAATACCACCCGAGGTTCCCACAGTGTCCAGGGCAGTCCATTCCCAACCCGCTTCCAGAAGAACAGAGGTGATCAAGTGCTGGTTGCAGGGACTCCATTTATTCTACTGGAAGGTGATGATGCCGGCCTTGATTGAGCCCAAAAAAATTTCAATGATGCTGCGTTTAATCGAATCCCCAGCCCACAAACTTTCCAACAGATCTGCGTTACAAAATCAAAACACCACTCAAACAGAGCAAGCACAAATTATCTAGCCCCATGGCAAGGCCTCATTCTAGCTCCTCTCGTTTGAGCTCATAGAGACTCTTCGCAATTCACGGGCATCCACTGTCCTCACACCTCCATTGTTGCCACTCTTAATGAGGAATTGGCCCGCTTATTTCGGGAATTGAGAATGAGCTTGGAGTACATATTGTTCATCAGGATAGATTGACCCACAAATTTTATTTAGAAGGTTTTGTATCTATTTCCTGCATCAGTTCTTAAATATGTTGGCTGTTGCTCATTATGATTCTATTTTATTTATGAATATGTTGACCAGTTTGGCTGAGCATCTTTCTAGTATAAATTAGATGTTGGTTGTTGCTCGTTATGACTCTATTTTATTTATGAATATGTTGACCAGTTTGGCTGAGCATCTTTCTAGCATAAATTAGAGTACCTTGGATGTATTATAGTTTTTTTCAGTAATATTATCAATATTATGGTGTTCAGGGTGGGCATTTTTCCGGTATTTATCGGAAAGTTCAACTAAAGCCTTTGAAGTGGGTAAAAGTTTCAAAAACTAATGGCGAAGGTGAAGATGAACGCCCAGTTGAAGCTTTGATGGTTCTTAAATATGGAGGTGTTCTTACACATGCGGGAAGAAAGCAGGTGATTAATCAATTTTTAGCTCAAAATTTCTAAGTAACTCTTCCTGTTACTAATTGGTGTCTGGAAATTGTTAGCTTTTTTTTGAAAAAACTCCATAATTTTTAGAAGTTGAAGAACTTGTCTCCTGACTTGAATTCATAGTTGGAGTTATGTTATGGCTACAGATAATTGAAATAACAATTATAAGCTTCTTTTTATAGGTAACTCTCATTATTTATGGCTTTACAGTTCTGATCGTGATCATACGCTTGACATTTTTTTTTCCATTACTGTTTTGAAGGCAGAGGAATTGGGAAGATACTTCAGAAACAATATGTATCCAGGTAATTAACTCCATTTGTAAACACTGTGAGAGAATATATGCTCTTTAAGGACTGGTTCTTACAATATATCTGATGCTAGCTAAATATAGGGAATGCATAGAGTCCATGGCATTAGAATTATCTTCGAATTATTAATATCTTTATTGAACACAAGATATATGATCATAAACTGATCAGACGGTGCTTTCGATGTAGTGGTCCTCTATCAAATATATAAGCTTCCATATATAATTGCATCATTATTATCTGCCAGAAAATATAATAATAGTTGCATTGTTTTTTTCATTATATTGAAGTTAAATGCTTAAAAAAGAATGAATATTTAAATTTCACATTCTGCAATAAATAATATAGTATTGACAATTATTATGTTTTCACATTATATATAAAATAATACTCAAAATTTGACATTATAGATATTAATTATTATGGTTTTCTATCAATATACTACAGTTGTGCAATGTTAGTTATGTTCCCTAAAAATCTAATTAAAAGAGCATGACTTTATGTGTGGTTAACCGCCCCAATTTTTTTTTTTTTGATCAGTAATTTGAGATTATATTGATGACCAACAAGATGCTGAAGGAACAATACAAAAACAGACCAGCCAAAAGGAAAATTACAGCATAAAAAATATGATAAGGCCCCTACAAACATTGCTTAAGCCCCCCACCCACTCCCTCATTAACCCGGATCCCAGGGGCTCGATTCTTCTCTAATACTTTCACTGTCCGTCGAGTCCCACCTAGGTCAAAAATTGCTTTCACAATGATCCCCACCGGTTTACTTTTCTGGTCAAAGATCCTCCTATTCCTCTTTTGCCAGATACCCCATATGACTGCAAATAAAGTCACCGTCCATTTCTTCCCTGCCTGGCCTTCCAGTCGAACCGCGTCCCATACCAAATAATGCACATAAGGCGTGGCTGGAATGACCCAGTTCATACCAAACAGGTTCAGAATAATACTCCAAATCTTGCATGCCATAGCACAGTGGAGGAAAAGGTGTGCGGCAGACTCCTCCCCTTGGGGGCACATGACGCAACGATTGGCGATATCTTTCCCTCTCCGAATGAGTTGATCCCTCGTTAGAACTCTCTCTTTGAACACTGTCCACGAGAAGAATTTAATCTTGAGTGGAATGGTAGCCTTCCACAGCCATGCTCCTTGAAACTTGATAAACGGCCTTCGTGACAGCATCCGGTAATAAGAGTTGACACTTAAGGTGCCATTTTTGCTAGGGGACCACACCTGCCGGCCCTGAATATGTGTGTTTCGCTGCATCTCATATAGAGATTGTAATAGGTTTGAGAAGGCTTCCTCCTCATCACTTCTCTGATTTCTATGAGCGTTAATTTCCCATAGCATTCCCCCACTAGTCCCCCCCCCCCCCCCCCCCCCCCCCCAACTCAGCTGTCCTCCCAGAACTGAATTCGGGTGCCACACCCCCCCAGCTGAACTGAATCCCCTTAGCGTAAGGAGGCCATGTGCCACAAATATTTTTCTACCAGGTAGAAATGCCTCTGCTAGCCGAGGTATTAATTCCCCAATTAGAGTTGGATTGCCCCTACTTCCCAATTAACACCTTTAGCCATAGGCTCTCTATTTCCTCCTTGTTCCTCACTCGCCAAAACCATTTACCTAGAAGAGCAATGTTGGTCCACCTTATACTGCGGATTCCCAACCCGCCACAACTCATCGGGAGTTGGTAAGTATCCCAATTAATTAGATGGTATCTTTTTTCTAGGCCTGACCCCTTCCACAGGAAGTTTCGTTGTATTTGCTCAACCCGATTGATTACTCCGATCGGACACCTGAACATAGACATGTAAAAAATAGGTAGGCTTGCTAGGACCGCTTTCAGCAAGACGAGATGGCCACCACTGCTTAACAATTTTCCTTTCCATGTGGACAGTCGTTGTTCAAAGCATTGAATCACCGGCTCCCATGCCCTCGCCGAAGGTTGCCTCAATCCCAACGGGAGCCCCAAGTACTTGATGGGGAGTTCCTCGCTCTCAACCGTATCCTCTAGATCCTGTAGTCGCGTGTTATTGATCACAATTAATCGTAACCGCCCCAAGTTCTGCCTATATGTATGTATGTATGCGTGTATATATGCATCTATTTATGCCTGTATGTTTGTTTGGATATGTAATATGTATGCCTATGTAAGTGCATGTATGTGCCCACACTACTATATATATACACAACTAGTTCTTGCATCTCCATTGAATCTCTCTCACCCATGTAACAGAGACATGGAAACGTGTGGTGTTAGGCCTGGATAAAAGGGATCGAATACAAGCCTTCAGAAAATGCGGAAATGTTGTATCGGGCTAGTTGGAGGATGAGAGACCAAAATTAGTCGAATTGGCTATGTAATGCATCCTTGTTCAGATCCCATTCTGCCTTCTTTTAAAAACCTAATAGTAGGCATCAATGATATGTGATGTTGTAAAGGCTCTGTTCTCAAATTATTAGTTGTAGCCGACATGCATGATATATGTCCAAAAGAGAGTATAACAAGCTTACTATTGGCTGAGATTGATCTTAGGAGGCAATAAATGAAGAATTTCATTAAGTTGTCCCAGTAAAATATATATGGGGAACAAGAGTATGCCAACTATCAGATGGAGTAAAATAAAAGAGATCACAGTAAAAGGATATATTTCAGAATTTATGTTCTAGTGAGAGTATAACAAGCTTACTATTGGTTGATATTGAGCTTAGGAGTCAATAAATGAACAAATTCATTAACTTGCCCCAACAAAATATCTAAGGGAACAAGAGTATGACAACTATCTAATGTAGGAAAAGCGGAGATTGCAATAAAAGGAAAAATTTCAGAATTTAAACAAAAGTCACCTAGTGTCATAGCCCCACATCAGATAGAGACTTGTCGTGAGCCTGGGCTATGAGGTGTGACCGACCCTTACATGTCACGACGCGTTTATGGGTAGGGACAACAATATGTAACGCCTATGCCAGGAACAAAATTGGGGCGGGGACCTAAGCCCAAAACCTGTCAATATCGTTGGCATGTGGGTCTGGGTCGTCACAAAATGGTATCAGAGCCGAAGACGGCTCTTCTATATGGTGGGGGGATTGTGATAGTCCCACATCAGATAGTGACTTGTCCTGAGCTTAGGCATGAGGTGCAACCGACCCTTACATGCCACGACGCATTCATGGGTAGGGACGGCGATAGGTAACGTCTATGCCAGAAACAAAACCGGAGTAGAGACCTAAGCCCATAACCAGACAATATTGTTGACATGTGGGTCTGGGTTGTTAGAGAATGGTATCAGAGTCGAGGACGACTCTTCTATAAGGTGGGGGGATTGTGATAGTCCCATATCGGATATAGACTTGTCCTGAACCTGGGCTATGAGGTGCAATTGGCCCTTACATGTCACGATGCACTTATGGGTAGGGATGGCAATACGCAACACCTATGCCAGGAGCAAACCAGGGCCCTAAGCCCAGAACCGAATAATATTGTTGGCATGCCATCCGGGTCGTCACACCTTGCTTCAACAAATGTGAGAAGTTCTCCAGTCTTTGAAAGGTGTTAGAGGTTGTTTTTGGTTTTTCTGCGAATGTTAGATTCCAGTCTTCAGTTTCTAGCGAAATTAACCAACAAATAAAGAGAGAATTCAATTATTTTTTTGGGTTGCTTGAGTCCAAGATGATAACGCACGCTCCCACCCAAGATCAATTTCGTTAACCATAAAATCTTTGTACTACCATATGTAAAACAATAGCCTATCTACAAAGTATTGAGGCTTCTATTATAGGTCAAATTCCTGAAACAGATCACTGTAACCCACCTTTCAAATTCAAGTTTTCATGAAAGTCAATCGTTTGAGAGTTAAGAAATTTCTCCCCTCTTCTTTTTTTAACTATTTTTAGTATCCTAGCTAAGAAATTAAATAAAGAAGCCTACATTAGGAAAGTAATTAATTACAACAAGTCTCAGGAGACTCACTAGTAATATTAGACTACCATAGTTTGATTTGAACCAATCACAAACTTGTATTTCTCAGTGATTTGATAACTCATAATTTTTCGGCATCTTAATTTCACATGATAACTGAAGTTATCAGTTAATACTTAAGTGCATTGCTCATATCATATGCTGACTTAAGATATCGTGTGATGCATCATAGCTTTTGGTCCTCAAGTTCGCTCCCGCCGAGACTTGTTACATGCCTAATAATATTTCCTTAGCATGGGTCAAAATACCGGTTTTCCGGTATGTATCGTCCTGACCTCCAGGACGATACATACCGGGTATCGGCCGATACATTCAATGTATCAGCGTTACATTGAATGTATCAGTTTGATACATTGAATTTTTTCTTTTTTCCAAAAAATCCCAAAAAATTAAAAAAAATAAATTTAATGATTTTCCATTTATTTCAACTTTTTTTACAATTTATTTAAGGCTTATTTGATGCATATTTCATAATTTTATCAACGCATAACCTAAATTTCATTGTACATGACTCATGATCAAAATTAAAAGGTATATTGTACATGAAAAACTTACTTCAAAGCCACATTGAATTTCGTAGTAGTTCTTGGCCCTCGTGATCATCATCATCGGTGTGCGAGCTTTTCCTATAATGTTGGCTATATTGATACCCATGATAATATGTGCCCCCTTGAAACTGATGCATTAGCGACGAATATGGCTCAGTGTAATAGGTAAAGGTCGGACCTCCAAATATTTGACCAACGAAGTCATATGGCCCGGGGTAGGTTGGTTGAGGCCGGTAATATGGGTTACTGGTTGCTGAATCTTCAGTATTTTGAAAACTAAATTCCCCGAAGCTAGAAGTCATATAACCCACATCATCTTGTGGACCTTGTGGTGGTGGTGGTGTTTGGTAAGATTCTGACGCTCCTCTTCCTTCAATCCCTCCACCTCTAAATGTAGGAGTGTCATATATTGTTATCGGGTCATCATCCCATGAGGCAATACCTTCATAAGAATAGGGATCGACATCATCCGCTCCACCACTAGTGCCAGCGTGAGTTTCATCGCTTCCATCATCACCCCCATTATCGTCATTATGACTACCAGGATGTGTTTCGTCATCAGATCCAACCACTGAATGACGATTCAATCTTCTTTTTCGCTTCGGTGGTTGGGAAGCCTGCTCCTCCACTACTCTTTCAGCATTATCTAGTCATGCGGTGCCCTCAGTATCCAACACTGGCTCTTCTCTCTCTTCGATCCATTGATTCAAATCCTCCGTGAATATATAATCCAACTCGATGAATTAGTATATGCCTCATCAAATTATTCACTATCTGTAAGGTAGAATATGATAGATGAATTAGTATATGCCTCATCAATTAGATCAAATAAAAATTGTATGAACTAAGACTTCATAAAATTGCTTACCACAGTTGGTCATCTGCATATTTCTGACCCTTAATCGCATGTTGTAGTGGCAGTAGACTAACTTTTCTAATCGTTCTATAGTTAGCCTATTCCTTGTCTTCGTGTGAATGAGAGAGAAGGTGCTCCAATTCCACTCACAATTGGACGAGGAACATGTTTGTGATAAAACCCTCATTGCAATCCGCCTCAGTATCGGGCAATCACCTCTATAGTGCATCCACCAATCAACGGGTTTATCGTACTTGATTTGGGATTACGCCAACGGGGTCCCAAATGATCCATGTTTCTTACGAAACATGTCAATCTACAAAGATGGAATACAATAACCCACATATCAATATAATGTTCATATGACATTTGACTTATTAGTCATAAGGTATGATTACTCACATCTTTGATGGCTTGACCTTGGTCGGCCAACTCAGGGAGCATTTATTGGATCACATTAAGCAAACTGCTGTAAACTTCATCAGCCTCACTCATGTCGAAGCGTCGCATATACTGGAAGACCGGATTCAAGTAGTGTGCTATACATCAAATATGAACAATCTCATCAATATATGAAAACAATGAATAATATGAAGAATAATAAATAAATAAAAATTACTATATAAGCAGTTTAGCATGTTATACCTGCAACATGCATGTACTGATGGAATTGTGCATCCCACCTCTTGTCGATGATCACTCAATATCGTTTATATTTTGTAGGGCATTTGATTTTAATAGTCAATTTTGCTTTATCCATCGACTCGTAAACATACCCCATCGTTGGTTTCTCATCACCATCTACCAACCTCAACACTTGCACCAACGGAGTAGTGACGACGATCAGGTGGTCAACATCTCTCCAAAACTGGGGCTGTAGATCAGGTCAACAACTTCATTGCAAGGAGGTCTTTTTGCTCGTGAGAGTTTTAACTCATGTTTTCTCTATTTTTCGGAAGAGACTATGCTTTTTAGCTCACACCTATATCTAGGCAAGCTTTATAGGGCTAGAAATTGTGTCGCAAATCGTGTAATCGCAGGCTAGAGCAGCTCGTTCTTGGTGAAGTCTCTCATCAAATTCACCAACTTGTCACTGTTGTATAGGTAGAAAGTAATCGTTCCTCTTCTGAATAGTTGCCTGTGCCTTGCTTCTCTTTTCCAAATCCACAAGAATGAGGTCCACGCAATGAGCGGTACACAGAGTCCAGTACACGTGACGTCTCTTCAACATTAACTGTTTTCCTACGGCTTTGTAATTGATGACATTGTTTGTTACCACCTACACAACCCGGTGCTCTCCAACATCTTCAACTACCTTATCCATTAGTTGGAAGAGGTAATCAGCCGACTTTGCATGTTTAGAAGCATTAACTGATTTTAGAAATATGTCCTGACATCGTTGTAGACTAAAAAGTTGATCAAACTCTTCCTTGTGGGACCGGTCCATCCATCGCACATAATTGTGCAACTTCTCTCATCCCATACTTCGTGGAAGCTGTTCATATAAGCTCCTATTTCCTTGTACTCATTATCTAATAAGGGCTTAGATACCTCGTATGCAGAAGGCTTTTTGACTCTTTGACGCAAGACGGTACCCTAAACTACGTGAATGATATGATTGATTTTGCCGAAATTAAATTGGAATTAAATTAAACAATAAAACTTGCAAAATATAACGAATACCTTAAGTTTTCGTAGTATTCCTTGGGAGAATCACGCATAATTTAGGCAGGGTTCAGTCCGGGCGCTAGATCCGTTAGATTGCAACGCAGATCGATCCTAGAGATATAACTCTAGGTTTTTTCAGATTAGGGCGCTCTCAATTCATTGATGGGATCACTGATTTCTTCTGATTATTTGATGCGGAAGGTTTAATAACTCTACTGGGATCTACGGTTGTTGAATCGGATCGATTCAAGGGTTCAGGGAAAATCAGGGTTTAGGACTTCACATGAATGATTGTCAATTTGGGGTTGTAGAATCACACAAGCAGAGAAAATAAGATAGATAGATTGATTGGCAGGCTTCACACCAAACCCTTCTCGGGAAGAAGATTCTCTCTTCGTAGAGGCTTATCTCAAGCACACACAAGCAAAATCTCTTTTCATTCATCATCAATAATCATTCCTTAATAGAGTGTTTACAATGCCTTTATATAGGCTAAGAAAACCGTAAACGATATAAAACTCGCAACTAAAAGAGTCCTAAAATAATAAAAGACTAAAAAGGTAAAAACGAAAATTTTCCATCACTATAGCTCGCTCGAGCGAGGATTTTAACCACTCGAGCGAGGCCTTGCTCGAGCGAGCTTAAGTGATCACTCGAGCGAGGGCTCGCTGCGGCAACTGGTCTCCTTGCGGGTTATATCCTTTTCTCCTCTGAGGCTACGGTGCTTGGGCCTCCTCTACATTTTCAGAATTTCCTCTTTCGCCTAGTTTTGATTTCCATTCCGCTTCTTCCGATGTCGGTACACACGAAAGGGTCCATATCCGATGTCTACGATATCGGCGTTCCCGTCACTCCTAGAGCAGCTTCTGTACTTATATCAATCATACTTTTGAAGTACGACGACTCCACAACTTGACTTGGAATGTGATTGTATATCACGAACTTTGCAATCAATTTTCCAAGTCTCTTCCCCCATTTTTTCAGTAAAATTGTACTTAATTTACTTTACTTGGAGCTTTCTGTCCGATACATGAACGGATCCATGAGACCTGTAGTACGACCTGTAGTAGACGGCCTAGTCTCCCTCACTGATGCTGACCTACGCAACCCGACAGTGTTATGAATATCCTCATCATCATTAACAACATGTGGCCTATGACTAGATCCACCAGCAGTAACAGGCATGGATGAGCCCCTCAAGCTGGGTCGAAACCAATAATCAGCTTCTCTTTGATCTCGTCGTTGTCGTGCTTCTCTAGCACTGTCACGCCCCAAAATTCTATACACCGCGAACTTCGGAGCGTGAGCAAATTTAATAATCAAAACAGAACTAAGGTGAAACAAAACACGCAATTGGATATTTCATTCATGGTTACAAAAATAAGGGTACATCATTGTTACAATTCCTTGTTCATCGTGAATACAATTACAATTTCAAAAGTCCCTTACAACCAGCTCGAAATCTGACTAACTCCTTGGCTCTAATTTAGGAGGTCCTCCAACGTCTCCTCTTGAGAAGTCTGATTATTAACTTGATCCGCCGCTGCAGTGTTAACAACGGGAGTGAGATAAACTCAACAAGTGGCCCCCTAATAATATCTAGTAAACTACGTCTTAATAACAAGATGAAAGACAATTCATAGGTGATCATTCTATCGATTTCAACAGGAGTTGTATATATATATATATATAAACAGGTTCACCAATTGTTCTCGATATATTGCATGTGCACTATCATCAAGTATGAATGAGGTGAATGTGTCAAAAACATGAAGTTTTTCTTTGAAAGGGAAACAAAAGAAAAATAACTTAACATCAGCGGCTATACGTTTGTAAGTGTAGGTTCTACTACTATAGTACCGGATTCATGGTACAGCCACATGTGAGCCCTTTGGACTTCACCTCCGTCTAGGTGGTCCTTACCTCATCACATTACATGTCTAACTTTCATGCCTTACCGTGGCAGGCAGGTAGGCAATACGTACTTCGTAATCGGAAGCAATAACATGGAAGGCATCTTGATTGGAGGATCCACACAAGAAATATCATATATTTATATTGATGCACAATGTATGCAGTGGAAAATCATTTGTTCAATGATTGATGCCTTCCATAATCAAGATGGTATTTCATAATGTTTTTCGAAATGAAGTATAAGCTATGATCAGTCTGCTTTCACAATCATTTTCTCTTTCGACCAGTTTATGATAATTCATGCAATACCTATGCTTACTCATGTGCTCAATTAGAAGACATGCTACCAAGAATCAACTACGATTTACTCCATGTCGGAA
This sequence comes from Chloranthus sessilifolius, assembly GCA_021018995.1. Taxonomy (NCBI): domain Eukaryota; kingdom Viridiplantae; phylum Streptophyta; class Magnoliopsida; order Chloranthales; family Chloranthaceae; genus Chloranthus; species Chloranthus sessilifolius. The sequence continues at coordinate 476,972 of CM037587.1, forward strand.
TTTGAATTAACAATTACAAATATGTAGAGATAAATGAACAAGTCCTTACATGATTATTCTAGCATATTTATAACATCATCACCCAATAATGTTTCACAGATGTATCACACTACCTAAGGGTTTCAATTCATAATTATAGGGTTGCGCGTAATCGCGTATATATATACTATTTACTTAGTACTAATTTACTTAATCAAATTCGAGTGATAAGGGTAGGTCACTTGCCTTGATGCGCGCCTCCTTGGTGATTGCGGTGGGAGTGGTTGGAGTTCGGGTCGCTCGACGTGTTGCCTGCATGAGAACGATGGTGTGTTAGCGCTACGCGATGACTAGATGAACGCGTTGAATGACTATGTGGGGATTATGAGTTAGGGTTGAGTCGGTTCACGGAAGGGTTAGCCGATAGGGTATCGATTGGGATGGGTCGAGTTTCATAATAAATAAAAGATATTTTATAATACTATGACTAATATGGAAACTGATATACAAATATTTTTCTAATCTATTTTATGCTTGATTAAAGGCCCAAAATGTTACTGACAGTATATGGGCTGTAAACCCCTATATCATTTATAGTAAAAATAAATAAATAAAAGGATAGGTCTTTAAAATATAGAGGATGTAATATATATATATATATATATATATATATATATATATAAATATATACAGGTTCATATTATATAAGTGTATATAAAAATAGAAAATACAATGAAATAATGAGGTTTTTAAGGTCATTGTCCTCAGTCAAGGTAGAGAAAAAAATGAGGTTTGGATTTTATAATTTATATATTATTAAGGAATAAAAGGCATTTTGATGTTGCTGATCTGCGACAAAAATCGAGATGGGGGTGGTTGTCGACTAATGGTAATACGGGAGGAAGAGGAAGAGGCTTGGCAGGGAAGGAAGGGAAAACACAGAAAAAGGGAGGTAGATTTCATCGTCGGTTTCGACATTGCCGTCGACGGGAAATGGCGCTGATCGCAATTGCGATGGCGAACGATAGTCGCGAGAGTGTGCCCAGTAATTGCAATCACGCGAGCGTCGAAATGGACGGCTATGATCGTTTTGATAATCATCGCCGGAGATCGAGCCGACCACAAAAGAAAATAGAAGATGGGGAAGAGTAGAGGGAAAAGAAGGAGAAGAAGGCCTTACCAGTTGAATAGTTGGTGGAGAGGAAGGGGTCGATTCCTATTTATAGCCAGAAAGGGTGAGGGAGGTGGCGTGAAGATGGTGCTGTTGTGCACAGGGGCCTCTCGCCGGACGGCGCCGGACAACAGGCCATGCCGAGCTCCATGCCGATTCAACGGAGTTCTCGCCTCAGCTTCTGGGTCGACTGATGGGGGTAGGTGGGAGAAGATTTGGGTGATAAGCGACAATAGAAAGAAGGGGGTTATAGTGGTTTTAGGTTGGGTCTGGCCTGGGCCTAGTTCGGGCCAGGAGATGGGTCGGGTTAGTCTGGCCTGGGTCCTCACATTCTCCCCTCATAAAAATTTCGTCCTCGAAATTTACCTAGTGTTGTTAAACAAGTGTGGGTGCTCCTGACGCATCTCATCCTCGCGCTCCCATGCCGTCTCATCTCTGGTGTGATGCTTCCAAAGAACTTTTACCCGCGGTATTCGTTTCGATCTCACGCGATGACTCTGCCAGTCGAGGATTTGTACAGGTGATTCGACATACGATAGGTTTTCTTGGATGTTCAGCTGCTCGAGGTCTAACACACGAGTAGGGTCTAGAACATGTGAGGGATCGAACTTATATTGTCGCAGCATGGATACGTGGAATACATCGTGTACATTGGAGTGGGCTAGGGGTAGGGCTAATTGATATGCAACTTTTTCGATTCTCCATCGGATTTCGAATGGTCCGATGAATCTAGGACTAAGCTTTCCTTTCTTCCCAAATCTAAACACTCCCTTGGTTGGTGACACCTTGAGAAGTACACGATCTCCGACGTCGAACTCGCGTTCCTTTCGTTTATGATCAGCAAAGCTTTTCCGTCGACTTTGGGCGGTGAGTAGACGTTCGCGAATGAGCTTGATATTCTTCGTGGTTTGTTGCACTAGCTCTGGTCCGAGTAGACTTTGTTCCGAGTAGACTTCGTTCTCCGACTTCGCTCCAACATACAGGTGATCGACAGGGCCTCCTGTAGAGGGCTTCGAAAGGTGTCATCTGTATACTTGCTTGGTAGTTGTTGTTGTAGGCGATACACATGCTCGTAGCATATCCTCCAGCGTCTGAATCGTCCTTTCTGCTTGCCCATCCGTCTACGGGTGGAAAGCGGTGCTGAAACGTAACTTCGTGCCCAATTTATCTTGAACTTTCTTCCAAATCCCTGAGGTAAATTTGGAGTCTCGATCAGATACAGTTATCACAGGTACACCATGCAATCGAACAATCTCTTTGATGTATAGTTTCGCAAGACTCTCCGTCGTCTGAGTAACCTTGAGGGGGAGAAAGTGTGCGTGCTTGGTGAGTCCGTCTATTATCACCCAAATTGAATCGTAGCCGTTCCTCGTCTTTGGTAGTCCGGTGATGAAGTCCATGTTGATGCGCTCCCACTTCCACTCTCGTATCTGCAATGGCTGTAATAGTCCTGAAGGTTTCATATGCTCGGCTTTAATCTGTTGACACGTGAGGCATCTTGAGACGTACTCGGCGATCTCTCTTTTCATGTTATTCCACCAGAAGTGGCGCTTTAGATCATGGTTACATTTGGTGCTGCTTGGATGCACGACGTATCTGGACTTGTGCGCCTTGTCTAGCAATCCCTTCTTTACTTCCGCAATGGCTGGTACACAATCGATCTCGATACCTCAGCAAGCCATCTGAGGTCACCGTGAACTCTAGTCTTTCTCCTTTCTTGACTTCCTCAAGCATCTTTAAGATTGCATGCTCAGATTTGCACACACGAACTTGGGTTCTACTTCTTGAATAGACGTGCTCAAATTTCCAAAATCTTCATGTAACTTCCATTTCTTCATCATCAGTGAGGCGAGGGTTCCTGCAGATTTCCGACTCAACGCGTCTGCTATCATATTCGCTTTACCAGGATGATATTGAATGGTGCAATCGTAGTCCTTCAGGCACTCTATCCAACGCCTTTGTCGCATGTTCAGCTCCTTCTGTGTGAAAATATACTTCAAGGTTTTGTGATCGGTGAAGATGTCGAACTTTTCCCTGTACAAGTGGTGTCTTCAGATCTTTAATGCGAAGATGACCGCTGCTAGTTCCAAATCGTGGGTGGGGTAATTCTCTTCATGAGGCTTTAGTTGTCTGGACGCGTAGGCGACGACTTTCTTGTGCTGCATAAGTACACAGCCTAATCCTCTTCCCGAAGCATCGCTATAGACTTCGAATCCTCCACTTCCAAATGGAATCGTCAGTACTGGTGCTGTTGTCAACTTTTCCTTCAACTCTTGGAAGCTTTTCTCGCAGTCGTCACCCCATTCAAACTTAACGCCTTTCCTTGTGAGCTTTGTCATTGGAGTTGCTATCCTAGAGAAATCCTTCACGAAGCGTTGGTAATATCCAGCTAGTCCTAAGAAGCTTCTAACCTCCGTTGTGTTCCTTGGTCTCTCCCAGTTTACTACAGCTTCAATCTTGGTTGGATCAACAGATACTCCTTTCCCCGAGATTATGTGTCCTAGGAAAGATACTTCGTCTAGCCAAAACTCACACTTTTTCAGCTTCCCGTACAATTGGTGCTCCCTTAAGATTTGCAAAACTATCCTTAGATGGTCCTCATGTTCGGTTCGGTTCTTGGAGTAGATTAAAATGTCATCAACGAACACCACTACAAACTTATCTAAGAAGGGTTTGAAAACTCTATTCATCATGTCCATGAATGGGGCTGGAGCGTTTGTCAAGCCAAAGGGCATCACTAGAAACTCGTAGTGTCCAAAACGGGTTCGAAATGCCGTCTTCGCCACGTCGCCTTCCTTGATCCTTAGTTGGTGGTAGCCCGTCCTCAAGTCAATCTTTGAGAAAACAGTTGCACCTTGAAGTTGATCGAAGAGATCATCGACTCTAGGTAATGGATACTTGTTCTTGATGGTGGCTTGGCTCAGCTGCCGGTAGTCGATGCATAGCCTCATGGATCTGTCCTTCTTCTTCACAAACAAGACCGGGCGCCCCAAGGTGACACACTTGGGCGGATGAGTCCTTTCTCTAGTAGTTCTTCCAACAGCTTCTTGAGCTCTTGAAGTTCCGTTGGTGCCATGCGATAAGGAGCCTTCGAGATGGAGTGTGTCTCTGGGAGTAAGTCTATCGCAAACTCAATCTCTCGGATGGGAGGCAGTCCAGGTAAGTCGTTCGAAAAGACATCAACAAATTCATTGACAATGGGGATTGACTCTATTTCGGGCTCACTCTTATCCTTGCTAATGACGTACGCTAGGTAACCCTGATAACCTTTTGAAAGAAATCGTCTAGCTTTAATGGCTGAAATGATGGGTGAATTAGGAGTCCTAACAATACCTTGAAATGAGAACCTTCGTTGACTCGGGATACGAAAACTAACTCGCTTTCGAAGGCAATCAATACTTACATGGCGAGAGGTAAGCCAATCCATGCCTAAAATAACATCGAAGTCTACCATGTCGAGCAGAATCAAATTGGCGGCCAATTGCCGACCATCTATTTCTACGGCGCAGTCTTTGTACACAGTATTAGTAATTAGGGAATCTCCAATCGGGTTAGTGAAGGTGAGTGCAAAGTCTAAAGGTTGAGGTTTGGATTTCAAGGATTGTGCAAAAGATGGTGATACAAAGGAGTGTGTGGCTCCGGAGTCAAATAAAATTTTCGCTGCGGTTTCGAAGATTGGAACATTACTTTGGATTACAGCTTCCAAGGTTTCGACATCTCGTTGGGTCATGGCGAACACTTGCCTTTGCACATTATGGCGTGGTTGCTGTCCTTGCTGGGGTCGCTGCTGGTTAGGTCGTCCTGCATGAAACTGAACTGGTTGTGCACGTTGTTGTTGCTGATGAGATGAAAATGGTTGTCTAAACTGTTGGGGATTTCTCGATGCTTGGCAGTCTTTCCTCACGTGTCCTGTCCTTCCACACCAAAAACAGTGTTTTGGCGGCTTGGAGCAAGCTCGTGATACATGTCCTGGTTCTCCACAGTTATAACAGGTAGCCGTTGCGTACCGACATGGTGCGTTGCCATGGTTCTTTCCACATACTGTGCATGACGGCCTCGTAAATCCAACTCGTGTGTCTTCGAATCGGGTCCGTTTTGGTGCTGCGTGTTGGAAGGAAGGTGCTCGCCAGTCTCCGCCTACCAGGTCCTTACGCTTCTCGTGAGTTGGGCGGTTTCGTTTGATATCTTCTTCCGCCTTCAAGGCTCTTCTAACTGATAGCTTGTAGTCTTCAGAGAATAGCACAGAGAGGCGTTCTCGAATATAAGGTCTAAGGCCATATTCGAATTTCTGCGCCCTTTCTCCATCTGTGAGTTGGTGTCTGTAGAATCGTTCTAGGTCAACGAACTTGGCCTCATACTCGGCCACAGTCATGCCGCCTTGCTCAAGTTTAGCAAATTCAGTTCCTTTATGCTCTCGAACATGTCGAGGAAAATACTTTTCGAAAAATATTTCTATGAATCTATCCCAAACAACAACTTCTCCTGTTGCTAACTCTGATCTTTCCACCAATTGCCACCAACGGTGTGCCTCTCCAGCCAACAGGAAGATGGCAAATCTAGCCTTTTGCTCTTCCGTGCATCTCATTGCCTCAAGTATCTTCTCAACATCCTCAATCCATCGCCACCAAGGATCGGTATATTCTAAAGGTTGGGGGTTCAATTTCTGAATCTTTCCAAATCGCCCACAACAAGCAGGATTCATGTTAGTTGACGTCGAACCATTCCCGTTAGGGACCAGGTGGGTTAGGGCAACAGTAATGGCTTCCAGGGCCCGAGCGGTAGTATCAGATGCAAGTGGAACAGGTGGGTTGTTTGCAGGTGTTACGGGTCTCCTAGTGCGTGGCGTCCTGATGCCTCGTCCTCGTACCATCTATATATAAAATAAAATATAGTCTAGTTACTTTCCCTTATTTACTAGAACATTATTATTACTATGCTATGTCCACGACTCAATCAAATAAAGTAAGAGAAAAATAGTTCATTTCATTCATAGATTGGCAATTACACAAGCATAATTGCTACAAAAAGAACTTTCATAGTTTAAGACTTCATCTGAGTAGTCGCTACATAAGAGTTCGCATATATTCTAAACCTTAACAAAAAGGGACCCTATGCTACATGTCTAGTTCCTATCCTAAAGACCTTGAGATTTTCCTTCTTTAGATCATTACAGTTCCTTACAAATTTCCTATCTATCCCAGTTTAATTTTGGCCAAACGGGTATTGTTATCCTTAGAGTGTTCTTCCTCAGTCGTCTCTGATCCAATGTAATCAGAGATTTGGATGACGTCGTATTCAGCGGCGTTTTCTTCGTCATAGTCCACGTCTTCTGCATCGTCCAATTCTTCCGCATCGTCCAATTCTTCTGCATCGTCTAGTTCTTCCGCATCGTCCGGTTCTTCTGTATTTCGTTCGTCCTCGCTTGGGTCGCTTATCTCTCATTCGCTGAGATGGTATGTTTCCTCTTCAGGGTCTTCAAAGTTGTCTGCCACTTCTTCCCTGGAGGGTCAATGTTCGGTTAAGATAGGTGGAGGAAGAACGCGTTCTACGTGACGTCCCTGATATACGTTGTCATAGATAATTCCGGACGCCCCCTGAGGTACATGGTGGCTTGCCATCCTATAATAATAGGATCGGGGTAGTCTAGTCGTTTTTCTCGCTGTCCTTCTCATCGTCATTTCCTGAATACCAAGGGACACAATGTCATCATCGGATAGTGGTTACTCATTCTAATCCTAGCCTATGGGTCAACTCCCTAAGGCCTCATAAGGTTTCACTAAACCTATGCTTTGATACCAAACTGTCACGCCCCAAAATTCTATACACCGCGAACTTCGGAGCGTGAGCAAATTCAATAATCAAAACAAAACTAAGGTGAAACAAAACACGCAATTGGATATTTCATTCATAGTTGCAAAAATAGGGGTACATCATTGTTACAATTCCTTGTTCATCGTGAATACAATTACAATTTCAAAAGTCCCTTACAACCAGCTCGAAATCTGACTAACTCCTTGGCTCTAATTTAGGAGGTCCTCCAATGTCTCCTCTTGAGAAGTCTGATTATTAACTTGATCCGCCGCTGCAGTGTTAACAATGGGAGTGAGATAAACTCAACAAGTGTCTCCCTAATAATATCTAGTAAACTACGTCTTAATAACAAGATGAAGGACAATTCATAGGTGATCATTCTATCGATTTCAACAGGAGTTGTATATATATAAACAGTTTCACCAATTGTTCTCGATACATTGCATGTGCACTATCATCAAGTATGAATGAGGTGTATGTGTCAAAAACATGAAGTTTTTCTTTGAAAGGGAAACAAAAGAAAAATAACTTAACATCAGCGGCTACACGTTTATCAGTGTAGGTTCTACTACTATAGTACCGGATCCATGGTACAACCACATGTGACCCCTTTGGACTTCACTTCTGTCCAGGTGGTCCTTACCTCATCACATTACATGTCTAACTTTCATGCCTTACCATGGCAGGTAGGTAGGCAATACGTACTTCGTAATCGGAAGCAATAACACACACGGACATTTGTCCCAAACCCATGCCTGCCCGATGGGAGGATCCACACAAGAAATATCATATATTTATATCGATGCACAATGTATGCAGTGAAAAATCATGTGTTCAATGATTGATGCCTTCCATAATCAAGATGGTATTTCATAATGTTTTTTGAAATGAAGTTAAGCTATGATCAGTCTGCTTTCACAATCATTTTCTCTTTCGACCAGTTTATGATAATTCATGCAATACCTATGCTTACTCATGTGCTCAATTAGAAGGCATGCTACCAAGAACCAACTACGATTTACTCCATGTCGGAATTTGAATTAACAATCACAAATATGTAGAGATAAATGAACAAGTCCTTACATGATTATTCTAGCATATTTATAACATCATCACCCAATAATGTTTCACAGATGTATCACACTACCTAAGGGTTTCAATTCATAATTATGGGGTTGCGCGTAATCGCATATATATATATATACTATTTACTTAGTACTAATTTACTTAATCAAATTCGAGTGATAAGGGTAGGTCACTTGCCTTGATGCGCGCCTCCTTGGTGAATGCAGTAGGAGTGGTTGGAGTTCGGGTCGCTCGACGTGTTGCCTGCATGAGAACGATGGTGTGTTAGCGCTACGCGATGACTAGATGAAAGCGTTGAATGACTACGTGGGGATTATGAGTTAGGGTTGAGTTGGTTCATGGAAGGGTTAGCCGATAGGGTATCGATTGGGATGGGTCGAGTTTCATAATAAATAAAAGATAGTTTATAATACTATGACTGATATGGAAACTGATATACAAATATTTGTCTAATTTATTTTATACTTGAATAAAGGCCCAAAATGTTACTGACAGTATATGGGCTGTAAACCCCTATATCATTTATAGTAAAAATAAATAAATAAAAGGATAGGTCTTTAAAATATAGAGGATGTAATATATATATATATATATATATATATATATATAAATAAATATATACAGGTTCATATTATATAAGTGTATATAAAAACAGAAAATACAATGAAATAAGGAGGTTTTTAAGGTCATTGTCCTCAGTCAAGGTAGAGAAAAAAATGAGGTCAGGCTTTTATAATTTATAATTTAATAAAAGGCATTTTGATGTTGCTGATCTGCGACAAAAATCGAGATGGGGGTGGTTGTCAGCTAATGGTAATACGGGAGAAAGAAGAAGAGGCTTGGCAGGGAAGGAAGGGAAAACACAGAAAAAGGGAGGTAGATTTCATCGTCTGTTTCGACATTGCCGTCGACGGGAAATGGCGCCAATCGCAACTGCGATGGTGAACGATAGTTGCGAGAGTGTGCTCAGTAATAGCAATCACGCGAGCGTCGAAATGGACAGCTGTGATCGTTTTGATAATCATCGCCGGAGATCTAGCCGGCCACAAAAGAAAACAGAAGATGGGGAAGAGTAGAGGGAGAAGAAAAAGAAAAAGAAGGAGAAGAAGGCCTTACTAGTTGAATAGTTGGTGGAGAGGAAGGGGTTAATTCTTATTTATAGCCAGAAAGGGGGAGGGAGGTGGCGTGAAGATGGTGCTGTCGTGCATAGGGGCCTCTCGCCGGACGGTGCCGGACAACAGGTCATGCCGAGCTCCATGCCGATTCAGCGGAGTTCTCCACTGGAGAAGATTTGGGTGATAAGCGATAATAGAAAGAAGGGGGTTATAGTGGTTTTAGGTTGGGTCTGGCCTGGGCCTAGTTCGGGCCAGGAGATGGGTCGGGTTAGTCTGGCCTGGGCCTAGTTCGGGCCAGGAGATGGGTCGGGTTAGTCTGGCCTGGGTCCTCACAAGCATTGCCCCTCATGACTCTCGTTGTCACAACATCCTCATCCTCATCATCCCCAGGTCCAGGTGCAGGAAACTTTGGATCTCCCATCCTTATTCTCTCATACATTTTTCTATCTCGGCCGACTTCTGCTTTTTTCTTTCTCTTAGCCGTTCGTAAACTGGCTCTGACATCTTCTTTCATCTCTTTGGGTACACTGGGACACCCTTTTGTCTCTCCCCTAACGTGAGCCAAATGCTCCTTCAATCATGTGATACCTCCTCACAACAATTCTTTTTCACAATGTTTGCATTGTATTCGGAGTCTATCACCATCTATTGATGTGCCGTATTGTCAGGCTGGATCTGATGATCGTATCATATTTATTTATTTCACCTACATGAATGAGCAAACGATTGGATTAAATTAAAACATTTAGATTACACTTAAAAATAATATTTATTTGATATTATTCTAATTTTTTAAAATTTTATATGATATTTGAAAATTTATTTCATATTATTATTATTTTTAAAATATTAGATTATATTTTACCAAATTTATTTGATATTATTCTAATATTTGAAAATTTATTTGATGTTATTCATATTTTTAAAATATTAGATTATATTTTACCAAATTTATTTGATATTATTCTAATATTTAAAAATTTATTTGATGTTATTCTTATTTTTAAAATATCAGATTATATTTTACCAAATTTATTTGATATTATTCTTATTTTTAAAATATTAGATTATATTTTACCATATTTATTTCATATTATTCTAAAAATATTGAAAAATTTAAAAATTTTAGATTACATTTGAAAATAGTATTTTGTTGATATTATTATTCTAATTTTGAAAATATTATTCTAATTTTTGAAATATTTGAAAATCATATTTGTTTGAAAATCATATTTATTTGAAATTGATGTGTCACATGCATCATGGGATATCAGTGTGACATGTGTAATTGATGTGTCACATGTGTCATATACTCACATACCCCATGACACATGTGACACATGTGTAATTGATGTGTCATGGGGTATGTGTGACATGTGTGATACATGTGACACATCAATTACATGTGTCGAGACACCTGTGTCACATACTCCATGCCACATGTGACACATGTGTAATTGATGTGTCATGGGGTATGTGTCACATGTGTTGCGAATTATCACATGTGACACGTGTCACATGAGTCACGTGTGCCACATGTGTCGTAACACATCACACATGACACGTGCCATATGTGTCGCGACACATCACACGTGACACGTGTCACATGTGTCGCCACACATCACTTACATTAAGTATTTATAAATTAAGTTTTTATATTTTAAATAAATTAAGTTTATAATAAATAAATTAATTTTAAAGGGTAATTAAGTTTTTATATAATACAAAAATACTTAATTTATTTTTAAAACTTAAATTACTAATATAATTTATTTTGAAGTATTAAATAAAAACTTAATTTTTAAAAAAAAACTTAATTTACTAACACAAAAAAAAGTTTTTAGTTTTAAAAACAAATTTAAAAATGTAAGTTAATAGATCTACCCAATACCCATGGATCCATTCAAAATGCAAGTAAATAGATCTACACAAAAATCCAAGTGCAAGTAAATAGATCTACACAAAAATGCAAGTAAATGGATCCATTCAAAATTTTAAGATCTACCATATTTTTGGATAGATCTACCCATAAATATGGTAGATTTAGTGATTTTTTTTTTTAAATACAAGTTATATGATGGAAATAATACCTTTTTTTAAATATCCGGCGAAAATGTGAGTATGTGACTGTCCGGTGGCTAAGATTTCGGTCTCCGGTGGCTAAGAAAGAAGAAATGGTAAGTTTTTTTTTTTTTTTTTGCAGGGGAAGAAGAAGGCTGCTGGAGTGTTGGGGAAAGAAGCCAAAGGGGAGACAAAAAACCCCAAAATGGGGCTTAAATTGCGGGTGAAAAAGCAAAGGGGGCCCAGTCCGATAATTTGAAATTATCGGACGATACGGGCGATAATTTGCCCGTATCGTCCAATAATTTAAAAAAAAAAAAAGTTTTAAGAAAAATTGAAATTATCGGACGATACATTGAAATTATCATCCGATAATTTCAATTTATTGTCCGATACAGGCGATAAATTGCCCATATCGGACGATAATTACAATATTTTTAAGGGGGTACGATACAAACAATATTTTTAAGGGGTTACGATACAAAGGCATTGTATCGTACCGCTGAGGTCCAAAACCGATACGTATCGGACGATACATATCGGTATTGGACGATATTTTGACCCATGTATACAACACACGTCGGGAACTGGAGAAGTATTGCTCAGCGGTACGAGGAAGGTTCACGGGATACAGGCCTCAGCTCCCAAAGTTCAAGCATCGTAGGCCAGTGACCAGCGAGACGGTTAGCGGGGGTTGCACGAGGATCTCACGGCATGTTGATGTGGAAGCTAGATGTAGAGGAAAAGGGAGTTTAGAGGGAGGCAACGACTATTTTTTTTTAACCTAAGAGGCCCGTTGCAGAGATTTTACCTTTTATAGAGGGAGATGATGAGTTGGCTAAAGGTGGGAAGGGGAAGTGGTATGATGACTTGGGATATCGATGGGATAACTAGATTTTACCGGCTGAAGCAAGGAATGTCGATTTGGTTTCCCATGCATCAAATTCCGCTGGATTCTCTGCTACAGACATCATGCATGAAATTCGGACACCTGGCAAGAAAAACCATACGATTCACCTACTCCCGGAGGGATCATTAAATGTGTCAAAATGTTTCTCTGCGCTAGCGACTACTTGTCACATCCTGTTAATGGCTACAGAGATCGACAAACCTAACCACTGCACTCATTGCGTTTTCGCCTTTTCGAATCCGGCTGTAGAGGAGCACAAGGCCTCTCCTGGCTGTTCTCATAGGTCCACCTGTGACACGTCACCTTCAGTGGCCAGCTCAGACCCCAAGGGCAGCGTCTACCCCTCTCCACCTCAGATACTCGGTACACCGACCCTCCATTCAAACGGGCATGCACCAGATACACAAAGCTTGCCGCTAGCTGTCTCTGCGCCACCTCATACGGACACCATCTTCCATGACCGACGGGCCATCAACCACAACACCCACGTACCGGCCCCAAACCCGATGAGCCACTGTAGTGATAGACCTGCGGGCCTTTTCCATGGCAGGTCCACTAAAAGGGGCCACACCTTATCCGGATCTGTCACTTACTTTGGACCTCTCATTTTCAAATTCATATTGTAGGCCAATGGGCCACTCTTCGCTACTAATGGTTTAAACTTGTCTTTGGGTTGTGAGAATTTTTGTAGGGACGCCATGCACAGAGGCAAAGCATCTAGGGACCCTACTTCTCTGCTCCTCAGTACCCCAAACCCTAACCTTCCCCCCTGCTGCCATTGTGGTAGAGCCTAGCCAACTTCTGCAACCACAACCTCAGCCAAATCCCGTCATTTCCCCGATAACCGACCTCAGCCAACCACAGCCAACCAGATTGAATGCTTTGCGACGATGGTGTTGGATCATAAACCGATTCTCCTGAATATGCACTTCATTAGGGGATTGGGTACTACTTCTTTCAAATTTGAGACCATATGGCTGAAGGTTGAAAGTTTTCGAAATAGAATACCGGAGTGGTGGAATGAAGATAGTCTTCAAGAGACTGCCACCTACGTCCTCAACTCCAAAATCATGAACCTCAAGCTCAAAGATACCATGTGGGACAACGAAGTTTTTGGCAATGTCCACAAGATGAAGGATCACCTCCTCACGGAAATCAAAACATTTGATGGTTTTGAAGAACAACGTCCACTCTCGGCAGAAGAGAAAGATATCAGACTTGCCCTCAAGATGGCCTATAACCAGAAGTGCATTGAACAGGAGGTGCTCTGGAAGCAAAAGGCTAAAACGCATTGGCTGAGAGAAGGTGTTGGGAATACTAAATTCTTCCCTCTGGTTGCCAACGACCGTCAATCTAAGAACTATATTTCTTAGTTCCAAGTGGAAGGGAATTTATTTACCAATGCGCAGGATATGTAGACACAGGTGGTCAGTTTTAACGAGAACCTCTATGCTGCTCAGGGAGATCCAAGGCCTATTTTAGGACTTCGGTTCCAGAAAATCAGTTAGTTGCATAAGGAGGAGATTGAGTGCGGGTTTGAGGAAGAGGAGATCTGAGCCACGGTTTTCTCTTTGGGGTAAAACAAGGCCCCAGGTCCAGGCGATTTCACCATAGATTTCTTCCAAACTTTCTCGGAGGTCGTCAGAGCTGACTTTGTTTCCTTTTTCTGTGAGTTCTTTGGGTCAAATAGAATTGGGAAGGGCATGAATTCTCCATTTATAACTCTAATTCTTAAAGTGAAGGGAACTTGCAACATCAGGGCTTTCAGACCAATCAGTCTTCTTATCTCATCCCATAAAATTGTCGCTAAAGTCCTTGCGAATCGCCTCCAGAACGTTGTTGGGACTGTTATCTCTAATACACAAGCGGCTTTCCTCCCAAGAAGACAACTATTGGATGTAGCACTCATGGCTCACGAAGCGATGCACTCGGTCAAAGTTCGGAAGGATGAGGGGATCTTCTTCAAAATTGACATGGAGAAAGCCTACAACGGAGTGGATTGGAATTGCCTACAGTTCCTCCTACAAAAGATAGGTTTCAGTGATAGATGGATCGGATGGATGAAGGGTTGCGTAACCTCAGCTAGATTTTGCCTCCTTGTCAATGGAAGTCCCAAAGGCTACTTTAGGCCAATGAGGGGGTTGTGCCAAGGGGACCCTTTGTCCCTCCTACTGTTCAACGTTATCGGTGAGGCTCTCTACTTGATTCTTGACCACTGCGCTAGCCTTAACACGTTCAAAGGTTTTAGGATCTCCAACACTTGTTAGATTTCCGTGAGGAGGTGATCCGGGGGCTTAACCCGACACCAACTATCACACCCGTGCAACGCCTCGTTGCCACAACAATGAGGTCAGCCTACCCCTCATCAACTCTGATACCACCTGCCTAGAGGATGGGAACTCTCGTTCATGGTTACCTTCTTACCAAGGCCTACCAACACAACACATCATGCTTCTTATGACACGCATTCCAACACCTTTGTGCCTCGCTTGGCCTGCTCAAGCTTCACCCTGTGCCCAACACTAGTACCTCACCCGTGACAGTAGCATGCAGCTCCTTATGTCGTCTCATTCCAACATGTCTCGCCGTCACACTGAACCAAACCCACCGACGTGTGTAGCACGCATGACCAACACACATCCGCATCCGACCGTCGGCCAACGTGCACCACAGTGTCCCACGTAGCCCTCAAGTGCCTCCCTCATATCTGACCCGTGTGCACCGCGATGCATAGCTCGGGCACATGGCAACCTCACCTTGGGTGACACATGACATTGCTGTAGCAACGTCCTAGGCCCACACTTTCAGACCTAGGAGATTATGCACCTAGTGCACATGACCCCATGTGTATGGGAGTAGTTCCACAGCTCCCCTCCCATATATATGGTTTAAACAACACCTCTAGCCAAATTGCTGAAAAACCTTAAACGTATTGGTTTGACATAATATTAGCCCATGGCTCACGACCTCTGTCTGTGGCACACGAAACCCATGCAACACCAACACCTCCAAGTCAACTATTTACTCCCACGCGCGTCTAGTCACCACACTAGCACACCACCTAGCTCAAGTAATCATCTTCGCCATACATATAGGAACACGCACGCGACGTAAGGCCCCATGCCTCCGCGCTTGGGTGCCACGCACCTAGCTCCAAGGCCTGTTCGCCTTCCTGCTAGCCAACCAACCAGCTCCAAGGCCCCCACTCCTTCCTGCTAATAAATAGAGTATTGGTCCCGTCACATCCTCTCCCATTTCATAAGGTCAACGTCCTCGTTTACGCCATATCATAAGGGAATGACCATGCCACCTCCTCCAATCTGGTAATGTCACACCCATGCTGACACCAAAACCTACTTCAGTTCCTCGACCTTCGTCTCCACCCCATACAAAGTCTCCACAAATATTAAGCCCCGAGGTCTGGCACCTCCTTGCTTGTTCAACTTGGTCTCATCCGCATTCCCCTCGGCATACGAACAAGAAACACAATGATTCTTCACGCGGCTCCACACCAGCGCTATCCATCACCATGCCATTCACCAAGCATTTGTGACCACAACTCGCTTTAGTACCTCAACGCGAAGTGTCTTCACCCAAGAGTCTGCTTACCAAATTCTGCCTTCGAAACACCTTAGAACCTCAGGCATGCTTTCACTCCTTTGTTTCTCAAGCTCTCCTTTGGCTCAACCTAGCTATAAGGTCCTCCCACCTTCATGCTAGCTCTTCAAATGTGCATCTCTATGCACCAGGGTCGTGACCATGTCACATCCTCCCCCAGTCAAATGCGTCGATGCCCTCATCAACACCCAACCTCTTATGTCAGTACCTCAACACAAATTCAATCTTCACCCAAACACAACCTGCATTTGAACCACAACTACTACTCTTCGTTGTGCCCATCTGCAATTCTGTGTTAGTACATTGACCATTCTGCTGCCCTTCGACCTATGCAACTCTGTCAGTTCCTCGACTACTATCATTCGTCTTCACCCAGACATTATCACACTAGCCAAATGATAAGCAACACTCATCAAACTGCATCCGCACCAGGACATCGGCTACAATCATTCATCTTCACCCAGGCCCATTCTCAACAGTTCATCGCGACGAGCTATACGCATCTTCACCTCATGCCTCTGCATCAGTTCCTCGATGAAGTAATGGGTTTTTACCTCATGCCTCGGCATAACAGCTTTAACCATTTTCTGTGTCTTCACTCCACGCAGTGTTTTGAATAACTTAGCACTGTTTGTACTTCACCCACGTATCTGACATACCAGTCCCTCATACAACCAAAAGCAAACCGATTCTTAACATCATTCCTGCCACTACCCGAATCGACTGTCGAAACCAAGCAAACCATGCCTTTGATGTCCACATCACTAACTCCAAGTTCACGCAACTCATTGCGCATCGCAGCCCTGTGGTTTTTCAACATTCTGTCTTCACCCAGGAGACTAACTTTCATCTGAATTGTCGGACTCTAGCACCTCAACACCTCTGTGTCTTCGCCCAAGAGTTCGACTCTTGTTTGACTTGTAGACCTCCAGTACCTCGATGTATGTTTTCAACCATGAGTCTGCTACCCAAGCTATCTAAGCTTGTTCCAATTTTGCAGTGCTCTAGTACCTCGATCATCTATCCTCACCCAAAAGTTTGCCGGTGAGCAACCACGCTCATCCCAACGAAGCACTTACCTCGCAATACTGTAGTTCATAACATTGCTTGTATCTTTTGAACGGAATCCAGTTTTCTTGGACCTTTAGACTTGATCTCCATCACAAGCCCTCAACTGTCCTACAATGCTCTAGTACCTCAACACCATTGTGCTTTCACCCAAGAGTCTGCCACGAGCACCTTGCTCAATCAACAAAGCTCCACGCTTCTCACACTATAGTACCTCAACCTCTGTCTTCACTCATAACGTGCCCCGAGTCACCTCATGCAACCCAATATATGGTCCAATTCTCTGCCTCGGTGCATGCTTCCAGTGTCCTAAGAAGCACACAATGCCTTCACTTTCTAGCGGCTGTCATGCCTTGGTACCTCGGGCATTGATCTCATCACCACGAAACACAACACATTTAACTTGAACTGTTCCACCCCAATATTTTGACCACATTGCCTTTGTCGTGCTCAGAAACTGCCTTCGGCCCTTTCTCGTAGACCAAAGATCTCAACGATCACCTGGGACACGCATCCTCTGATACCCATCTGGCTCTCGCATCTGCTTCCTCTGAAGCTGCATTGGATCACCTGTCCAGCCATCCGTCTCTCACGAACAAACCATGCCTTGTCTCACAACAAAGCAACAAGCCACTGACCACTTCTCTGGTTCAACATTGCTCATTCTAGTTCTCGCAGTATCCTGCTTAACTGTAACCCTTGATCCTGGCCCATCGCAACACACTGATCTTTCACACTACCCCATACAAGTGGTCTCGACCAACATGTCATATACCAGTGACCGATTCAGAAATCTCAACTTCCTCATGAAGTGAGAACGGAGCATCCTCCTTGCTCCTTGCCAACCGTGGCAATGATGCCCAACACTTGCGTGACCCAACGTCTCATGTCTGAAGTCACTAGCGTTCATCCACCTCAGACCGACCAGCTACCATAGCCAACTAGCACCGAGCATCATCAGATTTCCGCAACAACGTATCCCAGTAGTAGCATCTCTGCGTGTGATCAAGCTCCGAAACTCACTGTAATAGAGTGCATCTCAACCGCATCGCAAATACAGACGTGCAAATCTGTCTCTGATACCAATTGTCACGGGGGCACAACCCGACACCGGCTGTCACACCCGTGCGGCGCCTCGCTGCCACAACAACGAGGCCAACCTACCCCTCATCAACTCTGATACCACCCACCTAGAGGACGAGAACTCTTGTTCATGGTTACCTTATTACCAAGGCCTACCCACACAACGCATCATGCCTCTTACGACACACATGCCAACACCTTTGTGCCTCGCTTGGCCTGCTCAAGCTTCACCCTGTGCCCAACACTAGTACCTCACCTGCGACGGTAGCATGCACCTCCTCATGTCGTTCCATTCTAATGTCTCGTTGTCATACTAAACCAAGCCCACCATCGCGCGACCAGCACACATCAGCATCTGACCCTCAGCCAACGTGCACCACAGTGTCCCACGTAGCCCTCGAATGCCTCCCTCATAGCCGATCTATGTGCACTGCGACGCATAGCTCAAGCACCTGGCAACCTCACCTTGGGAGACACGGCATTGCTGAAGCAACGTCCTATGCCCACCCTTTCAAACCTACGAGACCACTATATACCGCACCCTCTAGTGCACATGGCCCCATGTGTATGGGAGTAGCTCCACGGCTCCCCTCCCATATATATGGTTTAAACAACACCTCTAGCCAAACAGCAGAAGAACCTCAAACGTATTGGTTTGACATACTGGCCATGACACACAACCTCTATCTGTGGCACACGAAACCCATTCAACACCAACACCTCCAAGTCACCTATTCACGCCCACGTGCGTCTAGTCGCCACACTAGCCACCTAGCTCGAGTATCCATCTTCGCCATGCATATAAGGAGCACGCACGCGATGCAAGGCCTCATGCCTCCGCGCTCCCGCGCCACACACCTAGCTCCAAGGCCCGACCACCTTCCTGCTAGCCAACCAACCAACCAGCTACAAGGCCCCCCCACTCCTTCCTGCTGATAAACAAAGTATTGTCCCTGCCACACTGGTCTGCAGTTTGGGGAATCATACTTACCCAAGATCAACTTAGAAGAAGAGGTATTGCCATTAGAAACTAGTACCCCTTGTGTATGATAGGGAAAGAGTCCATTTCACATACCCTCATCCACTGCCCTTTCTCTCGAGTAATATATGGGGATGGGTACTCAGAAATTTGGGAATTTCTTGGGTTTTCCCAAACAACATCATCAATATGCTACGACAGTGGCAGAGAAAATGTTGGATCACTAACAGAGAGAATGTGTTCGACAAGTTGCAAATGATTCCTTACGCTGTTATGTGGGCCATTTGGCACGAAAGAAATCGCAGTGTCTTATGTCGCATGGGTCAGTTCTCATGTCCGCTCGTGACTTTCTTCTTTATTAGGGCCTCCTACAAAGGGACTTAGCCGAAGACTGTTTTCTTCGTGAATCGAGCACTGATGCTGGCGTAGTCTGCTTCTCCCCCTGCCCCCACTACCTCTCTTCCTGTTTCCGTCCCCATCATGAGTTAGCCCAGTGGTCCTTCGATGGTTGCGCTGTCTTGGTTCCCAGTGTTTTCAGGTGAGCTCTTTTGGGGTAGAACCTCTACCTTTTTTGGTATGCTCCTTTTGTACCCTTTTCTTTCCGTTTGCTTGTTTTGTACTCCTTTTCTTTTCGTTATTATTATATAATTTGTTATCGATAAAAAAAAATATATCCTGACCCAGCCTTCTAAGGCTTGAAGTCTCAAAATCTAGGTTTCTAAGTAGTTTCTGTCACGACGTAGTTTTGATCCGAAACTATTAGTTTGGGTATTTAACCATCTCGTAATGAATTAAAACAACACGTTAAACATAGTGGGCCCGTACTTTATTAATTTAATGAATTTCCAAGTAGATTCGGATATACCTAGGATGAATATCTATTTCTAAATATTAAAAATCCTATGATTTTTCAATAACTCTAATCGAATCGTCAATTTGATGTGGAACTCGATCTTCTAATCCGATCCGAAGCTTCAACACTTGAATCCTCGATCAAACTCGAAATCCCTTTGCGTTCCTCGAAACGCAACCTTCAATTCTTCGCTCAGAACTCAATATTTCTCTCTCTAAAAGTTTAAAGCTCCAAAGTTATGTAAATTTTTGTAAATTAATTTTAACCTCTCTTCTATATTTATGATAATTAAAGTTTCCTAATTTAAATCTAATTCTAATTAGAATTTCATACATGGGCCTTAATCTAGGAAGCACCGGTGCAGGTGCAGGTACAACATACGGGTATGATACGATATGGCTACGACGATACGACAATTTTCAAAAAATCAGAGTACGGGTACACCGGGGGTACTTATATTAAAAAAATTCATTTATATTTATTTATATATCTTTTAGGTTATTTTTAAATATAAAAAATAGTTCATAAATAATTAAACATAAAACAATGGTTTTTAAGTGGATGTGAAGTTGTGAACCATCTGATTGATGATCTTTAATATCAGCTATTAATAGTGAAAACAATGGTTGATATTAAAGTTCATAATTTTTCAGCCATTAATATTTCTTTAATTTTTAATATCAGCCATTGGAAGATGGCTCAGCCAAAAGAAATATGCATATAAGTGGATATGTGGATGTGAACCAGCTGATTGCCGATCTTTAATATCAGTCATTAATAGTGAAAACCGAAAACAATGGTTGATATTAAAGTCCACAAATCAGATGGCTTAAGTCTCGCTACAATGTCATTTTTGGCCCATTATGACTGAAATCAGATGGCTTAAATCTCTCTAACGGTACAGATCACTACATCTTAAAACATTGATAGATGATCTTTAATATCAGCCATGAATATTGTAAACAACGGTTGATATTAAAGTCCACAATCAGATGGCTTAAATCACCCTACAATGCTATTTTTTGGCCCCTTATGACTGAAATCAGATGGCTTAAATCTCCTTAATGGTACAGATCGCCGCATCTTAAACCATTGATGGTTTAAGATCATTTAAACACATTTTTTTGGTATATATGACAGTCACGAGAGTCGGGCCCTTCCAAATTTGATTGTTTAAGATCATTTAAACATATTTTTTGGGTATACATGATGTTCACGTGAGTCGAGCCCTTTAAATATTCTAATTAGGTGTCGGTGAGAGGGGATTTTTGTTTAAATGATCTAACACCATCAAAATAAAAACTAATGGCATCAAATCATTGAAAACCAGGGCTAAAAGCCTAAGAGGCTATTGCTGCTTACCAAAAAAAAAAACATCACAGGCTCGCAGCCAAAAAAAGCCCCATTGCAGAAGCGGGGGAAAAATGGAGAGAAGAAGAAGAAAAAGAAAGGAAGGAAAAAAAAAGGGATTAAAGAAGCCCCATCGCAGCAAGCAAGGAGGGGAGGGGGGGGGGAGGAATGGAGGAGAGAAGAAGAAGAAGAAGAAAGAAAAAAATTATTGGTAATGGTACCTAACTTGAGAAGAAGCCTCACCGCACAACAGCCAACAGGCACGTCCTCCGCTCCTTCTAATTGTCTCCTTCAATTTTTTTTTGTTACTTTTGCAACCCTAAAAGAAGAGCCAGTGCAAAGCAAAAAAAACCCATACCTCCCGTAAAAAGGCAACCCTAAAAAAATTGGGATTAAAATAATATAAAAAAAAAAACAAAGGCAACCATAATTAAAAAAAATAGACATTATATATATGTGCAATAACTAATTAAGTGTGTCAAATCAATCAAACAAATCACAATCACAATCACAAATTTAAGCCAGTAATTAAGATCTATTTAAGCGTAAAAATCTCGGTCGTTACACTTAAACTCTTTGACTACTCCTTATTGCCTTCCTCATGAAGCTCGTTAAACTTGGTATAACTACTGACAATTCCCTCTATAACAGTCCCCCATCATCTTTCTTGGTGGGCATATGACCGGGACGCCGACATCATGGACATAGGCTTTGGACCATATTGTGTGTATCAGCGTCAAAACAAACGAAAAGGGAACCAAAATTGATATGGACATCCAATTCAAGCGAAGAATAAAGTAGAACCGATGCATACTTTAGTCCATTGATCGATTGAGGACAAGGGGCTCTTCACTTTTAGTGTATTTCTTTTCTCAGTCGATCGATCGAATCCAAATTTTCATTCGATCGAATGTAAACCGTGACTTCGAGCGATTTATAAATTTATAAATCGATCGATCGATTTGTCGCATAAGTCTGATCCGCCAAAAGTCGGAATTTTAGTTTTTGGGCAAACTTGGTCCTTTTAGTGTTTTAATTGTTCAAGGGTTTTCTTCTTTTGAGGACTACTATATAAGGTCCTTATAAACTTTGTAAAAAACTAAAAATTAATTGATGTTTAATGAAAAAGGTTATTTTGCTTAGAGCTTGAGATAACCTTGTTAAAGAGAGAATCTTCTTTCTCGTGAAGGGTTTGATGTGAAGCCAAGGGTGCGAAGCCTACAATATCTAATTGCTATCTTCATATCTTTATTTATCTGTTCTTTGCATTGTTTACCGATCCCATAAAACCTATTTCAGCCATTATTCTCTTGAATACTCCGAAAATCTGAAACCTTAGAATTCTCTTGAGCCATTAAACCAATCCAATCAACAAACCCTGAAAGAACCAGTGATTCTGCCTTCGATCTGTGAGCGAGCACTCTAATCTGGAAGTAGCTAGAGTTCTATCTCTAGGATCCCCCTTCTGCAAAGCTAACGGATCTAGCGCATTGGACTGGACCCTAGCCGAACCAAATGAAATCACCCAAGCGGAAATCTACGAAACCCTAAGGTATCGCAAGTAATTTTGAGATTGCGTTTGATTTAATTAGTTTAATTTCGGCAAACTAGCTTTGCGTCATCATTCACGTAGTTTAGGGTCGTTCCGCCCAAGGTTAAAATCTCGTAAAAACGATATGTATCGTTCAGCCTCAAAACCAATACGTATCGGTATTGGACGATACATTCCAACGTATCATCTGAAAATTTGGATTTTTGTATGAGAGGCACCGATACGGTACCTTGAATGTACCATATCGGTGAGGTCCAAAACCGATACGTATCGGTATCGGACGATATTTTGACCCATGGTTCCGCGTCAGTTTTGGTATCAAAGCCTAGGTTCTAGGTTAGGGCATCTTTGCATGACGTTTTAAATTTTATTTCATTTGTGTTCGTCATTGTGCACGTTTAGTGTTTGGTAAAAGTCCTCATTCATTGTTGGTTCATAGTTTCATGCCATTTTAGAATCCGTGTTAGTAAGCCGTGATCACCATAGACATGAGTGAGGTTGTCGATGTCCTTAGGGACATCAAAACTGAATTGAGTGCGATCAATGATAGGATGACTGCCATAGAGCAAGCCCAAACGACCCTTGAGGCTTCTAATGGTAGGTTGCTTGACCGAGTCAATAGGTTAGAAGGGGTTGGTGCAGTGTTCTTAAAATCGTTGGCCGGGTTTAGGCGGTCAGGGGGAAGTTCAGGTAGAAATTGCTGGGCGGCGCTTGGGCAGGCTCCCCAAGATCCGAGCGACCGCTATGTATGTGTGTGCATATATATATATATATATATATATATATATATCTGTGCCACTTGCCAAGAATAGAAGGAAGAAAAAAAAAGAAAAGAAGAACCAAAAAAAAGAGTTGCGCTCACTACTCATTTGTCGAAAAAAAAGCGTTGTGTAAGAATCAAGATCATAAAAACCTGAGGAAGAAGAAAAAAACTGAGGAAAAAGAAGAAAAACAGAGGAGATAAAATTTTAAAAAAAAAATTGGGTACTGGGGCGACTCGGGCGGGACTGGGTGGCTTGAGCGGGCGCCCCAAATCTGATCTTCCTCAAAGTCTGCCCAAGCGCCTTGGGGCCCGAACCACTCGGACGGCCTCCCCGAACGATTTTCAGAACAGTGGGTTGGTGAGCACCTTGATCAACGCCGTAAGCATGATGGTATACGCTTTGAACGTGGTGGTCATTAGAATGATCGGAATCGGAACCATAAGGTAGATCATCGAGGAGATGACTACGACCAAGATGGGAGACTCCTCAAAAACGTTTGAGTTGAGTTTCCAACCTTCGATGAGAGAATGGACCCAAAAGTCTTCCTCGATTGGATCTCCGATATGGATCAACACTTTGAGTGGTATAGCATGAGTGATGAGCGATGTGTTAGTCTCTCCAAGATGAAGCTCATCGACTAAGCTCAACTCTTTTGAGCTAATGTCGAGCGCATAAGAGTGAATGCGGGTTGTGCCCTCACTACCTGTTGAGAGGACATGAAAGTACGACTTACAGAGAAGTGCGCTCCTTTGTCATACTACTATCGCCTACTTGATCAATGGCAAAATTTACGCTAAGGTAGTATGCTCGTGGCCGAATTCATTAGCAAATTTGAAGAGGTCATGATGAGAGCCAAGGTATCGGAAGATCCTCAAGTTTCTCTCTCTAGATTCCGTATCGGATTGCGATTGGAATTGCAAAAAGAGTCGATCTCACCTCGTTGAAACTCTTGAAGAGTGTTATGCCGTTGTTCAAGACCTTGAACGGTATTTGAAAATGACGGTGGTGAGGTGACTTGACTCACAAACCGGTCAATACCGTGCCGGAGAAGTGAGGCTTAGTGCTGGGAACCCACCTCCCAAGTCTACAGAACCCACTCCTACCAATGTAAGGTTTGACAAAGGAAAAGGTATGATTGGAGAATCCTCGAGGAGTGGTTCTCACATTAAGTGCAATTAAGGTCAAGGGTTGGGATACTTTGCCGCCCAATGCCCCAAGGAATATCTTCATGGAGGGAGAGGAAGATGAGGATGATAGAAATGTTGAGGAAGAAGTGTACGAACCGGACGTCACACCTAGTGATGAGGCAGGTGATATTAGTCGTCGTGCCTTAGTTGTGAGATGTGTCCTTGCTTAGCCTGAACGGTATGAGAAAGAGGATTGGTGTAGGGAGAACATCTTTCACACCTTTGCCGCATGTGGAAAGAAGAGTTGTAGGGTTATCGTCGATAGCGGGAGTTGCACCAATGTGGTGTCGACACACACCATCCCCCGCTTAGGAATTACACCCGAAGCTCACTCGATACCATACAAAGTTGCATGGGTTGACTCTTCATCCATTCCCGTGTCTCGAATGTGTTGTTGTGTGCTGATTTAGTTGGCTTCTTATTTGGACACGTTGTGGTGCGATGTGGTGTTGATGGATGTAGGCCATATCATTTTGGGAAGGCCGTGGCTCTATGACTTGGACGTGACCCTTGGTTGATCTAACGTATGCACGTTTATGTCTAAGGGCAAGAAAATAATTTTAAACCCCTTGCCTCCCAAAACACCATCGTCCAACAAAGTTGAGAAGAAGGGCGGTCAATCTAAGACCATCAACATCGTGAGCCCTTCGAAGTTTGAAAGAGCTTTTGTGGATGAGAATGTGGTGTTCGTTGTCATCACCGTCGAGTGTGCTCTCGAGTCTATGGGCGAACCTCCTAAGGAGGTGAAGCCGATTTTGAAAGAACTTGCAGATGTCTTCCCAGAATTTTGACATTCAACACGCCATAGACTTAGTTCTCGGATCTACTCTATCGAACCTGCCCCATTATAGGCTGAATCCGGTGGAACATGCCGAGTTAGCGCGACAAGTCGATGAGTTCCTTCGGAAGGGGTTCATCCAAGAGAGTTTGAGCCCTTGTGCCATACCTGCACTAGTCACGCCCAAGAAGGATGGTACTTGGCGAATGTGTGTGGATAGTCGGGCCATTAATAAGATTACAGTCAAGTCTCGGTTTCCTATACCGAGGCTCGATGACATGTTGGGTGTGATGGTTGGTGCCACTATCTTCTCCAAGATAGACCTTAAGAGTGTCTACCATGAAGTCCGTATCCGCCCCGATGATGAGTGGAAAACCGCCTTCAAGACCAAAGATGGTCTTTTTGAGTGGATGGTCATACCTTTTGGGCTATCTAGTGCCCCAAGCACCTTCATGAGGCTCATGACCCAAGTGTTGAGGCTGTTTCAAGGCAAGTTCCTTGTGTATTTTGATGACATCTTGGTTTATAGTCCTGATAAGGAGCAACACTTGACCCACCTTAGGTTTGTTTGTGAGACCTTGCGGGGAGAGAAATTGTATGTGAATTTCAAGAAGTGCACATTCATGCAACGATTTGTTGTCTTCTTGGGATTGATTGTCTCCACCGACGGAATGGTTGTGAACCCCGAAAAGGTTAAGGCTATTATGGAGTGGCCCGAACCTAAGAACATTCACGATGTCTGTAGCTTCCATTGCATGGCTACCTTCTACCATCACTTCATTCGAAGATTTAGCACTATTATGGCTCCCATCACCGATTGCATGAAAAAAGGGGAGTTTCAGTGGAGCAAAGCCATGACGAAGGCATTTGTCGAGATTAAGGAGAAAATGACTAGTGCACTAGTCATGCATCTACCAGATTTTTCTAAAGTCTTTGAGCTAGCATGTGATGTGTCGGGTGTGTGCATAGGGGTGCTTAGTCAAGAGCGCCACCTAGTGGCCTACTTTAGTGAAAAGCTTAACAAGGCCAAACAAAGTATTCCACCTATGACAATGAATTTTATGCGATCGTCTGATCCCTTTGGTATTGGAAACATTACCTTAGACCGCAAGAGTTTATGCTGTTTTCCGTTCATGAAGCCTTGTGCTTCCTTGCTTCCCAAAAGAAGTTGAACCCGAGGCATGCGACATGGATCGAATACCTCCACAATGGTTCACATTCGTGTTGAAACACAAGGTCGGCATTGAAAACAAAGCCATTGATGCGCTTAATCGTCGGGTGGCGACTTCGCAAACCATGAGCACCGAGGTTGTCGGGTTTGAGCAATTGAAAGAGGAGCATCCCAAGTGCCCAGATTTCGGGATGGATTACAATTCTCTCCTTGGTGATCCGACCAGCACTAACTCCAAGTATACCCTGCAAGGTGGGTATTGTTCAAAGGCAATCGCCTATACATCCCTCGCACTTCATTGCGTGATTTCCTCATTTGGGAGTTACATGCCGGAGATATTGCCGGGCATTTCGGTCCTAACCAAGACCGTTATGCTCGTTGAGGATAGGTTTTATTGGCCTAGCCTAATGAGGGATGTTTCTCGGGTTGTGAAACAATATCTTACATGCCAAGTGTCCAAACATAGTAGACAAAATACTAGTCTGTACACCCCTTTGCCGATGCCTCACACACCGTGGCAAGACATCTTGATGGATTTCGTGCTCGGACTCCCCAAGACTCCGCGAAAACACGATTCCATTTTTGTGGTAGTAGACCACTTCTCCAAAATGACCTACTTTATACCATGCTCCAAAACCTCTGAAGCAGCTCACATTGCTAAATTGTTTTTCAGAGAGGTAGTGCGTTTCCATGGGTTGCCCAAGACCATCGTGTCAGATAAGGACGTCAAGTTCACTGGTTAATTTTGGAAGACCTTGTGGCACATGATGGGCACCATGTTGCAGTTCTCTTCGGCCTATCATCCTCAAACCGATGGCCAAACCGAAGCCACCAG
Source organism: Chloranthus sessilifolius (assembly GCA_021018995.1). Lineage (NCBI taxonomy): Eukaryota > Viridiplantae > Streptophyta > Magnoliopsida > Chloranthales > Chloranthaceae > Chloranthus > Chloranthus sessilifolius. The sequence continues at coordinate 504,343 of CM037587.1, forward strand.
GAGAAGCTTAGGCAATCTTCTTCGTAGTCTTTTCGGTGATCACATTAGGACTTGGGATTCCACCTTACCAATGATCGGGTTTGCATATAACAATTCAGTCAATAGGTTCATAGGCATGAATCTGTTTGAGGTCGTACATGGTCATAGGCCTAAAACACCCCTAGATTTGATCCCCATGTTTGCATCGCATCGAGTGTCCAAGTCCGTAGATGCATTCACACAACATATTCATAGTTTGCATGCCAAAATTAGACAGAAAATTAATTCAAGCAATGATCAATACAAATTATCGGCGGATGCGCGTAAGCATTTCAAGGAATTTTAAGTTGGCGCTCATGTGATGGTTCGGATTAGACCTGAGCGATTCCCATCAGGAGTCGCGAAGAAACTCCAAGCCTGCGGTGCTAGGCCTTTTAAAATTGTGGCAAGGAGTGGTCTTAATGCCTACGTTCTTAAGCTTTCTCTAGATGCAGGGATTAGCTCAACGTTCAATGTGGAAGACCTGGTTACTTCCCTGGGCCCAACCCCACCTCCTTACAATCCTTTCTAACGGGTCCCAAGTCCAAATCCCAACCCACCCTTGCAGCCTTTACCACTCCCTTCCCCAAGGAAGCAGAGGAAAGAGGTAATCGAAGAGCCACCCATGGTAGAGAATTTCAGAAATATTTGGTGAAGTGGATGGGTAAGTCGGACTCCGAAAACGCATGGAGTAATGAAGACGAGGTTTGTCGCCGAGACTCGTACATGCTCGATCGATATCAAGACTCCGCTTCATCAGTGATGAAGCCTTTTTGGTCTGGGGGAATTGATGGGGATGCCGACATCATGGACATAGGCTTTGGACCGTATCGCGTGTACTGGCGTCGGAACAAACGAAAAGGGAACCAGAACTAATATGAACATTTGATTCAAGCGAGGAATAAAGAACTGATGCATACTTTAGTTGATCGATCGATCCTTGTATTCGATTGATCGATTGAGGACAGGGGCTCTTAACTTTTGGCGAATTTCTTTTCTCAGTCAATCGATCGAATGTGAACCATGACTTCGAGCGATTTATAAATTTATAAATCGATCGATCGATTTGTCATGTACGTTTGGTCTGCCAAAAGACAGAATGTTAGTTTTTGGGCAAACTTGTCCTTTTAGTGTTTTAATTGTTTTAGGGTTTTCTTCTTTTGACTATGTAAGGTCCTTATAAACTTTGTAAAAATTAATTGATGTTTAACGAAAAAGGCTATTTTGCTTAGAGCTTGAGATGAGCTTGTTGAAGAGAGAATCTTCTTTCCCGTGAAGGGTTTGGTGTGAAGCCAAGGATGCGAAGCCCACAATATCTAATTTCTATATTTATATCTTTATTTATTTATTCTCTGCATTGTTTACTGATTCCATAAAATCTATTTCAGGCATTATTCTTTTGAATACCCCGAAATCCTAAACCCTAGAATTCTCCTGAGCCTTTAAACCAGTCCAATCAACAAACCCTGAAAGAACCAGTGATTCTGCCTTTGATCTGCGAGCGAGCGCCCTAATCTGGAAGCAGCTAGAGTTCTATCTCTAGGATCCCCCTTCTGCGAAGCTAACAAATCTAGCGCATCGGACTGGACCCTAGCCGAACCAAACGTGATCATCCAAGCGGAAATCTACAAAACCCTAAAGTACCTCAAGTAAATTTGAGATTACATTTGATTTAATTAGTTTAATTTCGGCAAACTAGGATTGCATCATCATTCACGTAGTTTAGGGTCGTTTTTCCGCGTCACATAATATGCCATTTTCTTGCTTTTGGATTCTTTTGGGTGGCACAAGATTGTCTTTCTCCACGCAGTTTCTCTAAATCTTTTGAATGACACTAATCACCTTTGTTACAGCCCTAAATATTGCTAATAGATATCTTGAATACAGGCTCCCTACTGTCAAGTTTTTGGTATGTTTTTCCACTTTTCTATTTTTCTTCTTCAACTCGCACTTTACATCACTATCTACCCTAATAAAAGATAATGGTTAAGAGAAAAGAATTTGTTATTTTTACATGACTGGGATGGTGAGCATCATAATGAGGGAGCTAATTAATAAGAAAATTATGTCAGCTGTCCAAGTGTCCAACAAAGGACCTGTTTGATCAACTGGGAATGTATTCACCCAAATGAATTCCTTGTAACCAGAATTACTTTTCTGATATTGCTTATGTCCTCTAATGAACCACATTTTATCACCTTTCCTCGTTCTCTTCTTTCCTATGATATATTTGATTCTTCCCTAAATTGGTGGATGCATATGTCGGCACTGATACATGTCTCAACACCTTTGTGTCTTTCCTCTCCTTTTTCTTGTTGTTGTTATTGTTATTATTATTATATCCTTATTATCAGTGTTATTATTGTTTTTCCGATTTCTACGAGGGAGAAAGCAATATATCGCCATCTCTCCATCAAGATGTCTTGACTCTTGATTAGAGAGATCTAGACTGGAGAGAGAATTCTACTCCTTTTCTTTGTTAAAATAAGCCAAGTCATGAGCCCTCGTGGACTGTTTTCTCTCACTGTTTTTGTGAATCATGAGTTGTAAACGTTCTTGCATACTTCATCAAGTTTTCTAATTTTTGATCGGAACTTTTTCGGTTGTAAGTCAATTTTCCTTGATAGAGCATTTTTACCACCTCTAAATATGGTGTTGGTGGTGTGAAGATTGATTTCAGCTTTATTGATGCTTCTGGGGTTTGCCTGCTTTTCCTTACTTCTAATTATATTGTAGTATAACACTGGCCCAATATTTGAATGATATACCAGATGCAGTCCTGGAAAAAAGGGTTTCTTTGTACTTTTTTGCTTGATTAATCAGTGAATACTTGCTGGAAGTTTAATTTATAGATGTAGCTTGCCATAAAATTTATCAGCGTGAGGTCGATTACTCGAGTCAGATTTATTTATTTATCTTAAAATTAGCATGTTCCTTGATCATTTCTCGTTCACTTTCTGTTACTTCTTCTAGGTGAAGGAACAGGCTTGCTTCGACTTCACAGTACTTATCGTCACGATTTGAAAATATACAGCTCAGATGAGGGTCGTGTTCAGGTATACCCTAATCAGTGTATGAAAGCATTTATATGCTCCATTTTCTTTGCGAATTGTCGTAGAAATTTTGTAGCCTTTTGTTAATTTTGTTTAAGAGTTTTTTGGTGGCAGATGTCTGCAGCAGCATTTGCTAAAGGGTTACTCGATTTGGAGGGGCAACTAACTCCAATTCTGGTTCGTAGACTTTATTCCACTTATTATTTGTTGGCACAATGCAACTTATCTGTGTTGTTTCTTTTTGAAGGTCTCTCTTGTTAGCGAAGATTCGTCTATGTTGGATGGACTAGACAATGCCAGCATTGAGATGGAAGAATCAAAGGTTGGTCTTGCATTGTTGAAAGGGTAATTTTATTTTGTTATAACGCGTCTGATATCAAACTGACACAGGACAAAACCCTAGACTACGTGAATGATGATGAAATGATTATTTTGCTGAAATTAAATTAAATTAATTAAGTAATAAGCGCAAATATCTTAAGGTTCATAGTTTTCCATTCGGATGATTACATTCGATTCAGGTAGGGTCCGATCCGTTGCGCTAGATCTGTTAGCCTCGCTGAAGGAGGATCCTAGAGGTAGAACTCTAGCCGCTTCCAGATTAAGGCGCTTGCTCGTGGTTCAATGATGGAATCTCAGGTTCCTCAAAGGTTTAAAGATCGGGTCGATTTAAGGGTTTCGATTGGTTAGATGGCTAGAAAGAGACTTAGGGTTATTGAATCGGGTCGATTCAATAGTTTAGATGAAAACTAGAGTTATGGTTTGGGAAATTTTGATAGGATAACGGTTGGATTTAGGGTTTATGGGAATAAAATGAGAGCAGAGAATAGAGAAACAAAGAGATATTAAAATGAATAAAACTAGAAAATAATGTGCATCACACCCTTGGCCTCACACCAAACCCATCTCGGGGAAGAAGGATCACTCTCCCGAATTGCTCATCTCAAGCACAAAGCAAAGCTCTTTCATTAATCAATAATCAATCACTTATATTGTTATAGACCTTATATTGGAGGTCTCACAAAAGAAAATAAAACCCTAAAACAAATACTAAAGAAAGACAAATATGCCCTTAAAACCTAAATTCGGTCAAAATTCGCACTGTAGGAGATCAATTGAGGCACTGTAGTAGATCAATTGAGGTACTATAGTAGATCAATCGAAGCATGTAGCAAATCAATCGAGGTACTGTAGCAGATTTCAGTTTCTCCGAATTTGAACTGCTTTTCCTTCTTTCCAACGGGCTACAGTCGATCGATCGATTGAATGGTTGATCAATCGACTGGGCATTGCTCCAGCACACTAATTCTGCTCCTTTGAGCCTGGTTCTGATTTCCGTTCTTTCGATGCCGGTACACATAATATGGTCCATATCCTATGTCCACAATGTCAGCGCCCCCGTCAATTCCCCCGGACCGAAAATGTTTCATCACCGATGAAACACTCATGTAGTACGGATCAAATGTATTTGGACTCGAACATTGTAACTCCTCGGAACCCGGCTCGCCAACCAAATATTTTTGAAGCTTCTCATCAACTCTTCTGGACCCGAAGGAATTCATCCCCGATGACGTGTGATCGCGATATAGGCCGGGAATACAAGAACGCAAGCAAGGAGCCCTCTCATGATTGGCCCATGCACTCTCTCGGTAGTTGACTTGTCAACCCTCTGCATCTCATAAACTATAAACTCTCTGCCGCAGGTGAATGCCACAAGATCATCCCAAATTTCCTCAATTACTTCTTTCCTCTGCCTGCTTGGGTAGGGAAGGGGTATCGGCTGTAAAGTTGGGATAGGATCGTGAATAGGGGGTGTTTGGAAAGGATTGCAGGGCCGTGGGGTTGAGCCTAGAGAAGGAACTAGGTCCTCCACATTGAACGTTGAGCTAATCCTTATATCTGGAAGAAGCTCAAGAATGCACACACTAGGACCACTCCTTGCCACAAGTCCAAAAGGTCCAACGTTGTGGGTCTGGAGCTTCCTTACAACTCCCGATGGGAATTGTTCAGGTCCAATCCGAACCATTGTATGATCATTTAATTGGAATTCCATAAAAGCCTTAGGTAACTGCATCGATATTTGAGAGTTTCATTGCATAAATTAATTTTAAGCTTAATTTCGGCATGCAATGCGAAATGAGACGCAAAAGTTGACTCACAATAAAACTCGGAATGTATAGCGGTATGCCACTCGAGACTATGATGTGTAAGTATATATATTGACTCGATACTCTCATGTGCATGCGATGCTAATGATTCACACGTAACCGACTCAAGTGCTCTTGACTCTACTAACATTAATGACTTACGTACAACCGACTCTGTGGGCACTATCATCTCATGTGTGATCGAATCAAAGGACACTAATGGCTCATGTACTCTCGGTTCGACCAACTTCAAAGATTCAAGTGCACTCGACTCTACCACTAATAAGGACTCGTGCGCAACTGGCTCTACAGGCACTAACAAATCATGTGTAGGTGACTCGGTCAAATCGTGCGTGGGTGACTCAGTTGACTCGTGTGTGGGCGACCAAACATCACTACTCACAAGGGAAATAAGGGTCTCTTTAATGCAAAATAGACTCTCATCAGCTTCTTCCATCTCTTCACTCATCACGGTACGAGGGTCATACACTTCTTTCTCTTTCCTATTCTCCGGCTCAATATGACTCCCTCTTTTAGTCAATAAATTTGGAGTAGGAAGTTTTATGGAGCATTGGTAAGCAAAGTGTTTAAATCCTTGACACTTAAGACAATCAGGACACTTATTTGTCTTGGTTCTCAAACTCCGTAGAAGGTGATGGTGTGTCAAAGGAACATACTTTTGAATAAGTGTCACCTTCATATCATCCCATATGGAGATGAGTTTAATCCGACGAAACTCAATACGGAGTTCTATATGAATCAAAAAAATTTCGGCATTACCCTTAAATTTTATTGTTACTAGCCTAATTTTGTACTCATCTTGTACGCCATACCAATCAAAGTACTCCTTTACACTAGACAACCACTCCACGAAGGTTCTAGGGTCCGTCATACCCTCAAAATCTGGGACCTCATTCCGAATAGATTTTAGAAACTTCTTGGCAAGGTCGTACTCAGGTTCATGATGATGAGGATATCCTCAAACTCTAATCTCATCACGATTTTTGGGGCTTTGCCAAGAATGTGGAGTGTAGTGATTCCCTCGTTCGGTTAGCACCCTTTCATGACGGGTAAGGAATTCATGGTAACGTGTAAGTGACTGATACATGATGCTTGACAGAAACACAACTTAGACACAATTCTATGAACCAAACAACAATTGAGAAATTTTAACAAACACATGACGTGCACACAAATGTAAACACAAATGCCATAAAATTAAATGACTTCGAAATGACATACACATGTGACTCAAAATGAGTAAGGACTTTTGTCAAACACTAGACGTGCACACTCGATGAACATAAAATGCACTGAAAATTAAAATGCAATAAATTAAACTATCACACGATGTGCCCTAACGTAGAGCCTAGTGCTTTGATACCAAAACTGATGCAGGACAAAACCCTAGACTACGTGAATGATGATTGAATGATTATTTTGCCGAAATTAAACTAAATTAATTAAGCAAAACCAATATGAATAAGCGCGAATACCTTAAGGTTCGTAGTTTTCCATTCGGATGATCTCATTTGATTCGGGTAGGATCCGATCCGCTGCGCTAGATCTGTTAGCCTCGCGGAAGGAAGATCCTAGAGGTAGAACTCTAGCCGCTTCCAAATTAGGGCCCTCGCTCGTGGTTCAATGATTGAATCTCAGGTTTCTCAATGGTTTTGAGATCAGGTTGATTTACGGGTTTAGATTTGTTAGATGGCTGGGATGAGATTTAGGGTTATTGAATCAGGTCGATTCAATGGTTTAGTTGATAACTAGAGTTATGGTTTGGGAAATTTTGATAGGATAACGACTAGATTTAAGGCATAATATGAGAGCAAAAAATAGAGAAACAAAGAGATTAAAATGAATAAAACTAGAAAATAATGGGCATCACACCCTTGGCCTCACACCACACCCATCTCGGGGAAGAAGAATCACTCTCCGGAATTGCTCATCTCAAGCACAATGCAAAGCTCTTTCATTAATCAATAATCAACCACTTACAATATTTATTTAGAGACCTTATGTAGGAGGCCTCACAAAAGAAAATAAAACCCTAAAATAAATACAAAAAAAAGACAAGTATGCCCTTAAAACCTAAATTCCATCAAAATTCGCACTGTAGCAGATCAATTGAGGCATTGCAGCAGATCAATCGAGGTACTGTAGCAGATCAATTGAGGCACTGTAGCAGATCAATAGAGGTACTGTAGCAGATTTCAGTTTCTCCGAATTTAAACTCTTTTTCCTTCTTTCCAACGGGCTACAGTCGATCGATCGATTGAATGGTCGATCAATTGACTGGGCATTGCTGCAGCACACTAATTCTGCTTCTTTAAGCCTAGTTCTAATTTCAGTTCCGCTTCTTCCGACGCCGGTACACACGATATGGTCCATAGCCTATGTTCACAATGTCGGCGTCTCCGTCACAAAGCCTAATGTTTAAGAAGGGAGCGTAAGTTCTATGTTATTAGTATTAATAAGTAAGAACGTCATCATAACCATATCCCAATGACTATATTATGAACACATGGTAAATATAAATCATCATTTTTGGTGGCGAAAATTTTATGCCCCTCGATAAGTCAAATTACACCTCTTTTCGTATAGATGCTGCCAAAGAAAGGGATGACTGCATCCTGCTATAGCAAAAGAAGAAGAGACATGCCACAACTCGATCTCCAGGATTGTGGCACAAGGCGAGCGTGGAGCGCCCATGGCTACCGGCTGCGTGCCGTCCAGTTCCAAGGGCAGCTCGAATTCACAATTAGACTGCTGTTGCTGAAACCAGCCACTCTGCACAAAGAGAAGAACTATTGCTCAAACTTTTGAGCTGTTGGATTGAAAAATAAGACCATTTGACGTCAAGTAATTTCCCAGCTACATGCATTAGTGGAAGTTGCAGTAATTTCCCAGCTACATGCAAGTAAATCCCAGATGCCTATAAAAGACATTGAAAAAAACAACTAGTAAGCTTTCAACTACAACTTCATCCCTCATCTAATAGTTCTTGAACCACTTCAAGCTTTCAAGGTGAAGGCAGCCTTCAAAGTCTCTTTCTGAAACTAGCAACAATACTACTCTTAACGGGTTGATAGTTTGAGGCACAAACTGAAATCATTAATCCAATTCTCTCAAACCCTCAATTAACATCAGGCACAAAACTGAAAACCTGTGGCCTCAAAATCATTCTCTCAAACTCTATTGAATTTCTAAAACTCCACATTTCTCTTAAATAGTGAGAAAATTGGATTAATGATTTCGAGGCCACAAAGGCCTCATATATTAAGTTATGTGATATAGATCCAATAGATTTAGGTTTAGATGAAAATTGAAGGTTTGAGATACAAGATTGAGGTTTTAGATCGAGGTGAGTGTCATTCTTCACAATTAGTTTATTGTCATAATCGCTTCTTTTGTACCCGAACTTCATAACACCTTCACTAAATTTCTGAAACCACGCTCGAGGTGATTGTTTTAGCCCATAATGGACTTCTTTAACCTACAGACTGCCTCTTTCTACCCTTGGCGGCAGAAGCCATGCGAAATTATCTTATATACCTCCTCCTTTAAATCAGCATGAAGGAAGGCATTCTTCACATCTAGCTGGCATAAGAGTTAATTTATTTACGCTACAACTGATAAGCGAACACGAATTATGTTTGACTGAGCATCTGGGGCTCCTGATGGTCATTGCCCTGTATCTGTGAACCCCTTTGTAACCAACCTTTCCTTGTATATTTCTATATAAACATCTGGTCTATACTTCACAACCCACTTTCACCTAACGACCTTTTTCCCATGGGAAGGTTCGCAACATCGCAAGTCTCTTTATGTTCCAGGACTCTCATTTCATGCATCATAACTTCCTTCCACTGTGACCGTGAGAGCGCATAAGATGCGCTGCTCATCTTCTACATGTCAATGTTCAAATGCTCAACCGGCTGGAGCAAATTCAACGGTGTTTTCTGTGGGAGGGGTCAGGCCTGGACAAACGATACCACCTAGTTGACTAGGACACTTGCCAACTACCTGTCGGATGTGACGGCATGGGCATTCGCAACTTGAGTTGGACCAACATCGCGCTCCTTGGAAAATGGTTCTTGAGAGCGGGGAGGGTGGAAGAGAGGGATAGTCTTTGGCGTAAGGTGTTGATCGAGAAGTACAGGCAATCCATGGGTAATTGGGGTATTTGCACCACAGCCCACAAAGGCACTTCGGCTTGGTGGAAAAATATCTGTAACATGTGGCTACTTTTCGCCAGAGGGCTGTGGTTCAGTTGGGGCTGTGATACCTGTATCCGGTTCTAGGAAGACGCATGGCTGGATGGTGGCCCCCTTAAATCCTCCTACCCGGACATCTACGACATATCTTTAAACCCTCTAGGGATGATCGAGGATTTTGCATCAGAAACTCAGGGGGGTAGATTGTGGGATGTTACCACCAGAAGGCTATTGTGGGACAACAAGGTGACCTCGTTTTCAAATCTAATTCATAAGCTTTACGAGGTGCGGCGGAACCCACACAGTCAAGACCAGCTGATATGGACCCCGAGTAGAGATGGAAACTCCGGCTTCAGATCCTACTACAGGATACTTTCGTGCCACCCGCTGATCAGATTCCAAGACGCAAGGCTGTGGAAGGAGGCCATTCCTCCCAAAATTAAGTTCTTCGCGTGAACTCTATTCAAAGAGAAAATATTAACGAGGGATCTGCTTATTCGAAGGGGGAAAGATATTCCTAATCACTGCGTAATGTGTAGCAATGGGAGGAGGAGACCGCTTCACACCTCCTTCTTCACTGTCAGGTGGCACACAAGATTTGGAGTGCCATCATAAGATCCTTTGGTATGAGTTGGGTTCAGCCGGCAACGCCTTACCTTCAATTCCTTCTATGGTCGTCCGTTAAAGTGGAGGGAGAACTAGGAGACTACCGGATGGAAGCCCTTTTCGCCGTCTATTGGAGTTTATGGCGCGAGAGAAATATGCGGATTTTCGATAACAAAAGCCGCCCAATGGGGATGATCATGATGTCGGTCAGAGACTTGGTGTGGTTTTTGGTGGCTAGAGGTGGGAATGTGCTTAGAGAAGACCCACTCACATGGGACCCGGGCTAAATTGGTCGGGCCCGAGAGCTGTTTGGTTGCTTATTGTACCTTTTTTCGGTTTTTTCTGTTTCTCTGTTTTTGGTTGTGTAGTTGTATTGGTCTTTCAGCCCCTTGCTGCTAATCAATATAATTCTCATTACTGACAAAAAAAAAAGTAATAGCATCTAAGGAAGACACAAAGGACATGTCAGATGTTGAAAGATTTTGGTATGACACACACTCACCTATAGGGTGACGAGTGCAGAACCTGGGATCTTTCTGAAGAGCAATGGGAAGCTTTAGGCCATTACTTGGTCAACCTGCCTCAAGAGAGACATCTTTATGAGTGGTCTGAAAAGGGGGCTCTTGTGGTTCTCGTTACTTTTTCCTTATAAAATTCTTCCGTTTCCCAAACTTACTGAAAATATTATTTGTTTCGGTAGGCACTTCTTTCTCCTTTGGTTGTGCCCCTTCTTGTTGTACTTCTCTTTGTTCCTGTGCTTCTTTTTCGACATCATCATCATCACCATCATCATTAATACCATCATTATTTATATTGTAAGGCAAAACAACCGTGCTTACTTCTTCCTTATACCTCCCCTGAAGAAGTAACTGCGGAGGAAAGGAGAATGGAGAAGACTCAATGAATGTGACTTCTTCAATGAAACTGAGTTTGGACCAGCTTGTGGAAGATGGGAAAAATCGTGGCAACCTCAATCTTTGATTTCACTAGGAACAATATGGTTTATCTAGTACAATCCGCATTAAATGTGAAAATAACGATAACCATGCAATGAGATAATTGGGGATGGGATGGGCCCCATACATTCGAATGAAGAAGTTGGAAAATAATGCTACTTGTACTTCAACTAACTAGATATGAATTTCTACAATGATTTGATAATTGATAAACTGATGCGGGACGCCGACATTGTAGACAGTGGATACGAATCGTTTCGCGTGTACCGACGTCGGAATAAGCGGAATGGAGCGTAAAGAAGAAGAAAAGAAGAATCTGTGCATCTCGATCGATTGAACCCGGATTCGATCGATCGAAGCCTTATTTCGATCGATCGATTAAATTTCGTCCGATCGAGTGTCACTTTCAATCGATCGAAATCGCGCGAGAATGAATTTTTTTAGAGTTCGAACTTGAGTTTTAGGGGAAAATTTCTCTCTTTTATGCTTATTTTCGTTTTAGTTTATTTTAAGACCTCCTATATAAGGTCTCTCCAAAATAATGTAAGGGATGATTTTGAGTATTGAATGAATGAGCTATTGCTTTTGGAACTTGAGATGAGTTTCTTTGAAGAGTGAGTCTTCTTCCTGAGAAGGGTTTGGTGTGAAGCCAAGGGTGCGAAGCCCACAACCTCTATCTTCTATTTATCTCTTATTTTACTTTCTTTCTCTACTTTCTTCTGATCCCACAAATCCTAAATCCAGATATCATCCTTTTGAATATCCCAAAAATCATCAACCCCAACCGTCATCTAAACCGTTGAATCGATTGATCCCATACACCTAAAATCTCACCTCAACCATTAGGCCATTCCTCAGCAAAACCCCGAAGAAAACCAGCGATCCCATTATTGAGCTACGAGCGCCCTAATCTAGAAATCTAGAATTCTACCTCTAGAACCGATCTACACCGTGACTCTAACAGATCTAGCACGGAGATTGGACCCTTTCCTGAACCGGAACGTACTCTTTCGTACGGAAAACTACGAACTCCTAAGGTATTCACGTTATTTTCAGATTCATTGTTCAAATTAATTTAGTTTAATTTCGGCAGTTAATTAAATCATTGCATTCACGTAGTTTAGGGTTTTGTCTTGCGTCAGTTTTGGTATCAGAGCCTAGGTTCTAGGTTAGGGCATTTTGTGTCATTTTAATTTAATGGAATTTTATTTCATTTGTATTCATCATTGTGCACGTCTTGTGTTCGACAAAAGTCCTTATTCAATTTGAGTCACATGTGTATGTCATTTCGATGTCTTTGATGTCATGTCATTTGTGTCTTCATTTGTGTGCATGTCATGTGTTTGTTAAAATTCCTCAACTGTTGTGTGGCCCATAGAATTGTTTCTAGGTTGTGTTTGTGTCAAGCATCATGTATGAGTCCCTTACACATCACCATAAATTTGTTACCCGTCATGAAAGGGTGCTAGCCAAACGAGGGAACCACTACACTCCAAATTCTTAAAGTGAGATTAGAGTTTGGGGATATCCTCATCATCATGAACCTGAGTACCACCCCGCCGAGAAGTTTCTAAACTCTATTCGGAATGAGGTCCCAAATTTTGAGGGTATAACGGACCCTAGAACCTTCATGGAGTGGTTGTCTAGTGTAGAGGATTATTTTGATTGGTATGGTGTACCAGATGAGTACAAAATTAGGCTAATGACAACAAAGTTTGAAGGTAATGCCAAAATCTTTTGGATTCATATAGAACTTCGTATTGAGTTTCGTCGGATTAAACCCATCTCCACATGGGAGGATATGAAGGTGACACTTATTGAAAAGTATGTCCTTTTAACACACCGTTACCTTCTACGGTTTTTGAAAACCAAGACAGACAAGTGTCCTGATTGTTCCAAGTGTCACGGATTCGGACACTTTGCTTATCAATGCCTTACAGAACTTTCCACTCCGAATTTATTGATTAGAAGGGAGAGTTCTAAGGAGCAGAAAATTTTGAGAGTAGAAGAGGAGATGTATGACCCATGTATTGTGATGAGTGAAGAGGAGATCGAAGAAGCTAAAGAGAGTCTAGTTTGTGTCAAAAGGGCTTCTGATTCCCTTGTGAGTAGTAATGTTGAGTCGCCCACACGTGAGTCAACTGAGTCACCTACGCACGATTTGTTAGTGCCAGTAGAGCCCGTTGTGCACAAGTCCTTGTTGGTGGTAGAGTAGAGTGCACTTGAATCTTTGAAGTTGGTCGAACCGAGCGTACATGAACCATTAGTGTCCTTTGATTCAAACACACATGAGTTGACAATGCTCATAGCGTCGGTTGTGCTTAAGTCGTTGATGTTAGTAGAGTCAAGAGCATTTGAGTCGATTACATGTGAGTCATTTGTGTCCCATGCACATGAGAATATCGAGTCCATAGACACGCATGCACATCATAGTCTCAAATTGCATACTGTTATACATTCCGAGTCTTATTGTGAGTCAACTTTTGAGTCTCATTTCACATTGCATGTCGAAATTAAGCTTAAAATTAATTTATCCACTGAAACTCTCAAATTATAGATGCATTTACCTAGGACTCTCATGGAATTCCAATAAAATGATCACGCAATGGTTCGGATTGGATCTGAACGATTCCCATCGGGAGTCGTAAAGAAGCTTCAGGCCCACAACGCTGGACCTTTTGGAATTGTGGCAAGGAATGGTTCTACTACTTACGTTCTTGAGCTTCCTCCAAATACATGAATTAGTTCAACGTTCGCTGTGGAAGGCCTAGTTCCTTCTCTGGGCTCAACCCTACCACCTTGCAATCCTTTCCAACCTCCTTTTATTCACTATCCCATCCCAACTTTGCAGCCAATACTACTTCCCTCTCCAAGCAGGCAGAGAAAAGAGATAATTGAGGAAATTTGGGATAATCTTGTGGCATTCACCTGCAGCCGAAAATATTGTCTATGAGATGCAGAGGGTTGGTGAGTCGACTACCGAGAGTGCATGGGCCAATCATGAGAGAGTTCGTCGCTTGAGTTTCCGTATTCCCAGTTGATATCGTTATCGCACTTCATCGGGGATGAATTCCTTCGGGTTCGGGAAAGTCGATGCGAAACTTCAAAAGTATTTGGTAGAGTGGCTTGGCGAATCGGGTTATTGGGCTCAACAAGGAGAGGTTTACTAGGTACGTCCCTCTACAATGGACCAAGATGATGCTCATGCGTCACCGAGTGTCAGGATTCACTTCATGCGTGTTTCATCGGTGATGAAACATTTTGAGTCGGGGAGAATGTTGCAGGACGCCGACATTGTAGACATTGGATACGGACCGTTTCGCGTGTACCGACGTCAGAAGAAGCGGAATGGAGCGTAAAGAAGAAGAAAAGAAGCCCACAAACTCTTATCTTCTATTTATCTCTTATTTTGCTTTCTTTCTCTGCTTTCTTCTGATCCCACAAATCCTAAATCCAGATATCATCCTTTTGAATATCCCGAAAATCATCAACCCCAACCGTCATCTAAATCGTTGAATCGACTGATCCCACACACCTAAAATCTCACCTCAACCATTAAATCATTCCTCATCAAAATCCCGGAGAAAACCAGCGATCCCATTATTGAGCTACGAGCACTCTAATCTGGAAATCTAGAGTTCTACCTCTAGAACCGATCTGCAACGCGACTCTAACTGATCTAGCGTGGAGATTGGACCCTTTCCTGAACCCGAACGTAATCTTTTGTACGGAAAACTACAAACTCCTAAGGTATTCGCGTTCTTTTCAAATTCATTGTTCAAATTAATTTAGTTTAATTTCGGCAGTTAATTAAATCATTGCATTCACGTAGTTTAGGGTTTTGTCCTGCGTCATAAACTTTCATGTAAAGGTAGTACTATAAAAAAGTTAAATTGTTCTGGAAACAAAATGTGCAAACGTGACATGGGCAAATGACCACAATGAGCATGACATAGATGTGCCTCATCCTACGAGATAGTCGTAACAACAATTAGCTTTGGTATATGCTAATCTTAAAATAAGTGGAGGCCTTGCTCCTCAAAACCACGACCAAATATCCTCCCCACAGCTAGGTCTTGAAGGACACAATGAGAAAGGTAAAAAGTTGCATTTAATTTAAGAGACTTATTGATTTCACTAACAAATAACATATTTACAGGCATTTTTTGAACAAAGTGGAATCCAAAAATAAACTATCAAATTTAATTGTTCCTTTACCCTTTACAAGGACAAGGGACCAATCGACAACATGAATATGGCAAGGATTAGAAATAGGAAGCATTGCTACAAAAACTTGGACATACCAGCTATCGGACATATCGTAAGTCGCCCCAAAATCAATGATCTAGGGAGAATGAGGGAAGGAGGATGAGAGGGCAGACATAAAGATGCCCGACTTAGCCACATGTGAAGAGGAAGCCTGGGGGGAAGGGGGGGAGGACTAGAGGCGCACTGTAGGAGATCTTGATACTCCCTTTGTGCTATAGTAAGTGGAGTAGAGAATGGGGTGGTGGTAATTTGTAGTCCATGAATCCTTTCAATACCACTGCCAGTTTTCACTTGTGTCTTGTCCGTTTTTGACAATTTTTTCTTAGCCCAATATGATTCACACAACAACCAATCATCGAAAATATTGAGGTACTATATACTCCAACAACACAGATACCAACTGTGAATTAAAATTTATTCTACCCAACAACAACCAACCACAACATTTAGGGTGAACCCTAACTACACTAAATTGTATAAAACCTTCCCCAACTAATGATAAATCTAATCAACCTTCAATAACCCACTATTACTGCATCATAAATAGTAAATTTGATCACAATCAATTCAAATTAACACCTATTGACGACATTGTAAACACTTCGATAGGAATCACCACAAAACTATAACACAAACCCTACTTCTCACGGAAATCGACATTACAATGTCATTACTTAATCTTTCATTGTTGAGATACCTCAACTCTACAAAACTCTACAACAGAAAGGATTTAAATATCGGGCTACACAGTCCTTTAACTTCAGAGAGGCTCTCACCAGCCAACAACCACCACTCTCAACAATATTCAATGTCGCATATATTATACAACCCTCTACTTACTATATCCTTGTCTGAGGGGTCACTTACCGCGATAAAAAATGATCACAAACACCTCAATATTGGTTGAAATAGTGGAAGAACACATCCAAAGGCAAGCACTGAGATTCCGATCCAACCAATCAAGAGAACATTCAGATCGAGTTCATGGATCAAAGTTAAATTATATTTTAGGGTTAGGTATGGAGGAAAGAGAGAGAAGGAAAGGAAAGAATTGAAGTTGCGTTGCTTGACTTAGCACTCTTCCTAATACAATGCATTAACAACTTATTTAGTAGATCATTACATCACAAATTACAAAGACATTAAAATATGAAAAGTAAGTAAGATGCTCTATTTACACACACACCCAAAATTGCTAGACACCCACCAACCATTATGTTTACATACTATACTACCAGCATTTTCCTTCAAGTTGGAGCATGTATATTGCTCATGCCCAACTTAGAGGTGATGTCAAAGAGTCTCTTTCCGCCAACACCTTTAGTGAGAATGTCAGGCAACTGATCTTCAGAACGGACTTGAGGTATGACAATCTCTTTGACTCACCTTCTCTTGGATGAAATGACGGTCAACTTCAATATGCTTCGTCCTTTCATGATAGACCAGATTCTTTGCGATATGATGTGCAACTTCATTATTGCCATAAACAGTCATCAGCAAGATAACATGTACTTCCAAATCAAATAAGATAGGTTTCAACTGCATACCCTCGCGTGCTCCTTGAGACATGGCTCTGTACCCTTCCACACTAGAGTTGGATACTACATGTTGTTTCTTTGATCTCCAAGTTGCTAAGTTTCCTCCTAGAAAGGTGAAGTACTAGTGGACCGTTTATCATCAAGGGATCCAGCCCAATCAACATCTGTGAAGATCTCAATATCCAACTGACCAGTGTTCCCATACAAGAGCCCCCTTCCAGGGTTCCCTTTCAAATATCTGAGTATCCCGTAGACAACCTTTCAAATATCCAAATGAGTGTTCCTGGGTGAGTGCATGTACTGACTCACTACACTCACAACATAGTCTATATATGAACGAGAGTCATGGTGAGATAGATTAGTTTGTCAACTAATCTCTGATAGGCTCTAGGGGGTCCTTGAGAGGTTCACCAACCTCTTCGTTCTATCTATGATTTTGTTCAATGGAATTCACAGCAAGCTTGCAGTCCAACAATCCTGTTTCATAAAGTAGGTTCAAAGTATATTTTCTTTGTGACAACACAATCCTCCTTTTGTGATCTTGCCACCTCAATACCTAGAAAATATTTCAGGGGCCCCAAATTCTTGATTTCGAAGCCCTATGAAGGTGGTCTTTCAAACATAGTATCTCCTCGCTATCATTTCCAGTGATGATAATATCGTCCACATAAATCAAGATGGTTGTAGTATGAACCCCTTTCTTCACAAACAAGGTGTGATCATAGTGACTTCTCTGATATCCATAACCCATTATGGCTTCACTAAACTTATGAAATCAGGCACATGGAGATTGCTTTAGTACATAAATAGACTTTTTGAACTTGCATACTTTCCCAGTCTCCCCCCGTTTAACAAATCCAAGTGAAGCGTCATAGACTTTCTCTTTCAAATCACTATGAAGGAATGCATTCTTCACATCCAACTGTGACAAGGGTCATCCCTTGTAGGCGGCTAAGGATACGAGGGCCCTGATAGTATTCGATTTCACAACTGGAGCAAACGTTTCTTGATAATCAACCCCTTGAGTTTTAGTGAATCCCTTTGCTACCAATCTTGCCTTGTATCTTTCTACTAAACCATCTGGCATGTATTTCACTGTATACACCCACTTGCACCCCACATTCTTTTTTTTTTTATCGATAAAAAACGTATATATATTGAAAAGCCAATAAGATGCTGGAAACAACAATACAATGGAACGGCCAAAACAGTTGGGCCACGAAGCCAATTAACAAAAGAGAACACAACAGAAATGACAAACCAAACTAAAACCCCTCGCCACATTTCTCAGGATCGCACAATGAGGTTACCCCGGTTCCCAAGGTTCTGAAATCAAGTCGGCTCCTACTGATAACCAAAGAGTGACTAGGTCCTTGACCGCCTTCACAATACACCCCACAGGTTTCTTCTTCTGTTCAAAAATCCGCAAGTTTCTCTCTTTCCAGATACTCCAGATTACAACGAAGAAAGATACTATCCAATTGTTCCTAATCCTGTTGTCCATGTCAGCAGCGGACCAGGAAAGGTACAGGTCATAAGGCATGACAGTCATGGCCCATTTCATCCGGAATAGATTTAAAACTATACCCCAGATTTCGAAAGCGACCTCACAATGGATGAATAAATGCGCCGTTCCTCTTCCCTAGAACACATGACGCATCGATTCATGATATTCTTTCCCCTACGAATGAGCACATCCATTGTGAGCACTCTCTCTTTGAATAAGGACCAAGCGAAGAACTTAATTTTAGATGGGATTTTCGTCTTCCACAGCATAGCACCTTGGAATTTGATGAGCGGCCGGCGGGTCAGCATCCGGTAGTACGCCTTGACACTGAACATGCCATTATTATTCGGGCCCCATCTCTGCCGGTCAAGATTGTCCACATTCAGGGTCACCTTGTACATCATCTATAGGAGTCTAGCAAACTCTTCTTCTTTGTTAGTCAGCAAATTTCGTCGGGTGACCACTTCCCACACTCTAGCTCCATTGGAATCCGAGAGAAAATCTATAATCCGTCCCAAGGGATTCCGAGCTATGGAGTAGATACGCTGGAAATTCTGACTAAGCTTCCCCTCCTCTGCCCAATTGTCCTCCCAAAACGGTATTCAAGTGCCACAAGCCTAGCTGAAATGAATCCCCCTAGAGAAATGCATCCACGTATTGCAGATGTTTTTCCACCAGTTAGAAGTACCTCTAGTAACTGCGGTATTGACTCCCCAGTTGTAATCAGACGGGCCATATTTCTCTAGCAGTACCTTTCGCCATAAACTGTCCGCTTCATCCGCGTTTCCTACATGCCAGAATCATTTGTCAAGCAGCGCAATGTTGGTCCACTTTGCACAACGAATTCCCAGTCCTCTGCAGTTCAGCGGTAGTTTACACGTGTCCTAATTGACAAGATGGCATTTTTTCTCCAATCCCAAACCTTTCCATAGAAAATTGCGTTGGATTTGCTCGATCCAAAGTAAGACGCCAGCTGGGCACCTAAACATCGACATGTAGAAGATCGGAAGGCTTGAGAGCACAGCCTTGAACAAAATTAGTCGGCCACCACTGCTGAGAAATTTGCCGCTCCACGTAGATAACCTCTGCTGAAATCATTGAATCACCGGCTCCCAAGAGCTGGCCGCTGGTTTCCGCAATCCCAAAGGCAGCCCTAGATACTTGATCGACAGGTCTTGGCTGCCACATTGAATTGTGTGCGCCAATTCCTGTACGGTAGTATTATCAATCCCAATTCCCGTTATTTTGGATTTGTGGAAGTTAATGCGCTGCCCTGAAACTACCTCAAACACGGTTAGCACATCCGCCAGGTTCTTGAACTCCTCCACTCTGGCCTTACTAAAACGGATCGTGTCATCAGCGCAGTGTAGAATCGTGATGGTTTGGTCGTGAGCTCCCACTCTGATCCTTGAGATGAGATTCAGAAATTTCGCGTGAGTAATAAGCCCCACAAGAGCTTCCCCCATCAAGTGTTAGAGGAAGGGGGAGAATGGGTCTCCCTGACGAATGCCTCGCGAGCTTTTGAAATACCCCACCGGAGAACCATTAACCAGCACCGAAAACCAAGGGGTAGAGTAGCACCTTCGCATCCAGCTCCTCCATTTAACTCCGAACTTGAACCTGCTTAGCATGTAATCAAGGCTGGACCAGCTAATGCGGTCATACGCCTTTTCCATATTGACCTTCCAAAGCACCGCTGGAACTCGGTCGGAATGCGCAGAATGGATAATCTCGTGGGTCACCGCTACCTAGTCCACGAGCGTCTCCTTTTGACGAATGCCCCTTGCTAGTCGGAAATCAGCTTCTCCATTAAGGGGCTTAACTTGTTAGTTAGCACCTTAGGCGGGATCTTATACAGGCAATTAATGAGACAAATCGGGCAGAAATCAGTGAGATCCTGAGCCCCATCTTTCTTAGGAATGAGCGTTATGAACGTAGAGTCGAGACTGTGCCCAATAAAAGTTGTGTTGTGAAACTCATGGAAAACTTCCATCAATTCATCATTGAGTACCGGCCAGAAAACATGGAAGAATTCGAAAGTAAACCCATCTGGTCCCGGGGATTTGTTCCTTCCCCCTTTCTTAATGGCGTTCCACACCTCCTCTGCTTGGAACAGCCTTTCGATCTAACACTATCTTCAAGAATGAAAGGTTAAATCCAAGACTTCATTCAACCCTGGCCTCATTAGCCTTCTAAGCGGACCACACCTGGTCGCGAATCTGGTCATAACCGACCAACGTCACCCCCTCCACAGTCACGAATCCCAAGTAGTTCCTTTTATTCCTCGCATTAGCAATGGCATGAAAATACTTAGTATTTAGGTCACCCTCTTTCAGCCACCGAACCTTCGCCTTCTGGTTTCAGGCGACCTCTTCAGCTCTAGTGATAGAATTGAATTGCTGTTTGTTCTGATCGCGTTCTTTGCGCTCATTGACAGACAGAGCCCTGGATTCCTCCAAATCGTCGAGCTCCCTCAGCCGCAACAGAATCGCATCTTTATTGGTTTGCAGATTTCCGAACACCTCTCTATTCCATTCAATTGTTCTTTTTTTTTATTCCGTTCAGTTTTGAAATGAATCTATAAACTGTTGTTCCCCTAGGATTAAGTTCCCTCTACCACTCTGGTACCGCCGCGCGAAACTGGTCATCCAACAGCCACATGTTTTCGAACCGAAACGGACTCGGCCCTTTCCCCCTTGCATCACAAGTCAGTAGCACCGGCCGATGGTCGGAAGTAGCCCTTGCTAAGCATTCCAGTCTGGCTGCCGGAAACATTTCCATCTATTCCGTGTTGCATATAAATCGGTCCAACTTGCTGAGAGGGTTGGCCTTGGAGATTAGACCAGGTGAAGCGAGACCCGGTTAACGGGACATCCTCCATTGCCCAGTCAGAAATCCAAGAATTGATGTTCGTCATCACCGCCACATCTGGAGGTCCCCCTTGTTTTTCATACCCCCATCTTATCGCGTTGAAGTCGCCTCCCAGGCAGATCGAGTACTCCCACCTAGTAGTCACCGCATCCAATTCATCCCAGAAATCCCCTCGGAGCGAGTTGTCCGATGGCCCATAAATGCCAGCGAAAATCCATTTTTTCCCGTTATCTCTATTCCAGAGAACCACCGAAGCAGAAAAAATCCCATCCTCTTCTTCAATCTTCTCGAACAAGGACGGTCTCCACGCCATAAGGATGCCTCCCGAAGCTCCTGCCGAATTGACTCCAGTCCACTCCTAGTCCTTTCCTGAAAGTACCGAAGCGACTTTGCATTGGTCACAGGAGCCCCATTTAGTCTCTTGAAGTGTGATTATCGCCGGCTGAATCGATCGGATAAATCTCTTGACTCCAGCACGCTTAGCCCCATCGCAAATGCCCCGCACATTCCATGACAACATCTTCATAATAGCAACAAATGGTCACCCACACCAAAAAACAGCAGATGAGGATCAGTTGACGCCCATCCCCCTACCATCCGTTATACCCCACTCCAATTGCGCAAGTTCTTGAGCACCTGACCTTTGTTTTTTCCTCCTGTCACTGCGAGCCAGCACCATTGATCGGAACATCTCTCGCAGTGCCTCCTCGGGGCCTTTGAACGTCATCCCTAGCTGGCGTCCAATCCTGATTAGGTGATCAATTTCCACCGAGTTGTCCATCTCATCAAGTCGTTGAGACAAACACCTAGTGATGCTTCCAATTCCAGATCTCGTGCCGGGGGGATGAGGAGAACATCAGTATCCGACATGAGAGGCTGCTCCTCCAGTTGAGAAAAAATTTGGCGGTCGTCATCACCCAGCTCTTCCAGAAGGGGTGAGGCGACTAAGTCTGTGGAGAGGTCAAGGACCATCGTCTGGTTCTCGATAACGGAAGAAGAAGGGACCCTGCTGTCCATATGCTTTTCTTGGGCAGCCCAATACTCGTGGCACGGGTCCCCCTCAGTCCACATTATCCGTCCCGTTAAAGACGAGCCAAACCGCAACCGAAGCAAAGTAGGTCCATCAAACTGGCCTGGGTAAACTAACATCCATGTCCCCCAGGGCCAAAGACTACAACGATAGTCAAACGCCACATGGTGTCCTTTGACCGACCACCCTCCACGTGTCGACCTTAGGATACACTCCTCCCCCAGCCCGAGATGCAGCTTGATATCCGCCCTGCACATAGTAGATGGTAAAGGGGTGGTCGGGTACTTTGCCCGGGAAGCTTCTAGGGGTTGACTTGTCGCCATCCTACCTGGGCGCGACCCACGAGGCCACATACGTGTCGGCCATCCACTCTTCCATGGCTTTAAGGCAGCGTATAAACCTTTCCTCTTGCGGGTATACACTTTGAATCTCCGAAAAATACCTCTGGTTCCTCCCATAGACGGCAAGTTCTCTACCTCCATCTCCATGGGATCCCAGCAATCGCTACCATCAGTGAACCCTGTCATCTGCAGCAGTACCTGTTGTCCCCCTCGCTGAGACCAATGTCGCACGTCGTCAGATTGGTGGTACGGGCGTAAATCAACCGTAGGATCCCCCGGAAGCAAGCAATCCGCCGGAATCGGAAGACTTAAGCAATCCAACCGAGGTCCAATCGTCTGCAGAGAGTCTCCCCATCCTCTTCCTCCTCCGTAACGAGATCGGTCGGACATTTACCTCCAGTTGTGTCCTCATCAGCTCCCGATAACCGATCATGACCCCCCAACGTCCGAGAGGAGGCAACGTCCCTCACCGGCGTGGCCAGCGGTCTTAATGGTCCCAGCCCATATGGCGCGTGCGTGGCCGAGCGCCTCTCCGCATCTCTCGCCGGCATCCAATCTGTCCTAACCGCTCCCCTTCCGATTGGATTGAAGAGCGTATGAACTACTTTTGTAGAAGTACCGTCGATGTCAACGTTGATGCATCGGGATCCCTCGGTCACTTCACTGGCGTAATGCGGGATGAGGACCCTCTCCAGCCACGCCACTTCTATGAGGAGTTGGCAACTCTGGCTGCCGATCTTGATTTCACAGACTCTGGGACTGCTGGCCTATGAATCAACGCCGACGAGGATTCTGGCGTGGTTCGTGTCCCAGAGGTCCGCAGTACGCCAGTCAACTAGTATGAACCGACCACATCGATCGCCGATCCGTTGGAACACCTCCGGTGACCATGCATGAATCTGTAAACCGAAGATGCGGAGTCATACGCCTTCCCTTTCTCTGTGGATGTGTATATCTCCCACCGTAAGATCCCATGGTCGGCAAATCACCGGGCAATCATGAATGAAAAAGTGTTTTTTGTTGCAAACTTCTGTAGCACCTTTTTCATCCCTAAACCGTAGTAAAAATTTTGTATTGGAGATAGAAGAGGTTGCAGGTCTCTCAGTATCATCCCACGTTGTAGTAATCCACCGGTGCAGTAAAAATAATGATAGAGTATCTTTGTTAGCGTCAATCACCACCCAATAATGGCGGGGATTAGTGGTGAGGGAATGGAACTAAGCAGAATCAAAACATAGTGTCTCAAGCACCGAGGGACCATTTACGCCGACGGCTTTATTCTTATACGGCCCCGCCGTCCCGGCAAGGGGCCGTATAGACCAGTGGTCGGTCGCCACCTTCTTAGGAACCATCACAGCCTTCACCCCGCTAAATCTCTTCCCGGCAATCGACCAGCCAAGTTAGACATCGTAAGACTGCGACGCACTTAGGATAGTTTGGCAAGGTTCCTCGTCATAGGAATCCTTTCGTCGGCTGATCTAACCATCGTGCCTGAAGACTGCGACTGCCAATAGGCCTTCTTTGGTACTGAGTAGGGTGATCTTTTCGTAGTCAACACTAACCCCAAAGGGCACGGCTGTACCAGCTACTGGGATCAAAGGATGAAAGGAGGTAAAAAGAGGAGCGGCTGATTCACACAAATATCTCACCACTTAGCCACAAGTCGGTCACAAATTAGTAACAAATAAACCATAAACCAGCAAGGTATACACCCAAAATCAGAGGTACACGCCTCTTTCACAGCTGCAAATGCAGATTCTGCACACAAAACTGGGTTCCACAACCTAAAGGCAGCTTCACACTGCTGCAAAGACACTTTCTGCACACAATGGTCACAAATTAGCAACAAATCAACCATAAACCAGCAAGGGTATACACCCAAAATCAGAGGTACCCACCTCTTTCACAGCTGCAAACGCAGATTCTGCACACAAAACTGGGTTCCACAACCCGCTGCCAGGTTCCACAACCTCAAGGCAGCTTCACACTGCTGCAAAGACACTTTCTGCACAGAAAACTGGGTTCCACAACGTCAAGGCAGCTTCACACAGCTGCAAAGACGAGTTCTGTTCACAATATGGGGTTACACAACCCACAACCAGTCACAAAGACTGCAAATTACAGATCTGAGACCTAAACTAGGTTACACAACTCAAACAACTGTGGTTCTACAACCATAATCTACATCCTAGAAAGATCTACACCATGGTTGTCAAGGCGAGGCCATGGCGTCGCCATGGCAACACCATGGCGAATGGCGAGGCAAATCGCCATATGAACTCTTATATGGCAAGAACAGATATATGGCGACGCAATGGCCCCGCTATGACGCTATTTTGATTTTTCTTTTGTAACTACTAACCTGTAAGTTATAACTTATAACATTATAAATTATAAAACTTACAAGTTATAAGTTATTATTGTATTATAACTTATGTTTGATAAGTTATATCTATGACATTTAGAGGTTTAAGTGAAACCCTCTAGTCTTTATCGCAATCACTCTCTCTTAACGCAGGTTTTTTTTTTTAACCTGTAAGTTATAAGTTATAACATTATAAATTATAAAACTTACAAGTTATAAGTTATTATTGTATTATAACTTATGTTTGATAAGTTATATCTATGATATTTAGAGGTTTAAGTGAAACCCTCTAGTCTTTATCACAATCACTCTCTCTTAACGCAGGTTATTTTTTTTTTGGGGGGGGGGCTGACGGGCTGCTACTAACCCCCCACTATATGCTGAATATTCTTCATAAGATACAATTGATCGTTGACACTTTGAATCGGACCGACATAGATCATTTTTCGTTCCAATCTTCCCTACAACTGATCTTGAAATCGTGAAAATATCATCATATGGTCACTCCAATCTTCCTCTATAAAAAAATATAAAAATTAAAAAATAGTGGAAACTTAAAATATATATTAATGATTAATACAAAATATTAAAATAAATTAATATATGGCCTCGCGAGCCTCCTCGCCACACTGCCTTAACTACCTTGATCTACACTGTAATCGTGTGTTACCGGCACAATCCAACCATCCCCTGACAGTAATACTAATACTATAACGAACATATCCGAAACATAGACAATCCATCCTCAAAACAAAGGTTTCCTCAAGAAGCAGCCAAATAATGGAAAAAATTCATATGAGGATCGAAAAGCACCTGTTGTCATCAAGTTTCAACAGTTCTGACACATCTGAAATTTTCCGGCAACTGGAAATCATTTCCAGCAAGATTCTTCTATCCACGATACGCAGATCTGAGATCTATTTTTCTGATTTAATTTTAGCATGATAACAAGGACAAATTTTGAGTCCTTTGCAATGGTTCTCAGACCATTAGAAAGCAGAAAAGAGTCTACGATGGGCCTGACTGGTTTTCCGGCGAGCTAGTTGGGGAAGATGAAATACAGGAGCACTTTCCGCTGGGATTGTGACGATGTCCCAGAAGAAGAAAATAACTGGGCACTATTCCAACCACAGATCGCCGTCGGAATATGATTCGACGAGGGGCTGCCGGCGGTGATGATGTCAGCTTGACGTCGTCAGGACATGACGCAGCGATGGTGTCAGTAGGGTTGGCCGATGTTGGATCGATAATTTTTCCCGCAGATAACCCTCTCTGATACCAAGTTAAGTTAGTTAAATTATATTTAGGGTCAGGGTTACGTATCGAGGAAGAAGCAGAGAGAGGAGAAGAAGGAATTATGGTGGCGTTGCTTGACTCAGCACTCTTCGCAATGCATTAACAGCCTATATAGTAGATCATTCATCATGGATTATAGACATTAAAATATGAAGAGTACGTCAGATGCTATGCTTATTCTCACACACCCAAAATTACTAGACACCAACTACTATGTCTATATACTACACTACCAACAATCTAGACCTCCAAAATACGTGAAACAGAAGGTAACATGTGATCCCTGTAAATCATGTTGAATGACCACTCAAACAGCATTCAATCTACAAAATAACATACCAGATTTATGCTACTCAAACAACATTCAATCTACAAAATAACATACCAGATTTACTCCTGGGGTGATTCTGATCCCGACAATCCTAGTCTTGAGGGGTCTCTTGATCCCACAAGGCCAGATTGTCCAGAAATGAGTGAAAATCCTAAACCCTAAGATGTGTTCCAAAACCAGGTAAGAGACTCCAAACCAGAAAAGTTGCCGTACGATAAGAAAATGATCCCATCTGTGAAAAAAATCCTAGGTGAAGGATTTGACCTTGCTGACAGAAAAAGTTGGGGTAATGTCAGTAACGAGGAGACCCGCTCAGTACCAAAATTAAATTATGTGAGATAGATCTGATAGATTTAGGTTTGATCAAATTAGGGTTTGAGAGAAGAAGAAGACGAAATAGAGGGATAGGTAGAGAGTTGGAAAGAATTAGGTTTGTGAGTTGAAAATGGTCTCACTCCCTTCATTGTTATTATGTACATTACTAATAAAAAAAGACCAATGTTATGTACTCTACTATTATTAGACACATACCAACACCTACTAAAACATATGACACACCATCATAGAGCTAAGAAACTTAGATTAGTGACGTTACACATTTCTCCTAAACTATGGGCCTAGTCAAAGCCACTAAAAAGAGAATAAGAGGATATAACCATATAATCTATATATTGGTAAATGGGGAAGATAACTCTTAAGAGTTTGTTTCACACCTGGTTTCGACTGTCCAATTCCAACTTCTAGTCATGGTAACCATTTTGTTATCACCGCTACAGACTACTTCACCAAGTGGGTTGAAGCAATACCAATGGCTAAGGCCGATGGGAAAGGGACGGCATGCTTCATCTACACTCATATTCTTTATTGATTCGGTCTTCCTAAGTCTATAGTCTTAGATAACATTACCCGAACCATCATGTTAGCGACCGGAGTTTAGGATTACTCATCATTTGAGTAGCCCTCCAGTCAAGCTGAGGCCCGTTCCCTAAATAATTAATTCTTATGATTTTTGGCCTTGGAAAGGCATTAAAATTGCATTTTGAGGCCCCCACTTTTCCAAAACAATGAGCCAAGGGTCTCTTGCCGGGTGGGAGCCTTATGTTGTGTTTGGATAAATCACAGGAAAATGGAGGAAAATAATTTATTTTTCCTAATTCTGGTGGATTCGCAGCTTGCAGGAATCTGACCAGAATCCGACCAGATTCCTTCATTTTCCGCTGTTTGGGTAGCCATTTTGATTGCCTGGAAAATGGAGGATTAATCAAAATCCATTGGCTGAATAAATAGACTGGAAATTGCAGGAAAAAGCATATCTTGATAGAAATGAAGTCGGCCATGCATCAAGCACAAATGGTCTTACACATGAAACATTGTATGGAACATTCTATTTCTCTACAATGGTTGATAGAAGTGCGACAAAAATATTAAGCAATTCAATATGAAAGATATAAATAATCTACTGAAAAAAAAATTATCTTAGAAAGAAACTCTTTTTAGAAAAGGAAAAGAATAAACAAACATATTAATATGTAGTTGCCTAACCCATACTGAGAAAAAAATAATGCCCATTACATAAAACACCAAAAAAGCCACCCATGACCTATCAAAGCAAAAGTCACAACAAACCCAATAATGTAAAGGAAAATATGCATGTCACATAGAAATCTTCTTTAAGAGGTTATGTGCACATTCACTTTCACTCAACATTTAAATGAAACCTTCTTTAACAGATTTAATTATGAACCACATGAAATAGAAACCAGAGTTCTCATAAGCATTTAAGCAAACAGTTGATCCTATTAATCTTCCAGCACCTTATTAAACCCTAGCAAGAGATTTCAATCAGGACAATTAGTTGCACCAGAGCTTCCAATCAAAGCAGTAAGCTGCGCTACAACCTAATTATAAATAACACCTACTTTTTCATCATAACCATAGTACCTACCTATCCATAAAACCCTCTTAATATATAACTTAATTCTGTAAAACCTTTTCATCAAATAGGTGCTACACAACTTTCAAAACCCATAACAAATAACACCATCTAAGGGCCAAACAAAATCATTGTTAAATTCCATAAAATGAAAATTATCCCATAAAACCAGTCAATCATCTTTGGTTTCAAGCTTTTTACTGAATCTGCGGGAACAAGGGAAAGTACATGTTGGGAAAGACCTTTGATTGCCCTCTCCAGCGCAACTACATTTAAATGAGATTAGTTTTCTTCAGAAATCTGATTGTTCTGCTATAGAACGGCCATATGGATTCAGCATAATCCAGATATCTTTCTACAATCCATTCTTTCAGTTTTCACTTCGATGGCTCTTTGTAACCCAAGTTCTTGATGTCAGCAATGGGTTGACTGACATGTTCTCGAATATATTCTCTTCAGTTTTCCTTTCAGTCACACAATTATAGACTAACTAGCAGAGAGTAAGTTCGTAGGGAAAACAAAGACCACAAACCATCTTGATGTAGAGGGAAAGTATCAAAGGTCCAAAAAGCCACAACGGAGTCAACTCCTTTGTACAAGGTATAAATATCAGTAGTGCCAAGGTATAAATCGCAAAGCATGTTCATGCATAAAGTCGAAGTTTAATCCTTGTGATGTGGCCGAAATGGATAGAGATGACGACCTCGCAAGGAGTTGATGTCGACCTCATAGAGAAAAGTGAAAGAGCTGTGTTATAAACCCTGATCTCCGATGTCTTTATCTGGAAAGAGTGGTGTGTTTTATTTT
This sequence comes from Chloranthus sessilifolius, assembly GCA_021018995.1. Lineage (NCBI taxonomy): Eukaryota > Viridiplantae > Streptophyta > Magnoliopsida > Chloranthales > Chloranthaceae > Chloranthus > Chloranthus sessilifolius. The sequence continues at coordinate 533,631 of CM037587.1, forward strand.
CCGAGCCTTCAGAAAAATATAAATCCGAGGGTCCCCCTCATCTTTTAAACTCGAAAAACATGGGATTTTTTGCTATCGATTTTGCAAGCCTTATTTTGCATCTGAATAGAGAAAATTGTTGGCTTTTCAAATCTGACTCTAGGGATTCCTATATTTTCCCTTTACCTAAACACACCCTTAAGGTAAATTCCAAAAAAATGGTTGGAGGGAGTTTTTGAATATCTTGAAACCTACCTTTAGAATCCTTAGAAGTCTGTTTTCCTTATGAGTTCCCATTTCCCAACACATTTGCGAATATCTGCCATGTAGGGGGCTGTCAATGGGTCAGGTTAGGTCAAGTCAAAATCTAGGCTACCCGATGGGTCAAAGGTATATGCCTGACCCGCTCCGACCTGATAGTACACCCATATCCGACACGACGGATCAAGGTTATATGCCTGACACAGATACTCAGCCCGACCTGTCACCCAACCCGAAAACTCTAACCGACCCGGTTCAAAAGCCCGTTTTTCCTTGATTTTATATAGAAAATATCGGGTTGGGTGGATCCTAGCTGACCCAATTTTTGCCCGACCTTACCCGACTTTTGAGTTGAATTAGCAGCTCAGCCCTCGTGGCATTTATAATTTTAGGTAACTATATCGGCGGAGTAGACGCTGGCTATTCTGATCCTGTTGACTCGGATTTTGTTGACCCTGTGGACGCTGATTACCAAGAGCTTTGCGAGGGTGACGCCACAAGACACCAGGAGGACTTTGGTGCTGACTTTGACCCAAGTGCAAATTATATATAGTAGTAGTTCCAGTACTGAGATTAGTTTCGTACAATTATTGTTTATTTATAGCCTCGTACTCGGAATTTGAGGCCCTCAAGATGGGGTAGAATTTCCCGACCCAGAGGTCAGGTCGGGTGTTTCTTGCCGGACTTGACCCGACGGGTCAAATTTATCTGCTCAACTCGATAAAAAATCTGGGTTAGGCGGGTCGGTTGTCATGTCGACCCGACTCATTGACAACCCTACTACCAGGTACTTAACATACTTCATTGGGGATCACATTTTCTTCCTCTTTGGTATGTGCTATCCATTTCATTTACCACTATTTTCATTGCAAGGATTTTGTTTATTACCATAACTGTTCATAATTCCACGTAAGACTTGACAATGGAAAATTCTCTTATCAATTTTTGTTGTTGACTGCAATTGTTTGCATTATGTCCTAAATTATAGCACTATGATTCCTGCCACAATTGGGTTCTCTTTATGCTTGTTTGCAGTATATCATTGTTGTCTTCACTATAATCTTATAGTTGGAATATCCTTGTAGGCCAGATTACATGAGATCCTTACCTCCGAAACAAATGCAGTACACAACAATGTATGTGCCGAATTTCCTTGGATGGCTGATGGTGCGGGTCTTCCTGATAATGCTTCTCAACAACTTCCAAAGCTGGTACTTATGCTCACCTTGTATTTTGTTGATAAAGGAATTATATATCCTCTGCATTATATCTCTTTGAATCAACTTGTATTTTAGGATCATGCTAAGATCTAAGATTGCACTATATTTGTCTACTCAAAATGCTACCTACTGTTAGATTTTGGTGTCTTCCAAGTATCATGTGTATGTTAGTTTATAAGCCTATGCAAATTTTTTCAGTATGTAATCAATATGTATATTGTGCATCCACATAGCTTGGGATTCTATTAAAAAGTTGACGGGGACGCCACATACATGGACATTGGATTCGGACTGCATCGTTTCTACCGGCGTAGAAAGAAGCAGCGTTATGGAAGTCAAAGCTAAGGAAAGATGGGAAGATGGAAATTCTGGAGAAAGAATGGCGAATTTGAAATTTGAAATTTCGATCGATCGAATTGACATTTCAATTGATCAAAAATTTCGATCAATCAAATTCAAATTCAATCGATCGAATGTCGATGGCGATTTTCATAGAAATATGAAATTTCAATCGATCGATTTTCAATTCAATTGATCGAAATTTCAAATCGATAGATCGAATTCCAAATTCCAAATTCGATCGATCGAAATTGCGCCGAGAATTTTAGTTATTTTAGGAGTTTAATTTCGAACTTTTGTTTCAAGGGTTTAGTTGTCTTTTATTTAATATTCGTTTTAGGGTTTTCTTTTATTGTAAGACCTCTATATAAGGTCTTTAAACAATGTAATTAGGGGAGTTGATTGATTATTGAATACTTTTATGCTTGAGTAATCTTTGCCTGAGATGGGTTTGGTGTGAGACCAAGGGAGTGATTCCCCTACATTTTCCTTATTGTTGTTATTGATTTGCGTGGTTTGCTTATATTTGATCTCTAAATCTCTGCGTTCTTCTCTAGTCATAGCCTAAATCCCTCCTTGTGATCCCCGAAACCCTAAACCCGTTTTGAAGCTTAAATCACACAAGCTCATACCCTTTCTAAACCATAAACCGATTTCAAAGTCATAAATCGTTTACAAACCCTAATTCCCTTTTACAACTCAATTTGGAATTCGTGAACCTACATCGGACTGAAGACAAGCGCCTAATCCAAGAAAAGCTAGAGTACTATCTCTTGGCCGATCTCGCCTCGACTCTAAAGTACTTGTGCATTGGACTGGACCCTATCTAGATCTCGTGTGATCTACCCATCAGAATTTTGCAAACCCTAAAGGTATCAAAGATAATTTTGCGATTAAACTTGATTTAATTTCATTAATTTCGGCAAAATCTGCATAAAATCATATTCTGCATTTTAGGGTCGTTGTCCCGCGTCAGTTTTGGTATCAGAGCCTGGTTTTCTAGATTAGGGCATCTTTGCTTGTCATATTTATTTTATTGCATTATTTTTGTGAGTCCATATTTCATTCCATATTAGAACCCTAATAGGCCTTGTGATCACCATGGACTCGAGTGCGATTCTCAATGCCCTTAACGGTATGCGAGAAATGTTGGGTGCGATTAGTGCATGTCTGAATACCATTGAGCAAGTCTAAACATCACTAAAAGTTGGTAATGATAGATTACGTGATCGAATCAACCAACTGGAAGCGATGGGTGGGCTGGAAAATCAACACCAAGAGCGTGAGTGTCCACACTTTGAACGTAATGGTCGCCAAGACAACCGGAACTGTAGGGATGATCGTAGAGATGACTATGACCTTGAAGTTCAACTCCTTAAGAACGTCCGAGTTGAGATTCCGACTTTCGATAGAAGAATGGACCCTACCGTCTTCCTCGATTGGCTTTCTGACATGGACCAACACTTTGATTAGTATGCCATGAATGACGACCGTTGCGTTAGACTTGCGAAAATGAAATTGGTTGGTCAAGCTCGACTTTTCTGGCTCAATGTTGAGCACATTAGGGTGAACGTGGGTTGTCCTCCCATTACCCATTGGGACGACATGAAGGAACGACTTACTGAGAAGTATGTTCCTTTATCATACCACCAACGCCTCCTTGACCAGTGGCAAAATTTACGCCAAGGTGGTATGCCCGTGACCGATTACATTGCCAAATTTGAAGAGTTCATGATGAGGGCAAAAGCATCGGAAGACCCTGAAATCACTCTCTAGATTCCGCACCGGATTGCGACTGGATTTGCAAAAAGAGTTGATTTCTCATCCCGTAGAAATTCTTAAAAGATGCTATGTCGTTGTGCAAGATCTTGAACGGTATTTGAAAACTACGGTGGTGAAGAGGACCGAGCCACAATATAGTAACCAACGATCCGGTGAGGGACGATTCAATCCTCCTCCCAAAACTACACAACCTGCCCCTACCAATTCTAGGTTTGAAAAGGGAAAAAGTGTTGTCGGAGAATCCTCAAGGGTTAATTCTCAAGTAAAGTGCTATAAATGTAATGGGATGGGACACTTTTCCACCCAATGCCCTACGATAGAACCTCAAAGGACTCTTCATTGAGGGAGAGGAGGGTGATGATGAGGTAGTGGTTGAAGAAGAAGTATTTGAACCGGTTAGCACACCCAGCGATGAGGAGGGTGATGCTATTGGTCGTGCTTTAGTTGTGAGCTGTGCCCTTGCATAGCCTCAACGGGATGAAAAGGATGACTGGCGTTGGGAGAACATCTTCCACACCTATGCCAGATTTAGTGAAAAGAATTGTAGGGTCATCATGGATAGCGGTAGTTGTACCAACGTAATATCCACTCATGCGGTACGCCACTTAGGGCTTACACCTGAAGCCCACCCGAGACCTTATAAAGTCGCATGGGTCAATTCTTCATCCATTCCCGTGTCGAAAAGGTGTCATGTACCGATTCAATTGGGTTCTTATTCGGACACCTTATGGTGTGATATGGTGCCGATGGATGTGGGCCATATCATTTTGGGAAGGCCGTGGCTCTACGACATGGACGTGACCCTTTCTGGTTGATCAAACATATGCACGTTCATGCATAAGGGCAAAAAGATCACTTTACACTCTTTGCCTCTCAAAACACCATCGACCAACACAGTCGAAAAGAAGGGCGACTCTTCTAAATTCATTAATATTGTGAGCCCTTCTGAGTTCGAGAAAGTATCGATAGATGAGAGTGTGGTGTACGTAGTTGTTACCGTAGAGAGTGCTCCCGAGTCGGTGAGCAAGTGTCCCAAGGAGGTTGAGCCGATTTTAAAAGAGTTCACTGATGTCTTCCCTGAAGACTTACTAAACGAACTCCCTCCTCTGCGTGATATCCAACACGCAATAGACTTGGTTCCCGAATCTACCTTATCGAACCTGCCCCACTACAGGTTGAATCCGGTTGAGCACACCGAGTTAACTCGGCAAGTCAATGAGCTCCTTCAGAAGGGGTTCATCCAAGAGGGCATGAGCCCGTGTGTCGTACCTGCCCTACTCACTCCTAAGAAAGATGGTACGTGGCGCATGTGTGTGGATAGCCGTGCAATCAATAAGATTACAGTTAAGTATCGGTTTCCCATACCAAGGCTCGATGACATGCTTTATATGATGGTTGGTGCCACTATCTTTTCAAAGATAGACCTTAAGAGTGGCTACCATCAAGTCCGCATTCGCCCCGGTGATGAGTGGAAAACCGCCTTTAAGACTAAAGATGGTCTTTATGAGTGGATGGTCATGCCTTTTGGGCTTTCTAACGCCCCGAGTACTTTCATGCGACTCATAACCCAAGTGTTGAGACCGTTTCTTGGCAAGTTCCTTGTTGTTTATTTCGATGACATCCTGATCTACAGTCATGACAAGGAACAACACTTGACCCACCTTAGGCTGGTTTGTGAAACCCTCAAGGGCGAGAAGTTGTTTGCAAATCTCAAGAAATTCACCTTCATGCAACGTTTTGTTGTTTTCTTGGGATTTATTATCTCAGCCAATGGAATGGTCGCGGACCCCGAAAAGGTGAGAGCCATTGTGGAGTGGCCCGAGCCTAAGAACATACATGATGTCCGTAGCTTCCATGGTTTGACTACTTTTTATCGTCGCTTCATCAGAAGCTTTAGCACCATCATGGCCCCAATTACTGATTGTATGAAAAAGGGGGACTTTAAATGGGGCAAAGCGGCGACAAAAGCCTTTGTTGAGATCAAACAACGAATGAGTAGTGCACCCGTCATGCGATTGCCGGACTTTTCTAAAGTCTTTAAAGTCACATGCGACGCTTCGGGTGTAGGCATAAGAGGAGTGCTTAGCCAAGAGGGCCACCCTGTGACCTATTTTAGTGAAAAACTTAACGAGGCGAAGCAAAAATACTCCACCTATGACAAGGAGTTCTATGCGGTCGTTCAATCTCTTTGGTATTGGAAACATTACCTTAGACCGCAGGAATTTGTGTTGTTCTCTGACCATGAAGCCTTACACTTTCTTGCATCACAGAAGAAGTTGAACCCAAGGCACGCGAAGTGGGTTGAGTACCTTTAAGGGTTCACATTCGTGTTAAAGCATAAGGCCGATGCTGAAAATAGGGTCGCTGATGCACTTAGTCGGCGAGTGATGACTTTCCGCATAATGAGCACCGAGGTCATCGGGTTTGAAAAGTTAAAGGATGACTACCCCGTGTGCCCAGATTTTGGGGTTGAGTACACTGCTCTCCTTAGTAACCCGACCAGCACACACTCCGTATACACCATCTACGATGGGTACTTGTTTAAAGGCAACCGCCTTTACATCCCTCGCACTTCATTACGTGACTTTCTCATTTGGGAGTTACATGTTGGAGGGATGGCAGGACATTTTGGGCGTAATAAAATTGTTGCGCTCGTAGAGGATAGGTTCTTTTGGCCTAGCCTAATGAGAGATGTCGCCCGGGTCGTTAAGCATTGTTGTACTTGCCAAGTGTCAAAGCAGGCCAAACAAAATACTGGCTTGTACACCCCGTTACCTGTGCCACACACACCGTGGCTAGACCTCTCTATGGATTTCGTGCTTGGACTTCCTAAGATCCCTAGGAAGCACGATTCTGTTTTTCTCATAGTGGACCGCTTTTCCAAGATGGCCCACTTCATTCCTTGTTCCAAAACCTCCGATGCATCTCATATTGCTAAACTATTTTTCGCGGAGGTAGTGTGTCTTCATGGGTTGCCCAAAACCGTTGTGTCTGATAGGGATGTTAAATTTACGAGTTATTTTTGGAAGACCCTTTAGCACATGATGGGCACATTGCTCCAATTCTCTACAGCTTACCACCCTCAAACGGATGACCAAACCGAAAGCACCAATAGGAGCCTTAGGAATCTCCTTCGTAGTCTTGTCGGCGATCATGTTAGGACTTGGGATATCATCTTACCCACAGTTGAGTTTGCATATAATAATTCTGTCAATAGGTCCATAGGCATGAGTCCTTTTGAGGTAGTGCATGGTCATAGGCCTAGGACCCCATTAGATTTGATCCCCATGTCTGCATCCCATAGAATGTCAGAGTCCGCCAATGCATTTACACAACATATTCATAGCTTGCATGCTGAAATTAAACAGAAAATTAATTCAAGCAACAATCAATATAAATTATCTGCAGATGCTCACAGGCGTTCTAAAGAATTTAACGTGGGTGATTACGTGATGATCCGGGTTAGGCCTGAGCGTTTCCCATCGGGATCCACAAAGAAGCTCCAATCTCGAGGCTCTAGGCCCTTTAGGATTTTGGCTAAGAGTGGTCCTAATGCATATGTACTTGAGTTTCCTCCAAGTACGGGGGTTAGTTCAACGTTCAATGTGGAGGATTTGGTTCCTTACTGGGGTGTCACCCCACCTCCTGAAAACCCACTCCAGCCACCTCCTAGTCCCAGTCCCAACCCAACCTTGCAACCCATACCTCTTCTTTCCCCAAGCAGACAGAGATCAGATGAGATAAAAGATATAATCAACGATCATGTCGTCTCTACACATGACGGGGGATTCCAGAAATACTTGGTTAAATGGGTTGGCAAACCGGAGTCCGAAAACACTTGCGTCCACGAGAATCAAATTCGCCGCTTGAACCCCAACCTGCTAGATATCTATCACGAGCGTGTTTCATCGGTGATGAAACCTTTGTGGTCCAGGGGAATTGATGGGGACGCCACATATATGGACATTGGATTCGGACCGCATCGTTTCTACCTTCGTAGAAAGAACCAACGTTATGGAAGTCAAAGCTAAGTAAAGATGGAAAGATGGAAATTCTAGAGAAAGAATGGCGAAATTTCGATTTGAAATTTCGATCGATCAAAATTCAAATTCGATCAATCGAATGTCGACGGCGATTTTCATAGAAATATGAAATTTCGATCGATCGATTTTCAATTCGATCGATCGAATTCCAAATTCGATCGATTGAAATCGCGCCAAGAATTTTAGTTATTTAAGGAGTTTAATTTCGAACTTTTGTTTCAAGGGTGTATTTGTCTTTTATTTAATATTCGTTTTAGGGTTTTCTTTTATTGTAAGACCTCCTATATAAGGTCTTTAAACAATGTAATTAGGGGAGTTGATTGATTATTGAATGCTTTTATGCTTGAGTAATCTTTGCCTAAGATGGGTTTGGTGTGAAACCAAGGGAGTGATTCCTCTATATTTTCCTTATTGTTGTTATTGATTTGCGTGGTTTGCTTATATTTGATATCTCTAAATCTCTGCGTTCTTCTCTAGTCATAGCCTAAATCCCTCCTTGTGATCCCCGAAACCCTAAACCCGTTTTGAAGCCTAAATCACACAAGCCCATACCCTTTTTAAACCGTAAACCGATTTCAAAGTCATAAATCGTTTACAAACCCTAATTCCCTTGTACAACCCAATTTGGAATCCGTGAACCTGCATCAGACCGAAGACGAGAGCCTAATCCTAGAAAAGCTAGAGTACTATCTTTAGGCCGATCTCACCTCGACTCTAAAGTACTTGCGCATCTCGTGTGATCTACCCATCAGAATTCTGCAAACCCTAAAGGTATCAAAGATAATTTTGCGATTAAACTTGATGCAATTTCATTAATTTCGGTAAAATCTGCATAAAATCATATTCTGCATTTTAGGGTCGTTGTCCCGCGTCAAAAGTTTGTCCCTTTATTTTTGGATCTGCAATGCCTGTAGTTTGATTTTCTCCATTTTGATATCTGAAGCATTAAGTGTTTGAATTATGATTATCATTCTAAATTTATAGGATTAACAAAAGTATTAGCCATATAAATTCCATTTAACCATTGTGAAACTTTTGCCACATGATCACATGTGCTCTCTCTCTCTCGCTCTATCATAAACTTGGCTTCCATTGAAGAAAGCTGAAATAGAGGTATGTTCTTCCTGCGCGAAGAGAACGATCAACCATTCAACCTAAAACTGTATCCCAAGGTGGACTTCTTTTGACAATATCTCTCACCCAATAAGCGTTGTTGTATCCTAGCAGCACTAAGTCACTGTTGCAATAACAAATAGCTAAGTCCAATGTTCTTAAAGTCGTTGGGAAGGTTTGAACAGTTGGGTGGATGTTCAGGCGGAAGTTGTCGGGCGGCGCCCAGATGGGTGCTGCAAGATCCAGGCGACCCCAAAGTGTATATATATATATACACACATATAGTGATATACATACTCTCTTTCAACATAAATGTATATATGCATTCAATTTTTGAATCTATGAAAAAAAACATTAAGTCAGAGTATCAAAATAAGAATGTCTGGGAGATATTTGGTCTCTGCCTCTCTGGTCTCACTGAAACTAGGGCACAAGAGTGTCAGGGAGAAAGAGAAATAGAAGATAAGGAAAAAAAAGTCTCTTAAGTTGACTTCCCCATCTAGACGCAGCCTGGTGCCTGTGTGCCCGAATCGCCCGAGCGGCTGCCTAGAGCAAATTTAAGAACACTGGCCAAGTCTTCACAGCTTTCCAGGGATCCATCCTAGGTAAAGTTGTCAACAGGTTTGGGTCAACCCATTACGCCGTTGCCCGATCCATTTTTTCATTGGTTTGGACATAGAAACTTGACCCATCGGGTTGAGTCGAGCATGAACCATCCAATCTGACGCAATATTTATTCATAAAATCCAGCAAGAAAGGGGTTTTGAACCAGGTTGGGTAGGGTCAGTCATATACCCTTGACCCATCAGGTCGGGTCAAAAAGGAATTTAAAGTTTTGGTGATGATGATGAAGGTATTATGGTTAGGTTTATGTATTAGGGCTACGATTAGAGAGAGATGGGTCGGATCAAAAGAGATTTAAAATTGTTTAAGGTTTAGATGTTTATGATAGAGAGAGGGAGAGAGAGTAACTTATTTAGACATTGTGTCTCACAAGCTTTTATATTAAGTAGGAACACGCTACACACATACCAACATATACACTCTATGACCCTACACACCAACATGATATATTATCCAAACACATACACACAAATATAAAGCAATACTTCACCTCAAATCGGAGCATAAAAATCATGAATCCAAGCTTGATGGAAATGTCTTGAAGAAGCATAGGCGCAACGGCCTTAGTGAGGATGTTTACAAGCTATTGGGAGAGGATACACTAACAAGCTCCAATACACGATCCCAACATGGATCAAAATATCGTCCGATACCGATACGTATCGTTCGATACGTATCGGTTTTGGACTTGGACGATACGATAAATAGGGTTTTTCTCGGGCCCCTTAAAAAACAGTCAAATTATCGTCCGTATCGTCCAATGTATCATTCATATCATCCAATGTATCGTCCGATAATTTCAAATTATCGTTTTGTTTGTTTGATTTTTCTTTTTTTCTATTTTTTTGTGGCAAAATACTGGAAAGTATCGTCCGGAACCGATACATATCATCCGGTACGTATCGGTTTTGGGGCTGGACGATACGTATCGATTTTCCGAGATTTTGATCCATGGATCCCAAACCTCTTCTCTAACAAAGTGAATGTCTACTTCAATATGTTTTGTACATTCATATAATTTCGAGAAAAATGCAATCTTTTCGACTGCTTTGTTATCACAATGTATGGGCATGGGACCCTTAATAAAAACCCAGGATCTGAAGTAAGAGAACAAAGCAACTTAGATGCTCCATGGGTAAGCACTCGATACTCCGCCTCAACACTAGATTTGGAGGAAACAAATTGGTTTTTTGCTTTCTTCTGAAACAAGATTTTTAATGTCGATGAACTACAGCTAAATGAGGAGCTTAAGTAGTGTGCAAAAACTAACTGACAAAACTAACAATGAAAGTAATGTCTGGCTATATAAGCGCAAGATAGATAAATCTCCCCATAAGGCGTTAATATCACCGTGTCAGATAATAACTCTCCCTCACCCTCATGAGGAGAGTGCTTAGAATCCGTAAGTGAGGAAACAGGTTTGCAACCAAGCATACCCGTATCACTCAGAAGATTTATAGCATTCTATCTCTAAGAAAGAAAGATCCCCTTCTTGGATCTAGCTACCTCCAACCAAGAAAGTATTTTAGGCTGCCTGAGCCCTACACTTCAAAATACGACCTCGTTCATCCTTCACATGAGATATGAAGAGTCATCTCTAGTAGTCACTATATCAACATACACCAGCAAGATAGTATGACTAGCAGGGCCAAAATGAAAAAAAAATAGCATGCACTAAAATCTGATACCAATGATCTTTCCATTAACTCTAAGCCAAGCACGAGGTGATTGCTTCAAACCGTATAGACTTTCTAAGCCTACATACTTTCTCATTCTCTTCTAAAGTAAGAAGCTAGGTAGAGGATGTATACAGGGGCCAATTTTGATTGGTCCCAATGGAGATGAGAACTCCCATCGAAGTAAATTCAGCCACTGGGGAAAATATGACATGATAATCAATCCCATAGGGCTGAGTATATCCATGAGCAACTAAACATGCCTTATATCTTGCAACACTACCATCCGAATTATGCTTGATAGCAAAAATTCAATTGCATCCCACTGTGTTCTTTCCTGGAGGAAAGGGCCTTATTGCTCTCAAGGGCATTCATCTCATCCCCTATGTCGACCTTCTATGTAGGATGAGAAAGAGTTGCATGGGCAGTACGAGAGACAGTAACAGTATCAATTTCAAAGAGTAACGCCGGGTAAGAAGACAACCAGATAACACACACACACTTAGCAAGAGGATAGAGTATTAACACATGAACGGGCCCCTTGCAAAGATTAATAAGCAAATCAAGATCAGAAGTAACAATTGGCATAAGAGCAGGAGTAGTTGGAGATGCCTAAACAGAAACATGGGGACGATGTAAAACTCTCAACCGGATCTACTTGCACTGGCCTAATAGAGGATGTCCCATGCTCATGGCTGCGAACATAAGTGCGAAACTGCTTCTACTGCTATAAATGACGCCGAACATATGGAAGTTTACCAATGTTGTAATAGAGGTTGAATAGTAGCAATAGAAGGAGATGAAGTGGAAGAGCAATAGAAGGAGGAATAGGAGAGATAGGAATGACAAATAGAGGAAAAAGAGTTGACTCAAAGTGGTAAGGAGGAAAATAAGCCCATGTTCAAAAAAGGTCATGTTCATCGAAGTAAAGAATCATAGTGCTTTGGTATCATGGTGACGATATCCCTTAGACACTAGAGTAACCATCAAAAGACACTTAATCGAGCGATTATCAAATTTATGTTGATTAGGACGAGGTTCTTGAACAAAGCAAGTGCACCTAAATACTCGAGGTTCAATAAGGAACATGAGATCATTAGGCTATAAGGCTAAAATGGAGTATGAGCACCAAAACCTTGAAAAGGAGTGAATCCTTTCAAACCTTGAGGAGTCGATCATTTCAGGCGACTTGATGCCGACGCATGTACCGTGGTGTGAAGTCTAAAAAAGCCTTGGTGTGGAGCCTTCGAATCTATCTTTTAGTTTTGTCTTTTTCTAATTGTCAGTATTATTTTCTTTCTTTCCATTGATAAAAGAACAAAAATCTCAAAAGAGTCGTGATTCCATGATATCATTAATCTCTTTTGAACTATTGATTCAAGTTTCATCTCCTTCAAAATCCCAGAATCAAATCGATATTCCAATTATTACTTGATGCCCTAAATAGAATCTAATTCTCGAAGTTCCTTCATCAGAGTCGTTTTTCTAGATCGGGAAATTTTACGCATGTGACGCTAAAATGGATTAATCTAATTATTTTAGTAATTTCATTGAATTAATTTTATGTGTTGATTTTGAATATTTCCGCTATTCAATTCATTCTAAAGTAATCCCAAATTCATGATATTAGGGTTTTAGCGCTTTGTCCCGCTGCCGCTTTTGGTATCGGCACGCTTTAGTTTAGGGTCCGTGTCATATAGATTTTAGGGTTCGCTTGAATTTAGTATTTTTGTCTTGCATAATTCCATCATGGATACCAGTACTTTAGAGGCCCTAATGAGAGATCTTGCATCTAAGGTGACCGCTAGTCAAACCCGAATGGATGATCACATCACTGATCAACAAGCCCGACATGAGGCTTTAGAAACTCGTTTCGAAGAGATCAATGAACTCATCGCTGAGAATCACAATAGAGTCAACAACCTTGACCGTAGGAGAGATGTACCTCCCCAACATGAGGTCCAAACCAATCTAGACGATAAGGTCATGAAATCTGTGAAAATGGATGCACCTACTTTTGACGGGAAAAGACAACCCCAAGTTTTTCTCGAATGGTCGCCAGTATGGAAAACTACTTTGAGTGGTATGTCATGTCCGAAGACCGTAAGGTCAGATTTGCCAAAGTCAAGCTTATGGGTTAAGCCAGATTTTATTGGTTGGGAGTGGAGCGTCGTAGGCAAATCCAAGGTCTTCGTGCTATTTCCACGTGGGCTGAAATAAAAGTCCAACTGCACGAAAAATACGTTCTCCTATCATATGATGAACGTATTCTTGATCAGTGGCAGTCATTGCATCAAGGAGACTCCCCAGTCACAGAGTATATCGATCGGTTTGAAGACCTAGTGACCCAGGCCGATGTTGATGAACCAGCAAAAGTTATCCTCTCCCGATTCCAAATGGGTCTTCGCCCAGAGTTACAGAGGGAACTCATTCCTTATCCCGTTGCGGATCTCGAGGAATGCTTTGCTAGGGTCGAAGAATTAAAACGGTATCTCGACATCCCCTGTCATGGCCGATCTAAGTCTTCCAAATTTGAGCATCAATCTAACACTATCGAAAAGGGAAACAATGCCCCTAATCAATCTTCAAAATCCATAATTCCTCAAGTTGACAAAGGAAAGGGACCAATGGTCGAGAGTTCTAAACGTGCTCCACAACAATGTTATAAGTGTCAAGGTCTTGGTCACTTTGCATCCCAATGTCCTAGTAAGGGTCAAACCTTGTTCATTCAGGAGCATACTGAGAAAGAGAGCAACGAGATACCCGAAGAAGTGTACGAACCATGTAGCACTCCAAGTGATGAGGAAGGTGAGGTTCCGGTTCGAGCCATAGGTTGCATTAGGACAATTCCCATTGCCGAGGACGGTGTTGATAATATGTCCATCTCAAGTGAGTCATTAGAGTTGGTAAGATCACATTATCATTTTGGTTTGCATGGGATTAACAATCTGAATTTATTGAGCACTGGAAATACACATGATCGGACTAACACATTGAATATATTTAATGAATTTGATACTAACGTTTTGTGTTAATTCCTGATGGTTCTGAGCATGTGGGATCTTTTCCAATCTCGAAAAGGGGTAAGGATGGAGCTCTAAATTTTCCTCTAGACAAGTGCAAGTTTCCGATAATTGTTGTAACGGATCTTACGCCTATTCTAGATCCCACAACCCTACCCTTTGATCCATTTCTTATTGAACACCCGACCCAACCGCACCCATTTACCCAGTTTCTATCCCGTACCTTACTTGTGCACTATGAGAAAGGGTCGAGAAGGTTATAGAACTTCCAAGCTTCCATGCCAATGAAGGTAAGAATCAGAAGTATCTCACTGCGTGGAAAGGCAAGCCAAGAGTCGAGCTTCCGAAGTGTGCCATCCATGGGTTCTCTAACTCATCAGATATGAGTTTTTCGCACTTGGGGAGTATTGATAGGGACATCGAACAAAGCAAGGCAGAAGAAGGTGTGCACATGAACATCTGCCCAAAGACGCCGCCATAGCAAATTGCTTGTAGCCGTAGGACGATTCTCCGAAAGAATGTAAATTTTCTTTTTACCTTTTTAGTCTTTTATTATTTTAGGACTCTTTTATTGTGAGTATTATGTCGTTTAGGGTTTTCTTAGCCTATATAAAGGCATTGAAAACACTTTATTAAGCAGTTTTTTATTATTGAATGAAAGAGAGTTACTTTTGTGCAAACCCTAGAGAGTTTGTGAAGAGTTTTCAACCGAGGGAGTGAATCCTTCAAACCTTGAGGAGTGAGGAATCGTTTCTTGCGCATTGGTGCAAAGTCGACATGCAGCCGTGGTGTGAAGCTTCGGAAAAACCGTTGGTGTGAAGCCTTGGAACCTATCTTTTTAGTTTGTCTTTTCTCTAGTTGTCAGGTATTATTTTTCTTTCTTTCTATTGATAAAAGAACAAAAATTCCAAAAGAATCGTATTTCATGATATCATTAATCTTCCTTTTTTAAGCTATTTATTCAAGTTTCATCTCCTTCTAAATCCCCGAGGAATCAAATCCGATATTGCAATTATCGCTAGATGCCCTAAACTAAGAACAAATTCCGAGTTCCTTCATCGAAGCCGTTTTTCTAGATCGGGAAATTTTATGCATGGGACGCTAAAATGGATTAATCTAATTGTTTTATTAATTTCATTGAATTAATTTTATGTGTTGCTTGATTTTGAATATTTTCGCTATTCAATTCATTCTAAAGTTAATCCCAAATTCGCATATTAGGATTTTAACGCTTGTCCCGCGTCAGTCTGAACCATGAAATAGAATTCTTTAACTTAGAGAATACTTCATCTTTAGATTTGCTGAAACAAACCCATATAACACTGGTGTAGTCATCAATAAAAGTAGCAATAACGAAATCCTTCAAGAGAGATAACAGGAGAGAGACCCCACACATAAGAGTGAATCAACTCAAAAGGAGAACTGCAACTGCGCATTCACAAGGGATAAACACTCCTAACTTGTTTAGTGAGGGTGCAAATTTACAGTGACACTTAAAAGTCATGCAAACTATCTTAAAAGAAGGAATTAAAAAGCATACTTCATCTTTAAATCCTATATGTTCCTGATTTGGCATGCCACAACGGAAGAGTCTCTGGGGTAGCATTAATAGGAAAAGAGGTGCAAAATGAAAGTTCAAGAAAAAAGTTAGCAGCCACTGTAGCAGCAGAAGGGCACATATGGTCTACATTCAAATAGTATAGGCCACCTCTCTCACTACCTTTACCATCAATTCTCTTAGCGGTAAGATCTTGAACAACATAATAGGAAGGACAAAAAATAATGGAACAGTGTTAATGTTCAGCAAGACTACTAACTGAAAGAAAATTTAGAGATAAACGGGGAACATGAAGTACATGAGACAAAGAAAGAGTAGATGAACAAGAATGATTCCTGCACCTATAACTGTGGTAGATGCACTATAAGCCAACTGAACTTGAGGATGATGATGGCAGAAAATATGATAACTCTGAGAATCTCCAGTTAATGTTGTCTCCGAAGTTAATCAACGAGTTTTAAGAAGATGAAGTGGCCACAATACGGAAGAACCATGTGTCAGGAGATGAGACAAATCATATGTAGGAGTCATTGCAGTCTTCTCCAAGTACCAAGCCAAGTTCATCCAACTTAATCCCGCAACAATAAAGGAGATCAATGCAAACTACAATGCTCACAGCTATGCAATAATCATGTAAGCAAAGGAATAGAAATGGATTTTCCTTCTTCATGGGGCTTTAGTCAAACAGCGATTGTGCTGACAACAACTCTAACAGCCATCAAGCAACCCACCAAAAAAGAACTAGATGCTGGAGTTTGGGTAAGCAGCTTAGCGAGATAACATGTAGACCATCCTAATCAATAAAAATAAAATGAAATATGTATAGATCGCATACTGGATTAGTCCAAAAAATTAACTTGTCGATGACAATCCCTGTAAGAAGGGAAAAGAAATACAGGTAGGGTTCTAGCTCATATACAAGCAAAATTACCATAACCTCATTGACGCGGGACAACGACCATAAAATGCGGAATATGATTTAATGAAGATTTTGCCGAAATTAAATAAATTAATTCAAGTTTAATCGCAAAATTATCTTTGATACCTTAGGGTTTGCAGAATTCTGATGGGTAGATCACACGAGATCCAGATAGGGTCCAGTCCGATGCGCAAGTACTTTAGAGTCGAGGCGAGATCGGCCTAGAGATAGTACTCTAGCTTTTCTAGGATTAGGCGCTCATCTTCGGTCCGATGTAGATTCGCGGATTCCAAATTGGGTTGCAAAAGGGATTTACGGTTTGTAAAGGCCTATGGCTTTTAGATCGGTTTATGATTTTGGAAAAGGTATTGGCTTGTCTGATTTAGGCTTCAAAACGGGTTTAGGGTTTCGGGGATCACAAGGAAGGATTTAGGCTATGGCTAGAGAAGCACGCAGAGATTTAGATAGCAAATATAATCAAGCAAACCACGTAAAGCAATGACAACAATGAGGAAAATATATGGGAATCACTCCCTTGGTCTCACACCAAACCCATCGCGGGGAAGAAGACTCTCTTCACAAAGCATAAGCTCTCATTCAATAATCAATCAACTCCCTTAATTACATTGTTTAAAGACCTTATATAGGAGGTCTCACAATAAAAGAAAACCCTAAAACAAAAATTAAATAAAGACAATTAAACCCCTAAAGTTTAAAGTTCGAAATTAGAAGTTTTTTTTTTTTTTTTTTTATCAGTAATGAAGGATTATATAGAAAACCAGCAAGGAGCTGAAACCATATACAAACCAGGACATAGATAAAAAAAAAACAGACAACGGGCAAAACCCAAATAACAAGACTACACAGCACTCTAAACTCTCCTCAGATCAAGTCGGCCCCCTTAACCCGGATCCCAACGAAAACATGTTCTGCTGTCCCTACTCCCTCCGCTCGACTCCCATAAGATGACGAGGTCCGAGACTGACATAAGAATCGTGCGAACAGGTTGGGACTTGCCTTCAAAAATTCTGCGGTTCCTTTCACACCAAAGGCACCACCATACCGCAAACATCGCTACTCTCCAGGCTCGTCTCTTCCCCTCAATAGCCATCGCTGCCTCCCAGCTGATCAAGAACAAGTGAGGGGAACGGGGCATCGTCCAAGACATGCAGAAGCCTTTTAGGATAGCCCCCCACACCTCATGGGCCACTCGGCAATGAAGAAGGAGGTGTGCCGCAGACTCCTCCCCATCCGAGCACATAACACACCTCGTGGGAACGTCCTTTCCTCTCGGATCAAGAGATCCTCGTAAGGATTTTGTCCTTGCACAACACGCTGAAAACTGACCTTGAGAGGAATATTCTCCTTCCACAGCCATCGACCATCAAACCTGATGAGAGGACGGCGCAAATACCATTTATATAAAGCTTTGACCGTGAACTTCCCCTCACGATTCAGGTTCCACACCCGCTAGTCAACCCCCAAGTTGTTCCTCCGCGCCGCATATAGCTTACCCAGCAAGACCACATAATTCTCCACCTCGCAATCCCTAAGGGGCCTCCTAGTACCAAGCTCCCAAACGTCCCTTCTATTGACAACAGAAACGAACTCCGCGATCGTGCCACTCTGATTGGGAGAGAGGGTGTATATGTCCGGGAAGCTAACTCCTAGCGGACCCTCATCCAACCACGGATCTTCCCAAAAGCGAATACGCGACCCACATCCCCAGCTGTATCCCACACCTTTAGCCAGAAACTCCCAATGTCATCTCCACCACTGGCGAGATATGTCTGGGTGATGACGTATCCCCAGTTCCCTCGGATAAACCATATTTGTCACACGGAACCAGCCACCATGACAACCCCTCTCCCCTCCTTCCCACTCTCCAAATCCACTTAGCAACGCCCAATTAGTTCGCTGAGGCTCAATCCCCAGCCCCCATCATTCATCGAATCGCGGTGTCCCAGCTAACAAGATAGTACCTCTAATCGACCAGCTCCTCCCACGTAAACGACCTTTGGATTTGTTCCAATCGATCAATGATTTTAACGGCACCTAAACATCGAGAAAAGAAAATGGGATCAACGAGAGCTTTCACCAAGAGCAGCTCACTTGCTTCTTTCGGTAAGCTTTCAAGTCGACAACCGTTGTTCAAATTTCTGCACCACCAGTAACCAGTCCCTATTCGTGAGCCTTCGGAATCCAAGAGGCATACCCAGGTACTTGATTGGCAGCCCCTCCACTTGACACCCAACCGAGTCCGCCAAAGACACCAGCAAGCCATGGTCCACCCTTATCCCCGAAACCGTAGACTTGAGGAGATTAATCCGCTGGCCTGACACTGCCTCATAAACCGATAGCACATCAGCCATAGCATAAATTTCCGACCTCCCAGCCTTCCCAAATAAAATCGTATCATCCGCATACTGAAGATGTGTAATACATCGCCCCTGATGCCCAACTCTAATGCCACTAATCATATCCACAGCCTTGGCTTGATCGAACAGCCCGGATAGAGCCTCTCCCACCATATTAAAAAGGAAAGGGGAGAGGGGATCACCCTGCCTGAGGCCCCTGGAACTTTTAAAATACCCCTCCGCCGTCCCATTAATCAGCACCGAAAACCATGGAGAAGAGTAACACCCTCTCATCCACCTCCTCCAGGTGGCGTCGAACCCCAACCTTCCCAACATATACTCTAAATTCCCCCAGTTTACCCGATCATAAGCCTTAGCCATATCCACCTTCCATACCACAGCAGGCGTGCGAAGAGCATGAGCGGAGTGAATAGTCTCATTGGAAATCGCCACAAGGTCCAAGAGATGTCTACCACGAACGAAGGCCCCCTGATTACCAGATATGATAGTATCCATGACCCACTTTAACCTGTTTGCCAGCACCTTCGCAATGATTTTGTAGACGCAATTAGTAAGGCTGATCGGTCGGTAATCCGAAATATCCACCTCCCCGTGAAACTTGGGAATAAGGGTAATGAAGGTCGAGTTAAGGGCTCTCCCAATAAATCCAGTAGAGTGGAATTCGTGGAAGACCCCCATGAGATCAGCTTTAATAGCCTCCCAAAAAACACGGTAAAATTCCATCGTAAACCCGTCCGGCCCCGGCGATTTATTTCTACCGCCCGATCTGATGGCAGTCCACACTTCATCCTCCGTAAAGAGACTCTCCAAGTCCCTACTAGTCTCGACCGAAATAGGTGTGAATTGAAGTTCGTCCAGAACCGGTCTAAGCATACCCTCATCCGTATACAACCGTTGGTAGAACCCCACAATCTTATCCCGCACCTCCTCATGCCCCGAGTACTCCACCCCATCCACTATGATGTTCCCCAAAAAATTAGTTTTGTTGCGGGCATTTGCAACAGCATGGAAGAACTTCGTGTTGGCATCCCCTTCTTTAAGCCACCTCGCTTTCGCTTTCTGCATCCACATAATTTCCTCAGCCCTAAAGGTCTCCCTAAACTCCGCCTTTGCATGCACTCAAGCCTCCCTCTCTCCCGCGGACAGTCCCCTGGTCTCCTCCAAATTATCCAGAGCTTCCATCTTAGCGAGCAGTTCTCCCTTTTTAACATGCACTTTCCCATACACCTCCACGTTCCAAACCTTAATCCTTTCCTTAGTCCGACGCAGCTTGTTGATGAAACGAAAGGCACCCATTCAAACCGTTAGCCCACCACCCCCGAACGTTTTCCCGAAAGCCTTCGTCCAACAACCACATATTTTCAAATCGGAAAGGGGCTGGGCCCCTCCCCCGGGACTCGCAAGTGAGCAAAATGGGCCGATGGTCCGAGATGGCGGGTCCTACATACTAGACCACGTAAATCTGGCCCCCGGCATCGGTATGTCAACTAATCCCCAATCCGCAATGAAGGAATTGAAATCACGCATGGTCGGAACGTTGGCCGGTCGACCCTGCTTCTCGAAGTCCCAACGGATGGCATTGAAGTCCCCGGCAAAGCAAAGTGGGAACTCCCATCGAGCAGCCAACGTGTTCAACTCAAACCAGAAATCTCCCTTCTCCCGGTCCGACACCGGTCCATAAATTCTCGCAAAGCTCCAAACACTCCTTGACGCTTTATCCCGCAGCACCACAGTGGCCAAAAAAGAACCCAATTCCTCATCAATTTTATCGAACAAAACCGACGACCAAGCGACCAGAACCCCTCCGGATGCACCTTTGGCGTCAACAACGATCCAGTCCCAACTACCGCCCCCCAAGATAGAAGCCACCTTTCTCCCATCACAACTTCCCCACTTGGTTTCTTGTAAGGTAACCACAATAGGTTTGAAAGATTTGATGCACTTCTTTTCCGATCATTAAGACCTCTCATTCCATGATAGATCTTCATAGTCGCACCATATGAATCCCTTCATATTCTCTACCCTTCACAACCCCCCCTCCCTTCTTCCCTCCGACATTCCCCACTGCAGTCGCGCCAGCTCCCGCGATTCACCCCGCCTCTTCCGCTTACTGGACCGACGGCTCATAATGATTGATCCGAACACCTCCCGTAGCTCCGCCTGGGATCCCTTGAACGTCATCCCAAGGTTACAGCCAACTTCGATCAACCTATCAATATCCTCCACTAAGCCAAAGTCTAGTCCATCAGCGGCCTCCGACGGCTGCATAGAAGAATGGCTCGTCGTCTCCTCACTCGCCGTATCCAGTCCAACCCCCCTATGCAGCACCAATTCAGACCCAGCGACAACCGGCGGTCCCACAGCCTCCTCAGCCCGAGAAAAGACCGTCCCCTCATGTGATTCTCCGAATCTCTGCTACGGATCCTTTGATGCCACCCAGTCTCCTCAGCTACCAAACAGGAAGAAAGCTGATCCCCCGAAATAGCCATGGATCCAGAAAGAAAAGGAGTAGAGCCCGTAAAAAGGGGGGCACAATAGGTAGTCGACCCGGTCGAAATATCTTGGCCCACAGCTCTAGAGGGGCCCCCGACATCCCAAAGATTTTCAAGGCCCCTAAGGTCCCACGTGCGCAAGCCAGTCATTCCTTTAAAAGACCCGGGCCCAAAAGTCATCGAAGGAGGCCATGTGTCGGTAACCAGCGATGAAGGCCACGTGTCAGTAGCATCTGATCCTTCCCCCGTCGCATGTATAAATCCCCTCCAGACGTCTTGCCCCACCAAGAAACCCTGCGAAGCAGAAAAAGACCTTCCAGAGCCTTCCGACACCAGGCCACGTGTCACCTCCAGCTCCATCCTGCGTCCCACTTCCCGATACCCCCCCTTAAACCTTCTCCTTCTCAAGTAAAACCTAAGCGGCTTTTTGCATCGAAGAGGAGCAGACAGCGCAGAGGAGCCGACCACCTCGAGCTCCATCGGGTCCTAGGTACAACCACCTACCTCGTCCGACACATCCGACACCCCTCTGATCTCACCTACTTCCATTTTCTGCAGGTGTACGATCACGGGATCGTCAAGCAAGTTGATCCGGGCCATTGACCGTACGGAGATCGCAAAACTCCCCTCCGGCACATCAACCGATGTCGAAGGAGCAGCACCAGTCTCCATCCCTACCGGCACCACAGGATGATCGACACGGATGACTAGACTTCACCGTGAATCCCGATAAGATCCGTGCGCAAATCGCTCAAGAGTCCGAGGCCGAGCACCCTCCGTGCAGATATCCCATCCGAGAGCGCATGAACCACCATTTCTGGAGCCTCCATGACGCCAAAGCCAGAGGGCAGAGTCCCCGACGTCCCTTCGACCGGCTGATGCTTCCCCCAACCCCCTCCCCACGGG
This sequence comes from Chloranthus sessilifolius, assembly GCA_021018995.1. Classification (NCBI taxonomy): domain Eukaryota; kingdom Viridiplantae; phylum Streptophyta; class Magnoliopsida; order Chloranthales; family Chloranthaceae; genus Chloranthus; species Chloranthus sessilifolius. The sequence continues at coordinate 555,944 of CM037587.1, forward strand.
CGAGTTTAAAGCAACTAAAACTAAAACTGCTCAGCGCCAATTTCGATCGATCGAAATTGAAGTTTAAAGCAACATAAACTGCTCGGCGCCAATTTCGATCGATCGAAATTAGAGGTTTAAAGCAACTAAAATTGCTCGGCACCAATTTAGATCGATCGATCGAAATTAGAAGTTTAAAGCAACTAAAACTGCTCGGCGCCAATTTCGATCAATCGAAATTGAAACCGTTCGATCGAAATTCTCAAACATATAAAATATCGCCGCCGAGATTTGTTCGATCGAAATTTTACTTTCAATCGAACGAAAATTTTCGATCAATCGAAATGTCAATTTGATCGATCAAAATTTCAAATCAAAATTTTGCTACTTCTTTTTGTCCTTTTCTCCTGAATTTTCATCTTTCCTTAGCTTTGACTTCCATTACGCTGCTTCTTTCTACGCCGGTAGAAACGATGCGGTCCGAATCCAATGTCCATGTAAATGACATCCCCGTCACTCATCCAATTCTCTACAACATAAAATGAGCTCGCAAGCCACAACTTGCTGAAACACTTCTGATCCAGATCCAATCATAAAACAGTACGTAGCGAAAGAGAAGGGGACTCTTCGTAGAAAACAAGAGAACAGAGGTGGGGCATGACTGCCAGCCTTGAGAACCACACAACTTGATCTAAACAGTCTCAAACAATCTGCAAGTACTTCCGTATGATTTATAGAGAGACTTTGATCCAATCCCAAGCAGTTTACATAGACAAAAAACAGCCAGAGATCCGCGTCACGAGAAACACGAGATTCAGTGTACAAAATCTGAATACAAAAAAGCCTTTGAAACTGCACTTTAGAAAATTCAAATCCAGGAGTTGTTGAAGATGAAAATGTTCTCCATAGAAAACCGATAGAATTTCCCTTCCTGAGATGATCCGAGGTCAAAAAGTTTATTCTGCTGAGGTCAGCATGACGTGTACTTAGACAGCAAACAGCCAGAGATCCCTGTCACGAGAAACACGAGATTCAGTGCATCTGAATACAAAAAAACTTTCAAAACTGTACTTTAGAAAACTTCAAATCCAGGAGTTGTAGTAGATAAAAATGTTCTCCATAGAAAACTGATCAAAGAGGTGCGCTTCCCGAGATAATCCAAGGTCAAAAAGTTGATTCTTCTGAGGTCAGCATGGCATCAGAAAGAAAGCATATTCAGGAGGAGCCTGCTCTAATACCAAGAAGAGATTTAAAAGTGTATAGAGGTTAGATGTTAATGTTGAAGCTATTAGGGTTAGATTATGTACTAGGGTTAGACACTGTGTCTCACTATCTTTATATTTAATAGGAACATGCTACACACCCACATATACACTCTACACACCAACATGGTGTAATAGCCCCCAAGACACACACACACACCCCAACTGGGTAACGCTGCACCATAGGGTCTAGTTATTGGTTTGATGACTATTTATTCTTTGAAGAATGGTTTGTGGACTGTTATTGCAAAAGGAATATAACATATGGATCTTTGATGGGTAACTGTTGTTGGTGGAGATAGCACTTTAGTTGTTTGTGAAAATGTCAGTTTTGGTTTGCTGCCTTGGGATGTGTATTGCTAGTGCATCTGTTGCCTCAAAATTTGTGAAGATAGTTGATGGTACTGCTCACTCTCTATTGAATGCTACAATCTCTACCCCCTCTCTTTCTCTTAATATTGATGCAAGTATGTGGCAGTAAGCACATACTTTTTGCACCGGTTGTCCCTCATACCGATGTTGATTGACATTTTCTATTGTGATATGCAGCATTTTAATGTAGATGCCTTTCCCACATTACTGATTCATTAGTGGCTACTATATCTGTGGTTGACCTTATGGTCTTTCTTTCTGCCATATCAGTAATGTAAGGGGGATATGGTTCAGAGGCTCTTTCAATCATTGACAAGTTGAGCATCAAGGATACTTCAACTTGAGGGGGAGTGTTGGAGATAATTAATGTGAGAAACTGTTGGATATACAACTGTATTATGTTAGTGTGAGAGGTATACATAGTATGTTTAGTCCCACATTGGATAGGAATATAAGGTGCGTCTTATATACCCCCATAGAAAGGGCTCATCTATTATAACTTAGATATCTTGAAGAGAAACAATGTAGTCTTTTAATGTCTTTTCTCTCATATTCTTCTTCTCCCCCTCTCTGTCTCTCTAATAAACCCTAAATGGGCATTTTCTCTCCTAGGTTCTTATTTTATGTTTTCTACGCCTTGTTATTCTATTGCTGGCTAGTATTCATATCCAGATGTTGACTAGTGTTTTACTTCATGTCTAGGAAAGAAGAAAACGGGTATTATAGTCAATTTCTTGTGACCTGTTACATTGACAATGAACCCTCTCTTGATAGGTTAAACTGACTAAAAAGGTGACTGCACAAGTGAAACTACTTGCTAAAGACGAAGATGAGAAACTGGCTGAAACAAGCTCGTATGCAGTGATTCCCCCATATGACCAAGCGAAGGCCCTTGGGAAGACAAACATTGATGTTGATCGTATTGCTGCTGGATTGCCTTGTGGTAGTGAGGGCTTCTTGTTAATGTTTGCTCGTTGGAAGAAGCTTGAGAGGGACTTGTTTAATGAACGAAAGGAGTATGTGTTTTTTGCTAAAAAAAGTGTTGGAATACATATTACTTTATTTATTTATTCATTTTAGCAAGTATTTTAATTCAGTAAATCAGTATGATTTGCCGCCGTAAATCAACTTACTATTCAAAGTTCTTTACAGTTGCTAAAAAAAAGTTCTTTACAATATTTTTGGCAATATGAATTATAACTATGAGAACTTTGACTAGTAAGTTGATTTGCCACCAATAAAAGTGTTGGAATACATAGTACTTTATTTGTTTATTTAACTTTATTATTACAAGAATTGCATTTCTCTCGACTGTGAGTAGTCACTGTATTCACTTCTTTTGAAATTCACTGATATTATGACTTATGTGCAGGCGCTTCGATATAACACAAATTCCAGATGTTTATGATTCTTGCAAGTAAGGCACCCACATTTTTTTTTATCTTATTTACGCGTCATTGTCAATTGTTGAAAGAACATCATTCCAACTACTTAGCAAGAAATAAAATGCAGCAGAGTAATAAACAAGGGAAATATATCACTTTGGTAAAATATCTTTTTGTTATCAATACGTAGGTAAAATATCTTTCCACCTTATTTGTTCATGTATTTCTTATGTTTAATCAATGATAAATTCAGATCTTGAGTCATTGATATTTACGTGTTTTTTATGTTCGGTCATTAGCTGGGGGAATTGTAATACGTCTGTGCACATGATTCATTAATCGTAATGTTGGTCAATAAAAAAGGAAAATGAAAGATATAAACTTGATAGAAGTGAAAGGCAAGATCTTAAGCTTTAAATGATTTTGTTATTATTTTTTAATTTCTTATTTTATTTGGCAGCAAATCAACTTACTAGTCAAAGTACTCATAGTTATAATCAGTAAATTGTACAGTGCTCCCAGTAATACTGGTTGTATTTAATGGTACTTAACAAAAGTTATCAGACCTCAGATTTTAAAGAAATATAGAGAGAACAATGCATTGTCCTACCTTGTCCGTTCAGCCCATTAGTATTGATGCAAGACGCCAAGATCGAGAGTTGTAGATTCGGGCCGCAACAAATTTTCCAACCAAAAAGAAGCGGAACAGAAATTAGAATCAAGAGAAGAAAAGAAGAATCTGTGCATCTCGATCGATCAAACCAGGATTCGATCGACCGAAGCCCTATTTCGATCGATCGGTGGCGGCGAGAAAATGATTCAACTCTGGCATATATATAAATATATATATATATATATATATATATATATATATATATATAATTCGATCGATCGAATTAATTTCAATCGATCGAAATCGCCAAGAATGATTTTTTTTAGAATCTGAACTTAAGCTTTAGGGGCAAATTTGTTTTTCTATTATGTTTATTTTCGTTTTAGGATTTTATTTTGAGACTGACGCGGGACGGTAACCCTAAAATGCGTGAATATGATTTTGATGCGGATTTGCCGAAATTAAATAGATTAAAACAAACTTAATCTCAAAATTAACTCGAAACCTTCGGGTTCGTAGAATTCTTGTGGGTAAATCATGCGAGATCCGAATAGGGTGTCCAATCCGATGCGCAAGTCCCGTTAGATTTGAGGCGAGATCGGGCGTAGAGATAGGACTCTAACTTTTTCAGGCTTAGGCGTTCGTCTTCGATCCGATGTAGATTCACAGGTTTGAACTAAGGTTGTAGAATTTGTTAGGTTTGATGGCTCGTATGAAAACTAGGGTTTTTGATGGAAATAGGTTTTGGGTTTGGATTAGGGATTCAATATGGGTAATGAATTATAAGAGAAAAGAGAGAAAATATAGAGCAAAGACAATAAAAGATCAAAAGATAATAGATGGGAATCACTCCCATGTTCTCACACCAAACCCATCTCAGGCAAAGAATACTCAAGCAATCATGCATTCAAATAGTCAATCAACTACATAAAAAGTGTTTATAAGCCTCTATATATAGGCCACCAATAATTAAATTCGAAATAAAGAATCCTAATACTAATAAAACACTAAAAAAGTAAATTTCAGCATAAAAATAGAAATTTCGTGCTTGAAGTCGGCGTCGACAGCGCGCCATGGGTCAAAATTTCGTCCGATACCTAGGGTATGTATCATACCCTATACAAAATACTCAAATTATCATCCGATACGGGCAAAATATCGCCCGTGTCGTCCGTATCGGACGATAATATGAAATTATCGGACAATAATTTCATATTATCGTTCGATAATTTCAGAAATTTTGAAAAAGTTAAAAAAAACTGAAATTATCGTCCGATAATTTCAAATTTCTGTGGGGCCCAGGCACATGGGGTTTGGCTTTTTCAGCCGATTTTAGGGTCTAGTTTGCCTTTTTTTTTGTGGTTTTTTCCATTACAAAAACAGTCCCCCCCTTCTTCCTTCTTCCTTCTTCCTTCTTCCTTCTTCCTCATTTAAAGACTCCTTTTTTGCTTATTTTCACCCCAAATCGCCACCGAATCGCACAAAAAAGCTCGAGATCAACGTCGAAGGTACGTGTTTTATCATTTTTTTATCGTTTTATTTCATTTTAAAGGTTAAAATAAGGTAGATCTATCTTATTTAGGGGTAGATCTACCTATAAATATAGTAAATCTACCCTTAAATATAGTAGATCTAGCCATAAATTTGTTAGATCTACCATATTTAATGGTAGATCTACCATATTTAATGGTAGATATTAAAATAATTAAAATTATGGGTCACATGTAATTAAAAGTATGGGTCACAAAACTATTAATATAACTAAAAAAATAATGGGGTCAATATGGGTCACATATAATTAAAATTAATATGGGTCACATATAATTAATAAAATAATGGGGTCAATATGGGTCACATTTAATTTAAACTTAAAATTAATATGGGTCACATATAATTAAAATTATTATTAATTTTAATTTAAATAATTAAAATTATGGGTCACAAAATAAGTAATATAACTAATAAAATAATGGGATCAATATAGGTCACAGATAATTAAAATTAAAATTAATATGGGTCACATATCATATGGGTCAAATATAATTAATAAAATAATGGGGTCAATATGGGTCACATATAATTAAATTCATTCTTAATTTTAATTTAAATAATTAAAATTATGGGTCACATATAATTAAAATAATGGGGTATGTCCCATAATTATGAGATATGTCCCATAAAACATTAGAATAATATGAAATAAATTTCAAATAAATTTTTAAAAATTAGAATAATACCAAATAAATATTCAAAAATTAGAATAATATCAAATAAATATTCAAAAATTAGAATAATATCAAATAAATTTGATAAAATATAATCTAATCTTTTGAAAATTGGAATAATATCAAATAAAATTTCAAATGTAATTTAAATTTTATAAAAATTAGAATAATATCAAATAAATTTAATAAAATATAATCTAATATTTTTAAAATAGCAATAATTAAAAAATAAATTTTATTTTCAAGTGTAAATTAGATGTTTAATTTAATGCAATCGTGCTCATTCATGCAGGTGAAATAAATAAATATGGTACGATCGTCAGATCCATCATGGCAATACGGTACACCAATAGATGATGATAGACTCCGGATAGAGTGTAAGTTTTGTGGAAAAAAACTGCTGGGAGGAGGTATCACACGGTTAAAGGAGCATCTGGCTCACGTAAAGGGAGAGACAAAAGGGTGTCCCAGTGTACCCAGAGAAGTAAAATAAAATATCAGAGCTAGTTTACAAGCGGCAAAGGGAAAGAAAAAAGCTGAAGTCGATCGTGATAGGGAAATGTATGAGAGAATCAGGAGGGTAGATCCAGAGTTTACATCACCTGGACCTGATGAGGATGAGGATGAGCAGATAGCGAGAGCTATGAGAGAGAGTGCCAGAGAAGAACAATAGCGGCGAGATCAGGAAGAAGCCGATTATCGGTTTCGATCCAGGTTGAGGGGCCCACCCATGCCTGCTACCGGTGGTGAATCTAGTCATAGGCCACATGTTGTTGATGTTGATGAGGATGTTGAGCAGACTGCCGGGTTGCGTAAGTCAAAGATCGTGAGGGATTATAGGGCCGTCTACTGTCCATTCATGTATCGCACTGAAAGCTTTAAACAAACCAAATTGAGTACAATCTCACTTACAAAAATGGGGAAGAAGCTTGGCAAATCCATTACCAAGTTTTTTATATAAAACCACATTCCGACCCAAGTAGCAGAGTCGTCGTATTTCAAAAGCATGATTGATACAAGTGCAGAAGTTGGTCCACGAGTTAAAAAGCCTTCTGCATACGAGATATCTGGGCCCTTACTAAAAGATGAGTACGATGAGATAACTGCCTATGTACAAGGCTTTGAGGATGTATGGGATGAGAGAGGCTGCACAATTATGTGCGATGGATGGACTGGTCCCACAAAGAAGAGTTTGATCAACTTTTTGGTTTACAGTGATGCCGGGATAGTATTTTTGAAATCAGTTGATGCTTCTAGACACGTAAAGACTATTGATTACCTCTTTCAACTAATGGATAAGGTAGTTCAAGAAGTTGGAGAGCAGCGGGTTGTGCGGGTGGTAACAGACAATGCGTCAAATTACAAAGCCGCTGGATTTAAACTAATGATGAAGAGACGTCACCTGTACTGGACCCTGTGTGCCGCTCATTGCGTGGACCTCATTCTTGAGGATTTAGGAAAGAGAAGCAAGGCACAGGCAACTATTCAGAAGGGAAGAATGATTACTTCCTACCTGTACAAGAGTGACAAGCTGGTCAATTTAATGAGAGCCTTCACGAACAATGAGTTGCTCCGACCTGCAATTACACGCTGTAATATAGCTTTAAACAAAGTTTGGGCAGATATAGGCGTGAGCTGAAAAGCATGGTGTCGTCGGAAGAATGGAATCAACATGAAATAGGACTCCCACGAGCAAAGAGACTAGCTTGCACTGAAGTTGCTGACCTGATCTACAGCACGCAGTTTTGGGCAGATGTCGACCACCTGATCGCCGTCACTACCCCGTTGGTGCAAGTGTTGAGATTGGTTGATGGTGATGAGAAACCAACGATGGGGTACGTTTATGAGTCAATGGATAAGGCAAAATTGGCTATAAAAACCAAATGCCCTACAAAATATAAACGATACTGGGCGATTATCGACAAGAGGTGGGATGCACAATTTCACCAGTACTTGCATGCAGCAGGTATAACATGTTAAACTGCTTATGTAGTGATTTTTATTTATTTATTCATTATTTTCATATACTGATGAAATTGCTCATATTTGATGTGTAGCACACTACTTGAATCCAGCCTTCCAGTATACGCGACGCTTCGAGCTGAGTGACACTGATGAAGTGTATACCGGTTTGCTCAATGTAATCCAAAGAATGCTCCCTGAGTTGGCGGACCAAGGTCAAGCCATCAGAGATGTGAGTAATCATAGTATCATACCTTATAACTAATAAGTCAAATGTCATGTGATATTATGATCTATTTATTGATATGTGTCTTGCTGTGTTTCATCTTTATAGATTGGCATGTTTCGCAATAGACATGGGTTATTTGCGACCCCGTTGGCGCAATTCCAAATTAAACACGACAAACCCGCTGATTAGTGGATGCATTATGGAGGTGATGGCTCGATATTGAGGCGGGTAGCAATGAGGGTATTGTCGCAAACATGTTCCTCGTCCAACTGTGAGCGGAATTGGAGCACTTTCTCTCTCATTCATACTAAGACAAGGAATAAAGTAACTATGAACCGATTGGAAAAGTTAGTCTACTGCCACTACAATATGCGATTAAGGGTCAGGAATATACAAAGGACCAACCGTGGTAAGCAATTATATGAAGTCTTACTTACATATTATACTAATTCATCTATCATATTCTACCTTGCAGACAGTGAATATTTTGATCCCATCCAGTTGGATTATATATTCGAGGAGGATGACCCTTTGAATCAATGGATCGAAGAGAGAGAAGAGCCAGTCTTGGATACTGAGAGCACTGAATGGCTGGACAATGCTGAAAGAGTAGCGGAGCAGCAGGCTTCCCCACCACCGAGGTGAAAAAGAAGATTGAATCGTCATTCGAGTTGGATCATGGCGATCAAACGCACTCGGTAGTGATGATGGGAGTGGTGAGGATGATGGTGGAGGGGACGTTGGCACTAGTGGTGGAGGGGAGGATGTTGGTACCTCTGATCCTTATAGAGATATGGCGGCATGGGATTTATGACTCGACATCGCTAACAGTATATTTAGAATGGGAGGGGTTGAAGGAAGAGGAGCGTCAGAATCATATCAAACACCACCACCACAAGGTCCACAAGATGATACGAATATGGGTTATATGACTTCTAGCTTCGGGGGATTCAGTTTACAAAATACCGAAGATTTAGCAACTAGTAACCCATACTACCAGCCACAACAAACCTACCCGGTGCCATATGACTTCGTTGGTCAGATTTTTAGAGGACCGGCCTTTACGTACTATACTGAGCCATATTCGTTGCTACAGCCTCAGTTTCAAGGGGGCACATATGATTATGGGTATCAATATGACCAACATTATAGGCAAAGGCCGGAAAGCTCGTGCACTGATGATGATGATGATCACGAGGGCCAAGAACCACTACGAAATTCAATGTGGCTCTAACGTAAGTTTTCCATGTACAATTAAATTTATTTCTATCAACATACCTATTAATTTTGACAATATATAATTTATTTTTGTCAATATACATTGCAATTTAGTTTATGCGTGACTGCGTCGATCAAACTATGAAATATTGTCAATAAATAATCTATATATATAAACAAACCCATATGTCAGGGTAAAACATTTAGTTAAGAGGATTTAATAGCAGTTAGAGTATATTCCTTCTAAATTTGTATAAGCTCTAAGAATATATATGAAAGTGAAGCAATTTTGCATCAATCGTAATTTCCTCATTTCAGAGAATTCAAGAAGGGAAAGGGGAAACAAAATAGGCATGTGATCAGCTGGTCAAAAAAAATGTTAGAAGATCTATTACATTAAGTCAAAAATGTGATCTTAAGTCAAAAATAAGTCACAAAATACGCATGTGACTTGGGTTAAGTCACAAAATAGGCATGTTACTATATATTCATCTAAAGAATGCATCAAATTAGTCAAAAATACAAGCAAAAATAGTTGAAATAAATACAAAATAAATAAATATAATTTTTTAGATTTTTTTGGTATTTTTTTAGATTTTTTTGGGATTTTTTTTTTTTTTTGAATGTATCAAATCGATACATTCAATGTATCGGACGATACCCTATACGTAACGTCCTGGAAGTCAGGACGATACATATCGGAAATCCGATTTTTTTACCCATGCAACGCTTGTGAAGGCTGTGGCTATCCTTTATCTGGCGTTATGGGCTATGACAACGCGTTGCTGCGCTATTCTCCTAGCGGTTTCAGTCTCCTTTTCTCCCTTGAAGTTACGGTACCCGGGCTTCCTCTAACGCTTCTTCCTACGCCGAAAATCTGTTGTGGCCCCAAATCCAAGGCTCCCGAACTTGGCGTTCCCCGTCATTCTCCTCCACTCAAAATGTTTCATCACCGATGAAACACGCACATGGTACTGATCAAGTGTATCGGGACCTGATTGGTGGAAGTCTTTGCAACTAATCCAAACAATCTCGGCACTGGGCAGCACATGATCATGATCTCGGTTGATTGAAGTGTGACGCACAATGTAAACCTCTCCTCGACGAACCAAATAGCCCGGCTCACCAACCCATTGTACCAAATATTTTTGAAGCTTCTCATCAACTCTCTCAGACCCGAAGGAATTCATCCCCGATGAAATGTGATCGCGATATCGGTCGAGAATACGGGAACTTCAGCGGCGAGCTCTTTCATGACTGGCCCATGCACTCTCGGTAGTCAACATATTAACCCTTTTCATCTCATAAATCAGAAACTCTCTGCCGCAGGTGAATGCCGCAAGATCATCTAATCTTCCCTCAATTAATCTTCTGTGAGTATCAGCAAATAATTTGTATTGATTATTGCTTGAATTAATCTTATGTTTAATTTCGGCATGCAATACGGAATGAGACTCAAAAGTTAACTCACAATTAGACTCAGAATGTGAAGCGGTATGCAATTCAAGACTATGATGTGCATGTGTATCTATGGACTCGAGACTCTCATGTGCATACGACGCTAACGATTCACATGTAATGGGCTCTATCGACACTAGTGACTCATGTAAACTTGGCTCGATTAACTCGTGCACACTCGTGTCAACCAAAATCAAAGACTCTAGGGTACTTGATTCAATTGACACTAAAGGTTCTTGTGTACCCAGTTCGAGGGACTCATGTTTGCTCGACCCAACATCACTATTCACAAGGGAAATAGAAGTCTCTTCAGTACAAACTAGACTTTCGTTAGCTTCTTCCATCTCCTCTTCACTCATCACGGGTCTAGGGTCATACACTTCCTCTTCTACTTTCATATTTTTCGGCTCCTTAGAACTTTCGCTTTCAGTCAATAAATTCGAAGTGGGAAGTTTAATGGAGCACTGGTAAGCAAAGTGTCTGAACCCTTGACACTTAAGGCAATCATGACATTTATTTGTCTTGGTTTTCAAACCCCGTAGGAGGTGACGGTGTGTGAAAGGAACATACTGTTCAATAAGTTCCACCTTCATGTCCTCCCATGTGGAGATGACTTTATTCCGAAGAGACTCAGTGCAACATTCTAAGCGAGTCCAAAAAAATTTGGCATTGCCCTCCAACTTTGTTTTCACTAACCTAACTTTGTACTCATTCGGTACGCCATACCAACCAAAATACTCTTCCACACTAGAAAACTACTCCACGAAGGTTTTCGGGTTCGTCGTACCCTCAAAATCTGGGACCTCATTCCGAATAGATTTAGAAACCTATCGGTAGGATCGTACTCGAGTTCACGATGATGAGGGTATCCCCTAACTCTAGTCTCATCACTACTGTTGCGACTTTGCCAAGAATTTGGTGTGTAGCGGCTCCTATTATTAATTGCACACATTTGGGCTTTGATGTCTCTAAAGGCATGGACAATCTCGCTCATGCTCATGGTGAACACGACTTACTAACACAGGTGCGAAATGACATGCAAGCATGAACCACAATGGATGAAGAATTTTGTCAAACAGTAGACGTGCATACTTTTGAACACAAATGAGATAAAATGCAATGAAAATTAAAATGACACAATATGCCCTAACCTAGAAAAACCTAGGGCTCTGATACCAAAACTGACGCGGACTGTAACCCTAAAATGCGTGAATATGATTTTGATGCGGATTTGCCGAAATTAAATAGATTAAACAAACTTAATCTCAAAACTAACTCTATACCTTCGGGTTCGTAGAATTCCGGTGGGTAAATCACGCGAGATCCGAATAGGGTGTCCAATCCAATGCGTAAGTCCCGTTAGATTTGAGGCGGGATCGAGCCTAGAGATAGGACTCTAGTTTTTCCAGGCTTGGGCGTTCGTCTTTTATCCGATGTAGATTCACGGGTTTGAACTAGGGTTGTAGAATTTGTTAGGTTTGATTGCTCGTATGAAAACTAGGGTTTTTGATGGAAATAGGTTTTGGGTTTGGATTAGCGATTCAATATGGGTAATGGATTATAAGAGAAAACAGAGAAAATATAGAGCAAAGACAATAAAAGATCAAAAGATAATATATGGGAATCACTCCCTTGGTCTCACACCAAACCCATCTCAGACAAAGAATACTCAAGCAATCATGCATTCAAATATTCAATCAACTATATAAAAAGTGTCTACAAGCCTCTATATATAGGCCACCAATAATTAAATTCGAAATAAAGAATCCTAATACTAATAAAACACTAAAAAGGCAAATTTCAGCTTAAAAATAGAAATTTCGTGCTTGAAGTCGGCGTTGATTTGCAAGAACGTGATGTCATAAATAAGATTTGTCAGGATAAAGACGCTATCGTATTACATGTCTTGCCGCGCCATCACTGTTTCTCCTGGCGGTTTCAGTCTCCTTTTCTCCCTTGACACTACGATACCCGGGCTTCCTCTACGCTTCTTCCGATGTCGAAAATTTGTTGTGGCCCCAAATCCATGGCTCCCGAACTTGGCGTTCCCCGCCAAAGACCTCCTATATAAGGTCTCTCCATAAACAATGTATTTAGTTTTTTATTAATGAAAAGAGCTTTTTGCTTCCTTGCTTGAGATGAGCATCTTCGGAGAGTGAATCTTCGTTTTCCAAGAAGGGTTTGGTGTGAAGCCCAAAATCTATCCTCTATCTATCTCTTTATTTTTATTTTTTTTCTCTACTTTGTGTGATCCCATAAACCCTAAATCCTGCCGTCACCGTTTTTTTCAAATCCCCAAACTATAAATCCTAACACCCATCGAAACCATTGATTCGAACCCATCTCACAAATCCTTATTTCAACCATTAAATCTCCAAACACCCGATCCCATAAACCATAGAATTTGAGATCCCACCATTGAGCTATGAGTAAGCGCCCTAATCTGGAAAACCTAGAGTTCTACCTCTATGACCGATTTGCACCGCAACTCTAACGGATCTAGCGCAAAGACTGGACCCTTTCCTAAACCCGTACGTGATCTTTCGTATGGAAAACAATGGAGCCCTAAGTAACCGCATTATTTTCAGGTTTATTGTTCAAGTTAATTTAAGTTAATTTCGGCAAGTAATTAATTCATCGCATTCACGTAGTTTAGGGTCTTGTCCGGACGTGATCTTTCGTATAGAAAACAATGGAACTCTAAGGTAACCGCATTATTTTCAGATTTATTGTTCAAGTTAATTTAAATTAATTTCGGCAAGTAATTAATTCATCGCATTCACATAGTTTAGGGTCTTGTCTTGCGTCAAGTATTTAGTAGATCCCTGTTAATGGCTTTTCCTAGTGTTGATTGGTTTGGGGTAAAAAAATTTGAACTCTTATACAAATTAGAATCATAACATACCAAATTTCATATGGAAGGGGACTAAGCGAGATTGGGCAATATTTATTACTTCCTTCCACTATTAATTACAAATCTAATAAATTAGACATACTTGTGCAACCCTTTTGCTCGACTATTATGTTTTTCTAATAAAACATGGCCATCAATATAAGCCTGCTATTAGTGGAAAGAATTGAAATAAAATTAATAAAATTAATAAAAATTAATAAAGTACCATCTTAAGTTCATTAAGCCTTTCTGGATGATTTTGGTACATGATACCTAATTCATGTGACCTCAATACCTATATATTCAAGTGACTATAATATGCCATTTTACAAGTCTAAACAAGAAAAAGATCATATAACAGCATCGGTTTGATATCACTAAATCATATTCGAACAAACACTTTAAACTGAGTTACTGAGTTTGTGTTTGCTTCTATTGAATGTATTAAATCATTGTTATAGATACAGACTTAAAAATAGGCAAATTGTTGCATTGTGTTGTAACCAGCTTCTTCGAGCTCTTATTTTAGTAAACTCACTCCATGATATGCTATAGATTTTTGGATGGAGATAAGCCGGCTGCTGTTGATTTAATCTTTAACAAGATTCAATTAGGACGTGTGTTTTTTTGTTTCTCACAACTACTTACATATGCTGTATTTTGTCTACTGCCTGATAGATATGACCTCTTGCATAATGCACACCTTAATCTTGAACGACTGGATAAGCTCTTCAAAATTGCTCAGGTATGCAAAATCACTGCTGCAGTTTCACATGTTTTTTTGTCATTTTTTTTTAAATTTTATTTTGAGTGAATAACCTTATTTTCATCCATATATAATAAATTTGTACACTTAAACAGGACATTGCGCAGACTTATATAATATGCATGTCATCTACATATTCATTTACGTGCCATGCGCATGTCCTTAAGCTTTTTTATTGCAAGCCATGCTTACAGAATCAGAAACTAAATTCAAAGTCTCAATTCCCATGTTCCAAAATTACTTGTTACCAAGCTGTCCTTAGAAATTTCTTAAAAGTGTTTTCAATTTCTTTATTTCAGTTGCTTGCGGATGGCGTTATTCCCAACGAATATGGAATAAATCCAAAACACAAGCTAAAAATTGGCTCAAAGGTGTGTATTCCAATGCAATCTACTATCCAATTTTTTCTCTGTACAATGCAATATAACTATCGCCTATGTTATTTGGAAAAAAATATACCGTAGCACATATATACAGTCTATCTTAAAAACTTGAATTAGTGAGATGTGACATGAAGGATTGTAGAGTGAGATAGAGTTCAGCACTGGAAAATAAATTAGTAGAGACTTGCAATGCCGACCCCAAATAAATGGGACATGTCAATGCTGATCATGATATATATCCAGTGATTTTAAACTATATATGCAATAATATTAGGATACAAATTAATTTACTCAAATCATTTTGTTAGTTTAGGGTTTCTTAAGATGAGTAAGGGAGAAGGAAGAAAAAGAAAAAAGTTGAAGGTGGAGAGAGAAAGTGAATTGAGATTCACAGTTTCTCTTTTATTTTATTTATTTACTCAAGATCAATAAATTACGTGATTACCTCTCGTAGTGATTAAAACCAAAATGACACTTCTACCTCTATAACATTCAAACCTATCTTTATGCCTAACATTAAGAGCTATAAACAGAAATAAACGACTTATCATACTCTTACTTAGCTGGCCATCTTAGAATTTAATGCATTTGTGCAAATTTACTCTTGTTAATGACGCCCAACCCAAACCCACGAAACCTTCAAAGGAAAATGTATATCATATTTTGTTAGCCTGATCAATATCTGATTCTAGTGTCGTATTATGTGTTTACATCTGAGATGTAAATTTACTCAATAGCTGTTTAGTTACATTCTGTTCTTTTGGCTTGCCAGGGAAATTGACAATTTGAGGGTGTGGTTAAGAATGTTAACAAGTACTCCCAAGTACACCTCTTTGTGACTAATTTGAGGGTGTGGTTAATTTATTTGCTAATTTCATGCACCTCTTTGTGACTCTTTGCCTGTTCATTCCAAGCATGCTTACTGAAATATGGATTTCCCTGCCTTTGGACGAGGAAATGTCAGTTACTAGTAAATGCTCTGCATCATGTAGTATGCACCATGTTCTTATTCTAGGTTATTTTCTATTGAGTTATAAATGCATTCATGATTTAACAAACTGGTCATATATCTTTACACAATCTGACATCTCAGAAATTTATTGAAGTTTTCCTGCGTGCAATCTCTGATTATCACAACCTTTTTTCTCTTTCAGATTGCTCGTCGTTTGTTGGGTAAGATTCTGATTGACCTTAGAAACACACGTGAAGAAGCCATCAGCGTTGCTGAATCAAAGAAAAATGAAGACCAAACTTCAGCACTCTCCAAGACTAAAAGGGAGGAAATGGATTATCAATCAAAGCCTCACAACAAGAATGAGGATACAAGAAGATCTAGTTCCATGAGTGAAAAATCATTGGACCAAGATGATGAAGATGATAAAGAGATCAAATATCGTTTAGATCCAAAGTGTTTACTCAAATCTTCTACTTTATGGTTCACTTTTCTGTTGAATATTTTATTAATTAGATATTATGGTTTTGTTCTGTCAGGTACGCCAATGTCAAAACACCAGAGCGACATGTCCGTACACGCCTTTATTTCACATCAGTATGTATATATATTCTTCGATGTTTCCTTTGGTTTTTGGTCATTTTCTCATTATTTCAGTTTGATTGTCTCTGATAATATTGTTATGAATTTTCATAATTTAGTGTATTTTAGAAGTGTTGTCATATAGATGGATTCTATCAGGAATGCGAACTTTAGCTGTTTAAAGGTCTGCTCTGTGTACATGATCATTAGTGTAGCCTTGATTAATTACAACCGGGATTTTAATTTTCAAGGACCTTGTTGCATAGTCTAAGTGGGTTATTGAAAGTGCAGCTTACCTACTAAAAATCGAAGAAATAAATAAAAATACAATGCCCATAGATTTGGTTATATATGTAGATTCTTTTAACTTTAGTTGATTCGCTTGCATAGAATATGAACTTGAATTTTATTTTTTTTAGGATAAGGATATTTGTGTCATGTCGTTTTCTGGTCATTTCTTATGTATTATGCCTTAATGTTGGTCAAAAGTGTTACTGTTGTTTTACCACTAAACCACACGTCTCAAATTTAATTCCTCAATTCATTTCTCTTACATTCCATCTTTTTTGGTCTTCCTTTGTTCACTGTCTTGTCCATCAACACTTAATCATTATCACTTCAATTTTTTTCTACTCATTTCTACTACATCTCAGTTTGAGTTTCAGATCTAAATCAGCTATGTTTGTGTTTCTTTTTTATAAAGAAACAGTTCTGTTTCATTCTAGTTATGTCTTCTTTCCTATTTCAATTCCATTCTATAATCTTAGATCTCTGTTTACATAGCAGTCATTAACTTCTTGTTCCATCATTGCATCATCAATTTAGGGAACCCATAGTGTCAAAAGTTTTCGACTTTTTAAAGAAAAAAAACACTGAAACCTTCGAATTAAGGATGTGCCGTTTCTTTTTTTCGAATTTTACCGAATTTAACTTGAGGTGAATCATGCATATAAATTTATATGGCACATGGATTATGTAATTAGAGACATGCCTTGCATAAAACACCTTATAGCTTCTTTTTTTTTCATTGAAAACATTACTTCTACCTTGTAATATATTATAGTGTATTTTTATGTTTTTATTTTATTTTTTATTTCCCGAATTTTATTGAATTGAGCTGTTGCTGAATTATTGCCATATCCCGATTTTGTGACTACGAGGGAACCTATATATTTTCCCTCTACCTTGTTGTTTCTGCATTTGGTAGACCATCATTAAAGCATGGAGGATGAAGACATCTAAACTAGAACAATGTTGCTGCAATTGTTTCGGGCTTCACAGCATTTACTTGAACACAAGAATTCTCTTTGTGCAACAAGCTAATGTCATATTGATTAATATGGAATCTTGTTAGCTACTTATTTGTGCACCTGCCACATAATTGCAACTTTAGCTACTGAAATGCAACCCGACGAGGTGTTTAGTTTTCTGGCTGGAGTGGAGCTAGTTTTTATATTTTTCATGTTACTTACGCATTCAAATGTCAATTTGGGAGAAGAAATGGTTTACCAACTGGGCTGCTCAATCAGGAAGCCAGCCAACTTGGTCAGCTATGCATCGGAAGGAGATCAGGCTTAGCTTACCATGAAGAGATATTTTCTGTCTCGTTGCAATCATTTATCTACTTCGTTGTGTAAAATCCTTGGTGGTCCAACTCCACAAGTTTTCATTTAGATCAAATAACACACTGTTATTGTGTTACGCTAATACTCTGTTTGGATGTTTTCCAAGAAAAGGGTGGAAATGGATTTGAAGATACTACAGATTCCAGCCCCTTTGTAATCAATAGGAATTCATCGTTTTCGGGCGTTTGGATTGTTTAATAATCCATAAAAAATAGAAGGGGGCACCATTTTTGGTGTACACAACACACGAAATAAAAAATTAAAGAGAGGAATTCGAAGAGAGGGAGATCGAATGAGAGAGAAACAGAGAGAGAGCGTGGAGAGCGTAACAGGGAGAGAGTATGGAGAGAGTAATACAGAGGGTGTGGAGAGAGTAATAGCGAGAGACAGAAGAGAGAGGGAGAGCGAGAGAAAGGAGAGAGAACGAATGATTGAGATGTCTTTATCTCACTTAGATCTGGTACGGTGGCACCCAAAGATCCCGAGTTTCTTTTCCATTGGGAACTTTAAAATTTTAGGATTTTAGATGGATTTGCTGGTTTCCCGAAGGTGGAAAAAAGGAGTTTCTTTTCCGCTCATTTCCAAAGCTCTATTTTGGTGGCCAAACATAGGAAATTAACATATTTCCTTTCTTTTCCAGGTTTTTCTATTCTTTTCCCCTTATCCAAACGGATGTAAAATATAAACTTCTTATATCTTATATCATATGTTCTTACATTAAAATAAAGCTTATACTGCTCAAGCATTCTAATCATTGTTGCAGACTTGAGTGAGAGAGAGAGAGAGTACTCATAATGATAGTGACCAAGTCTAGGTACGGGAATATAATGGCTCTGGAAATGTACCCCAAAAATGATAAATTTCAGGAAAAAAAAGGGAAATTTTCAAACTTTTTAAAAAATTAAAGATATAATAATTATAAAAAAAAATTATATATATATATGTCGTGGCCAAACACCGGTTTTAAACGGGAAAAAGGGAAAAGACAATTTTCCATTAAAAAATGTTTTTCAAAAAAAATGGGAACTTTAAAAAAAAAAAAGACGTTTTTTCATCTTTTTTCATTTTAAAAAAACACGCTTTTGGTCACTATGCTCATAATACCCTCAAGGGAAAATGATCTTGAGAGGAACCCAAACCCCTCCAAAACTGCAAATGAACCAAGGTCATCCTAAAAAACAAGGCGTTTTTGTGTATGCTCTCTAAAGAAGGAGATGATTCATGAGATGGAACGTGGGGTTTTCTTCTTTTTTTTTTAGAGGTTTGCTTTAACTTTAGTTCTTGAAAGTAAGTACTCGTTAGGGAAACTTGTCCCTTTTTTGTTTTACATGTTAAACTTGTGATCTATTTCAATCTACAAACTAAGCGGTGAGCATATGTGTCATCTTGCTTTGTACAAATCTTTAATGTGAAGAACCCTTCGTTTCTCATTATTGCATGATAGAAGTAATCCTATATTCTCCTCATGGATCAGCCCCCTTTGAGGGGCAACTTTCTCTCCGTTGGACTGATGAGCAAGCCCTTTGTATGGTATTTTCGCGTAGTAAATACCCGCCTTTTAAGTAGCATTTGTCATCCTATCAAGGCATGTGGGTTAGCTTTTAGGGTATGGCCTTTTCCTTTTTCTTTTAAAAAAAAATATGGGAAAGTTCGGATCGCATCAAGCCCCTTCTGAAACTACAAGGAACGTTGTGGTTGGGCATGCTTCAAACGATTCCGACACTATTGAGCAGTATACTTCCGAAGGTGAGTCCACTGACGCTTTCAAGGCTTGGGCATAAGGGGCTGGAAGGGGAAAGGTTGGTAACGCTGGGTGAATCTTTAGGGGGCTCCTTTAACGGTAGTCGTGAAGGTCTCCTCAAAATCTGCTGCAACATTCTAGAGAAAGGGAAGCAGATGTCAAAGGCAGAGCGGCTTAGAGGGAAAAAGGTTCAGGTCAGATCCAGATGGGGTTTATACTATTCGCGACATAGGAAGGGACAAAGAAGAATGAATGTGAAAGATGGAGAGGCTCAAGGACGAGGCTCCCCTTATGAGAGTATGCAGGAGGGTTGCTAGTGATCTCTGCTACTCTACTGGGTTGTTTTTTCCATTCCTTTGTTTATGAAGTTCTTGAACTGGAATGTGAGAGACTTGGGAGATCGGGACAAAAGGTCGCTGGTCAAATCTTTCATCAAAGGTCAAAAATTGGATGTGATTGGATTGCAAGAGACAAAGTGGGAAGAGGTGATCGACTCTATGGTGTGTTCTATTATTGGAGCTAATTCTTGGGATTGGTTGGCTCTCGATGCGGTAGGAAGTAGGGGTGGCGTGCTTCTGGCTTGGGACTCCAACATTTTTAAACTGGTGGACTCGGAGATTGGAAGCTTGGTGGCGGCCCTCATCAGGACTGTAGGAATGTGAATCAGTGGGTGGTTATTACAATTTACGGCCCTACGGTCAATAGGCTCATAAGGGAGTTCTTTTTTGAATTAAGTGCCATCATGAACAAATGGGATTTTCCTGTTTGTGTCGGGGGTGGGGGGGATTTAATGCCCTTTGTAATGTGGATGAGAAAAACAGAGGTCCTATAGATCTTATGGCCAAAGACTTATTCATGGAGTGCATTTCGCAAGGTGCACTGTTTGATATGGGAATGTCTGGGGGACAGTTTACGTGGACGAACGGACAGGAAGATCCCATCTTGTGTAGACTTGACCGATTTTTATGTGGGGTTGAATTTTTGGATATGATGAACGAGGCTACTGTGCAACTTTGGCCTACGACAATATCTAACCATAAACCGATTGTGCTCACTTGTCCTGAGAATCATTTTCTAGGCTCTAGCCCTAGTCCGTATAGGTTTATTTATGCTTGGCTCCAGGATGAGGAGTTTAAAGAAAAACTCCAAGGGTGGTGGAATCAGGAATGGATTACTGGTACGGCGTTGTTCATTTTTACGTCGAAACTGAAAAACCTGAAAGCTCAAATAAAGGAGTGGAACAAAGATAGCTTCGAGTCTACAGCTCGGATGAACAAAGGTCTTGTAGCCGAAATAGCGATGTTGGATCATATGGAGGAAAGTTTTCCACTTTCCGATGAGGATAGGGAAATCAGGTTGACATTAAAATTAGCATACAACACGAAAGTGTTGGAGGAGGAACAACTATGGCAGCAGAAAGCTAAGGTTCATTGGTTGCGGGAAGATGGAAATAGTAAATTCTTCCATTCAGTCACTAATGGAAGAAGGAAACATAACCGAATCTCGGCTATTAATATTGAAGGAACCAGGTATGCGGATCCTAATGTGGTGTAGGCGAAGATTGTTGAGTTCTATAAGCAGTTGTACGCGTCGGAAGAGGTGAGCAAACCGTTGTTGGATGGTGTTCCTTCAATGCTATTGGATCGGATAAAGCTAGGGACCTCGAAAGGAGGTTCACGGAGGAGGAAGTAAAGGACGCAATGGAGAAGTTGGGTAGGAACAAATCTCCGAGTCCGGACGGGTTTACTTTGGAATTCTTCAGATCTTGTTGGCCTATCATTGGCGCTGATTTTATGGCTTTTCTGGGCGAATTTCACTCGTCTGGCAAGTTGGCCAAGAGCATCAACTCCACGTTTATTGCTCTTGTTCCAAAGTGTGTGGGGGCCATCAACATCTCGGACTTCAGACCAATCAGGGTGCGCTTACAAGATTGTGGCAAAAATTCTAGCTATGCGTCTCAAGGGTGTGATCAGCACGCTGTTATCCAACGTGCAGAGAGCTTTCATCCCGGGTAGACAACTGTTAGACATTGCGGTTACGGCAGTCGAAACAATTGATTCGGTTAAAAAGCGGAAGGATAAGGGATGGATCTTCAAAATCGATATGGAAAAAGCGTATGATAGGGTTCAGTGGGAATTCCTCGATTCTGTGCTTTACAGAATGGGGTCGGTGAGGGGTGGAGGAAATGGATGAAAGGTTGTTATGCGTCGGTTAGATTCTCGATGTTGATTAATGGGGCTTCGTATGGTTACTTTAGGAGTAGGAGGGGGCTCAGATAGGGATGCCCGATATCGCCCATGTTATTCAATTATGTTGGGAAGGTTTTGCATAGGTTACTTAAGAGGGCAGAAGACCTTAACCTGATTACGGGCTTTAAGGTGGCAGACAACGGAATGTCTATTACTCACTTGTAATATGTTGATGACATGATAGCGTTCTGTAATTGGAAGTCGGGGTGATGGGGAAGTAAAAGCGGTCTTTGACTTGATGATTATTTTTGAAGGTGTATCAGGCCAGAGAATCAACGTGCATAAATCCAGCTTGGATGGCATTAATATGTCCAACGAAGATATGGAGAGGGTGGTGGCGACTATTGGGTGTAGGAAAGACAATCTGCCTCTCACTTATCTAGGTATCCCTTTGGGAATCGGGAAGTGCAGAGCGAAAAGTTGGGATATACTTGTGCAGAGATTCCACAAAAGGTTGGCCACGTGGAAAACCAAGATGCTCAACAACGAGGGGAGGTTAACTCTCATAAAGTCCACTCTAGCGTCCATTCCGGTGTTTATGATGTCTATTTTCTTAGCCCAAGTCAATATCACGGAGAATTTAGTGAAGATTATGATTGACTTTCTTTGGGAAGGAAGTGGGGATCGGAAGAAGCTACATCTAGTTAAATGGGGGACTGTTGTGATCAGAAGGAAGAAGGGGGACTAGGGATCTGAAGATTACGGCTTGTGAACAAGGCCATTCTGGCCAAGTGGTTATGGAGGATTGGTAATGAAAGAGAAAGGGATAAATTGTGGTGGCAGGTGGTTACTAACAAATACGGGGTGTCGAAGGAATCCTAGAACTACAACTTCACCTCTACCCATGAGTCGGCTTGGTGGAAGGAGGTGAAGCGATGTAGGCTGGAGCTACAGAATGGAATCATGTATAGTTGGGGTGACGGTCTGCAGATTCGTTTTTGGAAGGACGGATGGGTCGGAGAACAACCTCTTCAATTTGTGTTTCCTACGATTTATATGCTTTCGGATTCAAAGGAGGCGATTATTAGCTACTTCATGCAAACAAATCATGGCACCCGAGTATGGAATATTATGACGCGCCGCAGTCTTAAAGATTGGGAAATGGAAGAGTTTCAGAATCTTCTGTCCCTCATTAGGGGGATGACTCCCAATGACAGTAATAGGGACCGTAGGCTATGGAGGCACTCTGCTAAAGGGAATTTTTTGGTGAAGTTTTACTACAATCAAAGTTTGAAGCAAGAGAGGAACAATATCAATGCTAGGTGGTGGTCTAGCTTTTGGAGGATTAAGATACCTCCCAAGATAAAAAAATTTGCTTGGACAGTCGTGCGGGGGAGAATCCTTACTCGTGACCAGCTGATCAAAAGAAACATTCTAGTGCGAAACAAATGCCTCCTTTGTATGAGGGGGAGGGAATCCGTGGCACATATCCTTCTTCATTGCTCCTTTGCGCGCAACATTTGGCTTCAATGTTACTTGGGTTCTCCCGTTCTGGCCGGTTCAAATGATGGAAATGTGGAAGGAAATGGGCGTGGAGGATCAGAGAAAGGAGCTTTGGCCCCTTACCATGTATGAACTCTTTTGGGCTATCTGAGTGGAGAGAACTAATAGAGTGTTCAGACGAAGGGCTAAACCGTTTATGATGGTTATCTGCGATATTCGTGACCTGGTTGTTACTTGGAACGCCATTAAGATGACAGAATTTAATGAGGGGTTCCAGCACTTAATGATGCTTTGGGATTGTTGTAGTCCCTAGTTCTTGTGGGCTATGGGCGGTTGCGATCGCGATGGGGGTTCGGTTACGTCGTGGCCTTGCTCGGGTTCCCGTGTTAGTTTTTCAAGGGTTTCTTTGCTTGGGTAGTTCCTTACTACCCACCAAGGTATGTATCTTATTTGCTTTTATTTTAATATATTGTAGCTTTGTTATCGTCTCAAAAAAATATATATTGTCATCATTCCAATTGAGCTGCAGGCCCAACCCCTGGCAACAACCAGCTTATGGTGGACTCGTCTCCCGTGATAGTTAGTAGTTTCTTAGTGTTTTTGCTTAATATTTTTTTTATCCTTGTATGTCTTTTATTTCCTCTAGTTTGTTAGTAGTTTTTCCAAGGAAAGAGTTCTATTATAGGCCATTTTATGTTCCGTAGCGTTATCATTTAAACGACCTCTATATAAGGTGGATTTTTATTGGATGTGGCATAGACATAAATAATATAGATAATAACTTTTTTTAAAACTTGTTAAATAATGTATACAACTTGGTATCAAATACATTTATTTAGAATACCATGAAAATGACAAACGACCTAATTCTAAACACATGCAATATGATTAAAATATCTGAACTACCCCGAAAAGAGTAATAATACATTAATATGACCTTTAATTATTATAATACAGCATTCATAATTCTGTCTTTAGCTTTCGCAAAAGTCTTCGGCCATAATTCACTCTTCAGCTTCCCCAAAAGCTGGACGTGAGTAATACAGGAATGACGTGTTGTATATGCAGCCAAACTAAGGGCTCATTTGGTGGTAGCAGTTGAGGTAGGGGCTGTAATAGCCCTAACTTCTATTTAATGAAATGTTATTCTTGTGTCGGTTAATGTTTTTAAAATGAGAATACAAGGATATAAATGTCTTTTTAGTTAAAGGGATACAATAGTCCTTAGAAACATTAGAGACGAAAAGATAAATATAGAAATTGATACACAAAGCATGTATATATATGATGAACATCATTTAGGGTTTAGTGAAAAAAGTTTTTTTAATTTTTTTTTCTAGATCACATGCCCATGTGGCACAAGAACCCAAAAAGGGCTGGGGCGTTGAAGCAGGGACTCTTTATATATATATATATATATATATATATATATATATATAAGGGGAAGGGGGCATGTCGACCAGCTGGCCAGAATAACCTATTGATTGGGTGATGTCAGCCAGCTTTGCCGACATACCCAATTGGTTGGGTAATGTCGGCCAAGTTTGGCTGAAATCTCCTATCGTCTGGGCATACTGGTTATGACAGCCAATGTACCCCTATTAGGGCCTATAAATAGGGCGAGGGCTGGGAACCACAACTCCCATTGCAAGACAAGAAAGTGAGGAGAGAGAGAAGCCGAAGAGCGAGAAAGAAGGGAGAAGGAAAAGAAAATTAGAAATAAAGAGGAAAAAAAGGATCAAAGAGGACTGAGAAAGAGGGAGCTGACCAATGGCTTAGGTGTCACTCTAAGCAAGAACATTTCATTTTAGTCTTAAAAAATAAACAGTTTTCCAAAAATTGTTATATCAATTTTATATTTCCTAGTCTAAGACATGATTTCCAGTTTGAGATAACTGACGTTAAGGTATTTAAAGTATCAATTGTAAGAACTGCTTATTATTTAAAGTTGCATATGCGATGTTTAAAAATCAGGTTATTGTAAATATAGGTACATCCGATAAATTATTTTAAGCCCTATTTGCTTTGGTGTTCTTTTGGTAGGACACTGGTAGAAGTATTTGGTGGCCTTGTAGAGGTATTTGGTGGCTTGATCCATAATTAAACCAAACCAGAAGACCCTCTCCCGCCTTCTTGGAGATTTCCTGGTTTAGGGCCAAACCAGATTGTTGTATTTAGATTGGCATTGCTTATGGGCTGCATCATCCTCATTCTTCTATTAAATAGGGGATGCCATTCATGTGTATTAGGAGTGACATTCCACCCCTTACTACAACCCATCTGCTAATTACATTTGTTAGTTTGAACTTCTCCACTTAGTTTCATCCAAGCTTCATCCTATGTCATGGATAGATCACCCAGGTTCAAGTCCATAAGCAATGACAATTGCTCTACGAATACTCTCTTTCACTACAACCCCGTATCGACTTCCATGTATTCTTACTTCCCTATTTTATCACATCTTTGAGCTTCTCTTCAATTTCTTGCATTAGTCCTCCCCCGTTACATAGGAGATTAAATAAAACTAAGAGATTCTTTTTTTGGGATTACTCTAACCAATCACTGACTCTGCTTACCTATTAAATAGGGCCAAAATATTAATCATGATCCCTCCCTTTAAGATTTGTTCTCCTCTTTTTCTCGCCAATAGTAATTAATTCTCCCCCAAATTTTAGGAACTCTTCTAATACTTTTTTAGATCCTCTTATCTAAAATCCCCTAGCCAATCACATAACAGACAATCTCGCATCTAAGTGGACACTGATCACTGAAATGATCTTATGCCATGCTTATGGCTTTCTTGTGGGCCTTATGTTGGGCCCTATCTTCCTCTTCTCATGTCCCATAAACCTCCTTTATGGGCATGATGTTTTTGGACCTAATTTGGGGCCTTTTGGAGAGACTACCTGACGGGGACGCTACCAACAAGGACCTTGGTTTCAGGCCATATAAGGTGTACCGGCGGAAGAAGCCACGGAGGAGCCATGGAGCCATCGGAGGAAAGTCATAAGGAGCGGCCCAAAAGAAGAGTCTCTGCCCAGGGTCGCTCAAGCAAGCATCATTCTCGCTCGAGCGAGAATGCTTCAGAAACATGGGCGGATTTTCGGGTTTTGGTTGCTCGAGTGAGAGAACATCAGAAACCCAGGCCAAAACTTTCGGCCAAAACTTGCTCGAGTGAACCCCAGTTGTCGCTCGAGTGACCCCTCGTAAAGATTCCCGCTCGAGCGGGAACCAAATCCGCTCAACCGAGTCACGTGACGCAATTTGTCTTTTTTATCTTTTTTTGTAGTTTCTTTTTGTTTCAAATGTAAGTTACCTTTTAGGGTGACATGGTACTTTTCTATTTTAGGGTTATTCCCACTTGTAAATACTATAAAGCATATTTTGTAAGCCATTTTTGGCATTATTGGTTGATTTTAATGAAAGTACATTGCTTTTTGAGCTTGAGAGGAGCTTTGAAGAGTGAGTCTTCTTCCCCATGTGGGTTTAGTGTGAGGCCAAGGGTGTGATGCCCATGCAATCTTTGATCTTCTCTTTACTTGTGCTTGTTTGATCTTTCCATTTTCTCATTAACCCCTTACATCCAATTTTCCTCTTTTCAATTGATTGTGGCAAGTCTCAAACCCTAGATCTAGAGCAACCTTGATGTCCATCCTTGTAGATCGAATCCAATCCTAGCTCGTCGATCCATGACCGTTGTTGGGCTCGAGCTTGCTCGATTTGTGCCATTAATTGCTTCAATTCAAAAGCCCTAGCAAGGAGCCATCTATTCCACCGCGAACTATGATCTAACGCCTAACTTAGAAGGAGCTAGAATTCTATCTCTAGCAAGGATCAAAATTTCGGTCATATTTTGTATGGGACTCTAATTTTCGGTCGAATTTTTGGCCAAATTATCAGTTTTCGGCCGAAATTTTGGTCCAAATTTTCAGTTTCGGTCATGCCCGAAACTGAAATTTTCGCCGATATTTTGATCCTTGATCTCTAGGATCGCCTCTTCCGCATTTCCTGATAGATTTCGCGCATCGAATTGGATCCTACGTGATCTAAGCATGTCGCTTAAGCGGAATTCCGCGAAACCCTAAGGTATCGCTTTAATTTGTGATTAATTGTTCAATTAATTAGTTAATTTCGGTAAATTAGCTTATCATGGGCATTCACGTATTTTAGGGTCGTTGTCCCGCGTCACTACCACTTGTCCTTTCTTCTTTTCTTTCCTCCCCATGTTAATTTCTTGTCTTCCCTCCTCTTGGAAAACCTATCGGAAGTATAGGGTTGTGACTTTGGACTGCATCAATTAGGAAATGCCTTTTTATTCGTGCATTCATCTGTTTTTGTTAACCAAGCACCAGAAATGCTCTGCATTCTCTCTGACATGATGGAAACTAAAGGGACAGGGTACGCAATGGACAAAAAGAACCAGGTGTTACATGGATGCAGGAAATGATTGGGTCAAGCCATCTAAACCCACTTAACAGTTTGAGATATAATGTACTCTATTAGTGTCTTCTTTGCTAATATATCTCACCTGTTCAGCATGCATTCATAAGGATTTTACAGAATGTTCCAAAATTAGCCTATGTTTTTATATGTAATTATACTGGAAAAGTTTTACACTTGTACTTTTCTGATCATCACCTGTTGTGTTATTGAACTCATTTATTAGCTGCCATGAATATACATTTTAATGTTTGTGAATGGCAGGAATCACACATACACTCTCTAATGAATGTTCTGCGCTACTGTAACTTGGATGAATCTCTGCAAGGAGAGGAGAGCCTTGTTTGTACTAGTGCTTTGGAGCGTTTATTCAGAACCAGGGAACTTGACTACATGAGTTACATTGTATTGAGGATGTTTGAAAATACAGAGGTAGGCTACTTTACTACTCAGTGGCATCTTACCCGCAAAGAGTTGTTTTCAGTACTATTTCATTATTATATTTTAGCACTAATTTTTGCAGAACTGCTA
This sequence comes from Chloranthus sessilifolius, assembly GCA_021018995.1. Lineage (NCBI taxonomy): Eukaryota > Viridiplantae > Streptophyta > Magnoliopsida > Chloranthales > Chloranthaceae > Chloranthus > Chloranthus sessilifolius. The sequence continues at coordinate 584,252 of CM037587.1, forward strand.
CTTTGTGAGTTCCTTTTCTCGACTCTTTTCCGTTTAGGGCTAAACTCTTGCACTCCACAATCCTTCATGTCACTTCTTACTAGGTCATTAGTTCCCCGTTTTTACTAAAGTACAGAGGTCCATCAAGTGGAATGATTCATCTCCCCTTACGGAAGATCTGCAACCACCCTCAAAGTAATATGTGCTATTTTTAGGACCCTTGAATGGGGTTGGGAACCCAATCACATAGATGGGCATCGATTGATGGTTCTCAACCTTATATGACTAACTGGACAGTCTTTTTTGGACAAACGAGTCTTTTGTGGACAAAAAGCTCAGGATCTAGGTGCACTCAACACCTACTAGTCGTGCTTAAACAGGATTCCCACATTTGGAGGGGGTCAGAAGATCCCTTATGCATCCATATCAACTCCGCGAGTCACAATAGAATTAATTTATGACCACATAGACTCGAGTGTCTAATAGCTGAACAACCAAACAGCACCAGCATGTGACCTTCCATGACTAAGATGTCCCAGGTTTGTCAATCCTGAATCATGATTAAAATAGGTTGTATAGAGTGAACTTCTGTATTAAAAATAAATTGCATGGATATGTCATTGATATGGCTTGTTTTGGCTTATAAAACTTATCTGATTTGGATATCATACACATTTTGATGCATCTACATAAAAAAGATCAGCATTATCCATAAGGTCATACTTTCCCTATAGCCGAGTGGCAAACTACGACAACTTATCTTCTTTGAGGTAATAGTTGGTTCATATATGCTCAGGTGTTCGGGATAATATAAATTGTGTGTCCATGTGTGTGTAGGTGTAGGAATTTGTCTAGATTAAGGTGTGGATTTAGTCCCACCTCATTTAGAAGTGACTTTATGCTCTATGTTCCCCTCTATATAAAGAGGGATTATGTCTACTGTAAATCAACTCATTAGTAACAATGTAACCCTTTACTGTTTATGTTCGGGATAATATAAGTTGTGTGTCCATGTGTGTGTAGGTGTAGGAATTTGTCTAGATTAAGGTGTGGATTTAGTCCCACCTCATTTAGAAGTGACATTATGCTCTATGTTCCCCTCTATATAAAGAGGGCTTATGTCTATTGTAAATCAACTCATTAGTAACAATGTAGCCCTTTACTGTTTATTCCTCTCTCTCTCTCTTCTCCTCCATCTCTCTGTAATAAACCCTAACTGGGTGTTTCTCCTCTTTAGTAATTAGTTTATTGCTTTCAACACATCCCGGTAAGAGGGAGGTCGCTGGATTCAGTTCCATCCCATTTAGCAGCAAAAAACACCTAATCTTTTATTCATCATTAATATCTATTTAAGTATCTTGCTAAAGCAATACTATTTTGTATCAAATCAACGTCCAATCCTCTAATAGCAATTAGAAAATCCTTTATAGTAGCAAAAGAAAGATTCATTACTCTTAATTCCCATCTGATACGAGATCATTAATATAAAAGGGGGTGAAACAACCTTTTCTAGTGGAAAGGATCCAATGAATGTGTGCTACACGAGGAGTGTATGTATGCTACATGTTGAGTATAAATGGGTCATGACACTCCTCTCCCCTTAAATCGCGCATCCTCAAAGGACATCCTCATCGGATTGAAATCATCGGTTTGTAAGATGGCCAACTATGCCTTACACCGGACCAGGACTGACTTTTTCATCACAATCAAAGAATAGCCCCTTTCACCCATCTCCAATGGTGTTTAGCACGACGGAGGCCCTTCTTTCTAACGATACCCACGTTCTGCATCAAATCGTGTGTGGCAAATGAGCGTAGCAGCATATTGTTCAAAATCTCTACTTTTTCATTCATGGTGTCAATTTGAAAGTGTGTGGTTGGTTGCTGTAACCCTACCAAACCTGAATTTCGTCATTAAAGCCTGAAATAAAACAACTACTTAAACACGATTCTAGTAGCTTGAGGACATGATTAGATAACCATTCAAATTACACTTGGTACTCGCACAGAAGAAGTTTGTCTGAGTTTGTGATAAGGGTCCCTCCTGGGTCCTCGCAATCTAACGATCTGAAACTTATGCATAGAACTCATGCGAATTGAGGCCACGTCATGATCCCAATTGTCTTTTACATCCGCTCATGCCATGGTACCGCATCTCTGGATAGAAGCAATTTCGATCATTTGCATTTGTTAGTCAATGAAATCGCTTGTATTGTTCAGTTGTATAGACCTAACTGGCTAGGACACCTCCATCAAGCGTCGGTGTTAAATCGATAAAAACAAAAGCGTCGGAGTTAAATTCACACCGTGCAAGTTTGCATGAACCGATAGCCATGATGTCCACTGCCAACAGTTCTGCCGAAGTCATGATCAGCATAATGCACATCATCTGCTCCCTCTTCAAAAGCCTGCTGCCATTTGCTCATTTCCAGTTCCTAGGTGTACCTTTTGTAGTGATTGATGTATTGATGATGTTGCACTATCCAAATTTATGTTGAGGGCAGGTATCACACCCTTGACACAATGAAGTTCCTGTTCAAACTCTTCGCAAGACACCATACCTCTTTTACAGTCGTAAAGAAGTTAGTTATTATCAAATTTGAGGGCGATCGACCTCCAATTAACTTTAGCGGTAAAAGATAAATTAATCTTTTACTATTTAACAGTTTTGCTCGAGCAATCCTAAGTTGAATCCAACTCAACTTCTAACCCTCTCTAATGGCAAAACAAAAAATTATATAATTCCTATCTGAAGGGATCCAACACAACTTCTAATCCTCTCGAGCAATCCTAAGTTGGGGACGATCGACCTCCCATTAACAATCTTGCATGAGCAATCCTAAGTTTGGCTCCTTTGATATTTAGTAGGAGGAAGGCCCACATTTCTAAAGGGATCCACGTTCTGCACTGAATCGCATGTCGCAGATGGTTGTATCAGTCTCTATGGTTCACAGTAACTGCTTTTTCTCTCATGGCTGCAATTTTGAAACATTGAAGCAGTATGATTGGTTTTTGTAACCCCACCCTGACCCGAATTTCACTTTTCATGCCTGAAATAACACCGCTAAGCAGGTATGATTCTGGTAGCATAACAACATGATTAGCTAAACCCTTCGAACTGTGCTTGATAGTCTCTCGCTGAAGAAGCTTGGCTTAGTTTTGATAGGGCTTTCTCGCTGGTCATTTCAATCAATCGAATTCAAAATGAATGCATAATGCTCGTGTAAACCTAGCCACATTCATGGTACCAATTGTCTTTTCGCTACAATGATGCCACGGTACCCCATCTCCCTTGACATGAATAGGAGAGAATTCAGTCATTTCCATTTCATAGAATTGCTTGTATTGTTCAGTGGTAGAGACCCAGCAGTATGGATTATATGTATCAAAATGTGGAAGTTCAATCTATACCATGCGAGTTTGAATTGTTGGATTTGTCCGACATCGGCTGTGGGCTGGCCCTCCTTGGGCTATTTATATATTGGGCAAACTTCACCTTACAAGCCGGTTTTGTGAGGTTGAGTTAGGCCCGTGGAATTCTATCCTGGCATCAAAGCCGACATTTCTCCGCTCCTCCACGTCACCCATTCTTGTCCACGTGATTTGGCTTGGCTCAATCCCACCAACACGTGCGGGGCGTGTTAGATTTGTCCCACATCGGCTGTGGGCTGGCCCTCCTTGGGCTATTTATATATTGGGCAAACTTCACCTTACAAGCCGGTTTTGTGAAGTTGAGTTAGGCCCGTGGAATTCTATCAAAAAACCGGCTTGTAAGAAGAGGTTTGCCTATTATATAAATAGACCAACGAAGGGCCAGCCCACAGCCTACACCTTATAATTCTTTATGAATGACCCTATAGCCCTGTTGTCCACTACCAATGGTTTTGCCGAAGCTGCAGTCAGAATAATGCACACCGTCTGATCTTTCTTTATCAGCGTAACACCATATGCTTGCCTGAAATTCATAGGTGTAGAGTCATTGATGTACTGATGATTTGTCTTCTAGGGGAGAGGATACAAGTGTATGTGTGCTGCACATGGAGTTTAAATGGATCATGGCAATATGGAACAGCTTGCTATAGAAGAAGAATGATTCAAGCATATGTCCCAGTGGGTGAACATAGAATAGATAGATTTCACCGACAAACAGAACTACAAAGGGCAAAAATTGAATGAAATTCTCTATCTTTTTGCCCACTAATCCGGTTTGATAGGTCATTCCTTTATGCTCTCTTTGAAACATAAGGGGAATGTGTTTAATGTCCTTGCTGGCAATTGCTAAAATAAACTGAAGAAAGATTGGAGCAATTATGCTACATATTCCTCTCCTAACTGCCATCCTTCTTGTTTTATACTCTACTATTGCCACTATTATGAGAGCCAACACTCTCTAATTATGAGATCAAACTGCCGGTTCCTTTGTCATAGTGTGTGTCAAATTGCAAATGCAGGTAAATCTAGAAGACCCAAAGAGGTTCCGCATAGAGATGACGTTCAGCCGTGGTGCAGATTTAAGTCCTCTGGAGGTAATCCTTATTTTATTAATTGAAGGGATCATTGACCAACTAACAACTAGTCTTTTTATTTTTCTTTTTCTTTTTCGTTTTTTTTTTATATCGTAGTAAGAAGGGGACCCCCAAATCTGTAGGGATTGACTGTTGCAAGTATTGTTAAGTTAAAGGCTGTTCATCAACTAGCTAATCAATTGAAGCAACAGCACCCCATTAATCGTATATATTAAGAATGAGAAGCGATTGACTCTCCTCACTGGTATGATAAGGTTGTCAAGCTTATGAAGTGCCTTTTACTCTCCTCACTGGCTATGAAGGCAACCAAAAATCCGTCAGTCATCTTTTAATAGGATTCGGTGGCTTGAAGCTGCATCATAATCTTGATATTCTTATAATGCTGACTATAGTAACATGCTTCAGACATCACATCACATCAGTAATAGTTGTTGAACATCTCTCACCATATAATACGAACAATTCAAGCCTCGAGATATGTATGAAGGAATATATTGTTTTTGTTAGTATCTATTAAGTTGCAACTTGATCTTGTCATCTATGTTGTCTCGGCCTGGACAGCGGTATACAGATTTATGCTATATGTGAACTACTCATGTAAAAACTGTTATACTAATTGTTCAGATTTATTTATTCATTGATGTATTTGTTTGGGCAGTACGACGACGGGGAGGCTGCTTTGTTGCATCAAGAGCACACCCTGCCCATAATGGGACCAGAGAGGCTGCAAGAAGCAGGGTCATATCTCACATTGGACAAGATGGAAAAGATGATCCGCCCATTCGCGATGCCAGCGGAGGATTTTCCTCCACCGGCAACTCCACAGGGCTTCTCGGGCTACTTCTCCAAGAGCACTGGAGTGCTGGAGCGCCTCGCAAACCTTTGGCCTTTCCACAAGCACGGAAATGCCAGTGCAAAATAACTAGCAGTCACTTTTCTTTCCTTTTTTTGTCATTCTTTTGTAATTTTTTCTCATATTAATTTGTACAGAATGATGGCAAGGATTTTTTTTATTTTGAAAATATAAACAAGACTTTTCAATCAAACTGTTTAAAATCCTTCATTTACTTAGAAAGCCTTGTATTTTTTATTTATTTTTAATTATTTTTTTTTTAACACCAATAAATTTTGATGTTTGAATGGCATTCTAATAGACGGCTCCAACAAAAACAACAATTAATCTCAGAGTGTGACGCCCACCAACTCGGAAGACCTTAAAAACTAAGGGTCATATGACAAAAAAAAGTCAAGAAAAAAAAATAGTATATTTAAGACCGACCTTAGGGCCCCACTTTGATCAGTTTCAACTTTCAACAGGTGGCCATATCCAGGAAAAAATATATATACACATACAGAATCTTTGATATGAGGCTGAACAAATCCAAAAAGTAACCTAAAAGATCAACTGTGATTTTGTCACTTGCTGAGATGTGTGCCATGTGAAATCAAAAAAAATGACAGTGTGATAGTATGCCTATGTTCTCAAAATTCATTGTCCAAGATTAGGATGAAAAAGGAGGATTTTCATCATCTGATTCAAATCGGTCAATGATTTTCAGCATAGGTGCCCTTAAAGATTCGGCAGTTGCAAATAAAGGTACTCGAAAATAAATAAAAATTCAGTCAGTTGTTAGATGGTAGGAGTAGTGAGATTCCGAACCTATAGGCCCGTACCGGCCCATACCTTTATTTTCAAAATTTTTATTTTTATTTTTATTTGAAAGGTACTGATACAATTCAGTATCGGCTGATTCATATCGATCCCTAATGCTGCTACCAAGTTTGAAGTTGAACCTCTAACCCTATAATTATTAGCCTGACCTCTTGTTCCACCCCCCCAAGTACTGTTTATGACTTAGTGAGGTTTTCACGTTGGGTGTCAGCTGTTTATTGTTTAATTTTTTTATTTTATTTTATTAATAATTTAAAATTAAATAAATAAATAAAACAGGCCTACATTTTATTTTTAGGACCTGGCCCTCGTGAAGGACATTTAAATACCAAATTGGTGTTTAAATGATTTTACACTATTAATGATTTTAAGATACAGGTGATATCCATACCATTAAAATGGTAGATAAGGTTGATCACTAACTAATAACTTTTTTTGAGATGAAATTTTATCCTCCCTATTTGAAATGAAGAATGGTTATAGAGTAAACGCTCACAATAGTGGTAGTTAGAATAACTACCATTAAAATACAATGAATGGTATCTAAGACCCATCTAACACCGATACGGATTTCAGAGACTTTCAAAGTAAAGTAAAAATTAATCAATACCGAAAAATCATCCGAAGTGACGCCACTACTATCGGCAAATTCACGATCCATAAAAGCTTCCATCACGTTAGAAACGGAGGCAAATACCGATCAAAAGCTTCACAAATCGCTTCAATCTAAGCTTTTAAACAATGCCTACTAACTAATAACTATATACACAAAAAACTATGTTTTTACACCCTTGATTTTATGGTTCAGAGTAAAAGTTAATAATAGAAAAAAAAATTGGATAAAAAATATTTATATGCAAAAAAATTTAGGATAACCAAATTCAGGCTTTTTGAAAAAATCACATATTAATCGTAACCTTTTCAATCGATAATTAAATCACTATTTTATGAAAAAGACACACAAGAAAAAAAAAAAAAAATTTAAAAATCCGTAAATTTCATCAATAAAATGCAGAATTTTTTACTTTTTCCCAAGTTTTTTATTCTTTTACTTTTTTGTTAATATCTTTTTTATGAATTTTCTTTTGTGTTTTCCCGAATTCTTATCTCTTTCTTGGAACTTCACCCATTTCTTTCCAAGCTTTTACCAACCCGATTTATTCTCTAATTCTTATCTATTTCTCTTAACTTCACCCATTTCTTTCCAAGCTTTTACTAAAATTGATTTATTCTCGAGTTCTTTTTTTTTCTGAATTTTACCCTTTCTTGAGATTTTACTAACCTGATTTATTCCCACATGTCTTATTTGTTTCTCTGAATTTTATCCAACTTTTTCTGAGCACTATATTTTAAACTCGTGAATTGAGTCTAAAATCATAAAAGGAATGTGAACCTTTAGAGAATGTAGTGCAACTCGTAATGACATGTCACGTTGCACATGATCCAACATTAGTGTGCACCATTTTACGACACAGTACACAGATTGATGTATCTGCCATGTTCCATATTTACACGTTAAAGGTGACTCTTGGGATATATCATCTAAGTATTAGGTAAGCACTTAAAGCGTTAGAGTGCTCTTCATACTCTATTCACTTTTTGAGATGTGTGTTATATGAGATCACCCTTTGCCCAATTTGATAGGTGTGCTATGCTCTAAAGATCTTTCACATAAAATATTGGGGAAAAAATAATCTATATCAGGTAATTCAATGTAGTTAATTTGAAATGGCATTCAACTATTTTGATTTAGATGAGAGAGATCATTTTATCGTTGTCTTTTACATAAAAAAAAAAAAACGTTTAGATCATAAGGCACCCACATATAAGAATTCCCATGGCACACATTCCAAAAAGTAACTTGAGTACCAAGTCACATACTCAAAAGCTGCTTACATGATAATACCAACTTATATCATCTATGCATAGAAGCCTAGTAGGGGAACGGGCTGAACTAAGGCTCCTAAACATGGGTCAAAATTTTAGGTATCGGATACGTATCGTTCGAGCTCAAAATCGATACGTATCGGAATAGTAAAATATCGAACGATACATTGAATGTATCGTCCGGGCACTTACATACAAAATGGCGATACGGTACATTAAATGTACCGTATCGTCTAAGTCTGATATCGATACGTATCGGTATCGGATGATATTTTAATCCATACTCCTAAAGGTCTATACATGAAACTAATATGACTCGAAACAGTTTTCTAAGGCCTCGAAAGTAACCTTCGAACAGGCTTTACCATGGTTTTAAATATTGTCTAAGACGTCATACCCGAGACCTCTTAGACAATACTTCTCCCATTTCGGAGTCGAGCGAGACGACAAACGTACTATGTCTCACACCAAGACGACACCAAGACGTTAGAGAACAAACGTACTATGTCTCACACCAAGACGTTAGAGAGAATTTTACCCTTTTAGGGTGAATTTTAATAGGATATTATACTTAGTTCAAAGTTTAGAGTGAAGGAATCTATCACTTTCGTATATGTCGTACTATTTTGCCTCATTTTGTATTATGTAGTTGATGAGGTTATCAATTAAATTGGATTTTTTCATTTACAAATTATTTAATTTTTAGAATAAATTTTGTGTATCACACAATCTCGCCGAGATGTTAGACATGGGGCCCATCCGAAACATTTCGGATTTTTGATAATTAAAACCTTGGGCTAATGATGAAAAGTATTCGAATCTGTTTTTTCTTTTATAAAGTAAAAAATAAGAACAGCTAGCTTTTTAAGTGACCACCGAATCATTTTAAAAGCCGAATCTGTTCTCTTTATTTCAATTATGACCGCCTTTTCATCCTAGAAAACAATGGTACCATTTTTTTTTTATGAGAAAAGAGTTCCAGTATCTGCACCCCTTGAACAGGTAAGCGCACCCATTAACAGTTAAATATCATAAGTATTTTTTATTTCTTTTTTAGTAAGTGAAAATTTTAAAAAATGGACTACTTGAATAAAGTTTTAGAGTATTTTGCTATTTTAGATATTTTTATTTTTATTTTTATTTTTTATAAGTAAACAAATTTATTAGAATAATCGATGAAAACCAAACAAACAAACTGGCACCGCCGGAGTTACAAGAATCAAAAAGCAGAGTGATAAGGGAACATGACAGTGTGATTGTTAGCTCTATTTGCACCCATCAGAATTATAAAAGCACCCCACCTCTCAAATCATCTACAGAGAGCCTATGTGGGTGCTTTTAGAGTTTTAGTTATATAATTGAGTTATACTAACACAGTAACACTTGCCAGAAAGCTAACAAAAAAATTTGTAGTGCATGACTCATCCACCACCTTCGATGTGCCTACATCTACATCATGCACCACGTGGATTTTTTCAAGGCATATGATACAAGTCTTTCGATGTGCCTAGCCTCCATCTTTCACATTATTTACAAGTCTGTCCATGTGCCTAGCATGGATCAAAATATCGTCCGATACCAATACGTATCAGTATTGGACTAGGACGATACGTTACATTAATGTACCATATCGTCCAATTTGTATCAGAAGGCCCGGACGATATATTCGATGTATCATCCGGTAAGTTACCATTCCGATACGTTACGTATCGGTTTGGAGCTCGGACGATACGTATCGAAAACGCGAGATTTTAACCTTTGGTGCCTAGCCATGAAGATATATTTAAGTAAGCTCATTAGCCACGTTTTAAACTAAGGTTACACAAAATTGAATACAAGCCCATGACCGCCTAAGCTCTCCTAGTGATGTAGTGATGTATAGGGAAATGGTCAGGCTTAATCAAGTTGAACCGGATTTTGAGTTCAACCACATCTACCCCTTTCGAATATGAGATGATGTGGAGTAAAGATTCTCCTAGCCGAACTCGAAATCTGATTCAACCTATTTAGACTTGACCATTGCCTGCCGCATCTTGATTCAACCTATTTGGACCTGACCATTGCCTGCCACATGTGTAAAATTGATTACACACATAATACATATTATGAGTTAGGCTTAAACATGTTGCTACATCACCCCAAGTAGGCCACATCTAAAGTAAATGAAATAAACGAAAATTCATAGGAAAAAGAGAGAAATAAATGATGAGTTAGTAGAGGAGTGATTAAATGTTACCCACAAGTGTGTTCTTTTTTTTTTGTTTTTTTTTCTTGATAAGTAATCCTAATCATATGATCATATTTTTCACTTTTTTTTTTATTTTTTTTTAAATTAGGGTATTCCCATTTGCAACATGATGTGGCCTCCTTTATATGGGTAGCATTTAACAAGTTCATTACATTTAGAAACTTTTGTATCAGGGTGATTAAAAGTGGAAAAGCTCTATAAACCAAATCGATCATGATAGGTAATCTAAAGATTTTTTTCACGGTAAAAAAGATTTGAGGGACGAAAATTGATTTTTATCATCTGTGTTAAAAGAGTCAAACATCATAATCTAATTTTAATATGCCATTAATTTTAGATGGCCTTTTGAACGCTTTGAATCAAGTGATGGAAATCATCTTTTCGCCTAATCTTCTACAACACATATCTTGAGATTATGGGTGTCAAATCACACGAAACACATGGTGGTTTCACATGATACACAACACTAAAATTGACCCGAATACCGAGAGCATCAGTGCTCTGGTCACGTAGCTAATAGCAACTCAACTTATACTGGGTCGGTAACCTAATGGTAGACCTTATTAACAGCTGTGAGGTAGGCGAGATATAGCTAGCAAGTGGTTGGTTTTATTTTTAGTTGATGAGAAGGTTACCTTCTTTTTAATCCACGCAACACTTAATTTTTAACTAATATATACTGGAACGATCCAAGCCATCAACGTGGTGACACAAATCCCAAAAAAAAATGACTCAAATATCATGTGGGACACATCACGCTTAAAAATGATTCGAGGATCACTTTTTGGGATTTATGCCACCTAGAATACAAACTGGCAGTCTGATGGTAGGCCCAGAATGTCAAGATCAATCATATGAAAGATTGGGATGAAAATCGATCTCCATCATCGAATTCAACGGAGTCATCCTGATGACCGATGACCTAAAGATATTTTATCATATGATTCAACGCAATCATCTTCGATTCGTAAGATTGACATAAAACACAATCTCTATTATAAAATTCAAGTGAGGCCAATCATCTGATTCAATAATTGACTATGTTGAATCTTATGCTAAAATATCGATCTTTAGGTCATCGGCCATGAGGCTTAGATGGTGCTTCTCGTGGTAGAGGCCCTAAAACATGCAAGCACGTCATCAAAGATGAGATGGTCCCCACTCTCCACCCCAATAAATAATATGAGGCATTTTCTCTAAGATAAGACCAGGGGTATCTTGTAAAGGTACTTTTAATTCTACTTTTCTACTCTTGGGAAAGTGACTTCAAATATTTTAATTCTACTTTTCTGGTCTCTTGGGAAAGTGACTTCAAGCAAGCGAAGGTCATCTATACCTATACCTCCACCATATAATAAAGTTTCATGCATGGGGGAATTGAGACAGCTGAAGATATTAAACAAAATATGTCCTCCAAGTGAAAGAAAATTGCTTTCAACACCAATTTTTCTCTCACATAATTGGTGTGACAATTGAGATAATGTCTATCATATAATTTCAAGATAAACATAACCTATATTTGCACTAACCAAAACTCTAAAAGCACCCATATTTTCACGTGTCAAGAAAAATATGATTTATTTATTGTGGGGTGAAAAAAAATTTCACATCCCCTAATTTTTAGTCAATCACCTATTTCTTCTTCTTCTTCTTCTTCTTTCTTTGCTCCAAACATATCACAAAACCCAGTCAAAACCTTGACTTTACCTCCTTCGAGCAGCCACTCTAGTCTCAGACTCATTTGACCACCACCCTCTCTTACTCCCCTTGAACCCCTCTCCCATCTCCGATTAAGACCCGCCCTAATTGGTGCTTCTTGTTGCCGTGAAATCGGCTCTACACATAGCCAATCATGGCCCTCACTTTCGCCAAATGGCCTCGTCGGCGTTGGTGCCTCTACACTTGAACCATTACCTTGAATCTCTTCCACTCATAACCCTCTACAATTTTCACCCCTCCAACCTCCTTAGAATCTCTAAAATCCGTCGAGAAAGCTGTCGGAAAATGGCTCTGTTATTTTTTACTCTTTTTCTAACCTTTATTGTGATTTCTCAGTCGAACTCTCACTTTTGCAAACCACTCGGCTACCACAACTGTGGGCGCTGTCACCACTCGTTTACCATGCTACTACCACCATCACCACCACTAGATTTATGATTGCTTTCGTCATCGCCCGAAAAGGGTTGCCATCAAGGAGATGATGCTATCATTATCATTGCGACTCATCGAAATTGAAGAAGAAGAGGGTATTGCGGGTACAATTGAGTGGGTACATATTTTATAAACAAATTGATTAAATATAATGAGTGTGACTATAACTTCTCAAATAATAAGTTAGTACAAATAGAATGTAAGTGCTTTTAAGGCTTTGGTTGCTACAAAAAATTACCTGAAAAATAATATTGTTAAAAAGGGAACATCATAGTCAGTTACTACAAGATAAGCATTAAAGCCTTTTTATTGATTCTCAACATTGGAAAAGACAATCCTTATGTTTCCTTTCTTGCCCCCTCTAATACCTAGAATTTCTCTCTGTACTCTAGTTTTAGCTCCCCTCTCTATATCTAATCTCACCCCTCTCCACACATGTATAGCATATGCATCCCCTAACTTTGTTAAATGAAATTAAGACTCTTTTAAAAGGTTGGACGTAGATTATTGGATATATAATAATACAAATAGTGACAGTTCTTAGGATGAGTTTTATCTATATAAAAGTGCAATATAAAGTTAGGGTGACCAAATTAGAACTTTTTGAAAAAATTAAAAGAAAATAAAAATAAAATAAAGAGACTGAAATATATGAAATTAGTTCTTCAGGAATTTTATATCATGCACTTTACTTAAGTTCTCATATTTTAAGAGACTCCCTTATATAGAATTACAATGTAAGAATATGAAAGGTTGGAAGAATATAAAGGATTAGAAGGATACATGTATTTTGTCATAATTTTAAAAGAATTACATATTAATGGATAATAATTTTAAAAGACCACATAAATATGGCTAAGAATTTAAGTGATGAAAACTAAATGGTCATCCATCATAATAAATATATTTATAATACTCTCCCTTGGATTACGATACACAAAGAATATATGTCTCATTAAAACCTTGGCAAGGAAAATCCGGTGGAAAAAAACTTGTGGCGAAGGAAAAAGAGTGCATTATTCATGTGCCTTTGAATGTTTTAAGATTGTCTTATTAAAACGTTACAAAGGAAAATCTTATAAGATAAAACCTTAGCAAGGGAAAAAGAGTACAATCCACTTAATTACTTACTCTCTCTCAAAGAACGCAAATCTCATTTGTTTATGATAAAAGATCTTTGAGTTGATACATTCCGATGTTATGCACCAACTTTTTGAATGTTGTTCTTAGTAATGCTTTAGTGAACAAACCCTCTAAATTATCATTTGATCGTATCTACTTAAGAACAATATCCTCACTCTTCTGGAGTTCATGTGTATAAAAGAATTTTGGTGAAATATGTCTGATTCTGTCACCTTTGATATAGCCTCCTCTAATTTGTGTGATAGAAGCATCATTATCTTCATATAATATTATCGGACTATCTTGGATTGCAGATAGACCAAATTTTTCTCCAATGTACTAAATGACTGATCTTAGCCAAATACATTCCTGACTTGTTTCATGACTTGCAATTATCTCTGAATGATTTGAATAAATAGCAGCAGTGTTTGCTTGATAGTTGTTCATGAGATAATTATATCACCACATGTAAATATATATCTCATTTGTAATCTACCTTTATGTAGATCAGAGAGATAACCTCCGTCTATATATTCAACTAACTGTGAATTTGATCTACTTAGATAAAATAATCCTATATTAGTTGTTTCGCGAAGGTAGCATAGAACATGTTTGACCTCATTACAATGCTTTCGAGTTAGCGCAGAGTTGTATCTTACTAGTAAGTTGACCGAAAAGGCTATATCAGGTCGAGTATAATTTGAAAGATACATCAGAGCACCGATTACACTAAGATATGATACTTCAAGACCAAAGATTTCTTCATCCTTCTCTTAAGGACGAAAATGATTCTTTTTTACATCAAGTGAACGTACAATCATTGGAGTGCTCAAAGAATGAGTCTTATCCATATAAAAGTACTTTAGGACCTTTTCTGTATATGTTGATTAATGAACAAAAATTTATTTGAAAAATATTCAATTTGTAAGCCCTAGCAAAATTTGGTTTTCCCAAGATCTTTCATCTCAAATTCATTCTTTAAATAAGTAGTAATTTTTTTTTAAAGTTCTTCTGAAGTTTCAATAAGATTTAAATCATCAACATATGCCTCAACAATAGCAAATTTGAATTCAAACTTTTATATAAAAACATATGGACAAATTGGATTATTCTCAAATCCTTCTTTCAATAAATATTCACTGAGACAATTGTATTACATGCACCCGAATTTCTTTAACCTGTATAAAGATCTTTAAAACTTGATAGAATAAATACTTCAGGATTTTGAATTATATGTTTCATATATTTTATATCCTTTAGAGATTTTCATGTATATATCATTATCTAGTGATCCATATAAATATGTGGTAACCACATCCATTAAACACATCTAAACTTTCTATAAATACCAAGCTAATAAAAAATATGAATGTAATTGCATCTACTACTGGGAAATATATTTCTTCATAATCAATACCAGGTATTTGCGAGAAACCATGTGTAACAAGTTGTGTTTTATGTCTTAAAATTTCATTGTTCTCGTTAGGCTTTTGTACAAATACCGACTTGTACCTAACATGCGTTACATCTTCAAGTGTTTGAACTATAAGTCTAAATACTTCATGTTTTGCTAAGAAGTTCAATTATGCCTGAATTACCTCTTTCCATATTGGCCAATCATTTCTACGTTGACATTCTTCGATGATTTGTGGTTCAATTTTATCATTACTTCTGATAATGTCAAAAGCAACTTTAAATTAAAAATATTATCGACAACGATTTTATTTCTTTCTAATATTTCTCCTGTACTTATATAATTTATTGAGATCTCATTATTTTCAAGTATCTGTATCTTCAGGGGATAACTAATTTAAGAGATTCCTCTTTAGGAAAAAACTCTTCAAGAGATTCCTCTTCAGGGGACTCTTTTTCAAGAGAATATTATGCTGAAAGTTTAGATCGATCAAATATTTATGTTGCATATTCTGTGAGCATGACCTTTTCAGGAGCATCGATTTTATTTGCTTGTATTTTTCTCTTTCAGGGAACCTTATCCGTTGCACCAATATGTCTTCCACGTTTCAGACGTGGAACCTTATGCTTTGCACCAATAGGTCTTTCATGTTTCAACCGTGTTTTAGATTCATTCACTATTATGAAACTTTACTATTTTTTTATTATTAGTAAATGTATCCAGTAATTGATTTGCAATACTTTACAAGTGAATTATCTTCTAAAAATTTTGTTGAACATACTAACAACACTAGTTTTTGTATAAGACTTGATTGATCAATTCTCAAATTGATCGATCGTATCATTTAAGCAAATTTCAAAGCTTGTCTTGGGTCTAAATCGATCGATTGATTGCCTATAGTCGATTGATTGCCTATAGTCGATCGATAGGGAATTATATTAAAAAATTATTATTTTATTCAAAAATTATGCTCGTAATCTAATTATTTGGATAAGAATTCTAGAAAATGTAATATTACGAATGGAAATGAGATAAATATGTGACCACCTAGTTGATGCATCAATTAATATCATAAGATATTTAAATGATCCATATGGTGGATGTATTAATCCACATATATTCTCATAAATTTTTTATAAAAATGATGGAGATTCAATAATTACTTTAAAAAATGCGGTTCTACAATTAGTTTATATTGTGAATAAGTGGCACATAAATAATCACTTGGTAAAAGAATTTTTTGGTTATTTAAAGGATGTTCATGTGAGCTCTCAATTATTCGACGAATCCTAATTGATCTTGGATGTCTAAGACAAGCATAACAAAATATAAAGACTTTTAGATCAGAGCACTTCTGGTGCATCAAAATGTGTAATTCAATTGTTCTCATGGTCATATAATATAGCTCATAAGAGAAAGAAGACATTTTTTCTAATATAAGCTTCTGACCTAAATTTATTGAAGTAATATAAAGATACTTCTTACTATCTTCATATGTGATTTAAACGTGATGACCATTACGATAAATATCTTTAAATCTAAATATATTTTTTCAAAAGTTGAAAGAATACAAAGTATCATGAAAAAATTATAAGAATACAAAGTATCATAAATATCTTTAAAACTAAGATACAAAGCATCATCAATATAAATTTTATTTCTCTTAGTAATATGATAATCTCTGCTATATATCCTTCAATTAATTTCGATGAACCCGATATGGTATTGACATTAACTTTATTTAATTTTAAAATATTGAATATATATATATATATATATATATTTAAGACTTGTGTGAGTTGTACAATTATTTATTAAACAAATATCTTCATCAATCATTTTAAAATTATTTAATCAATTAGTACAATGTCACATTACATAAGAAAAAAAATTAAGATATTAAACTTTATTACTTTAAAATAAAACAAAGACAGAACGAAATACATGTAAGCATAAGAGAATCCAAAATGACATATTAGTTGTTGTAAATATGTTCATCATAAACTAAAAGTAAGTTTTCGAGTCATGGTCTATAAAGAAATCTGAAACATCAAGATGAGTTATATTCACTCCACTTTGATTATCAAGGCAAACTGCAAGATCTATTAGATCACGGTGATCAATAAAATCAATTTTAATTCTTCTTTTTTTTGTTATAGAGGCTTGGTATAATTCTACCAAATGTTTAGGCATACGACAGATACGCGATGTATATCCTTTTATATCACATCTGTAATATTTATCTTCATAATTTTTTTATAAGTTTATTCTGTAATCATTTGTGTTCATCTGTGGCGTCCCCAAATTCGCACACCGGATCAATGTGCTCACTTGGAGACATCACACTATGTCACATATCCATAATTTTAAATAAATCGATTATTCCATAAAAATTCATATATAAATGCAACGGAAAAAAATCAACTATTAAAAGTGCACGCATAAATTTTCTTTTTACACCATCATGAGAACAATACTAAATTATGAGATAACAACCTATTATACCAAATTGTATACATACTCCTTAAATTAAATAAAACTAAAATTAAACATAATCCATCATTAGCCTGAAGTTGTTCATAAAAATAATCTGAAATAAATATTTTAAAATCTTTTCTAATGCATAAAGAAAATCCTATAAACTAAACTTCAAATCCTTCTTCGCTCATATTTGGATTTTCGTCAATCATTTGAAGCGTCTACTTCATCCATTCCATGTATAGTTGTCCTCCCTGGAATCCCAGACAATGGGTCAGTTTATCAAGTAAATTGGTATGGACCAGACGTGATGAGACTAATAGAAAAGGTCCATAACTCAAATCATCTCATAAAAATCAAATAATAACAGAGATATAGCATGTGATATAAAGAATAAGTAAAGCAATAGAATGAAATTGAAATATAGCATTAAATCTAAATAAACATTATGGCTTGGGTCTCTACCCTAATTTCATGTATGGTTATTTTTAATTGTGCATTTAATGCTCATGAATCGGTATATATAATGGGCATGGTTATCTCTTTCTTAATCATTATCCTAATCTTCTCTGATCCTTCGATTAGTATCTACGTTAACCTTCACATAACTTCTCTTCAATTAAGTAGTAAGCTTAAAATTAAAGACCTTCTCCATCCCTTCAGTCTTATCATTAATGCATGGATGCATAACTTTTATTACTTATCATTCTTATTCATGTTAATTTCTCTAGCATAAGCCTATAGGAATTCTATCATAATCATAGAAATATTTTATTTTCATGTGTCATGTCGTAAACGTATCTTTTTACTTTTATAAATGTCATGAATGTACATGTATAGAAAAACTTGAAATCAACCGATCATGCAATAACTCTTTTACTTGTTTAGGCTTAACACATCATAAAATCTCTATCGATTCCTACTTGTTTCATGTTATGTAAATCAAATATCCTAGCTTGCATGGATTCTAAGCGATAAAATAATGATGAACATAAATAAACATTTAAGCATGATAATTAAATATAGACAATATTTGAATAAAAATTCATTGCTTGCATCCTAGACAAATTCTGAAATTCTTAACAAATTCTGGATTCTTGATAGATTCTGGATTCCAAACAAATTCTGGATTCTGAATAGATTCTGGATTCCAAATAGATTCTGGATTCTAGACAGATTCTGGATTCTAAACAGATTCTGGATTCCAAACAGCTTCTGGATTATGCACACAGATTTTCGTGATCAATCACAAAACCCCCTATACCATCAAAAACCCGCGATTAAGCATAAAAATTTATCAATCTAATATGAAGGATATTCATTAAATGAAATAAACTCTAATTTCTATTTTATTTTATGTTATCTACATTTCCGATTAATCTCAACATGATTTTTTCATACATCTAGTCTTCGCGTATTTATGTAACTTCTCTCCCTTGATCCAATCCGAAGTACTAATCCGAAAATCGGTCGCATCGTAGGCTCCTCTTGCGTTCTTCTAAGCCTTCAAACCAGAAACTCTAGGGTTCTTCCTCTAATTCTCCTCCTTCTCTAGAATTTTCTCTCTTTCACTCTCTAAGGTTATTAGGTAATAAGAGTTATGTAAAATTATGTAATTTAATCTCTATATTTATAATACTTTATGATTTCCTATTTTATCTTTAATTCTATTTAGAATGCTTTAAGGTTTCCTATTTAATATCTAACTCTATTTAGAATACTTTAAAGTTTCCTATTTAAGATCTAATTCTATTTAGAATGCTTTAAGGTTTCATATTTAATATCTAACTCTATTTAGAATATTTTAAAGTTTTCTATTTAAGATCTAATTCTATTTAGAATTTCCTACATGGTTCTTAAGTGATCTATGGGCCTTTAATTACTTAATGGGTTTTTAATTACTTATTGGGTCTTTTATTACTTAATGGGTCTTTAGTTAATTTACTAACATATTTTAAAAGTCCATTAAACATTACTAAACGTACCCTAATTATTACCAACACATATTTAAGGGCTTTTAGGGTATATTAATTAGATTAATTAATTATCATGAGTCATTATAAAATAAAGTACGCATTACATTTATGCGTAACAATAAATTAATCAAACTACTCATAATTACAATCTAGCAAATAATTAAGGACTAAATAACGAAAAATCTCAATCGTTACAGTCTTCGCGTAAAATTGGCGTAATTCCTCTCCTTGATTCAATCCAAAGCTCTAATATGAAATTTGATCGCGTCATAAATTCCTCTCACATTCTTCTTAAGCCTTCAAACCAAAAACTCTAGGGTTCCTCTTCTAATTCTCCTTCTCTAGAATTTTCTCTCTCTCTCTCTCTCTAAGGTTATTAGGTAATAAGAGTTACATAAATTTCTGTAATTTAATCTTTATATTTATAATACTTTATGATTTCCTATTTTATTTTTAATTCTATTTAGAATGCTTTAAGGTATCCTATTTAATATCTAACTCTATTTAGAATACTTTAAAGTTTCCTATTTAAGATCTAATTCTATTTAGAATGTTTTAAAGTTTCCTATTTAAGATCTAATTCTATTTACAATGTTTTAAGGTTTCCTATTTAATATCAAATTCTATTTAGAGTACTTTAAAGTTTCCTATTTAAGGTCTAACTCTATTTAGAATTTCCTACATGGGTCTTAAGTGATTCTATGGGCCTTTAATTACTTAATGGGAATTTACTAACACATTTTAAAAGTCTATTAAACATTAATAAGCGCACCCCAATTATTACTAACACATATTTAAGGGCTTTTAAGGTATGTTAATTAGATTAATTAATTATCATTAGCCATTATCAAATAAAGTACGCATTACATTCATGTGTAACAATTAATCACATCTATCAAATTAATCAAACTACTCATAATTATAAATCTAGCAAATAATTAAAGACTAAATAACGAAAAATCTCAGTCGTTACATTCTTCCCTCCTTATTAAAAATTTCGTCCTCGAAATTAAATCATACCTGAAGTAAGAAGGTGTGGATATTCCTTCCTCATATCATCCTCGCACTCCCAAGTAGATTATTCTCGTGAGTGGTGCTTCCAATTAATCAAAACTAATAGAATCTTCTTATTACGCAGTGTCCTCTCCTTTTTTTCTAGAATTGAAATTGGTTCCTCAATGATAGTCATGTCCTTCTCAATTTCTAATGGCTCCAAATCGATCATATGTGAAGGGTCCTTGATATACTTCTTCAACATTGATATGTGAAAAATATTGTGCATCCTGACTAATTTGGTGGCAACTGAATCTGATAAGTCGTTTCTCCAATCCTCTTCAATATTTCGAAAGGTGGACTTAGTTTTCCTCTCTTCCCAAATTCTTCCCAAATCTCATCACGCCCTTGATAGGTGAGATTTTGATAAAAACTAAATCTCCCTTAGCAAATTTTATATCTCTCCTTTCTTTATCCGCGTAACTTTTCTGCCTGCTTTGAGCCATCTTCATACGTTCTCTAATTAGTTGCACTTGTGTCGCCGTGTCTTAAACAATCTGTAGTCCAAGTAGGTTTCTGTGACAGCCCGAAATTCGGCACCCCGAAACCCGTGCCATCAGCACGATCATCTTGACCGTGCCCCTTTTTGCTAAGCACGGAACACTGGTACATCAAGCATCAAAAGCACTATAAATGAAATTGCGGAATTTAAATCTATATTAATTTACTTCCCAAAAGACAGTTCTGCCCTCATGCCTCTGCATGAATGGAGAACCGATCCGAACCATCGATGATAGCAATCATCACGGATGGTTCGTCCCAAAAGAGAAATCCCAACTCCTTATATACATGATTTTAAACAACAATCAAGGCTTGACATACCAAGCCGTACAAAACCTCTCCAAAATCCCTCAAAGTGGCACAACAGAGTCCTCTAGAAGAAGTCCTCTGGAGGTGGCTCCAACTCTTCGCCGGCCGCAAGGTCCGATCACGGGATCGTCTCCTAAAGCTGCAGTGCTAGTAGTGAACCTGCGACGTATAGTCTATAGGGTGAGCTACATCCTAGCTCAATAGGGAACAAACACTGTTGAACATATAAATTATAACTCACATATATTCTATGATATGCCATGCATGATGTATCTATGCAATTGTTAATAAAACAGTTTAAAAGCATTTCGTTTTACTGTAATTACTTGTATTTTCATGTACTCATGAATAATGCTGAGAAGGCCTAAAGCAAAACTTAAACTTTCAACTTAAGTAATCCCCGAGCAATATAGCATCGAGCCCCGATGAGATACCCTTCATCGTCATCTATATAGACAGTTTTAATGTATTCCCTGGGAATACCATATAGTACCCAAGCCCCTTTCCCCTGGGGATTGGTGGCGGGGTTTCACTTGTCTCAATCAACACCCCTGGGGTGTGCTTACTATGCCCGGATAAGCCTCACTTGGCCTCAGTTTAAGCCGCAGACGGCCATTACGAATATCCCGCCGTGTCATTGTGGATATCCCGCCACGTCGGTGGGGTAACCTATCAAACCTCAAATAACAAAAATATCGGTGCCTTACATATAGATATTCACCGTGTAAGTGTGCTATCTTATATCAGTTAGGCCCTATCAAACATGATTCAATCATGGAAACATGCCTGGGATGTAACCATTTACTTGCATCACACCTGATGCTCTTATCTCTTTACTTCTTCATCACGGGATGGCTCTTTAGTTTACTCTTATGAATATCACACACACACACTTTTCACAATTCTTTAAGCAGTAAAATATTTGAATGGAAATCTATATCACTACATACATGCTCTTGTAAAATAAAGTACATGTTCAAGGTGTTCCCTACCTCAAGTCTTCATTTGATCATTGCATCAAGGTCCCACGTGGCTCCTTGTGCACTAGTCCACACGTACCACCTATGGTACCACATAACAGGTGAAACACATCACAAAGGATGCAATAAAGAAGGTATAAGATCCCCCAAGAATCTTAAAGTCAAACCTAAAAGTCAACATAGTTTATCTCAGTCGATTAATCGAATCCCAAAATCGATTAATCGAATCTGATTCGATTAATCGATTTCCAAAATCGATTAATCAAAGGTCAATTAATCAGCAATTTGATAAATCGAAATTCTCCTTTTCGAAAGTCCATTCTCAATTCAATGAGTTTTCATTCGATTAATCGAATCCAATTTCGATTAATCGAAATTCTTCTTCGAAAGCAAATTCCGTTCGACGATTGAGTTTTCGCTCGATTAATCGAATCCAATTTCGATTAATCGAAATCCTTCTTTTCGCAAAGTAGACCTCGCCTAACAATGAGTTTCACAAGTTGATTAATCGATTCCAAATCGACATCGAAAACTAAAATCGATTAATCGAAATCCCATTTCGATTAGTCGATTTTTCCTCAAGTCATTTCCTTCAACCCCTGGGGTCCACTGGAGGTTCTCAGTCGATTAATCGATTCCCAAATCGATTAATCGAAATCCAAAGTCGATTAATCGAAATCCAATTCGATTAATCGAAATCGGGGTCCTCTGACTTTTCAACTTCCTGGCCAATTTCGATTAATCGAAACCCAATTTCGATTTATCGGAATTGTCGATTCTCTTCATTGTTCTTTCCAATCTTTTTTCATACCTTTTTCCTCTATTTTTCTAAGCCATTATCCTATGATTTAACCCACATTTAACTGCAACTTAACTCCTATAATCTATGCATCTTATTTACAAAAATTTTACCTTGAATAGATCTCAAGTTGATTTTAAATCTAGGGTTGGAAGGCTAGGGTTCCAGCTTTGGTTTCTAACGGATTCCTTGCGTTGAATCAGCCTCTTTAATGCTTGAATCCTTCTTCCAATCACCCACAATAACTCTTGCTTGATCACCCTCTTTACTCCTCTCTCTCTCTTCTTTACTCCTCTCTCAACAACTCAAAATCTCTATTTTAGGTTTATCAAACCCTTTTATATCTCTCCTAGTTTGTGTGTTAAGCACATGCACCTCCATAGGTGTATGTGACTTTAGATTTTCAACACACACCACATTGCTACACAACCCATCACATCACATTCACTCATCACACTCTACGCTAACTATCGAACTCCCAATTGGTCAAACCTGTGACCGATAGGGCACGGATCCCGAGGTCATAGTTCAACGTGATTTTTCGGGCCATTACAGTTTCTTACTCCAATCTCATCCCAATATAACGGTGTTTCGCAGCTCCTTCCATAAAGTGCTTCATATGGTGACATTTGAATCGCTGCTTGATAACTGTTGTTGTACGAAAACTCTGCTAATGCTAAGTATCATCCCAACTTCCCGTAAAATCTAGCGCGCATGCTCTTAACATATCCTCTAAAATTTGATTCAACCTCTCAGTCCGACCATCTGTCTGAGGGTGAAAAGCTGAACTATACTCCAATCTTGATCCCATACCATCCTGAAAACTTTGTCACATACGTGTGGTAAACCTGGAATCTCTATTGGAAATAATACTCGCTGGCACTCCATGTAAACACACAGTTTCCCTTATGTTGATATCTGCCAGTTGCGTAGACGAAAAAGTAGTCTTGACTGAAATAAAGTGTGTTGTTTTTGTCAGTCGGTCTACAACAACCCAAACCGAATTGTTCCTTCTCTTCATCCCTGGCAATCCCGTGACAAAATTCATACCAATGCTCTCCCATTTCTATCTTGGTACAGGTAACAACTGTAATAATCCTGGTGGTTTCTTGTGCTTAGCCTTCACTTGCTGACAAGTAAGGCATCTTGACACATAATCCTCAATTTCCCTCTTCATATCTGGCCACCAATAATTCCTCTTTACATCTTGATACATCTTTGTACTTCAAGGGTGTATTGCAAATTTTGATCTGTGAGCATCGTAGAGAAGTTGGTGCTTCATTTCCGCATCATCTGGTATGTAATATCTTTCCTTGAATAATATTATTTCATCATCTCTACATGTTACTGATGCATTCTTACTCTCCTTCAAATAAACTAGAACTGGATCTTCTAACTGTTTTCCTCTAATTTGATCCAATAGTATCGGCTTAATATCGATGTAGGATAACAAAGCCCTTGGTCTAAGAATCTTCTCTGGAACATTCCTACTCAGCGCATCAACTACTACGTTAGCCTTCCCTGGGTGATACCTAATCTCAGGGTTGAAGTCTATCAGAGTCTCCATCCATCTCCTCTGCCTTAAGTTCAGATCCTTCTGCATAAACAAGTACTTTAAACTCTAATGGTCAGTTGATACGATGAACTTCTCCCCGTAAAGGTAATGCTTCCACAACTTTAACACGAAAATAATTGCTACGAACTCTAAGTCATGCATCGGGTAGTTTCTCTCATGATCTTTCAATTGCCTTGAAGCGTAGGCGATAACTTTCTCATTTTGCATCAACACACAATCCAAACCCTTGTTTGACGCATCTGTATATATAAGAAAACCTCCACTACCTAATAGTGTCATCAAAATTGGTGCGGTCATCAATCTTCTTTTTAGCTCTTGAAAACTATGCTTGCTTTCATCAGACCAAACAAATTTCGTCTTCTTCCTTGTCAAATTTGTAAGTGGTCCAGAAATCTTTGAAAAACCTTCTACAAATCTTCTATAATACCCTGTTAAACAAAGAAAACTCTTAATCTTGGTCACGCTCTTTGGTCTTACCCACTAAACAATCGCATCGATCTTCACAGGATCAATAGTAATTCCTTTCTCAGAAATCCGATGGCCTAGAAAAGCCACCTCCGTCATCCAAAACTCACACTTGCTCAATTTGGCAAAAAGTTGGTGCTCCAAAAGTGTCTGAAGCACCATCCGTAGGTGAGTAGCATGCTCCTTTGATTTCGAGTAGACTAAAATGTCGTCCACAAAGACTACTATATTTTGGCCCAAAAATTGTCTGAACACCCTATTCATCAAGTCCATAAACCCTGCAGGTACATTTGTCAACCCAAAAGGCATCACTAAACTTGAACTGTCCATACCTTGTATTAAAAGTCGTCTTTTGTATGTCCTCTTCTCGTACTCGCACCTGATGGTAACCAGACGTTAAATCAATCTTTGAAAAGTATCGAGCTCCTTCCAATTGGTCAAACAAATCATTAATCCTCGGTAACGAGTATTTATTCTTCACTGTCACTTGATTTAACTGTCTATAATCGATGCACAGTCTCATTGAGCCATCCTTCTTTACAAACAAAACTGGGGCTCTCCATGGCGAGTGACTCAAGTGTATGAAACCCTTCCCTAGTAATTCTTCCAGTTGCTTCTTCAATTTAGACATCTCGAGTGGTGCCATCTTGCAGGGTGTCTTCGAAATCGGTGTCGTACCCGATAATAAGTTGATTCGAAACTCTACTTCTCTAACAAGCGGTAGACTAGGAAGTTCCTCAGGGAATACTTCAGCAAACTCCCTGACTATAGGTATCTTCGAAACATCGATAGTCTCCTCTTCTAAAGTCTTCATCGCACGTAATGTTGGCACGGTTCCTTTTCTCAAGCTCTTGAATTTAAAATTCGATCCGTCGCTTTTTGCAAAGATCGCCTTCTTCTCGTAACAATCCAAAATAGCTCGTGACTCTGCTAACCAATCCATCCCAAGAATAACGTCAAAATCTTCAAAGTCCAAAACAATCAAATCGGCCTTCAGGTCGTTCTCTCTAATTCGAACAACGCAATCTAGGTAGTACTGACCAGCAATGACGATTTTTTCCAAAGGTGTTGCGACAACCAAGGTAAAGCTCATTATGCTAGGTTCCCTCTCCAATTGTGGAGTGAAACCCAAAGAAACAAATGAATGTGAAGCTCCAGAATCCATAAGTACGTGAGCGAAACATCTGTCAATCAACAAAGGGCCTAAAACAAAGACACATTCATCATTGCTAAGCGATCTTAATTAAAAAAAATTTCTAACTTTAAATTTCTCTTGAATTCTTAAGTGTCTTAATTAACGTCTCATATTTGCATGATTTATAAAGCTAAGGTAGATAAATATGTACATTAAATATAATAATTCAAATAGCTCCTATATGCAATAAAAGGAAGATAACTATCTAAAACGTACAGTGAATCACATCATCGGAGGCTCTAGCATTCATCTCAGATAAGGTATAAACTCGTCCATGAGCCGTCATCGTCATTGGTGCTTTCTGATTCTTCTTCGGCTCTTTGCAATCCGCCGCTCTATGCCCTTCTTTTTCGCAGTTGTAGCATGCGGTCATTCCTCGTAAACATTTACCATAGTGTTGTTTCCCGCATGCATTGCACGTCGGTTTCGACTTCATCGTCGTATGAGTTGTCATAGCTATTGGTTGTCCCTTCTTCTGAATCTGTTAGGGTTTACCATATGGGATAAACTTCCTCCCTTATTGATTGTTCTGCCTGCCCATGACTCGATCTCGTCCATTAAATTGATTGCTACTTTGAGTCAATTGACCAAAATTCTTCCCTTGATTTGTCTGGCTAACATCTCTCTCTACAGCATAACATCTATCCAATAATTCTCTGAAGGTAGTACTCCTATGCCCCACTACAAGAGACCTGATATGTGGCCTAAGTTCCTGCTCAAACTTCCTAATACGGAAGGTCTCATCAGCTATCATGTTCGGCACAAATCTTCCAAGTTCAGTAAATGCCCTATCGTAGGCATTGATTGTCATATTCTCTAGTTCTAACTTCAAAAATTCAGTAATCTTACCCTCACAAACACTTTACGGATAATATTTATCATTAAAGGTTCTCACAAATTCTGCCCAAGTCCAAACAGTTCTGGGTTTGCTGTAATTGTAGTATCGTTGACTTGACTCCACCAGTGGTCTGCGGCGTCGTCCAATTTGTAAGTTGCTAATCTCACCTTACTATCGGGGCACTGCATTATCACCTTTGTACCTCCATAACATCGTCAGTTCCATTGAAAGTCCTAGGATAGTTCTTTCTAAACTCATCCACATCCGATCTAAGTAAGGGTGCTCTCGCTGCATTGATCGCCCTCATAACAGCATCTGCTAACCTATCACCTTGTCTCTGAAAATTGGCCATCTGAAATCAATATCATTTCTACATTAGTTTCAATCTCCACAAATTTAGATCGCAAAACTTCGCTTTGATACCAACTGTGATGTCCCCAAATTCACACACCGGATCAATGCGCTCACTTGGAGACATCACACTACATCACATCTCCATGATCTTATATAAATCAATTATTCCATAAATATCAGCATATAAACGTAACGAAAAAATAACTATTAAAAGTACACGCATAATTTTTTATTTTTTTTATCATCATGAGAACAATACTAAATTATGAGATAACAACCTATTATACCATATTATATGGTTACTCCTTAAATTAAATAAAACTGAAATCAAGCATAATCCATCATTAACATGAACTTGTTCATAAAAATAATCTGAAATAAATATCTTAAGATCTTTCTTAACGCATGAAGAAAAACCTATAGACTAAACTTTAAATCCTTCTTCGCTCAAATTTGGATTTTCATCAATCATTGACGCATCTACTTTATCCTCTCCATGTATAGTTGTATTCCCTGAAATCTCAAACAATTGGTCAGTTTACCAAGTAAACTGGTATGGACCAGACATGATGAGACTAATAGAAAAGGTCCATAACTCAAATCATCTCATAAAATCAAACAATAACAGAAATATAACATGTGACATGAAGAATAAGTAAAGCAATAGAATGAAACTAAAACATAGCATTAAATCTAAATAAACATTATGGCTTGGGTCTCTACCCTAATTTCATGTGTGGCTATTTTTAATTGTGTATTTAATGTTTATAAATCAGCATATATAATGGACATGGTTATCTGTTTTTTAATCATTCTCCTAATCTTCTCTGATCCTTCGATTAGTACCTACGTTAACCTTCACATAACTTCTTTTCAGTTAAGTAGTAAGCTTAAAATTAAAGACATTCTCCATCTCTTCAGTCTTATCATTAATGCATGGATGCATAACTTTTATTACTCGTCATTCTTATTCATGTTAATTCCTCTAGCATAAGCCTATAGAAATTCTATCATAATCATAGAAATATTTTATTTTCATGCGTTATATCATAAACGTATCTTTTCACTTTTATGAATGCTATGAATGTACATGCATAGAAAAACTGAAAATCAATCGATCATGCAATAGTTTTTCACTTGTTTAGGCTTAACATATCATAAATATGTAATCTCTATCGATTCCTACTTACTTCATATTGTATAAATCAAATATCCTAGCTTATATAAATTCTAAGCAATAGAATAATGATAAACATAAATAAATATTTAAGCATGATGATTAAACATAGACAATATTTGAAGAGAAATTCATTGCTTGCATCCTAGACAAATTCTTAAATCCCTAACAAATTATGGATTTTGGACAGATTCTGGATTCTGGATTCTAGACAAATTCTGGATTCCAAATGGATTCTGAATAGATTCTGGATTCTAGACAGATTCTGGATTCCACACAGAATTTTGTGATCAATCACGAAACCCCGTGTACCATCGAAAACCTACTATTAAGCATAAAAACTAAATAATCTAATATGAAGAATATTCATTAAATGAAATAAACCCTAATTCGTATTTTATTTTTGTATTATCTACGTTTTCGATTAATGTCAACATGATTTCTCCATACCTCTAGTCTTCGCGTAAAATTGACGTAATTTCTCTCCTTGATTCAATCCGAAGCTCTAATCCGAAATTCGGTCGCGTCGTAAACTTCTCTCACGTTCTTCTTAAGCCTTCAAACCGAAAACTCTAGGATTCCTCTTCTAATTCTCATTCTCTAATTTTTTCTCTCTCTCTCTCTAAGGTTATTAGGTAATAAGAATTACATAAAATTTTGTAATTTAATCTATATATTTATAATACTTTATGATTTTCTATTTTATTTTTAATTTTATTTAGAATGCTTTTAGGTTTCCTATTTAATATCTAACTCTATTTATAATACTTTAAAGTTTCCTATTTAAGATCTAATTCTATTTAGAATGTTTTAAGGTTTCCTATTTAAGATCTAATTCTATTTAGAATACTTTAAAGTTTCCTATTTAAGGTCTAACTCTATTTAGAATTTCCTACATGGGTCTTAAGTGATTCTATGAGCCTTTAATTACTTAATGGGTCTTTAGTTAATTTACTAACACATTTTAAAAGTCCATTAAATATTAATAAATGCACCCTAATTATTACCAACACATAAATTTAAGGGTTTTTAGGATATGTTAATTAGATTAATTAATTATCATTAGTTATTATAAAATAAAATACGCATTACATTCATGTGTAACAATTAATCCCATCTATCAAATTAATCAAACTACTCATAATTACAAATCTAGCAAATAATTAAGGCCTAAATAATGAAAAATCTCAGTCGTTACAACATCTTATTTTCCCTCATTGTGATTTCACTTCTAGTGATATGATGTATTTTTATTTGAAGCATTATGAGTAAGTACCATTGAAATTGATAATTCTTTCCACTACGTCTTCGACCTTGATTTCTTTTAAAACTATGAAATTATATTTCATTAGCTTCAGAAAATGGTGTAGAACTGATTGGACCAGATTGATGATTTTTCATTAAAAGTTCATTATTTTGTTCAGCCACTGGAAGATAAGATATTAATTTAGAATATTTGTAGACTTATGCTCTCGATATTGCTGCTGTAGGAGCACATTCGAGGTAAGAAAAGTAGTTAATATTTTTTCTAACATATCCTCTTGAGTGACTGTTTCTCTGCATAATTTTAACTATGAACTGATTTTAAAAAGTGCAGAGTTGCACTCGCTACCAGTCTTAAAATCTTGCAAACCCAAGTGCATCCAGTCATAACGAGCTTTTGGGTGGATTACGGTCTTTTAGTGCTCAGTGCTCTTATCTCTTCCTCAAACTATTCAACAAAGTGAAGTAATTGTTTAAAGTAAGGTACTCAATTTTTAATTCTTCATGTAGATGATGACGAATAAAAATTATGATTTTAGCACAATCCTGCTGAGATGCTTGATTTCCTTCTTTAATAGTATTTCCATGGTTCATAGTCTCAAGATGAATCTCAACTTCAGTGATTCAAGATAAATAATTGTGACTAGAAACATCAAGAGCGACAAACTCAATTTTTATAATATTTGACATTTTCTATGATAAAAATAGATAGAGAATTAGATGAGTCATTTAAAATATAATAAGCTAAAATTATCAAATATTTATACGACTAACATGATAATTTTGATTACTAAATCATAAAGAAACATATTGCTAACGAAAAATATTAAACCAATAGCTTTTAATGTCAATGATAAAAGACCCAACAATTGATCGGAGCTTCATGCTGATAACATATTGTAAAATCAAAAGAAAATGAAGACAAAATAAAAAGACTGCAATATATGAAAGTTCTTCAAGAACTCTATTTCATTCACTTCACTTAAGTTCTCCTCATACTTCCACAGGACTCCCTTATATAAAATTACAATATGAGAATATAAAAGGTTGGGAGAATATGAATGGTTAGGAGGATACATGTATGTTGTCATAATTCCAAAAAAGTTATATAGTAATGGATAAGAATTCTAAAGGAGTACATAAATGTGGCTAAGAATTTAAGTAATAGAAGTTAAATGATCATCCATCATAATATATATATATATATATATATATTTATAACTGCTTCATTGGAGCACGATGACCATACTCCAAGGACCACATGGCACTCAATTCATTTTTTAGGCGTTATAAGGAGCAGGCGTTATAAGGAGCAATACGACATTTTTGACATTTCAGTGAACATTTATAATATAAAAAAATTGACTAAATGGAAAAAATCAAATGTTGACTATAATCAACTGTCTAATTTTCAAACGGTATTAACAAAGATTTGATTATTTATTTATTTATTATATTGGTTTATACATTATCCTCTAATTGATGTGGCACCAAAACTGGATTGTGGGTGTCACATGACACCTTTTTTTAGAGAGCTTAGGGCACAGTGAAGTCTGATTCATTGGAGCACCTTTTGTTTTTTTTTCTCTCCTCTCTCTCTCTCTATATATATTTGTTAACCTAACAATATAAAAATGAGGAGTGAATTGATGAAATGTTTCATTGCTTAGTTTTTTAAACCAATGGTCACTATTTGATTGATTGATCAATGTTTCTTTAGAAAAATGGATGATAAGTGTAATATCCCGAAAAAAATCACGTTAAACAGTGACCTCGGGATCCGTGCCCGATTGGTCACAGGTTTGACCAATTAGGAGTTCAATAGTTAGCATAGAGTGTGATAAACGGAGGAGATATAAAAATTCGATTGACTATGTGGTGTGTGATGTGAAGGTGAAGTCACATACACCTATCGCGGTGCATGTGCTCAACACACAAGTTAGAGGAGAGATAAAAGGGTTTAATAACCCTAGCTTTCTTTTGTTTGGTTGTTGAGAGAGAAGTAAAGAAGAGAGAGAGAGGAGTAAAGAAGGTTTGAGCAAGGAGTTATTGGGTAATTGGAAAGGGGGATTCAAGCATTAAAGAGACTAATTCAACGCGAAGGATCCGTTCAAGCCAAAGCTGGAACCCTAGCCTTTCCAACCACTTGATATAAATCAATTTGAGATTGATTGAAGGTAAAATTCTTGTAGATTAAATGCATAGATTGAAAGGTTAGATTGTAGTTAGAAATGATTTAAAGTATAGGATAAAGGCTTAGAAAAATAGAGAAAAAAGTAAGGGAAGAGATTGGGAAGAACAGCCAAAAGAGGGCTGAATCTGGCCATTTCGATTAATCGAAAATGAGTTTTGATTAATCAATTTTGGCCAAGAAGTTGAAAAGTCAGAGGACCCCGATCTCGATTAATCGAATTGAGTTTCGATTAATCGATATTGAATTTCGACTAATCGATTTGGGTATCGATTAATCAACTAGGAACCTACAGTGAACTCCAGTGGAGAAAAGAAAAGAGCTTGGAGAAATCGACTAATCGAAATGAGAGTTCAATTAATCGATTTTGGAAACTCGATTACTTGAATCGAGAATCGACTGGATAGAATGGAGAATTTCGATTAATCGAATGGGGATTCCATTAATCGAATGGGAATCTCGACTAATCGATTTGAGAATCGATTAATCGATATTGAATTTCGATTAATCGATTTTGGAGTTCGATTAATCGACTGTGCCAGTTTTTGTTGACTTTTGAGTTTGACTTTATGATTCTTGGAGGGTCTTGGACCTTCTTTATTACATCTTTAGTGATGTATTTCACATGTTATGTGGTACCATAGGTGGTATGTGTGAGCTTGGGCACAAGGAGCCACGTGGGACCTTGATGCATGATCAAACAGAGACTTGAGGTAGGGAACACTTTGAACATGTACTTTATTTTGTAAGAGCATGCATGTAATGATATAGAATTCATTTCAATTCAAAATGTTTTATTGCTTAAGAGTTTGTGAAAAGTGTGTGTGTGTGACATCAATAAGAGTAATTATAATGAGTCATCCCCAGGGGATGAGGAAGTAAAGAGATAAGAGCGTCAGGTGTGATGCAAGTGAATAGATACATCCCAGGGATGCATCCAAGATTGAATCATGTCTGATAGGGCCTAACTGATATAAGATAGCACACTTACACGGTGAATAACTATATGTAAAGCACCTGATATTTTTGTTATTTGAGGTTTGATAGGGTACCCCACCGACGTGGCGGGATATCCACGACTGACACGGCAGGATATCCGTGACCGATACGGCGGCGAAATCGTAGGCTAGTGCGGAGGCTTATCCGTACACAGTAAGCACACCCCAGGGGTGTTGAGTTGAGACAAGTGAAATCCCGCCACCAATTCGCAGGGGAAAGGGGCTTGGGTACTATTTGTATTCCCAGGGAATACTTCTAAAACTGTCTATATAGATGACGATGATGGGTATCTCATCGGGGCTCGATGCTATATTGCTCGGGGATTACTTAAGTTGAAAGTTTAAGTTTTGCTTTAGGCCTTTTCAGCATCATTCATGAATAAGTAAAAGACATGAGTAAACTACCAGTAAAATGTGATTCTTTTAAACTGTTTTTCATCAGTAACTGCATAGACTCATCATGCATGACATATCATGGAATATATGTGAGTGGTAATTTATATGTTCAACTGTGTTCTGTTCCCTATTGAGCTAGGATGTAGCTCACCCTTCAGACTATACGTCGCAGGTCCACTATTAGCAGCTGCAGAGTGTGACGGCCTCATTAATCTGTGCGCCAGCATGAAGGCATGACGACCTTGGAACTGGGCACTTAGCTAGCAAGAAGGCAAGCAGACCTTGTAAGCTAGCCGTGTAGCACGCGTGGGCGCAGAGGCACGTGGCCCTACGACGTGTGCATGAGTCCCTGATGCATGAGGCGACGGTGACTCGAACTAAGCTGCGATCTAGTATGGTGGCTAGACGCGTGAAGGGCTTAGAATGCGGTGCTCCGTGGTGGGGCACGCGACGTGGTGTCAAGAGGGCACGCGACGTCTTGGTGCCATAAGGCACGTAATGCGGTGCTCCGTGAATGAGCACGCGACGTGGTGCCAAGAGGGCACGCGACGTCTTGGTGCCATTGGGCACGTAGTGCGGTGTTCCGGGTTGGGGCACGCGACGTGGTGCCAAGAGGGCACGCGACGTCCAAGTGCTAAGGCACATGAAGTGGTGCCATGTTGGCACGCGATGTGGTGTCAAGAGGACACGCGACATCTAGCTTGTATGGCAAGCGATGCGGTGCCAAGAGTGCACGCGATGCGGTGCTAAGAGGGCACGCGGCATCTGGGTTCAATGACGGACCCGATATGGTGTCAAGTTAATGCGCGACACAGTCACGACTTAGACGTGATGCGGTGCCATGAGGGTACGCCATGTGGTGCCATGAGGGCACACGACATGAGCCCATGAGGGCCTTGCGACACGGTCGCGACACGGACGCGACATGGTCGCGATGCAGTGCTATGTTGGACATGAGGCCATGAGGGCCTCGTGACGTAGTCGCGATGCGGACGCGACACGGTCGTAAGAGACGTTGATGCGTGACCTAGCAAGCCATGTGGGCTTGGAGGATGGCACTGGGTGCCACGGTCAGAGGATCGTGTGCCATGTTTAATGGCAAGACACCACCTTTGCAGGTGTGTGCCACGGGCAGGAGATCGTGTGCCATGGGGGTATGACAAACCAATAGGTTTGAGGTATTTCTGCTATTTTGCCTAAGTTGGTCTTTAGACCATATATAGGGGGAAGGGAGCTATGGAGCTATTCTCCCACACATGGGGCCTTGCGTTGCGGGATGAGCGCATGTGCTTTCTAGGTTAGGGGTGGGCCTAGAACATCGCTGCAGCAATGCGGCGCTGCGGCGATGCCATGTGTCACCTGGGGTGAGGCTACTATGTGGCCCCGTGCCTGCGTCGCGGTGCACATGGGTCGGTGGCCTCACTGGGGCTCTCAAGGGCTATGTGGGACGCAGTAGCGCACACTAGCTGAGGGCCTGGAGCAGAAGTGTGTTGGTCGTGCTGGCCTCACACGATGCTTGGTTTGGAGAGCATGAAGAGCCGCATGCTACTCCTAGCGTGCTGGTCGCGTGGACCACACACGTTGCTTGGCTTGAATGGCATGAAGAGGGGCATGCCTTTGTCTTAAGCGAGGAACTAGTGCACTGCACAGGGTGAAGCTGGACAAGCCAAGGGGCACTGAGGTGCTGGCATGTGTGTCGCGAGTAGACACAATGCATTGAGTGGGTTTGCCTCGAGTGAAGGCAACCACGACGCGGGAGTTCCCGTCCTCTAGGCGGGTGGTATCAGAGTGATGGTTGGATATGAGGTCTCGCTGTGCGCGGCAGCGAGATGTTGCACGAGCGTGATAACCAATGTTAGGTTATGCCTTGTGACAAACTGGTATCTGAGTTAGGCTGGCCTCGCTGTAGCGGCAGCGAGGCACCGCACGGGTGTCGAAAAAAGTTACCCCGTGACAAGAGGCTTCGGGGGACGTTGACCCCGGTGAGTCGGACCTTGCGGCCGGAGGACTTTTTCTAGAGGACTCCGTTGTGCAGCTTTGAGAGTTTTGTGAGATTATTGTACGGCTTGGTATGTCAAGCCTTATTTTGATTAAACAATGTATATATATAGATTTGGGATAATTCTTTTGGGCGAACCATCTGTGATGATTAGCTATCATCGATAGTTCTGATCGGTTCTCCATTCATGTAGAGGCATGAGGATAGAACCGTATTTTTTGAGAAATATTTATATAAAAATTTAATTCTGCAGCTTCATTTATTATTTCAATTCAATTCATTGCTTGATATACCAATGTTCCATGTATAGCTAAGAGGCACGGTCAAAATAGTCGTACTGATGGCACGGGTTTCAGAGTACCAAAATCCGGGCTGTCACAATAAGATTGATCTTTTGGCGTGAGTTGTGGCACCCACTTGTGTTTGGATACCACATGGTGGACATTTGGCTCGGATGGAGCATTCAGACGCTACACCCTTCCCTAGAGTCCCTATGCTTATAAGATGATAAGGAAGAAGACAATGCATTGAAAAGCGGCTATGCCGTCATAAGATAATAAGTGAGATGAGCTTATTATCTTATAAAATAATCTAATGAGAAAGAAGGTAATAAGGATACCCCCACTCTTCACTTTCCAACAATGTGAGAGGGAAGATAGGATGGGACCTAAGCGCGCCTCTCTCCTCTCAAACCCTGATCAATGTATTGAAAATTGAAAAAAAATGAAGAGACGTGTTCCCCTCCCTCTACCATAATAACCAAAATGGTCAAGCCTCGAGAGTTATTATGAGTCAAAAAACAACACCAGTTATGATCTTTCACTGATTTGATATTAATAACATTCATCAAATGTAAAATGGTCTCTCTCTCTTTGATATTAATAACATTCATCAAAGGTAAAATGGTCTCTCTCTCTCTCTCCGATACTAATCATCAAAGTTAAAATGGTCCCAGCAACAGGAGGACAAACTTTCGATTAGTTGGCAAAAATCAAACTAGGGGACTTTTAAAGTCCATGTTGATGGGGCTTGGAGCCAACAGGGATATCGCGCTGGAGTGGGTGCTATCATCCGAGATAGCGATGGAAGAGTTCAAACCTCAATGATAAATAGTGTTGATAATGCTGGAAATGTCCTCCAAATTGAACTACTTGCAAGCCTTCATGGTGAGAAATTAGCTAGAGATGTGGGGATCCTCTCTATTATTATAGAGAGTGATTCTATGAATGCGATTAACTTGATTAATGGCCCTCTGGATGATTTATCAACACTCTCGATGCTAGTAATGGATATAAAACTCTTACTACCTCTTTTCAACCAGGCTACTAGATGTCAACATGTGAACATGGAAGCCAATGAGCTTGCTCACTCTTTAGCTAAGCTTGTAAAAAATTGTAGTGCCTTTAAGTTTTTGATGGAGGCCCCTCCTCCCTTAATCTTTTTGGATTCTCCCTTTTGATATCAATTAAAACTCTATTTTTCATTAAAAATAAAAAAAGAAGATAAAATTGTCCCAATGACTCATTCATTCATTCACATAAGTGAAGCAGGTCAAACTCAAATTTTGTTAAAAAAATGTAAAGTTCTCAATAATAAGACAAATTTAGGGCTACCAAAGGCTGACAGATAAAGGGCATGCATATGTGGGACCCCGCTCGATGGGTGCATTGCTTAGATCATTTTTGAAAAAAAAAATTGAAAACTCATCTCCACCGTGTGTTCTTTGAATTGTGAAATGTGGACCAATAAAACCCGTCAAACTTTAATTTATGAGTTTAAAAAAAAAATTTCAATTTTTTTTTTAATATTAATCTATACCGTTTACTTGTACTCCACGTGACACCCAAACAACATTTTGGATGTCACGTGGAGCTCCATGTATATCTTGGAGAACAGTGACCATCCTCCATTGGAGGATCTATATATATATATATATATATATATATATATATATAAGAGATGGGTTCATCGGGTGGGATGGTTAAACAGTGAAGGAAAGCTAAAGCTTGGGTTGGCTTGGATGATTGATGGGGTCGGGGCAAGAGTCAAGGTGGGGTCGTCGACATTGAAAAATAAATAAATAAATTATTGACTATAGAGTTAGAGAGAGAGAGAGAGAGAGAGAGAGAGAGAGAGAGAGAGAGTGGTGGACTGAGTGGTGGCGCACTGCGTACCCTCAAAGTACATGTCCGTTGAGAAGTGAAGAAAAGGAGGAAAAGGAAGCGTTTTTAAGTTAGTTTGTTTTTTAGTAGTTGTAGATAATAATTCACATACCGTAACTGCTCTCTCCTCTGAGTCCTCTCATTACCAGATGTGGATCTACCCAACCACCCACCCTTCTTCTTCTTCTTCTTCTTCTTCTTCTGGCTAGATAGAGAAACGAGAGAGAGAGAGAGAGAGAGAGAGAGAGAGAGAGAGAGAGAGAGAAACAAGAGAGATCATGGAGGACAAAGCTACTGTTCTGGAGGCTGTTCTTAAGGAAGCAGTGGATCTGGTACCCGATCTGTCTTCTATTTTGTTTTCTGGGTCTGAATCTCTGTCTCTCTCTAACCTTTTTTTTCTTTTTCTTTTTTTTTTTTTAAATTTCAAATTTGAATTGACAGGAGAACATACCAATAGAAGAAGTGTTTGAGAATCTGAGATGTAGCCCGGAGGGTTTGACAACTGAGGGTGCTCAGGAGAGACTAGCCATTTTTGGTCATAACAAACTTGAAGAGAAGAAGGTACTTTTTTTCTTTTTTTTTTTCTAATAATTTTTATGGTTTATTAAAGTGATGAACAAAAATGGTCATGTTGTTTCTTTCCCTTTTTTTCAGGAGAGCAAGTTTCTGAAATTCTTAGGGTTTATGTGGAACCCTTTGTCTTGGGTTATGGAGGCTGCTGCTATCATGGCCATTGCACTTGCCAATGGAGGAGTGAGAAACAGCTTTGCCTTCCCCTCTCTCTCTTTCTCTTTTCTTTGATTCTTCATATTATTATTATTATTTTTCTCAGTGCATATATATATATATATATATATATATATATATATATATATATATATATATATATATTGCTTGGCTCTAAATTCTAATAAGTATAATCTGTTTTAAAATTTGAAAATAAAAAAATGTAGGGAAAACCCCCAGACTGGCAAGATTTTGTTGGGATAATAACTCTTCTTGTGATAAACTCCACAATTAGTTTCATCGAGGAGAATAACGCAGGTAATGCCGCCGCCGCTCTCATGGCTCGACTTGCTCCCAAAGCCAAGGTATCATCTGTTCTTCCTGTCTCTTCTTTCTCAAATTTTCATCTGTTTCTATTACAAGTTTAATTATCAAACAATAAACGGATTTTAGTTGTTTAAATTGGGCATGACATGAAAATGGAAATTGTTTCATTTGATGAATTGGGTCTACTTGAGTTTGTCAACCATTTTGCTGCTATTTTGGGGCCAAAACTGGAATTTAATATCTTCTAATTTGTGAATTGCATATTTGTTTGCCGGGCTTGGCCAGTATCGGTATGGCACTGGTGTGTATCGCATAATACTGGCAGTATTTTGAAAATATCCCAGGTATTAGTGAAAAACCAGGTGGTTTTGAAAGTACCAAGTGGTATTAACAGGTCCGGTACATACCGGGTATGGCTGGTACCAGTATCTACCTGGTATTGCCTGATATTTTAAATGATGAATCCAACGCATGAGCGCCTAGGCTTTTGCCATTAATTGTGCCCAAAAATGTGAACTTGATGGATTTTGCTGATAGGGTACCTCTATTCGTGCCAACCAGATTCCTGGTGGGCGCATATGCTGAAAACAGTTGATTCCATTGAATCAGACGATGGTGATCACTTTTTATTCCAAGCTTCTATACAATGGATCTTGAGACCATGGGCATACCATTAGACAGTCAGTTTGTGATTCCATGTGGCACAGATTCCAAAAGGGCCCCAAAATCACGTGGCACACATCATGCTCACACATGATTGTAGGGTTGCTTTTGGGAATCTGTGCCACGTGGAATAAAAAACTATATGTCTGATGATACATCCATGGTTTCAAGATTCATTGCGTAATTGTGGAAAGATTGTAATGAAACACATCTCCATCCTCTAATTCAACTGTCAATGGTGCTCATCAATAATCAGTTGCCACAAATAGAGGTACCCTTGCTGATATCGAATGGGAGTGATTACTTGCACACGAGATTTGTGTCGTGGCACATAGTTTAAATAGAAAGACTTAGTATTTGTAGGGCATGTTGTCACGGGGTCGCACTTCTGCAACCTTAGTCCCGTGCGGCACCTAACGCCCGCTAGGATCACCCACGATACGTCATGAGCGTCCTTCGACGCTTTCAACGGTGAGCTTCGCTACCATGCAGCAAGCCAACCCATCTACACATCAGCTCTCATACCACCCACCTAGAGGACGGGAACTCCCCCAATATGGTTACCTCTGTTTCACGGCCTACCATCCAACTGTACCGTGCCCCTTACGACACGCCATCTGCACCACTGTGCTAAACTTGACATGCTCAAGCTTCACCCTGTGCACTGCACTAGTACCTCGTTCGCAATAGTCTCGACTTGCAGCTTCCCATGCCACCATGTCTCGCTCACATACCGAACCAAGCCCACAGCCTTGTGCCTCGCGCTCGCGTGCTCAACCGAGTCCCACGCAGTCTGCCTTCATGTGCGTTCCGAATTACTAGCACCGTTTATCCTTGGCCCACGTGCTGTCGTGCTCAACTGAGTCCCACGCAGCGCCTTCGGTGTTCTCACGAGGTTGCCCAGCCGTATGCACCGCGACGCGTAATCCGGGGCCATACTTCAACCTCCCTTGGGTTCCACATGGCATCGCTACGTCGACGTCCTCGGCCCACCCTTTCAGGCCTAAGAGACACTTGCGCCCCTCACAGCAGCATAAGGCCCGTGTGAATAGCTCTCTAGCTCCCTTCCCCTATATAAGGGTAAAACAGTCATTCAGCCAGAATGGCAGGAGAACCTCAAACTCCTTGGTTTGACATACCGCAACACCTCTTGCATCCGCTAGCCCACCTTGGCTATGTCGCGTCCGTGTCGTTCCCGCTTCCTACCCCCATGCGACAGTGTCGCGTCCTTGCAACGCGACCACATCGCCAGGCCCACTTGGCCCCATGTCGCGTGCCCTCCTGGCACTACATGTCGTGCCCCAACCGCCATGTTGTAAGCTCGAGTATTGGCCTCGTCACATCCTCCACCACTCCATAAATGTCAACGTCCTCGTTGATGCATTATCGCAGTAAACTGACCCCGCCAACTCCTCCCAGCCTGTTAGCATCACATTTCTAGTTCTTAGGTCCGCACCTTCCCACTAGCTCCCCACTGTCACCCCGGCCGGGTAAAACTTGGTTCTGCTGTCACAAGGCCCTCACCTGTTAACTAGCTCAGGGATGTCGCATGCCCTCTTGACACCACATCGCGTGCCTCCGCACCAATTGTTCAAGGATGTCGCGTGCCCTCTTGACACCACATCGCGTGCCTCTGCACCAATTGTTCAATAGCATCATCGCTTCTGGATCGAACTTGGCTCTGATACCAAAATGTCACGGGATCGCACTTCTGCAACCTTAGTCCCGTGCGGCACCTAACGCCCGCTGCGCTAGGTCAGCCTACTTCTGATTCCAACTGTCGCGGAGCGTCCTTCGACGCGCTTTTAACCCTCGCGGTGCTTCGCTACCACGTGCAACGAAGCCAACCCATCTACACATCAGCTCTGATACCACCCGCCTAGAGGATATGAACTCTCCCAACATGGTTACCTCTGTTTCACGGCCTACCATCCAACTGTTCCGTGCCCCTTACGACACGCCATCTGCACCACTGTGCTAAACTTGGCCTGCTCAAGCTTCACCCTGTGCACTGCACTAGTACCTCACTCGCAACAGTCTTGGCATGCAGCTTCCCATGCCACCATGTCTCGCTCACATACCGAACCAAGCCCACAGTCTTGTGCCTCGCGCTCGCGTGCTCAACTGAGTCCCACGCAGCCTGCCTTCATGTGCGTTCCAAATTACTAGCACCGTTTATCCTTGGCCCACGTGCTATCGTGCTCAACTGAGTCCCA
Organism: Chloranthus sessilifolius; assembly: GCA_021018995.1. NCBI lineage: Eukaryota > Viridiplantae > Streptophyta > Magnoliopsida > Chloranthales > Chloranthaceae > Chloranthus > Chloranthus sessilifolius. The sequence goes on from CM037587.1 coordinate 625,892, forward strand.
CGCAGCGCCTTCGGTGTTCTCACGAGGTTGCCCAGCCGTATGCACCGCGACGCGTAGTCCGGGGCCATACTTCAACCTCCCTTGGGTTCCACATGGCATCGCTGCGTCGACGTCCTAGGCCCACCCTTTCAGGCCTAGTAGACACTTGCGCCCCCTCTGGCAACGCAAGGCCCCATGTGCGGGGGAATAGCTCTCTAGCTCTCTTCCCCTATATAAGGGTAAAACAGTCATTCAGCCAGAATGGCAGGAGAACCTCAAACCCCTTGGTTTGACATACCGCAGCGCCTCTTGCATCGCTAGCCCACCTTGGCTATGTCGCGTCCGTGTCGTTCCCGCGTCCTACCCCCATGCGACCGTGTCGCGTCCTCGCAGCGCGACCATGTCGCCAAGCCCACTTGGCCCCATGTCGCGTGCCCTCCTGGCACCACATGTCGTGCCCCAAGCACCATGCTGTAAACTCGAGTATTAGCCCCGTCACAATGTGCCACGTGGAACACCATCTAACTTGTCTAATTTGAAGGCCATGATATAAAGATCTTTGGTGCCCAAGGTTAGCACAAAAAAATGATTTCTATCATCTGATTCCAGTCAAAGACCATTATCTGATTCAGTGGTTGACTGCATTGAATCAAATGATAGAGATCGTGTTTTGTACCAATCCTTGGCGTCAAAGATCTTTACATTATGGCCTTCAAATCAGACGGCTTAGATGGTGTTCCATGTGGCACAGGTCCCAAAAATATCAAATCTTTCTTTTTAATCTATGTGCAATAGCATGAATCTCATACTATCGAAATTCATCCCATTCAAATTTTGGCTTGCACATTTTTTTGCAAAACACAGTGCTTGTGCAGCCAAGCAGCCCCTAAAGCAAACTAACCAATATATCATTTTCATTCATCATCAATCTTGTTTGTTCAAAATTATTGTAAGTTGGAAAGTCATCTTAATACAAACGCAGGTCCTTCGAGACGGAAAGTGGAACGAGGAAGATGCATCTGTTCTTGTCCCTGGAGACATCATTAGTATCAAGCTTGGTGATATTGTCCCTGCGGATGCCCGTCTCCTTGAGGGTGACCCTTTAAAAATTGATCAGGTGTTTATTGTTCTCATATATATGCTAAAGTTGAATGACTGACCTATTTCGGTTTTTATCGTTGATCCTTTTTCTGGTTTTGCAGTCTGCCCTTACAGGGGAGTCCTTGCCCGTAACGAAAGGTCCTGGCGATGGAGTTTATTCTGGTTCCACGTGTAAACAAGGAGAGATCGAAGCAGTAGTCATTGCCACTGGAGTTCATACTTTTTTTGGCAAGGCTGCTCATCTTGTTGATACCACGAACCAAGTTGGTCATTTCCAAAAGGCAAGCCTCTGTTATATGGTTGAATGAGAATCACACATTTACTTTTATTCTATTTATTAATTTTTTGCTCGAATTCTTCAGGTTTTGACAGCAATTGGGAATTTCTGTATATGTTCGATTGCTGTGGGAATGATAATAGAAATTATTGTCATGTACCCAATTCAAGATAGAGAGTATCGACCGGGGATCGACAATCTACTTGTGTTGCTCATTGGAGGTATTCCAATTGCCATGCCCACGGTTTTGTCTGTGACGATGGCGATCGGCTCCCATCGATTGTCTCAGCAGGTTGGCCAGGATGGTTTTTTTTCTTTGGCTTGTTTTCATTTATTTTTTATATTATAGCTATCAAGATATAATGAATATAATAAGGTGATTACTGGTAACTGACACATCTCAGGGAGCCATTACAAAAAGAATGACTGCTATAGAGGAAATGGCTGGCATGGATGTGCTTTGCAGCGACAAAACGGGAACATTAACATTGAATAAGCTTACGGTTGACAAGAATCTTATTGAGGTCAGATAAGGAATTTAGTTGTGCGTGCTTTCCTGTTGGGGACATCTTGTGGATTTTCATTCTAATCCTGTACCTGTAATTTATTTGATTATTAGGTTTTTTCAAAAGGTGTTCATCAGGACACTGTGATTCTAATGGCTGCTAGAGCCTCTCGAGTTGAAAATCAAGATGCTATTGACACCGCAATAGTTGGAATGCTAGCGGACCCAAAGGAGGTAATGTGCACTTTGTTTGGGATTTATAATACATTTACGACCATTTATTTGATTCTTCTTTTTTCCTTTTGTTTCTGTCTTTGTATACTGTACTATATAAAGGCACGAGCTGGCGTTCAAGAGGTTCACTTTCTTCCCTTTAACCCAACTGACAAGCGCACAGCTCTAACATATATGGATATTGAAGGGAAAATGCATCGTGTTAGCAAAGGCGCGCCGGAGCAGGTACTGCTATTATTCCCTCTGCAGTTTCCTGGTTAAGAGTAATTTCTTGTTAAGAACAGTTTCCATGGCTTGTGGGTTACTTATCCTGGTTGGGAAATGGTGCCAGATTCTGAATCTTGCACACAATAAGTCGGACATAGAGCGCAGAGTTCACGCTGTGATTGACAAGTTTGCAGAACGAGGACTTCGATCTCTTGCAGTAGCTTACCAGGTAAACTGCCTTTCATTCTTTTCCTAATTATATCCATTTTTTGAACTATATTCCTATCGGTATGTTACAAATGCATTTTGGCTGCTATTCCTTCATTTGACGAATCTCTGATTACTATGCAGGAGGTTCCAGAGGGGCGGAAAGATAGTCCGGGAGGCCCGTGGCAGTTCATTGGTCTCATGCCTCTCTTTGACCCTCCCCGACATGATAGCGCAGAAACCATCAGGAGGGCGCTCAACCTTGGTGTAAATGTTAAAATGATCACAGGTTAGCTTCTCAGTGCAACACCATGAACTCTACTTTGATTAGAAGTTGTACACTTAAATGGCCTTGCAGACAGGAGTTTCTTGTGTGACTAGACTTGTACAGATATTGTTTGGTCATTGTTTCTATCCCAGATTGTGATGTGGAATAAACTAACTCAAAACAGATAAAATGCTAGGGCTGCTAGGCAGTGGCCATGACTTCTTTTTGCTCCTCAGTTCATGCCAACCATTAACAACATTGTTTAAAATCTTGGTATTGAGATACGTATCGGTTAGATCCAAAACTGATACAATATATATTGGTACTCCTGATACAAACTTGTGTTGGATGATAGTACTGTAAACTGATACAAACCTATGTCAACATGTATCTTCTTGTTGGTTCCCGATAAGAAAGGAGCGAGTATTGGATAATGGCAAATAGAAGTTGTTTTTTCCGACCGACCTACCCCCCCAGGAGGAATATGTGCTTCTAATTTGAGGTCTCAATGCAAAGAGTCCTTTCTGTCAGTTAACATAACTGAGAAAAAGACCTCAAATTATGGATTCATGATTTTCTGGAAATTTAGTTTCTAATTTTTCAAACTTTTTAGCGTTTAATAGTTCCCAGATATGCTAACACTAGGTTATCTATTTATTTGCTTTGCATGCCTGGGTCATTTCTTCTTCCTTCTATTTTTGAATATCATCAGGATATTTGTTACCCCTTAAGTGTTTTCAATTTTGATGGAGATATTAAAATTATCACTCTTCCACGTGCTAAAACTTTTAGAAGCTTTAGTGTGAGATATTGGAGTTCACTGCAGGGGTTTAATAGGGTTTTGCTGATAGTGCATGTAAGGCTGGCTGCATTAGTAAAACTAATGATTGGGACTTTGGAGCTTATGTCCTTTGATAATACTTATTACATTTATTTTCATTCCTTGATACCATTTTAACTCCTTTCTCCCTTATTATCATTTTACTTAAACTCATATGAGAAACTGCATGCCAATTAGTTTGAGTGATGTTTTAGTTCTTTTTGATTGTTTGACTGTGGGTTTTGTACTCGTATCAGGTGATCAGCTTGCAATAGGAAAGGAAACTGGCCGCCGTTTGGGAATGGGCACCAATATGTACCCCTCATCTGCTTTGTTAGGCCAAAACAAAGATGAGTCTATTGCTGCTTTGCCGATTGATGAACTGATCGAGAAGGCTGATGGTTTTGCTGGTGTTTTTCCTGGTATTTTTGCCATACCCCTCGATTGATGTCCTCTATGTTATTCGTCCCCTCTCCTTGCCGCCCATTGTGAATGACCTTGTTCTTCCTCTGTTGGTTTAGAGCACAAATACGAGATTGTGAAACGTTTGCAAGCAAGGAAGCATATATGTGGGATGACAGGTGATGGAGTTAATGATGCTCCTGCTCTTAAGAAGGCTGATATTGGGATAGCCGTTGCAGATGCAACTGATGCTGCTCGTAGCGCTTCTGACATTGTCCTCACTGAACCTGGTCTCAGTGTCATTATCAGTGCTGTTCTCACTAGTCGTGCTATTTTCCAGAGGATGAAAAATTACACTGTAAGCTGTCCCTTTGATCACATAATTCTTTTCGTATTAAATTTTGTTTTTTCCCCATCTGTGTTGACATTCTGATTTATTTATTTTTGTTGTAAATGAATTGTTTTTAACAAAGTGGGTTTACATTATGCAGATTTATGCTGTTTCTATTACAATCCGTATTGTGGTAAGTTACTTGACAGTGATATTTTAGGCTTTATTATAACATCAATGACCTTTTTTTACCTCATATGCAATCAGTGTATGTTGGTAGCATGTATCTATTATAATGGCTGGAATTGTGTTCAGCATAGTCAGGATGGTTTCTTCTGGCTTACATGCAGAAAATACGGGTTTCTAAATCGTCCACACCTTAGAAATTAAGTTGGAGTCAGTTGTACTATGTTTGGTGCTGAGGTTGATAGCTGATATTATATTCTGAGCTGGGCAGTGAGAATAAGCTTGCATTTTAAACATTTTAAACAAGGATTGAACGATCCGGTAGCATAGTACAATTGTTTAGCTCCAGTACTGAATCATCTTGGCAAATTGGGGATGAGTTGGCTGAGTTGCTGTATTTTTTTATGTTGTTTGAGAGAAATTGGAAAAAAAATTGAAAAATAAGAAACTTAGAAATGAAGAGGAAATGGAAGATCTTATAGAATGTAAAAAATAACACTATTATGTATCAATTATGACCACAATTCACTTGTTGACTATAGTACCTTAGTATGTTAATCAAGTATGTAATCCATGGATAATGTAGGTAAAACCTACAAGGTGATAACCTGGATGTTTTATCGGCGATCCATGGATGTTTAATAGGTTTTGTGATAAGAGGAGCAAGGTGTCAAGTATCGGCGATACGTATCAGTCTGGCCGAGAATCGATACTGAAATCAGTTAAAATAAAAACCTGAAAAATGGAAAATTAACACTGATATTACTATCGAGATTTACATCAAATATCCATGAATTAATCATCAAGTATATAATCCATGGAAACTTTATGGTTTTTAAAAACAAATTCTAATTAATTAAAAAAATAGATGAATACAGAAATGACTACAAATACCTTATTCTCCACATGTTACACACTGACATTCATAAATTAAGTAAATAATCTATGGATGTTTGACGATTTTCAAAATTGGAAAAAAATGAATTAATGGAAAAAAAAAAAAAAAAAAAAAAGAATAACTTAAATTTACTGAAAACTCTCTAATTTACAATCAATAAACACCCAAAATATATGGATCTAATGGATACTGCCTGTATTATTAGGTAAATAAAAATCTTCTAATTGTTGTTATATATGTCCAACTTCTCACTTATCTGTTGTTCGGAGTTTTTGTTGAACAATTATCGATGCAAATTGTAGCAAACTCATATTCCTCAGTTCCTAACTTCCCATGTTGTAAGGTGTTAAAAGCACCCACTCCAAGTTGCATCTGTGACTGGTGAATATGAATGATACTGAGTCAAACATATAAGTTTATCAATTGGTTTTACTTGGTCAACTTATTTGATTTTGAATTTAGTCAAGTATGATTCATATTGGAGGATACTGATATTAATATGGCTTGGACGAGTTGTATGGCAAGTTGTATGCTCATATATCACATTGGATGAGTGATAACATTTCTTAAATTTCGCTTCTATTTAAGCCACCCTTAACTTCCTCTTATGTACTTATTTAAATTATATCATTTCTTGTTACTCCATGCATCCACCTTACCGTAAGCATTTGAACCACACGTTTTGTCTTCTTGACACTCATTCATAGCCTAACACTGCACCATACAACAATATTCAGGTTTAACTGCTGCTTTCCAAAATACCCATTTAATTGAAGTAACACTCATTGATTATTCAACACACCATTTGTCTGTTTCCACTTTGTCCACTCTTACATCAATCCGGTTTGAGATGTTTTCCTAAAACCCACTGTTTGATTGTATAGTAGACTCCAAATAATCAGAAATTATAACATTGTGGCACCAAATAGTTTTCTATTTTGACCAAATCATCTTCCGGGTTTTCGTGTTTGCTAAACTTGCATTCCATATATTCCATCTTTGTTTTAATACTTTTTAAACCCCTTAATTTTAAACTTGCACACGATTTCTCCAAAGTTCCGACTTATCATTTACTTATTGCTAAACTTGCACACGATTTCTCCAAAGTTCCGACTTATCATCAAACAACATATGGCTTCATTCTAATAAATGTTAGAATACTAGATGTTCCCATTTTCATGTAGTTAAAAACTTGTACTATCAGAGTGTGAAGTTCTTGTAATTCAAATGCACTTATAATTCCTCTGTGTTTAATTTTGACAGCTTGGTTTCATGCTTTTGGCTCTCCTATGGAGATTTGATTTCCCCCCTTTCATGGTGCTCATCATTGCTATCTTGAATGATGGTACGTGTTTTTCACCCGAGAATCATCTCTATTTATATATATATTTCTGGATTAGCATTATATATATACTATGTTTTTCTGTTATTCGCTTTTCAAATTACTTCTGCAAGTTACTGGACTTCCCATGACATGATCAGGTACCATAATGACTATATCGAAGGATAGGGTGAAGCCATCTCCTCTTCCAGACAGCTGGAAACTGGCCGAGATCTTTGCAACTGGAATTATCCTTGGAAGTTACTTGGCAATGATGACCGTTATATTTTTCTGGGCAGCATACAAAACTGATTTTTTCCCGGTATGAAAACTTATATGAACTTGCCTGAAGGCATATACTATGCATTGAACACCATCCCTTCATATTTGTACTTATCATCATTGATCTTCTTTAATAAAAGGGTAGGGGACCCACCTCCAACCCTGCTTAGTTTTCCAAAGAAAAAGATCAACAAAGGAGCTGAGGAATTTGCAATTTTTAAATTTTATTTATATACTTATATGACCTTGCCCGAAGGCATAAACCTACTGTTCTTCAATTTTCCTTGAAGCGGCTGTCTTTTGTTAACTATGGCTTCAGTATTGCTTATACTGCGATGATTTCCTTCTGAGATGCATTTGTTTAATTATTACACTATAAAGTATCTATCTTAAATGATTCAAATTTCAAATACCATAAACCCATCCATCTTAAATGATTAGAATTTGTAAATAGAATGTTGTATTATCTGTCTCCTTGTTTGTCCTTGGATGTTGGAAAGTAAATTTGTCAAGTTGGTTCGAGTACTAACGCTTGTTCTATTTTGTTTGAAAACTCATTAGCGAGTGTTCAACGTTTCAAGCCTTCAGCAAGGAGTAGCAGGCCCTGATGACACAAAAAAGCTTGCGTCTGCAGTATACCTGCAAGTGAGTACCGTCAGCCAGGCTCTCATATTTGTCACAAGATCCAGGAGCTGGTCTTTTGTAGAGCGCCCAGGCTTGTTGCTCGTAGTGGCTTTCGTGGTTGCCCAGCTGGTTGGTTTTCCTATTATTCCTCTACGCTTTCTGGTTTCCCTCCTCAGTATAATTCTCGAAGTTATCCAATGATGCTTGCTATGTTCATATGCAGATTGCCACACTGATTGCAGTCTATGCGAACTGGGGTTTTGCCGCAATCAAAGGAATCGGATGGGGTTGGGCTGGTGTTGTTTGGCTTTACAATGTCATCTTTTACTTCCCACTTGACTTAATCAAGTTTATGATCCGCTATGCTCTGAGTGGGAAGGCCTGGGATCTAGTTATTGAGCAAAGGGTATGTATTTGTGTATGAATGTATATTTGTATGTGGATGCCTTGGTGAATCACAGCCACTTGTTCCTTAATTGTGGTGGTGGTTTCATTCTGTATTGCAGATTGCCTTCACGAGACAGAAGGATTTTGGAAAGGAAGCAAGGGAGCTCAAGTGGGCCCATGCTCAAAGAACTCTGCATGGGTTGCATCCACCTGATACCAAGATGTTTGGAGACAGGACCAGCTTCACGGATCTTAATCAAATGGCAGAAGAGGCAAAAAGGCGAGCTGAGATTGCAAGGTAAGGCTAGCTACATGTTATCAGTCGTATATGAAAGTTACCCTGTCTTTGTGATTTATAATATTTTAAATTTTCCATTCAATCAATTATTGGAAGATGGTGATAGACTTTAGAAATTGAGAATCTGAAGGACGAGAAACTGAAACTGATTCATTCTTGATCAAAATGATTTTTTTTTCCTTCCTGAAAATGAAAGATTGTTATGCTAGAAAGAGAATGGATGTGATTGTAACCTATTTGTTGTAGGCTGAGAGAACTCCACACCTTGAAAGGGCACGTAGAATCGGTGGTGAGACTGAAGGGCCTGGACATTGACACCATCCAGCAATCATACACTGTCTGAGGGAGTTTTGGCCCCCCATTTTGTGAGTCGTAAACTCGTACATACTACCATTACATCCCTATGTCAAGGTGAAGTTGGCTGTGCCTGAGAGCAGTAATCCTGCCATCGCTTTGAAATGTAATGCATCATCATCCATACTTTGGTCATCTTTATTATTGTTGTTGTCCTTGTGCATATTATGCTATGCTTCTGCTTTCATCGTTGCAGGTGTGTTTTTATTTCATAACAATGACAACGACAACGACAATTATAATAATAATAATAATAATAATAATAATAATAACAATAATAGTAATACTATAATAGTAATAGTAATAATGACAATAACAATAATAATAATAATAATAATAATAATAATAATAATAATAATGATAATAATAATAATAAATTGTTATTATTAGAGTGCTGCTACTTCTCTTCCACACCAACTTTTTCTAATCGCGCACCAACTAAATGAAATAGATTGCAATTTTTAAAATTTATACTTTTTTCTCACTTTCTCCAGGCTAGGTCATCATCACAATCTAAGAACACTTTATACATCAGTTGCTTCCACTCTTGCACCAACTGATGATGATTTTGGGTTTCTCTTCCAACTAAGAAATGGTTGAGTTTGTATTAAGGGCCTAATTAATACTCAAAAAATGCTTAGGTTTTGGTGGAGCGGAAAGTTAAGCTCTTATTACTTTGGGGTCATAAGACCACCACGCTTTGCAGTCGACATCCGTTGTGGTCCCACTCTGTGATGGCTTTCACTCCTGTAACCCCTTGGTACCCCAGGTAGAACTTTCCCTAAGTCCCCCCTTCCAACACTTCACGATGGCCCCACTATGTGGTGGCTTTCACTTTGGTACCAACTTTGGGCCCTCAGGCATCCTTTTCCCCAGATTGCTCCTTTAATGATTCGAACTTGAGACGTGTTGCTCGGTCTGACACCATTTGTTAAGGACATAATCAATACTCCAAAAGAGCTTAGGTGTTAGTGGAGCAGAAAGTTAAGCCTTTACTACTTTGGGGTTATAACAGTTTAGCATCCTACTCTCCTGTTAGTTCTCCACGGTTCTCATTATATTCTGTCAATGGTTCTTGCTATATACGACACATCTCTGCTTCAATGTGCAAGAGGATGGTGATGAGGTTAGATTTGAGTGATTCAGCCCCTACACGGTTTCTTGATTGTTAGGGTTCAGTTTAAGGAAATTAGGGTTTCGAATCTTGAATTTTTCTAGGGATTGGTTCCAACAGATTTCGAGTTTTATGTTCCAAAAGGGTATGTTTCTTGAAATGTGTGTGTGTTTGCTTTTTGTTTTTTAAATGGGTAAAATAGAGATGGAGATGGACCTAATGTTTTTAGGGTGACTTCTTTGGATGTTTTTTGGGATGTTGGAGAACCATTAGGGTTGGATGATGTTTGTTATTGTTGTGAAGATGGTAAAAGTTGGCTTGTAACCATCATTTTCACTTTTTCAGTAATCGAGGTGATTTAAAAAAAAAAAAAAAGGTTGGTGTGGAAGTAGCAGCTCTCTCTCTCTCTCTCTCTCAATTATTTGCTATTATTATAAATATTTCTAGGACACAGGATTGCAAATCCTAAAATATGCAGTGGAGAGGAATTCCATCTAAACTCCGTTTTTAGAGCTGGAAAGCAAGTGGAACCCCTGTTTACTCTTTGGCATACACCCATCTAAACAGGCTGCCTGCAGTCATTCCCTATATGCCATTGGATATCAGGAAAAAAAAGGACATTTAACGGATCTCAAGGCTGAAAAATTATGGGGTTGACTATTAGTCCTCTATTAGTAAAATAAAATGAAGAAGACCGATCCAAGGATTCCGTGATAAAGGATTTTTCACACATCTCAAGGTTGAACAATTTATTTGTTTAGCCCTGATGAGAAAGGAGGGTGCGGGTTAGTGTTAGGTTGACCGCTAGCTGTAAAAAAAAAAAACACCTTGTTAAATAGTATTGGGTGCCGCAGGCATCAAGGATTGATGTGCGGGTCAATCTCCCTCCACTAAATTTGTCAAACGCATTTTTATGAGCCAATTGAGTGAAAGTAGATTTGTATGCCTGGCCAGTTTCATGCACTGGTGAAGCAGTAGCTAATACCAAGCTGTTATTACTGATGAGCTCATATATGGTATTAGACCTGTTCTAAACTAAGAATTGGAACGGGTCCCTGGTTGCAGACATGTGGTATCGTGGTGTGCAAGGACCTGATATAGAGATTTGGTGGGGTCTTTCAAAAGAAAATTTTCATTGTGCGAATCGAAGGGGTCAAATGCTTTTAAAATGAATTCTTCTAAAAATTAATTTTACTCAACTCATTTAAAAAAAGGGTTTAAAAAAAGGGTTTACCTCTTTTAAATCACAAGATAGAAATATTTTTTTCATCTCAATCTTAGATTAGTCTTTAAATCACATAACTGAGAATGGACGGATTCTGTGTCAATTTATCCATGCAATTATTACACTCGAATAAGAATCCTGTCTTTGGAAAATGGAGTACTCTCTAACGCACTCCATCGTAACCTTGAGTTGGTATATGGTAACCGATCCGTTTTCTTTCAAAACGATAAGTGGTCGCCAAAACTAGACATCAGAAGTAGAGATGGGAAGATCTGGTATGTCAAAAATTTGTGAGATGGGAAGATTTCGGTTGAAGTTCAAAATTTCGGTCTCGGTCCCCACCGAGACAAAATTCAATTTTTTCAACGTTGGATGTGACTAGCATCATGTGAATGGTTGCGTGCACGTTGGTAAGTCACATGGGGCATGTTTACTTGATGAATGCGTCTCACTCGAGATGTATGTTTCACTCAAGTTGAAGCCCCAACTGAAGACGTATATTTGCGTCGCAATTTCTTTTAAAGTCCAGCATGCAAACTCATAACATGTCCTTAATGATTCAATTGACTCTCATCGTTTCGTTTGCGGTGGGATCCGGCACTAAAGTCTAACCTCGTACAAATAATTCTCTAATACCTAGAGGTTTACTTTGAGTCGTGATTAGAAATTATATTCAATGGTATGCTACCAAGTGTCACAATTTCTTTGATATATGTATCAGTCAACTTATTTATATTGTCGATGATTTTGAAAATAAAGAAATATACTGATTTAGTCAATCGGTCATCAATTACCCAAATCGCATTATGTTTATTTATTATTTTCGGCAGTCTAATGATATTCGTAAAAGATATTTTCCTATTTGGCCGCCACCTAGAAACGTATTCAATAATCTCTCTTAAACTTTAATATATTATTTTATAGTTCGGATGCACTGAATTGTTTGATTTATGTGCTTCTTAAAGATTCTAATACGTTATTTAATAGTTTGGATGCACTGAATAGTTTACTTTGTAGGCTTCTTCGACTCCTTTTCTTCTTCAACATTTGACACGTAGAAGAGCTGAATCTGAATGCTATTATGTCCGAAAGCGGTCAATAAAGGTGGACCTAGTTACCAAAGTAGCTAAATCTTTAATGCAAAACTGATAGTTGCCAACTCTTAGGTGATGTGAGTTGGGTATAGAGGGCTGTCAACGGGCCGGCTTGGATAGCTAATTGAGCCGGGCTAAGCTCGATTTTGAAATATTGTAGCCTAAATCCGACCTGATTAGCTATCCGGGCCGGGTTTCTAATATTTTTGTAAGATTTTTTTTAAGGACCTAATTTTTCTATGCCGGGCCTTACACTTTGCAGCCCAAACCCGGCCCAATTTCTTATTCGGGCTTAGCCTGACCCGACCCGTTTATTAACTGCCTAAAAGAAATGGGCCCAAACTTGGCCCATCCGCACTGAAACCCGGCCGGTTGATAGCGCGTAGTTGGGTAGTACTTCTGTTGCTTTTTGAGTTGCCTTAACCCTTATACCATCACCTTATTTCATCAACATGCAGTCGAGTCCTAATAGGAGGCATCGCTGAATACTACTCCACATTCGTTGCCCCATGACCGTATGCATATCTCTTTTTGTCATGACCTAGAATCCTAATCGATTTCAAGGGTTTAGAATTTCGTGTTATGACATCGCACATTTATTAAGGCGATAAGCGGACATACATATCTTATAATATCTTATGTAACACTGAGATCTCAAAAATCTTGAATCAAAATTTCTTTTCATATTAAAATTCTCTTCATTAAGCTTACATTGAAGTTTGAGTCCATTATATTAAATGATTAGAAATAAAGGTACGGTCAACTACTGAAAAGTCTTTCTAAATATTTAATATATATCTGACATCGTCTAACAGGTCATCCACGATATCACCCTCATAAATCGTATCATCAACCAGTGCATCAAGTCTATCGGGGTAGTGTAGTTCATATCTGCATCTACAACTGTTAATTTTTCGTAGGATGAGTTTACTCAGTCACGTAAACTCAGTGGGTTGCACAACCGATCCACCACAATTTACCCAAGAGATCGTGAATGGAACTTCGTGAGTGGAAGTGAATCATTTATAATTTCATATAAACAGCATAATAAATAATCTCATAAACATTTCATAACTATAAAGCTGAAAGGACGTAACATGGATTGTAATGCATATGATGCTTTTAATAATTTTCACTTTTCTTACTTGTCTTATCAACTTAATATATGCGGCTTAGCTTAAGTCTTATTATAGCTCTATATGCCTACGCAACATATTTCGCATCATTCATTTCTATCGTATACGACTTGTATCAGTGTAGCTACTCAAGTCTACTACGCAAGGTCCACGTATAGATAACTACCTAACCTCCGAATCATATTGTATCGTAAACCACCACCCAACCCGATGAAGTTGCGCACATTAGTACATCAGGTTCTCTTAAGTTGAATCCTCTAGTGTCTCCTTAGTTTGAGATATAGCTAAACATATTGTCCTTAAGACCCGTTATGATTATAGACGTTGTACTCTTACGGTAGCTTGTAGGGTATGACATGTATAGAAATTAATTCTTGTTCAACTGGCCTTCATAGTATGTCTTGTCATATTATTATTCGATTTTGAGCTTACATCCCCTCCCCGATTTTATTATTGACATGGGCATAGGTTCCCACTTTCTTATAATACATAACGTTCATATAGCTTATTAGATTCTTAAATTAAAATGAGTCATAGTTAGATAGGCTTCACAAACTACGCCTCCCGAGGAATGAGTTTCGTAGTAACCTGGACGTACTTCGTGTGGCAGCCTATACTCCCATAGAGGTGATACCTCCATATATGAGCGTCTATATTTCAAGTTCTACGTGACCGTGAAAAAAATTCTACCATGACGAAGACTTAAAAGTCGTGTATAGTATCTTATTCTCTTTTCTTATTATACATATGCTTTAACGTATTTCTAAGTGATGGATGTCACACAATACAGATGGAACATATAATAGGAAAACAACTAAACATATATTACTCGTAATATTACGAATAATAATTCAAACAATCTAATTATAGAGCGATGTTAGAATACTGATATCAAATCAATATCTATAAAAGGGTGAGTTAGTATGACGACCCAGACCCACATGCCACACTATTGTCCGGTTCTAGTCTTAGGTCCCTGCCCCAATTTTATTCCTAACTTGGGCGTTATGTTTCGCCGTCGCCACCCAAAACACGTCATGACATGTATTGTCTGTAATCACATATAGCCCAAGGTCAAGACTTTTCCCTATCTTACAATTAGACTTTAACTCTCAGATATTTGATTGAACTCTAAGACCTTATAGGGTTAGAGTGTGGTTTAAGATTGACTAAGGATGCCTCACTCATCTTTGAGAGAAAAAATGTGGCCTATAATGAATGTATATAAGTTCTAAAATACGTATCGCAAAGTGATGTTAAATTAATCTCATTAAATAGATCTTATCGATTTGATGAAAACCTACTAGTCATTTATGAAATTTGAGTAATGATTGACTCCCGTGTGACTCAAACAAGTTTTGACCGTCGGATCCTTCTTACACGATTTCAGGGTATATATAATCAAATTTAGATCAATCTAAACTTATAGATTTGGCCAGGTTATAGGATATGAGTCCCTCAAAGTTTCGACCCTTGATTTGATCATTTGGACTCTTATCTAGAAAATCATCAATTCGGGTCAAGATCATGTTATAGCACGATTATTGATGTATCTATATTCTCATGGTGTGAGTAAAATATATACCTAACACGTTATTTTAAGTTTAAAGGATGAGTTTGGGCTTAGGTGTGTGGCACACAAACTTTAGACAAATATATTGAATACATTGTAATTTATTCTGTGATTCTTAGAAATATTGATTAGACTAGGTACAATTCTTTAATCACTTATGTGACTCATTATTTGGATACTAGCGCTTTTGATGGTGTACACCTTCAGTAACATTATAAAACAAAATAGGAGTGTCTATTATCTAATCTTAACCTAATTCAGCTCGTAGTTCAAGAGCTAATGGGTCACATTCTATTATCTAATCTTAACCTAATTCAGCTCGTAGTTCAAGAGCTAATGGGTCAAATGTGACCCATGACCTCGAGTGTACTTAATAACACAGCACGGCTAAAGCCTATAATTTCATGACTTTTTTTTTAAAATTTTTAAGTATTAAAATAAATGAAAATGAGAATATGACAGACAATGTGAACTATTAGATGCAAAGTAGATCATAGAATAATGGGCCACGTCTTGACTCAGTGCCAATTTGGTCATTCAAAGGGTGTACCGGGTGGTCAAAAGTAACCTCTGGCGCAAGTGTGCAAAATTATAAGGGCAACACCTCATTAATAGTGTTGGGAAACTTAGTGCCCAATTCTAAAGTCCTTGGGATCTATTTTGCTATCACACTTGTGTGCAATATGGAAGGGTATAATACCCTCTTGTTCTCGGCCAATGGGTTCCACCATGGGATTAACCGTTTGACCATAACAGTTTTATGAATCCACACAAAAATATAAGGATGAAAAATTACAGTTTCCTTTTAAAATTTGTTCGTTTTGATATAGTCAATATAAATTCATTGCATTATAAGTGTAAATGTGTAGATTTAGATAAATAGGAGGGCACCTACCTCGTTCATAGCCTTCACATGAGATCAGATGGTCCGAATTGATACACATTGACATAGTTCGATTTTGACACACCGATTATGATCGTCTGAGAGAGATCTTCTCCTTGCTTGATTTTTTGGTCCAATTATCCGATGTTGCAGTCGAGTTTAAGCACATAAATAGTAGCGACATGGATAAAATGGTGGGACCACTATGACATTACGAAGAGGATGAGAGAGGAGTCATGGTTGATGGAGATTAGATGATGCAAAATGATTGGGATGCTTGGGGCTGCTGTTCAGATCTAGCAGGATGCATGTGGCAAGAGAGAGGAGAAGCTTTTTCTTCCTTGCTCCAGTAGCTATATTTGGTTTATAGAGAGGGGAGTGGGAGATCGATGGCCAGAAATCTTGCTAGACAGCAAGAATCCTAAAGGGACGCTAAGTGGGTTTCCTAATAAGAGTGGGTCTTTCTTCTCTCTGAAAAAAAATAAAAAATAAGAGAGGTGGGTACTCGACGTGTGGAGTGCAGCTAAAATGGGCAAAGGGATTAGCTACAGTATTGGGCACTGACACCAAGTCTCATGGTACTATCATCTAGCACCATGTATCCATATTATGGATATTTACCTCTCTATATATACAAGTATGTACTTAGATATATAGACTTATTTGTTTGTTTCTTTATTAGTTATTGTATATATTAAAAAAGAGGCTTAGGTTCGGGTTGTATGCCACACACACCTCAGGGGTTGGAGTTTAGAATAGAAATGTGCTCGTTTGCATACGCTTAAAAAATAAAGGTGGGTCCAAAGGTCACATAACATGGGTAAATGGTTTGACCAAAGTCAAATCAGTCAAACAAAAATCTCATTTTCCTCCAACATCAAGGATTCAACGTTTGCGAAAATCCAGGTCGTTATATTTTTTCAACTCAAAATGAAGATTTTGTTGTACTTATCGGTCCATAAAAACTTGATATTTTTTGCTAGTAAGTTGAGTGAGGAGATGGGAACTGTTGAAGAATCCTTCAACAAAGCGACAATGATGGCTCTGTAATTTGAGCTGGAAAAGAAACATATACCCCTTATATGATAATTATTCTTGCAACTGATTTTATAATTCTTTTAATTTCCAAGAAGGGGTTTTGGTGATCAACACTAAACCAGGGATTAGGGCTGCTGCGTATGATATAGTTCTCTACTAGCCCCTGTCATAGCAGAGTTCACCTGTTTTAGATTATTCCCATCCTCTTTGCTAACAGCCTGATACTTGTTTTAGTAGGTACGCCTTCTCCTTGATAACTCTTTGCATAGCAAGATTTTATGCAAGATTTACCTATTCAGCATTTCTACCCTCCTCTCTACTCAGTTTTTGTCAGAGCAAATTTTATTTGCTCTTATAGGGAGTTAGTAGAGAGCAGAGAGGTTGTTGCTAGAGCAGGTAAATCTTCCTTCGCTAGGAGTTAGAAAAAAGAATGGTAACCAACTAAAACAGGTGAACTCTAATGTGACAAACGCTAGCAGAGAGCTATGTCATATGCAGCCTAAGTCAATCTTGAATTCAACTTCTGTCCGGCGGAACTCCCAATAGATTCTCTAGGATTACATGGACAAAATCTCTAACGATAAGAAGGGTAGACATGTTCAATTTCTCATCTTGAGGATGAATAAAGGTGGCAACTTCATTCATCACGCATTCATGCCGCGAAGTCAAGGATTAATTATCAGACTTGAACTGTGACCATTGGTTTCATATTTCAAAATAAAATAATTAAAGTTGCACCATATATACTCTATTAGTAGAACACAAATAGGAAAGCAACTTTGTTTCTAAGTCAAATTAAGCATAATAATGGGATGCATGATGCCATATTAATTAAGGGCATTCAATTAAACATTATGAGAGGCATATCGTTTTTATTTTCTCCTTCCATTGGGGTTGGCATTTGGCATTGGCATTGGCATTGGCATTGCACCCATCAGGTGGATAATAAAATCCTTTATTTAAAGAGCTCTCTATTCTATCATATATAGAGAGAGCTTTAATTACTAAATCCTATGCTTTTCAATCTTCTTTTGAAGCTCATCCTTCTTTACGCCCACAACCTTATCGACTTCCTTCCCTTGCTTGATCAGTACGAACGTCGGCAACGATTGCACACTCCATTCCTGAGCCACAGCCTGCATATATTTGTGCATCATGGCCTACATTAATTCTCTACTTATCCTAAATAATTAAGCAAAAAAAGAAAGGAAGTGAAGAAGGGGTACAAATACCATTAACTTATCAACGTCGATTTTGACAAACGAGACGTCTGTGAATTTGATAGCAAGCTCATTTATGGCGGGTTCCATGGATTTACAGGGCCCGCACCAGGATGAAGTGAATTCCACCACCATCTTCATAGTTTATTATATCAAAAAAGTTAAAAATAAACAATCTGCATTGTCAGCTGGCAAAATCAATTTTACCTGGTTCGCTTGGTTTGAATTTGAGTTCGTGATTTGCCAGAGCTGAGTGAATCCGGTTAGCCAGGTGTAGGATGAATTTTTAGTTTATATTTTAGAGATCCTTGAAAGTATTAATTATTTAGTTCAAATTTTCAAAATAAAAATTTTATATATTTAGAATGACTGAGATTCAAATCCTCTTTATCGACATTTTAAAATTTTCCGGTTGGATAAATAGGGCCGGCCTGACATTTTGGGGTCCCAAGGCGAATTTCTAAAATGGGGCCCCACTTCCATGTTAATCTTTAAAAAAATATTGCCACAATTTTATTTTATTTTTGACAAATAAAACAATACCTATTGCTTTTAAATTACAAATATCTTTATATTTCATCTATTATTTATAATTGAAAAATGCAACTAACAAATTAACGAAAGTATATTTTAAAGAAAAATATAACACAAAAAGAGAAAAGCTAAATAGTAAAACTTACCCGACGAATCGAGTAATTCAACCAATAACATTTTAACATTTTTAATTACTGTAACTGCCATTAAATCTTTCACTACCTTTTTTAGCACTTCAACCGTCTCAAAAAGTTTTATAAATAGGTTCATTGGATAAGTCTCGTCGAGTAGATCGAAATTGATAGGTCATTTGCAAAAATTTTTTTTTTTTTTTTTTATACGGCCATTCGGCTGAGACATCCTCGAGAACTGAGGAGCAAGTACGCATACACATATGACAGTTGCGGAGCAGCTTGAAGGAGCACTAACTACAGTGATGAGAGTTAACTAATAAAACTCAACCTACACCTTGTAAAGACAAGGGTGGGAAACAGTGTGGAGAATGAGTATCGAACCCACAACCTACTCCCTCACAATGGAGGGAGTGTACCAACTGGGCAAATGCCTCTTTTGTAAAAATGGAATTGTAACGAGCATGAAATCGTTATTTTAAGTTAGGGTCATTTAATAAGAAAAATTTGTATATATATATATATATAAAGGATTTGGTATGAAAAGCGATCTCCATCATCTCATTCAAAGGAATCAATGATTTTCAAAGGGTCTGGGACGTGGGCACTTTCGGAGAGGTACCCTATTTATAAAGGATTTGGTCAAATATATTTGGTCCGGTCAAAGTTTGGGCCAAAGAATCTATTGGATCAATACATATGGCCAGCCAGGCCCAGTGACGCCAGTAACCTGACCAATGACTTGCACCAACCCGGCTGAGACCCCATCCATGACCTATTGGGTAAAAAGTAAAGCTACATTAATCCCTTAACTAACTAAACAATTAAATTGATTCAATACTTTTGTACATTAAAAATTATATTAAGCAATTAGATGACAAAGACTTTCAAGATTTGGGGCCCCCAAAAATTTGGAATCCCAAGGCAGTCGCCTCTTGGGCCTTGGCTCAGGGCCGGCCCTGCGGATCAAATCAAATCGAACCTAACAGCAAAGTAGTTTGCTCACAAGATCGAACTAAACTGCGAACCAATTGTCTGGTTACTAGTTTGTGGTTTGCATGGGTTTTAGAGAATTAGGCAACCCTGATCAAGATCATGACTTTCAGAAATTTATTTTATTTTTAAAAAATTTAATCCCTATGAACCAATTGGGTTAACACCATATTTTTTGCGAACATTTGTTGTTGGATAATTTTCATATGGCCAGGGTGGTATTCAAGCCAAAGCTCTTGGCATTGAGGTCACTTTCTCGGCTGTGTATCATGTGGAACCATCATGTGTTATGTGTGATGATTAAAAAAGAGAGAGAGAGAGGTGGAGATCATTTTTCATCCTAATCTTTTGTGCGAGAGATCTTTAGATCTTAGTGCACCTATCAGACAACACACGATGGATCCATATGACACACATCTCAAAAAGTGATCCAGAGAGAGAGGGGTTTACCAGTCGGTTGGAGCCCTTGGAAGCCTCAAGGTGAGCTCTCCAACTAGCAGTAGACTGAAATGCGAGCACTGGAGAATGAGCCAACGAGGCATCAAGAGAGAAAGAGGCATGAAGGTCTGAGTGAGAGGCACCCATTGATGAAGGAATCAGCCAGTCAATCAAATGAATCAACCTTCACTACAATACATAGCATGGAGAAATGGAGTTGTGAGAAGGGGTCTTAAATAGAGCCTCTATTGAATGCAATTGATAAAAAGCAGAGATGCTTTTAAACATTTTTGTTTTGTTTTTGATAATTGATGCTTTTAGAGATTTGAATTAGAGGGATGACCGTTGCTGTCGCCATCGAAAGCAAGCTTGCTGTTTTTAATGAAAAATAGCATCTTTTTCATAATTTCAAAAAAAAGGGTCCCTCCCTTTTTCAATTTAACGATGATTAAAATAAAAAATGGTCCCACCCTCCTCCATCCTCCCCACATATAATAGATGCTCTAAGCTGTAGGCAATTACAGATGGGAAGTGATGAATTTTGAAAGAAAAAAATTGGCATCTACGAGGCCCACCGCTCTTTATGGGCCCAAAAATTAAAGGGAGCTATTAGTTGCAGACGGGAAATACAATTTCAAAAAAAAACATTGCACACATTATTTTATTCTTGCTGATTATCATGAATAGAGCAAATCATGCAATCTAGTATTAGGAGGGTGATACAATCTCTTTTTATTTTTCTTCTAAACTATTGAAAAGTAATGGAAGCCCCTTTTAATTCTCTCCCATCCAATACTGCTTTAAGCTTTTTAATTACTACTATCCTAACCAGAAGATGATGATTATGGTTTTAAATCCATCCATGGCTTTCTGAATTACTAGAAATTCTGATATACCAATCCATCTCTCTATTGTGAATGTGTGAACCTGACTTACTAGAAAATTTTGTCATTGTTCTAGAGACTTCATATTTTGAATGGGAAAAGCATTTTAGTGAAATTACAACCTAATGCTCAAAATTTTGTTATTGATTCCACCATTTTAAAAATATTAAAAAAGGGTACCTCTAAACACACCCACGAGTTTTCTGAAAGCGCCAATGTCTCAAACCCCTTGAAAAGTATTGATTTCTTCGAATTAGATGATGGAGATCGGTTTTCACCCCTATAGCTTTCACACAATTGATTTTGAGATCATGGCAGCCAATTTTTTTATCCCACATATCAAAGATCCCAAAAAATTGCCCTAAAATTAGGTTTGAGCATGATGTGCATGTGTCATATGATTTTAGTCCACTTTTTTTATATCAAGCTACACGGGTCCACGTGGCACATAGGGCCCATGAGTTTCGTATGTCTCACGTGTGAAACATTTCACATGTCGGTTGCACGTGACTTAATTAAAAGGATTACTAGCCTCATATAAAATTACTAATGGGCATTGGACCCAAATATTTAAAATGAGGTGGGCTTGGGTCCTATCCAAACTTACTAAAGAGCCTTCAAATCCATGTATACAAATAAAACAATAGGGCCTATTCCCATGTGCATTGCATTCAAATGACTAAAAGGGTTTGGCATTCAAATGACTAAAAGGGTTTGGTAACTTTTGTGCAACTAACAATATAAGGGCCTAACTCACGTCAATAAGGGCTAGGGCCTTGCGGTCACCACAAATGGAAGGGTATATAGCCGTTGGGGCCGCTACAAAAGGAAGGGGAGTGCTGCTTGAGGACAACTTTTTTTATCTTTTATAGATAGGTGAAAGTTTTTTTGGCGAGTCTTGATGCACCAAGAGATGTGCTCTCAAAACTAGTTTTGAGTACCTTTAGAATACGCCCACCGAATCTTTAAGAGCGCTCACACTAAAACCCCATTGACTGCTTTAAAACGGATGATGGAGATGGTTTTCGTTTCAATCTTCCACACATTTGATCTCTAGATCAAGGGTTAGACTTTGATTTTAAGGTAAGTTTTTGAATTTGTGCCATGTGAAGTCAAAATATGGCCATCCGATGGTAACTCCCATGATCTTGAGATCCATTGTGTGGAAAATTGGAACCAAAAACTATCTCAATCATTATAAGTAGTCAATGGGGTTTAATGTAGGGTTCTCAAAGATTTGGTGGTCATATTTAAAGGGGAACAATAACTTGCACACAAAATTTGTTTTGTGACACAGGACAACGCAATCTCTATCATATGATGTAACACAGTCAAAGACCATCAGTGGATTCAATGGTTGACTGTGTTAAATCAAATGATAGAGACCGCGTGTCCTGCCAATTTTTGGCACGAATGATCCTTAAATCACAGCCTTCAATTCATACAGATTAGATGGTGTTCAGTTATTTATCCCAAATAAATCAAGTCTCTGTTTTTAAATCATGTATGTCATACTATATCAACCAAAAACTGAAAATGAGAACTCAAATTATAAGTGTTCCTCCTCGATCAAAACTTTCTTGCATCCCGATTCCTTTATTTTTCTAGTATGTGTCAATAAACCCATCATCATCTCAATGAGTAACTACCACTTTCTTTCTTGATAAATTTTTATCATCAATTGGAACAGCTTTGCTTTTCAGCCTCCCAACCTTTTATGATCTGCACTGGGTCGATTTCTTTGGTTCTCAAATGAATTATTAAAGTTAAACTTTTTAATTAATTAGGCCATAATTCTATAGGATTGTATTGTAATTGCAGAATTATTTTATATATATGTATAAGCCGCATTTTTATATGTACGCTCACTACAGTTTCTTTGGAACAAAAAACTGTCGATATTAATAAAAAAACTATTAAGACTATTAGCGACAAGGGTATTAATAGCAGTTTTTTATAAATAGCGGCAGTTTTTGACGGCTGCTAATAGTCTTATTTTTTGTAGTGGCTAAAAAAAGACAAACGATACATGAAAAATATTGAAAAAATTGTAAAATGTTGACCTAAAATAATACAGGGAGCCTATCCGAGACACGAGAAATATCGTTGTCTTTAAACATCCAATAAAAAATACTCAATTTATAGAAAAAATGCCTCAAGATGGGGCATCGGATGTTTGACAAGTATCTAACTTCCATTAGTTAATCATAAATTACAAGGACTATGGTTCTTTTATTTTTATTAGAGCAATCCTTGATGTAACAAATGTCACTAACCTAAGATTTATTCTAGAAAGGAAGAAGGATAAAGGTTCAAGAAAGCTTATTGAAAGATTTTAAGTTAACTAATATAATTTTAAATGAGGTTTAAAAGGAAATTAAAAGGGGAGAAATAGAGGAAAGTCAATGTCATGCATGTATGATTTTCGATTTTAATAGGATCCATATAACACCTGCCCCTAGATCTCTGTGTTGGTCAGAATGTTGACTAGAAACTTGTGTGACTTGCCAGGTGACTGCCTGAGGTCAGGTCCACCAAAATTCTTAAAGCACCCACCTTAAATAAATAGTAAAATGGCCAATAGTAGTGGCACTCATCTTAAGTCAATGAGAATTTGACTATTGGTAGTGGCACCCACCTTAAATAAATAGGAAAATGGCTAATAGTAGTGGTACTCATCTTAAGTCAATGAGAATTTGACTATTGGTAGTGGCAACCACCTTAAAACAATAAAAAATTGATTATTTTTAGTAGCACCCCATTTAATTAGACGGGTGTGTTAAAAAAATTGATGAGACACATACCACATCTCATACCTCAAATTTACTCAGATTATTTCATGAATAAAAGTTTAACCCGAGGTTTGACTCGAATTGGGCTTGGACCTTAGGGTGATGAGGGGATCACCACCAACGGATTGGATTTTAAAGGTCATCACAAGATTTTTAGATACCTCAAGTCAAAGATTGACTCATAAGATGAAAATGCGGAGATGTACTTACACTTAGAGTTAAGTGCTAGTGCTTCTCACACTTCAGTGGCATTTCTTGTAAATCCACTAAAAACTCAAGGGTAAATACAATTAATTTTCATAAATTTTAAATTTTGAAATTAAAAATATTCAAATCTATAGTCAATCTATACCATTGATCTTGTTGACTTGAGATTGACCTATCTTATACCACCCAATTAGCATTGGGGAAATCTCGGGTGTAAGATGCAACAACTTGCACGTCCCAGAAGATTTTGTAGAAAATAGGAATTCACGTGGTTTGAGGACATAGAAGGCCATAAATGACAAATCAAAACCTGATGTGTGGTGTAAAAACGAGGTCAAAGTGGGTCAAAGATGAGAGGCGTGTGGGATGAGGAGAGAGAGAAAATAGTCATTATGAGAATGCATTGGTATTATGGGAATAAGGCTTGGGAAGTGAAGTTGTGACAAGTGTCACAAATTTTCAGCTTCTGTCTCCCAACCCTCATAGCAATTTTCAAAATTCTCTAAGGCTCCGCATTTGCATTCAAACTTCATCTTGCTCCTCTCTTCTCAACTCCATTACAGCCCCTTAAAACCTTAGAAAAATCTCCCCCTTCAATCTAACCCTTAGATTCTAAATCAAACACCATCAATCTACTCCCCACATCCATATATATAATTTTGAGCCTCATTCCACCCCATTAAACCACACAGATTTGGAGAAAAACAGCAAGGAATTGGAGCTTTGCAAAGGTAAAATTTTAGTTTAATTCTTTGTCTAGACTCCTAACTTGTTAGTAATTAGATTTTCTCATAGTGGCATGGCTTTTATTGTCCTTGGATGGCATAAGTTCTGGAATAACCATGTTCTCACATGGGACCAGAACATTAGAGTCTTTGAATGTGATCTTTAGGATCACTTTAGAGTCATTCAATGGTCTATGATGGCCAAATAGGCCTAGACCACTAGATCTTAAAATTTTGAGGATTTTTATGGTTAGATTTGCTTTTGTTTTAGAAGTATGAAGAAATTCTAGGTTTAATATATAAAACTGAGATAGAGTGACCATGCATGTGATATTTTAGCACATGCGAGGTCATCCAATGGCTTATATTGACCAAATTAGGATAAATCAAGCTATTTTACTAATTTCTTGGGTATTTCTTGCATCATTGAAAAGAAAGAGTAGGATCTTTGTATAAAGATGTTTATTAAATCTGGAATGAAGTTGGACCTGAGCATGGGATGACCATGCATATGATCTTCACACATATGTAAGGCCATCCAATAGTCCCAAATTACCAAGAAGGTTAAACTAGGTCAAATTTGAAAGATTAGCCAAGAGATGTTGTATTTTTTGTGAATAAAATGAATTTTGATATGCATAGTTTCTGTTATTCTATAATGTGACATGGACCCGAGACAAATGGTATCATGGATGTGATCTTGATATACATGCAAGGCCATCTAATGGCTTAGAATGACCTAGAAGGTCAAAATTTAGAAAATAGTCTATTCTTGAAAAAAAATTTATCATGCCATGAAGTTTAGAACAAATGGTCCATATAGATGCATGATATGGACATAGTAGAATAGGTTTATGAAAATTTCATCACTGTGATTCATCATCTATTTCACGGATTTATAGGTTAATGTTAGTAAAAAATGCATCTTTACTCTATGAATAGAATAGTGTTGATATTTGTGATATATTCTTGCATAGATTAATCGTAGAAAATTTTGATGTGATGCTTGATGTAATTTGATGTGATACTTACATATGAACTCAGTGTTAGTTCATCATATGTTGATTGGATCATACTCAAAATGTATGGTCTTAGATCGCCTAGACTTTCAAATGAGCTATATGTGATTTATATGGGAATATGCCATATTTCTATGATGTTAGTATTGATGATTGCCATAAATAAGTGGTTGGAACATGGACACATTTATATGGCCATACCTCAAAAATATAGTTTAATTATTGATCACGATGATCATCAAAATCGGATGGCTCCGAATGATCGCTTCGAAAACATGCAGGTAGGCTAGAATTTTTTTGAGAAAAATGCCGAGGACTAGCTTATTTTAATTATAGCTTTCCGATTTCTCGATGAGTTATATAGATTATGATTTATGGAAAATTATATGTTTGACCCTTGACTTGATCATGGGCAATTTCGTCGGTGTTAGATGCATGGATAGAATTAGATGAATGGAAACATTGATAAATTGAATACCGTCTGATTAGAGAGAATAGATTTAATGAGGGTCAATCTACCCCATTTGGACAGTAGCCTGCTCTTCCAAGGCACGAGTCTTCGACTAGATCTATCAATAATAGAGTCCCAAAGATGTCCCCAAGGCATACCTGAGCACAGCAGCATACCTAAGTAGCGAGAAGGCAGCATCTCACACCTGAAGTCAGTTCCCTCCGCTAACAGTTCTAACTCATTTTGGGCCACCCTGGTGGATTAATGAAAATTTACTCGCATCCCAAAAACCTCCTCATAACATACCAGAATATTTTGTATACTCGTGAGCTCTGTGATATTACACTTGTAGAAAATAAGGGTGTCGTCTGCGAACTGTAGATGAGTCACCCTCTCACCATTTTTCACCACTTGGAAGCCTTTGAACAAACCTTCCTCTGCCCCTTTATGCAGCATACCGTATAGCCCTTCACTAACAATGTTAAATAAGAAGGGGGACAATGGGTCTCCCTGCCTTAGACCCCTGCTATTCCGGAAGTAATCATTAGGTTTGTCATTTATCATCACCAAAAAAGTCAAGGGAGGAGTAGCTGGCATATATCCAGTGCCTCCAAAGATCACCAAAACCCATATAAAATATCTTGGTCAACGATAGTTTGATCAATAGGACTAATTGAATCTACGCTTAGATTTATTTGAACTTCTCCTGTAAAAGGCATGCTACATCATCGACATCATCATTCTTAGGTGCTACATCATTGTATTAACTTCATCGACACCATCATTCTTAGGTGCTAGAATTCTACCTTCTTGCAAATATTGGCTATTGGAGCATTGTAGCGTAAGATTTGGATTATACCAAAGAAATCGATTTCTTTACTCCCCCATCTCCTTCTAAAATTAAAAGATCTCTAGGAATTTCTATTTAATTATTTTCATCATCTTCTGATGATACGCTCATGATCTAAAGATCCATTGTGTGAAAGATCAGGTGAGAAAACGATTTCCATTGTCCGATTTCGAGAAGTCAATTGGATTCAAAGGGTGGTCGGACGATGCCGCTTTCAATGAACCTATTGGTGCGAAGGACAACGGAACGCTACATTAGAGTTCATTTGGGTGCCACGTGGCATCTAATTTGAAGATCGGATGTCGAGGCAATGTGCACAAGGTCGATGAGGTCCACCTCCAAAAAGAAACAAGAAAAATAACATTATATCCCACATTCAAAATATTGTCAAAGTTGGAAAAAATTTAATGCACTAGCTTAGCTGAACAGAGGCCAAGCTTTGACCATGTATTGAGCGGACAAAAAGTCAGAAAAGTGCAAAAAAGATTTTAGAATCACAAGCCACGTGGGTAATGATCGTAAAAGGGTAGTTTGTTTTGAGATCACATGCCACGTGGCAAGTGATCTAGGCATTGGTGTAGTGTTCAAATGCTACATCGATCTCTAAGGCAGCTATACCCATTATCATATATAGATCGATCTGAGCACTAGTCGGGCATATGCCATTTATGGAAAATAGGAGTTTTTTCACTGGGTTAATTGGGTCGGGTTTTCAAGTCGGGGAATATGCCGTTTTGTTAATGGTATTAAAGGATCTGACCCGACCCAATGAGAGGCTGACCTGATGTCACGACCCAGAATCCTTACCCGATATCGAGGGCCTAGAATTCCGTGTTATGACCCCGCATGCTGGTTAAGGCAATAAGCGGACATACACATAATCTATAAATTGACTTAGCATATGGATTGAGGCATGTAAGATATCATTAAAAATAATTGACTCATAAATTAATAACGAAAAATATAGACAATAATAATGAAGTATTTAATCCTAACCATGCATCTAGGATATCAAATCAAAATCAGTTTCAGATAGGGTAAAACGGTCTCAAATGTAAACTCACACAATATATCAAGGCTAAAACAAGTCTCTCAAGAAATAATGAAAACTAGAGTAAAAGGGTTCTCAATGCTGGTAAAAATCTGCTGGATCTACGCTCTCATCAAGGTGGTAGCCGACATCCTTGTTTATATGAGCCATCATCGTGACTTTCAAATCATCAAGGACGGGATAAGAATCTTCACATTAGATTTTGGGAGGGTGAGTTTACTCAATCGCGTAAACTCGTGGGTTACAATCGATCTACCATAACTTACTCAGGTGGGCGTGTGTGCAATCGCTTGAATTGCGGTGCATTTTTAAAATATAACCAACATCTTAATTAAATGAAATAACTTATCCATAATTCATATACTATCATAATCTAGACTGAAAAATATACTAATATAACATAAAGAGTGCATGATGCTTCTATTTTCTTATCTTTTTTCCTATTTGTCTCATCAACTTAGCATACGTAACATATCGTAAGTCTTATTAATTACTCCATACGCCTACACAACGTACTTCGCATCTTATCTTATTTAAACGATCTGTGCTAGGATCGCTGCTCGAGCCTACCATGTGAAGTCCACGTGTAGATAACCACCGAACCTCCATATCATAACATAAACCACCATCCAGCCAGATGAGGTTGCCGGCATAGTAACCACGATGTCCCCTTAGTTCGAGACAAGGCTATAATGTCCTTAAGACCCGTCTTGGCTGCAGACGTTAAGCTCTTACGGTGGCTCGTAAGGTATGGCACGTATAGAAACTTAATTTATATTTAGCTGGCCTTCACAGCGTATCTTAACATATCATAACATTATTCGGTTCTGGGCTTAGGTCCCCGCCCAAATTTTATATTTGCGTGGGCTTAAGTCCCCACTTTCTTAATATATATGTGTCTTAACATATTCTTTTCTCATTTTTTCTTAAAACTTAGTTAGAACAGGCCACGGTGCGATAGGCTTCACTAAACCACGTTTTCCAAGGGACGGGTTCCGTAGTAACCTAGATGTACTTCGTGTGGTATCACATACTACCATAGAGGGGTTGCATCCGTACATGGATGCCTACATTTCAAGTTCCACATAATCGTGAAAGAAACCCCACCGTGACGAAGGCTTAAGTCATGCGCCATATTTTATTTTTAACTTATATGCGTATGCCCTATCGTGATTTTCTATATGATGAATGTCATATGATAATAGTGAACATATATAAGAATGAATTATAACATAAACCTTAAACATTTCATATTTTTAAAGAAAATTAATAAAGAATATAACATACGAAATATTAAAGTAAAACAGAAAATAAGAAATATTTAACTATATTTATTTTACAATAGTATTGAAACTATACTTCATTAAGGTTAATTATATTCATGAAATTTGGTGATTGACTGGTATAGCGATCCAACCTATTTTAAAATTCTAAAGGAGCGCATGTGTCAATTCAAGAATTGTATGAGACTTAGAGGAGGTAATAGAATGGTAAGTATTAAAAAACGTCCATATTTGACCCATTAAACTTATAGATTATTATTCGATGCAAGCTATTTAATGTATTTTATTTAATCTTAGTGATTTATAAGTCTAGAGATAAGTTTAGCATAAAGTAGTCAAAGAGTTAAAAAAATAATGTCAAACCCGTGTAACCTTGGATCATCTAAAACGTATCCCGACTTGCAGCTCAATTTTGACCTTAAAAATATTAAATTCGTGAAATTGCTATTTCAGACAAAGTTGTAGATCACGTTGTCTTCTTTCCAATGCCGCAAGAATCATGTCAATCC
The DNA here is from genome assembly GCA_021018995.1 of Chloranthus sessilifolius. Lineage (NCBI taxonomy): Eukaryota > Viridiplantae > Streptophyta > Magnoliopsida > Chloranthales > Chloranthaceae > Chloranthus > Chloranthus sessilifolius. The sequence goes on from CM037587.1 coordinate 655,723, forward strand.
GAGTTCGGGATAAAAAGTTATGGCCAAAATACCGAGGTTGTATCTGTTGAAGAGTTTGGCCGAATTTCACGAAAATCTGGGAAAAACGATCCTATCGATTTTAGGCCTAATTTCTATGTTTTTAAGACCCGAAATTTATCAAAATTTAAGGAAAAATTAGGGTTTTCTTTTTAAGAAATAACTAAATAATTTAAGATGGATTTAGAGGCACCGCAAGCGTGTTTCGAATCCTACGATGATTTGGGTTGATGGAGATCAGATTCGAGAGACGATATGCCCGAGTCTTTTCACGAGAATTCCTTTCTTACGATAAATTGGTCGCGGCGATGAGAAACTTTAATGGTGTAAGATTTTCTGATAAGATCGAAAATCGATGGAGATCCGACGAGAAATTATGAAAGATGGCACTGTCAGAGCTTTTGGAGAGAAGAGGGGATAAAGAAAGACAACTGAGAGAAAAAGTAAATATATATCTAATTCCTTATATAGGTTAACTCTAATTAAGACTTTCCGTATAAGATTTAATAAAATAGTAGTTTTTCTACGCAACTAAGAATTCATACGTGACTTGGAAAGCTTGAGAAGAGGTTTTGCTCCAGCGCTTTGTGTAAGCACCAAGTTAAATGGTGATTCTCTCCCGAATTTATAGTTGTGCCCTTTAACCCGCTTTACTCTTCAAACGGGCATAACTTTTTATATTCTTATCGAAAATCGACAAATTATATATCGTTGGAATCGTATCAACGAGTACTCTGCATTGAGTCTAATATTGATATATAAAAAATTAGACTATTTCTAAAGTGAGTATATTCCGGTGTGGAGCGTTAGCACCACACACTGTGTGGTACATCATCTAATACCATTAAATAAAATTCAAAAATCTGGGTTATTACACCTGACCCAACGAGAGGGTAGATGCTATTCTATGAATCCATCAGTTCTTTTCTTTCTTTTTATTTTGAGAAAAGGACCCATCAGTTCTAAAGTCGCTCAATGGACTACCTTTCTCGCACGACTCTCTCCCCTCCTTTTCGCCTTGGGGAATAAAATAACAATTTTAACTTTTTTTTTTTCTTTCTTTCTTTCTCTCTCTAATAAAGCAACAACCCTCTCTCTCTCTTGTTGGCTCGTTGCAGCCTTCGCAGGTATATATATCTTTAATAATAAAACTTTAGTTATTTCAATTGTGTTAGATTGCTTGATGGACATTATTTTTATCTTTCATAGTCACCCTACAGACTATAGCCTATATATACCATCAGACGCTCAGATTTCTATTTCTCTCTTTCCATCATGTTTCGAGATTATGAACGCATCAGGTCCATTGATTTTACGTTGCATAGTTCAAAAGACGTGACCTTAAAATCAAGTTTGAATATGAAAAATGTTACTCAATTTTTTTATCGCTTTTTTGGAATCTGTGTTATGTCAAAATTAAAGCAGTTAATGATTTTTAGAGTGAGAAGATTGTGGCGAAAAACTATCTCCACCACCGGATTCAAAGCGGTATTTTTAGATATAACCAAATTGATTATATTTAAAGCTACTTTAAATATAACCAATTCAAATTGATTACTCTCTTTAGATTCCATATAACTTGTCTGATGTGACAGCGCTGACCTAAAAAATTTCTATAGCAAAAAGTTGGTACTTAAACCATTTTTTGTTATATGATTCAATGATGTCCACCGTTGAAATAGATACTTACCTTGGACTATGTTCATATGATAAAGATGATGCTTTGTTCCAATCTTTTATATTAAACATTTTTAAATCCTGGCCTTTAAATCATCAGTGTAGCTAGTGCTTGTACATAGCACACGTCTTTTATTTGAATTGTGTGCTCTTAGTCAATTTTGTGTGTCCAAGTAAAGACTCTCTTTAGCTTTTGGGTACCTTTTTTGGGGCCAGCAGGATTACTCTCATTAGCTTTTGGGTGCCTTTTTTGGGGCCAGCAGGATTACTAAGGGCGCCTATGTTTGAAACCCACTAAAATCCATTAACTGTTTGGAATCATATGATAGAGAATATTGTCATTCCAATCTTCTAGGCACTGAATCTTGAGACCATGATTTTAGCATTTAACAGTCAATTTTTCATTCCCCAGGGCATAGATTTTAAAACCATCACTCTCAAATATAATTTTACAGCTATTTTTTCTGATTTGTGCTATGTAGAATCAACAACTAACCCTATGATAGTAAGATCGTGGTTTCGAAATCCGTTGTGTGAAAGATTGGGGTAAAAACTTATCTCACAAGAGGACTAATCCCTTGTACATAGTTAAAAAGAAAAACCTCACAATTTAAACCATCTGATTTGAAGGCCACATGATCTAGAGATCTTACTACAACGCAAAACAAGATCTCCGTCATATGATTCAATACAGTCAAAAAACATTATCTGATTTCACAATTGACTCCGTTGAATCGTATGGTAGAGATGTGTATTTTTCTCCAATCTTTTACAGATGGACCTCGAATAAGACGGCTTAGATAGTGTTTTCACTTGGCAATTGTCCCAAAAATAAATTATTTAAACTATGTTCAAAGCACCAACTTCTCTTATGGAAGAAGATCGAGGTTACCAAAAAATGAAAGAGTAGATGAAAATGAAGGAGTAGATGAGGATTGGATAGTTTATTGCTTTGGATTTGGTCCCTCCACAAAACAATACAAACTTCTTCGATTGCTAAATCAGTGCAACTAATGGTTCCACCGTCAAATGTCATGAATCAGACCATGAAGATCATTTTACGTCCCAATTATCTTCCACATAATGGTTCCTGAGATCATATCCCTCCTATCAAATGGTTAATGTTGGTTCCACATGAAATGAATCCCCAAACGTGACTCAAAAACTCTTCGTATCATGTCACTTTAAGGTGGTGTGCCACATAGAATCAACATCCGTCCGTAATCGCTTGGGACATGAAACGATCTCCATAGTCTGATTCAAAGGTGTTAATGGTGGAACCATCCGTTGTGGTAAAGAATCTTCCTTTGCAAAAATCCATACACCCTATATAGAAACTAGCTTGGGGTATATATGTGGAAAAGGGTTGCGTACCCAATGATCCATTTGGAGCTTCATATGGCACCCAAAATATTTTTTTAGTGTGTGTGGAGCTTGGATGTGTTGTCTATATCAATTCTATAAAAAATTTTAAAAAAATCATTGTTTGAGGCAAAAGTCAAATATTGCCTAATTTAAATGGTCTGAATTTCAAGACACAAAAAAGCATGGTAGACAGGTGGAGATAAATTTTTGAATTTCTTTTTTGAAAGATGATGTTAACTAAACAATATTGCTCCACGTAACACCAAAATAGTGTTTTGAGTGTCACATGGTGCTCCATATGAACCATTATGATGTGCTCACCGCACCAATAGGGGCACCTAACCGTTGTCGTGTGGACTACATACACTATCCTTAGTGAGGAGGTTAAATATAATATACTAACTCATGATACTATTAACATCCATTCAACATTTAAGATCTAATGTTCAACATTAATTTAATATCATGTGGCAATGAACATTCATTCAAATACGTTCAACATTAGAAATTACATAGAAAACCTTCATATATCCATCATAAATCATTTCCAAAGTAGAACACTTATTTCAAGATCGATATTAAGGATTCCCATAGCCTTCCGCACGAGTCATTCAAATTCCAAATAAATTCAAGCAACCTTCATTGTGACCAAGTTTGTTAGTGTTAAAAATATTGCATTTTAAGCACTTAATTTGCCTAGTATGATATTTCGATACCTCACACCAAAAAACAAAAAAATAAGTCAATACAATAATAGCAAACAATAATAATCATATACCTTAATGAGGGTTTTCATTGTCAACATTGCACAATTGTTGGTCTTTGTAATTGTCACAACTTGAAATTCTATCATATTCACAGGGTATAACATTTCGAGTTATGACCCACATACATCTCAAATACGCTAAGCAGCTATACACATAATCAGAGTTCTCGCATATATCTGATTTCACAAAATCCGTTAAAGTCAACAACATAAAAGTAGGATATAAAACAATTATAAATGTTGAATAACTATGATAAAATGTAATAAATTCACCAATAAAACGTAGACAAAGTTAGTGTAACAATTCAGAATTTTTGACTTTCTTTTATTGGTATTAGATGGTGTTTTGTACCTTGCATGATGTTAGTGCTCTACACCGGAACCTATCCTAGTTAAGAAAATACATTTTTTAAATTTTCAAAAGATTTTATATTTAAAATTGCCTTTATTTAACACAAGTTGTGTGGTGGCCTAGTGGTTGAAAGACTTTGCTTATAGACAAGAGGTCTAAGAATCAAACCTTACAAGAATTCTTCTTAAAAACCCTAGCTGTCACTCAAGCTTCTTCTCTGGCCACCCTTTTCATCGTGTGGACGCCGATCTCTATCACCCTAATCATCGTCGATCTATCGAATCACTCTTCAAGAATAAGTACCCATTCATCCATCTCGTCCTTCTTAGATCCCGTCACGTAGGATATGATTCGATCGCGTATCGACGGGCCATAAAAAAAAAATCATAAATTATTTTCTTATCATTTTACCTTTGGATTAAATAAATGACTAGATCTGATTCTAGTTTAATTTTAATTATAATTTCATTATAATTTTTATAATAAAATATTATTTACTTATTTATTTATTTATTTATTTTTAAAACCCTACTTGTTTAGAAAATCAATCGATCGATGGCGATTAATTATAAGTCCGTTCATTATAAATCAGTCATAATTGACCTGTTTGATATTTTTTTTCTACACTTTTAGTGTTATTTTCTTTTTACCCTTATTATTTTAATATGAAGTAAATGATAATCCCAATAATATTAGCGTATAGCCACTCGGTCGATTCGCTCGTTTCATTAATATTAGCGTATAGCCGCTCGGTCGATTCGCTCGTTTCAATAATGATATTATACACAATGTCACGCTTTATATATATATATTATTTGGAGTATAATAGCTGCAGCTTCACCAGATTTTATAAAACGTTTTATTTTTTTATGTATCTCTGCTTCTTTAGATGGAGGTAGGTTATATACATCTCTTATTCTTTAGATTTGTCTATTTGTATATTATAGTATATATAATAAAATATAATATATAAATATTATATATGTATCTCTGCTACTTTGGATTTAAGATAATAATAATATAATATATTATGTAAAGTAGAAATTGCTCAAATAGTAACTTTAGATGGGATCATAGAACGTGGATTAGTTGCCTTTAAATTACTATAGAAATCTTTACCTTTCCTTTTAACCATTATAATATTATATCTCTTACTTTATATAAATAGTATTATATGCACGATGATGTCACCTATCCTATTAAATATTATTATAAATGGTAATTACTGAGAAGAAACCCTTAGACTTCTTGAGTTTTTTTTGTTTTGATCAATCTCTTCTAGTATTGTTTTACCTTATATGGTCAATTTTTATTTCTATGAGTAAGTACTTAATTAGAACTTGTGAGTATAACATTATACTATTTTCTAAACACTTATAACTTAAACTAAATATCTATTAAAATAGTATATAATAAAGTGTTATATAACTTATAAGTATATAATAATATATTCTTATCTAATTTTTCTACTTAAGTACCTACCTTATTTTAACAATAAAAATTGCCTTACAAGACACATATAAGATATCATTTCTTGTTTCAAATTTGTACCAACTTAAACTCATCTGATGTTGGACCCACCCATCTGATTTCATTTCATAGGATGACATTAGAATAACTAAAGTATCTGTTATATTATATTATGATATATCTAAAGAGAAAGTAGTTTCAGAGAAAGTAGTTTCAGGTGGTAATATAAAATTTAATAAATATTATATACTTATACTTTATTATTATTTTATTCTCATATAAAATAAAGATACTTGGTTACTACCTTATCTTAATATTATAAAATTATCTTATAAGGTATATGAGTAGTAGTATCCCCTAGTATCCCCTATCAGAGCCCAGTTAGCTTCCTTTTTATCGATGAATTGACCTATTAAAAATCGATCAATCGATCCTAAGCCAAACGATAACTTACACCTTATTAAATTCGATCTATCGATTTTCGTCCGAGCAAACGACCTGATTCACACTAAAATCTCACTATTACACGACCAAAAACTTAGTGTACATTAATCACTTGCACTTTTTGATCGATAGTCGTGATACACTTATCGTCTAAAATAATAATATTTAATTTAAATATTCTATAATAATAAATAATAATACATTTAAATATCACTTTTATCGCTTCAACGCGACCTTTTCAATAACACAAAATGTTAGAAATTCGATACCTCGTAAAAATCGAACTCTGACTTTCAAGTTATCGAAAACACATAATTACTCCCCTACTCTATAATTGTTGGTATGTTATGCAAATAAATATATGTATAAATATAACAATAATCTAAATGAAAACCTTTTTGTGCTTGTGATAATTCTGTATCTCTACTTTGATTATGATATGTGTTAAGGTCATGTTAAGTCAGATGACGCGAGAGTGTATGAGATCATGCCTATGCTTGGGCGTGGTAATTCACTGAGATGGTATTGAAGCGGGGAATACATCATATTCACATGCCTTATAACTCATAGTGGTATGGGACACCATAACGAGTAGGGTGAGTGCGAATTCAGTGTAGCCTCATATACGGTGACATACACGGTGACCCTATCACCTCGAGTTCTAATATGATAGGATAAGATATGAGGCGGTAGGCTAAGATGTGAGTCAGTATGATATGATATGAGTCGGTATGATAAGATATGTTACGATAATAAGACACCGCTGTGTAGGCCAGCAAAAGATTAACAATTTAAGTCTCTGTACGTGCCGTTCCTTGGGTAGCCACCGTAAGGGCAACAACGTCTTTCAGTTAAGACGGATGTCTCTAAGAGATATTATGAGTTATGAGTTGTTGATCACCCCTGTAACTGGATGAGGTGTATGATATGATATGATATAGAGGGCGTTATGATATGGGGGCGTTATGATATGGTGGTATGATACTATGGTGACCCTCACATGGTAGCTTGAGCAGCGACTCTGGCACATGTCGTTTAGGATTTTATAAGTATATTTGTGACAGCCCGGATTTCGGCACCCCAAAACCCGTGCCATCAGCACGATCATCTTGATCGTGCCCCTTAGCTGAGCATGGAACATTGGTATATCAAGCAATGAATTGAACTGAAATAGAAATAAAACTGCGGAAGTAAATCACTATATCAACATTTCTCAAAAGACAGTTCTGCCCTCATGCCTCTGCATGAATGGAGAACCGATCCGAACCATCGATGATAGCTAATCATCACAGATGGTTCGCCCAAAAGAATTATCCCAAAACCCAGTATATACATTGTTTAGTCAAAACAAGGCTTGACATACCAAGCCGTACAAAATCACTCTAAGGCCCTCAAAGCTGCACAACGGAGTCCTCTAGAAGAAGTCCTCAGGAGGTGGCTCCAACTCGTCTCCGGCCGCAAGGTCCGACTCACCGGGGTCAGCGTCTCCTGAAGCCTCGGCAGCTGCTAGTAGTGGACCTGCGACGTATAGTCTATAGGGTGAGCTACATCCTAGCTCAATAGGGAACAAAACACAATTGAACATATAAATTATTACTCACATATATTCCATGATATGTCATGCATGATGTGTCTATGCAGTACTGATGAAAACAGTTAAAAAGCATCACATTTTTCTGGTAGTTTACTCATGTCTTTTACTTATTCATGAATGATGCTGAAAATGCCTAAAGCAAAACTTAAACTTTCAACTTAAGTAATCCCCAAGCAATATAGCATCGAGCCCCGATAAGATACCCATCATCGTCATCTATATAGACAGTTTTAACGTATTCCCTGGGAATATAAATAGTACCCTTTCCCCTGGGGATTAGTGGCTGGGTTTCACTAGTCTCAATCAACACTATGCTGTACGGATAAGCCTCCGTGACCGCCTACGGATTCGCCACGATTTGGCCACGAGATATCCCGCCGTGTCGGGCCGTGGATATCCCGCCACGTCAGTGGGGTACCCTATCAAACCTCAAATAACAAAAATATCGGTGCCTTATATATAGTTATTCACCGTGTAAGTGTGCTATCTTATATCAGTTAGGCCCTATCAAACATGATTCAATCTTGGATACATCCCTGGGATGTATCCATTCACTTGCATCACACCTGATGCTCTTATCTCTTTACTTCCTCATCCCCTGGGGATGACTCATTATGATTACTTTTATTGACGTCACACACACACACTTTTTCACAAACACTTTAAGCAATGAAACATTTGAATTTAAATCTATATCACTACATACATGCTCTTGTAAAATAAAGTGCATGTTAAAGGAGTTCCCTACCTCAAGTCTTCGTTTGATCAATGCATCAAGGTCCCACGTGGCTCCTTGTGCATTAGCTCACACGTACCACCTATGGTACCACATAACACGTGAAACACATCACTAAAGATGCAATAAAGGAGGTCCAAGACCCTCCATGAATCTTAAAGTCACACTCAAAAGTCAACATAAACTGGCCCAGTCGATTAATCGAACTCCAAAATCGATTAATCGAAAGTCAATATCGATTAATCGAGATTCCCATTCGATTAATCGAAACCCAATTCGATTAATCGAAATTCTCTACTCTATCCAGTCGATTCTCAATTCGAGTAATCGAATTTCCAAAATCGATTAATCGATCCCAAATCGATTAATCGAAATTATAAATCGATTAATCGAACTCTCATTTCAATTAATCGATTTCTTCAAGCTAAATTATTTTCTCCACTGGAGTCCACTGTAGGTTCCCAGTCGATTAATCGATTCTCAATTCGATTAATCGAAATCCAAAGTCGATTAATCGAAACTTAATTCGATTAATCGAGATCGGGGTACTCTGACTTTTCAACTTCTTGGCCAATTTCGATTAATCGAAATTGCCAGATTCAACCCTCTTTTGGCTGTTCTTCCCAATCTCTTCCCTTACTTTCTCATCCATTTCTCCAAGCTCTTATCCCATTTTACACCAATTCTAACTATAATTTAACCCCTTAATCCATGCATTTTAAACTACAAAATCTTACCTTCAATAAATCTCAAATTGATTTCAAATCAATGGTTGGAAAGGCTAAGGTTCCAGCTTTAGCTTGAACGGATTCTCCGCGTCGAATCGGTCTCTTAAATGCTAGAATCCCCCTTCCAA